>CM035630.1:39916500-41166500 GCA_020496765.1 Gossypium stocksii | reverse complement strand
ATATACATTCATTAATGTTATAACCCTAATACTTTAACATTTTCACAAATTAGTCCCTGGGCTAGCTAGATTAAGTTACAACGACTCCAAAAACATAGAAATAATTAAAAACAGGACAAAAAAATACTCACATGCAAGTAAGAAGAGATGGCTGAATGCTTAAACTTCTCCCATGACTTTTCTAAGTCTAAATTTCGGTGGTAGATAGGAAGAAACAAGATGATACATTGTTTTTCCTTAATTTAATTTACTTTAATTATTAAATTACACTTTTAACCTTTATTTTAAACCATTAAAATCACTTAATCATGCACATAAATGTCCACTCACAATTAAAATGGCTTAATTAGCACATAAAGACCTCTACTTAAAGTTCTATAGCTATTAAACGCTTTTAGCTAATAGAACACAACTTTTACACTTTACGCAATTTAGTCCCTTTTATCAAATTAAGCATATAAACGGTAAAATTCCTTAACGAAATTTACATATGACTCTACTATCATGCTGTAGACATTAAAATAATAATAAAATAAATATTTTCACATCAAATTTGTGGTCCCAAAACTACTATTCCGATTTCACTAAAAACAGACTGTTATAGGGTGTATGACCAAATCTAGTACAGAGTGCTCCTTTCGGTATCACCAATCATGTTGATGGTGACTTGAATGAGGATGAAGAAAGTGAAGTACTTGAGAATTCAACTGTGACTCAATATGCTATCGACGATAGGGGGTGTCATTGAATTCTTGGGTGAATTTATTTAAGAACAACTTGGGTGTGGTTATAGAACAAAAAAAGTTTCTACTTGACTGCAAGATTTTGTAACACATGCTATACAAAAAAAAGCCCCTTTACATGTTCATCCAAACCAATCATGTCCTCGGGTATCTTCTATCCTATAACACATTATGTAAATTGTAACCAATTTTCTCCAAAACATCATTCTTTCTTAGCAGTTATGACAGCTGAAAGGAAGCCTACCTCGTATGTTCAGGCCATAAAAGATATTTGATGGAAAAAAAGCTATGATGAAAGAAATTGAGGCTCTTAAGGCTAATGGGACATGGACTTTGGAAGATTTACCATCAGGAAAATGAGCTATAGGGAGTAAATGGGTTTACAAAATCAAATATAAATTAGATGGGTCAGTTGAATGTTATAAAGCTTGATTGGTGATTCTTGGCAATAATCAGATTGAAGGAATTGATTACAATGAAACCTTTGCTCCTATAGCAAAAATGGTGATTGTTCATACTTTTCTTTCAGTGGCAACAACAAAGAAATGGGAACTTCACCAAATGGATGCTCATAATGCATTCTTGCATAGAGATTTAGAAGAAGAGGTGTGCATGAAGATGCCTCTTGGTTTTGTCACTCAACAGGTTGGCAAAGTATGGAGATTATGTAAATCACTTTATGGTTTACAACAGGCCCCTCGATGTTGATTTGCAAAGTTGACAACTACATTAAAACAGTATAGGTTTCTTCAATCTCAGTCTGACAATTTATTTTTTACTTTGAATCGGGATAAGATACAATTGAGTGTACTAGTGTATGTTGATGATCTTGTTATTACGGGAAGTAATAGTATTGTCATTCAGAAGTTTAAAAATGATTTATGCCATTGTTTCCACATGAAAGATTTGGGGACATTAAAATTTTTTTAGGTGTAGAGGTGGCACGAAATCACGAAGAGGTTTTTCTTTGCCAACGCAAATATGCTTTGGATATTATTAATGAAGCTGGGTTATTTGGTGCTAAACCATCTGGCTTTCCCATCGAACAAAATCATTATTTAGCCTTGGCAGAGAGTGTTGTTTTGGTAAATTCGGAGAAGTATCAAAGATTGGTGGGAAGATTGATTTATTTAACTCTCACTCGATCTAAGCTATCCTATAGTGTTCATATCTTGGCGCAATTTATGCATCAACCAAAGGAAGCTCATTGGAAAGCAACTGTAACACCCCAAACCCAGCCTAGACGTTACGGCCAAGTCTGATATGTCACATTGAAGTGTTTTTCGAAAATCGTGTTTTCATTGAAAACCCTTCTTTAATGTTTAAAAACTCTTACCGTTAAACTTGTATAAAACCTTAGTTTGTGTTTATTTTTTTTTCGAAACGGGATTTATTGAAATGATCATCCCTTTTCAAACATCGTTGAAACCTTTGTAAAAGTTTTATGAAAGCTTATGAACCCTTGTAGTTTGCAAAAACATGTTATTTTAAAAATAGATAAAATATCGAAAAATCAAATTTGTAACCTTTATAAAACATGTTATCTTGAAAACGGTTTAAATATCAAATAAATTTGACCTTTTTCGTTAAGACTTAAAGTGAATGGAAGCTGGGCACCAGGTAGGATTCCAGAAAAGAGGAGGTGAGTTGAATAGATTGCTTAAGTACCAAGCTCTTCTTGGATCCACTCCTAGACATGCACACTACCATTGCCACACTTTAACTATTTGAAATATTTATCTACAAGATCATTTAAAAATTGCGGAAGCTTTGCTTGGTTATCGTGTTATTCTGAAAACAAGTAACTTTTATAAAAATCACGTCTTAAAATCATTTATTTTCAACTCGATTTAAATAATATCCTACGTAAGCTAAAACCAATTTAAATAAGTAAAAAATAAAAACCCAAAATAAAAATAATTAAAGAGGCCCTTTTTACAACCCAAAACCAGAAATAAATAATTAAATCTAAATTCAAGTAGGTAACTTAATTAGAAATCCAACAGTCCAGTCCATGTGGCCACTCTGAATCCCTCCCAGCTCCAAGTCCACCAATCTAAGGCTCACCTGCAAGGATGGAAGGAAAAAGGGTGAGTTTGGAAAACTCAGTGTGCAACAAGCCACTTACAGAGCCCAAATCAATATCAGCATACTAGGCCTAAGCCCCCAAATCAGTCTCAACATATAACTGGGCCGAAGCCTTTCCATTTAACAGTTACTGGGCCGAAGCCTTTCCATTTAATAGTTACTAGGCCGAAGCCTTTCCATTTAACAGTTACTGGGCCGAAGCCTTTCATAAATCATATCACTGGGCCGAAGCCTTTTTTGTAAACGGTATGGCCCATAGGCCCATTTCAGTAACACATGTAAACGTTAATGCATGTATGTAAAGCCCATTTGGGGAGACTACTCAACCCACCATCCGCTACTCTCCACCCGTACCAACCAACACACCATGTGGAAATGCTACTCAACCCACCCCGCCGCTACTCTCCACTGGCAACATAGCTGCTTTATCATATAACTGGAGGCCTAGCCTCTTTTAATAACTGGGGCAGAAGCCCTTTCGGTAAACTGGGGCAAAAGCCCTTCTCGGTATACTAGGGCAAAGCCCTTTAACACTTCCTCCAATCATATAAACCCAACCCATGCATGTAATGATTATAACATGGCATATCGTATACATATCGTAGCATATCATGTGCATATCATGTGCATATCATATCATTTCATGAAAAATATCAATATCACAATCAACATAATCATTTTACAACCCTAGGGGTATAATGGTCATTTTTACCTAGGGGTAAAATAGTCATTTTTAAGCTATAAGGGTAATTACGTAATTTTAACACTTATTAGGGTTTTTCATACTTATTCAACATTCCAGAGTATTAAAACAGAAATTTTTAGCCTATTTTAGCAAAATCGAGTTATTGAGCCCAAAACCCCTAATGGGCCTAACGAGTACCGATTTAGCCTTCTAAGTCCATTTAGCCTAAATACTACTATCGTTCTATCTGGGTTAATCATACATTTATCACAATTCCATTTTAGCAATTTTTACTCCAAATGGGCCCGTAAGCCCATTGGGCCTAATTCAGCCCATCGAGGCCCAACTTACCAACATATTCAAAATCGTAATCTTACCTGTTCCATCGATTTCGTTAACCGAGCCCATTGTATTCTAACCTATTCACTGTTTATCTCGTTACCAGAAATTTAAGGATGCCGGGATTCGGCATCTCGGCTTTTCAGCTGACATTAATCTAAGCTACTACAAGGGGTAAGTTACACACCTGCTTGCAACGAACGATGACTATATCCGATCCAAGTCAATCCTACATTCGATTACTAAAATATTAGACCACGAATCAATGATAACTAAATTTAACATACTCTTACCATATCCAGGCATCCATGAACAAGGCCCTCAATCCTTACCTTTGCTGAAGTTGATATCCAAATCTAGATTCGAATGCTCCACTGATCCAAGCCCTTAGTCAGCAGCCTTTAACCCTTACAAGCACAGAGTAAAATAATTGGTAACAGCCCCTTAAAGCCTTAGGCACTATTTCGACAGCCTCCCTAAACACATAGGGATTCCAACTTTTCCAAATCCCAAAAATAAGAATAGATCACAGTCAAGTCATTCATATCACCAACCTATATCCACAGTCAAACTAGCCCAATCATCACACAAGTTAGTCATTTACCCACGAGAGGCAAAACAGTCATTTAACACCCTAGGGGCAAAACGGTAATTTTACCCCATAGGGGTGTCTCGGTAATTCTACCCTATAGGGGTATTTCAGTAAATTTGTAAATCGAGGGTAAAATAGTAATTTTTACAAATTAGGGGTAAAACGGTAATTTTACAGATTAAGGGTAAAATGGTAATTTTACAAATTATGGGTAAAATAGTAATTTTACAAATTAGGGGTAAAATAGTAATTTTACAAATTAGGGGTAAAATAGTAATTTTCAAATCGAGGGTATTTTTGTAATTTCACAAATCGGGGGTATTTCTGTAATTTTACAAATCGAGGGTAATTCGATAATTTTACAAATCGGGGGTATTTCTGTAATTTTGTAACCCAAGGGTATTTTAGTAATTTTGTAAACTAAGGGTATTTCAGTAATTTTGTAAATCAAGGGTATTTCAATAATTTTGTAAATCGAGGATAAAACGGTAATTCTATAAATCGGGGGTACTTTGGTAATTTTAAAAGTCGAGGGTATTTCAGTAATTTGGTAAACTAAAGTATTCTAAACAGAGATAACAATGCGAATGGGCCTAGGGCCCATTCTCGGCCCAAATGGGCCCACACGCTCGTGTGGCCCTTTTAGCCCAAATTTAGCCATAGATATGAGATTCACCTAATCTAGCCCAATATTTACTATACAATCAAACAACTTATCCAATTGGGCCCGCAGGCCCATTGGGCCCACATGGCCTCTTCGGCCCATCGTAGCCCGAAGTAGCCGTCCTACCGCTAGAGCAGTGAGAAATACACACCTGATAGGAGACTGAAGTTAATCCGCGCTCCAAACACTCTTAGCCGATGCCCAACCCAAACGGGCACGCCATAAAGCGAAAGGGATCAGCCAAGAAGGCTGTGCCTACTCTCCTCCTGATTTGCTCTATTTAAAGCTAGCTCCTCACCTGCTCTCATGTTAGCTTTCCGATGTGGGATTCTCCATCAATCCCCCCAAAATTAAAGCATTAGCAAAATAATCAACCTTTGCGTGCAACGGGATTCGAACCAAAGTCCTCTCAATAACCCTATCAAGCCGTCACCACTCGGACACAAGCTCCTTTGTGTCATAAGTCCAACACATTTAACTTTAAAGCTCACCTACTTGCTTCCAGATTTATTTAAAAGAAAAACCAAAATAAATTGCAAGAGCCAAGACTTGAACCTTGGACCCCCTTGCTTCCTTGTCCCCTAAGTGGCGCTACTTTGCCACTACACCACACTCCTTTTTGTGTCTTATTACACACATAATTCCTTACAACTCCTCTTTTCCAAGTCCTTTATTCCTTAAGTCCAAAAATCCAAGAATTCTCCAGGTTTTTAACCAACACTTGGGCCTTCCATAGGCCCAATAACACACTCCAAACACGAATTACACATCCATATATCAAAATTTCAACATTACACCAAATATCACAAAAATCCCGGAATCCCAGAAATTAGCCCAAGACTTTTCCCCACACTATGAATCCTTCGCAGTTCACTAAAATACCACATTAACCCATTAATAATAACCTTCCATAATAGAATTCAACACATCAATAATTTTATTTCGAACTATCTCACACCCGCACCCAGCCCAAGGCCCAATACTTCTAGGCCCAAATTCAGGGTGTTACAGCAACTTTGAGCGTGGTTCGTTATTTGAAGGGAAGTCTTAGACAAAGAATACTTCTACGAGCTGATTGTGATCTACGACTATATGGTTAATGTGAATATGATTGGGGAAGTAGTCCTTTAACACAATGATCTCTCACTGGGTATTTTGTTATGCTAAAAACCTTTCTTATTTCCATTAAAAATTTCAATTTGTTGAAAGTTAATATTTTTAGTAATTTAATTTTTTAAACATGTTTAATAACTTATCATTGATTGAGCCAATTCATACTTTATTTCTTTTTTTTTTCTTTCACATTATGAATTATCATTTAAATGGCATCAAACCACAATAATTTAAATTTATTTTTTTTTGTTTATTAAATTTTAGTTTGGTTTGTATCGATATTGTTACTAATACATGAATATATAGGTTTGAGCGTACTGAATACGTGAGTTGTAAAAAAAATTATGAATAATTATAGGCATTATATAAAAAATATTTATTTTATGATATTTTTATATTTAACTCTTTAATTTTTACCAAGTATATTTTATATTCAAATTAAATTTAATGATACAAATATAAGATGAAATTTTTCAAATTTTAACATTTACATTTATCAAACGATATATCTATATTAAGACTTTAATTTTCAATAATAGGTCAATTAGTTTTTATAATTTAAATTTAATACTTATTAAATCTAATACGATCTTGCCTCGGTTATGTCATTTGAGTCGTTGATGTGCCTGGTCGTCTAACAAGAAGTATCATTCAATTTTAGAAGTATGGTTGGAATTAAGCTAAGTATGGAATTAGGTAACAAAGATAGGCTCAAAAATGGCTGAGTATTTGTTGTTATATGTTCGGCTAACAAAAACAAAATAGGATAGGTGTTAACTTGGATGGAAGGAAGTAAAGCTTAAGTGTCAAGATCGAACCAACACTAAGAGAGAGTGCTAACCCAGGACTTATACGACCTTAAGGTGGATAGGTGATGGAAAAGAGACCTTGACCCGTTACCTAGAAAGGTAAGAACCAAAGGTATAAAGCTTGGGGTGAACGCCACACTACGAGAGTGATAAGTTCGATAAAAAGAAACAGGTTGATGCCACTGACTAGCAGATAAGTCAAGCTGAGTCTTGGACGAAATTTGAAAGATGAAAACCTCACATACAACCAGCAAATGGATGAATATTTATAGTAAAATCCTAAGGCTAGCCGAATAGGCATTCTAAAAACTAAATAGACATTTTGTTTCAGCTTTTAATGAGATGAAAATTCTAGAATAATTCATGAAAGTTCTAAGAAGCTTCTCCAGCCTTGGGGACGTCTTTGGAAAGCTTCTAGAGTGTCTATATGCAGCTGGAATTAATTGGAATGCATGGGAGCTGATTAGCCTTGGCTAGGTTCGGCCATAGTGCTTAAATGAGCTTAAATGCAATTGTCTTGTTCAACTGAATGGTTTGAGGCCTTAATGAGTAGCTTGGAGTATTGCAAGGGCCATGTAGGTGTGAAACTGAATTGGAGAAGTCCCTTGGGTGTGAACATGCATAGCCGAATGGTCACTCCATGTGAAAGGCATTTTCCAACAATGTAAACATCTTCAAAGTTGCCTTGGAGAGCTAAACGGTCTGATTGGGAAGAAGAATCAACAGCAAATCTTTTGGCTATTGAAGTCCACGAAATGGTGCTTAGGAGAGCTAAAAAATCAGCACACTCTTGCATTAAAGCCGCCCCAAGCTTGTACCTACACCAAATTAATTCAACAATTAATCTAGCTTAAGACACATTAATTCGGCAGCAGCTAGGACACCTTAAAATCATGCATTTAGTTAGGACACATTAATAACATGTTTTAAACTTAAAAAGTATTTATTTCATGCATATTAAATTCGGCTGAAGCTAGAACATATTAAACGCATGTAATCGACTAAGACAAATTAATAACATGTTCTAACTATGACACATTAAAGACTTGTATAAAAATCAGACGCATTTAATACTAAATTATGAAGTCTAGATTTGAACATATTTATGAGCTAAAAACTAATTTACTAACTTAACTAAGAACATTAGTTTTATTCCAACCTTAAAATGTATAAGCTATTTGATCTCAACGAGCTAGGATTGAGCTAAATTAAATTTACTAGCTTAGCTAAAGCATGAAATTATTCCAGCAACTAAAATGAAATAAATTAAAAAGATGGAATGAGTTCAATGAGCTAAAATTGAGCTAGATCAAGCTCAATGAGCTAAAATTCGAGATGAATCAAGCTCAATAGGCTAGGATCAAGCTGATCAGCTTGCAAGAGATTATAATGCATGCTTAGGTGCTTGTCCAAGGATGTTTGCAGGGCGTGGCCATATCATTCCCTCCCTCTTTGAAGCAATTTGTCCTCAAATCGGGCCACTTGCTCGCGAAAAATTTTTCATCACCATAAACCCTTTGGTTGCTGAGTTTTGTAATAGCCCGAATTTGGGCCTAGTCAGAACAGTGGTTTCAGAACCACAAATCCCAGGTTGGAGAAATTATTTTAATATTTTTTATTTGTCATGGCATGATTATATGGGTGTTTGAAAATTTTAGTGAATTAATTTTAGTGATTTCATGCTTAATTTTGAAAAAGGACAAAATTGCGTAAAGGGCAAAAATTTTGGTTTTATTAGCTAAAGGTGTTAATTAGCTATGAAACATTAAATTAGGGGTCCTTATTGAGTAAATAGACAAATAAAAATGTGGTGGCTAGACATGGAAACAAAATCATGAAATGTCAAAGGATTAGGTTAAATTTGGTGACTAAAGTGACTAGAAATAAAATAAAATAAAGAGAAAAAGCTATCATCTTTTCACTCTCTCCTTCTCCACCGATTTTCACTCAAGAAAAAGGGCCATAGGAGCTTGAAATTTTTAGCAACTTCTAACCCTTGCAAGTAAGTGTTTTTTATGGTCATTCTTGATGATTTTTGTATTTTTGTGACCCTTGTAGCTTAATATAGCTAATAGAGGGACTATTTTGCAAAATGGTTGAGAGTCTAAGGTTTTTCCATAAGAGTATCCATGTTTTTTGCTGAAATTTTATGGAAGAAAATGAATCTTAGTTGTTAAATAAACAACTTTTATGAAAGGATTTTCTTGAAAACACCTAAAAATGACCATTTTGTAAAGGTTATAAAATAGGTGGTAAATGCGTGAAATAATTGGAATTGTGAGCTGCTACAAGTATAAAATAGATTTAGCTAGGCTTGGTTAATGAAGGAATTTGATGAAAGTCATTTTATGGGCCTAAGGGAAAAATCGTAATTATACGAAATTCTAAGGGCAAAATAGTAATTTTTCCAAAGTATGAATTATGATTGTCTTGATTAAGGTGATGATTAAATAAGTGAAATTTGTCATTATAGATCAAGAAAAATGGAGTCCGAACTTAGACCAGGGAAAAACTAAGCTCTTGGACTAAATCGAAGTAATTGCCCATATTTTGTATACCGAAGTAAGTTTACATGTAAATAATGTAACTTAATGTTATTATGCAATTAATGATTTACTTTGCATGAAGTGTTAATTATTATTATGTATATGTTGGATGAGATTCAATGTGGTAAAATTGCCGGTTGAACCTTTGGGATAGTCAGGATACCGAGGTCATGACATTGGGGTATATGTGAGCCAGTGTAAGACCATGCTTTGGACATGGCATCAACATTGTTATGTGAGCCAGTGTAAGACCATGTCTGGGACATGGCATCAGCATTGTTAAGTGAGCCAGTGCAAGACCATGTCTAGGGCATGGCATCAGTATGAAACATCGTTTAAGACCATAGCTGGGCTATCAGCATCGATGTATAATCCCATGTAAGACCATATCTGGGATATGGCTTTGGCATCATACCCTTTTGTGTGAGGCTTATCATACCCTTTTATGTGAGGCTTGTCTGGTATCCTTTAGTATTGTATATGGTTCAACAGGTAATTTAAAGGTTATATCAAAATGAGAAAAGTTATGATTATGTTGTAAGTGGTACAGGTACCTACACGTAACTCATAAGAAATGAGCTTGGTTTATGTTGTATGAATAGTAAGGACGAAAATGAGTAAGTTATGCCTATAATCATATGAGAATTTTGTGTAAGTCTATTGGAACGACAGAAGTGTGCAAGTGTACACAATCGCAACAAGTAATAAAGTGACAAATAAATGTCAAGTTATCATACTCACAAGGACTATAAAAGAATTATTTATGAAAGTAATTTAAAATACTTTGGTGAGGTAAAAATAATTTGTTTAAAAGAGTTACTAAAAACTATGGTTTAAAACTAAGTAAAATAAATAAAAGAAAAAAAAAATAAAAGTTCTAATGCACGATTTCAAAATATGAATTTAATCAATATGGCTTAATTATGTTAGATTAATTTCACTTCTTAACTTAGAATTATTAAACTTATGTTCATGTTGTTACGAATAAATTCACGGCAACTCGGTAATTTGCTAACTTATGAACATAATCACCTATAAAAATCTTTTCATCTCTTGTACATATTTCTATGCCAATTCAATCGATTAAACAGATTTAAAAAGGTAAATATGTTATTGCACATACATACTTATTAAACTAAATAATCTCTTGCATATTTCTATGTCAATTCAATCGATTAATTAAATCTAATAAGCACATAAAAGACTATGTGAGATAACAAGGTATCCTTACCTTGAAACAGTTTAATCACAATAATCTTGCAAGTTATGCAAGGCATGTGTATCGCCAAATACAATGCTAATTTAACCTTCAGCTACCTTAGAAGAATAAACATGCATTGATTAAGTACTGTGTCAATTAATTATAATTTCAACACGATTAAATAATTAATTCATTAGTTATCTAACAATTATAATGCAAGAATAACTTAGGCCTGATTTTACTTAATCAAGCAATTTACCGAGGCCTATAACAACATAAACACAATTTTAACAATTTAAGTAGACGAAATGCAATCAACCTAACACGAATTAAATTCAAGCTAAATTAATTAAATTAACCATTTCAACAGCATAAATATTCATAAACATGTTTGTCAAAACAACAACGAAAATTAAAAAGATAGGGAACAAGAATCAAATCTGGTGTTTCTCCGTGGCTTGACTAGCATGCTCCGTTCTTCATTCTTCCATTGTACTCAGCTATCAAGGTGGCTTTTGAACACCCAATTGCTGCTCCAAATGGCTGATGAGAACCTCTTTCCCTTGAGGAGAAATCGGCACAAGAGCAAGGGAATTTTTGGAGAAAAGAGAGAATGGAGAGACGATGAGTGAATGAGAGAATGAGGGAGTGAGTGATGCTTTGAATGATTAGCCAAGGGTGGCTTTTATAGCTGAATATGGAAGCTAAAAATAGCAAAAATAATCAGCCTAAAAGACCTCCCTTGGCTGGCCACACACATGGCAAAGTTGACAGTTTCAACTTTGCTATTTGAGGCTTGGGGCAAATCCATAAAGTCACAATTAGTGGAGAGGCTTGAATACAACTTTGACAAGTCTTCAAGGGCTTTTTTGTGGCTTAATTATTCAGCTAAAGAGCTGAATTAGGTCAACACTTGGACAGTTTTGGGCTGTCTGATTTGTGGCCGGTTCGGTTCAATCGGTTTAGTTCAACTGGACCCCTTTCTTTCATAATTTAATTAATAATAATTTATTAACCCAAATTAATTGAGTATAAATTAAAATTAATTATTTTATGAATTAACACACATATTTTTGGACCGTCTTAGGCTGAAAATTAATTCACCTTGATACTCCAAATTGCTTCTTGGTTTTGTTCTTCTTGCAGTGTCTATCGGGCCATTTTTTGCCTTTCGTGCAATTCTGTCGAAAATAACCAAAATTAATAAAAATTAACTATAAAATTAATTAAAATTCATCATGTTCATATTTTAAGCATAATTTAATTTTTTTATAAAAATTAATTATTTTTTGACAAGAATTTAGCCGGATTTGCATGAATTTAAGTAAAAAATGGGTATGAAAGTTTCCATCTATAACGTATGGTGCGTGTGACAATGAATGATTGATGTTATTAATTATTTACATGTAAACTTACTAAGCCTTATGCTTACTCCCTTTCCTTTCCATTTTCTTATAGTATCGTCAAGCTAGCTCGAGGGTCAAAGGACGTTGGAGGCTCGATCAGACTATCAATCTGAACATTTGGTATAGTTAGATTTATCATTTTGAGTATGGCATGTATAGGGACTTGGTCTTTTGTCAAGTGTCATATTGTTTTGGCCAAATGTGTTGGCTTGTCTTGAAGATTGATTCATTTTGTATAAGGCCTTGGATGATGGCTAATACTTGTTATTGATATATGTGTAAATGATGATGTTTTTCATGAATGTGCAATTTGCATGGTTAAGTTTATGGATGAGTAAGTTGCATGATTTGCTTAATAAACTATGTGATAAGATTTATATGTGAATGGAGTGTAGTGGTCTTGGCGTGTGGATGTCTTAATTGTGGCAGATTTTGGTCATGTGTTTATGTGTGGATTGGTGTTGTTTAGGTTGGTGCAAGTAAAGGTGGAAAAAAGGCTTGGTAAATAGCCTTATTATTGTCCACACGGGTAGACACACGGGCGTGTGTCTAGGCCGTGTATGACACACGGTGTGTCCTATGGGCGTGTAGTCCGGCCGTGTGTCTCCTACACCCTAATTTGGCAAAACAAAATGCCCAGTAGTAACCACACAGGATGAGACATGGCCGTGTGCCTCAACCGTGGGGAAGGCACGGCATTGCACATGGGCATGTACCCAGGCTATGTGAAGTCTGCATCTTAAATGCAAAATTAAATTCGCCACACGACCTAGCACACGGGCTTGTGAGTTGGCTGTGTGACCCTAAGTTGTGGATGAAGTCAAAAACAGAATGTCAAGGTTTTGGTACATGAGTTGAGACACGGGCGTATGTCTTGTCTGTGTGAGGAACATGGCCATGGACACAGACGTGTGCTAGGCCATGTGAAAACCCCTGTAGGTTCAAAATGAAAACAAATCCACACAAGCTAAAGAAATGGGCGTGTGTGACCACACGGCCTAGCTACACGGGCATGTCCCTTGCTACACGGGAGTGTGCCCCTATTTTCAGTGAAATTTTCCAAAGTTTTCTAAAGTGCTTGGTTTAGTACAGAACCATTTGTAAAGTATGTTTTGGGCCTCGTAGGCCCATATTGGGGACTTTAAGATGAAGTTTGAAAAGTTTTAAATTTGAACAAAATTTCATGACTCGAAAATGTTAGTATGCATATGTTTATGTCTGGTAACGCCTCATACCCTGTTCCCGTGACAAACATAGTTAAGGGGTGTTACAAGTTCGCCAATATTGCTTCCAAGAACCTGATAATCACAGATGACTCGAAAAGAAAACAGATTATTTGCATGCCCTCCCTCTTTAAGAGGAAACTACTTCAAAGTGTCACCTACACATAAATGGAATATATTAGTGACACTATGAGCGATAAACTCAAAAGAACTTTTTGAAATCTTATTAAAAATTGAGCATATGAATCAATGCCGAGATCAAAAACAGAAGTTGGTCTTACATTTCCACAAGGAATCAAAAAGTTTATCGATGACTCAAATCCTTCGAATATAGAATAATAATCACCAGGGTAAAAAACAAGGTTTTCTCTAACCAATTCAACTTGACTTGAGAGTTTCATGCTCGACATTGTAGAAAGAACACGAAGCAATTCAAAGTCATTATCACTTAAAACATGTTCGAACCTTTTAAACCATGTTATACAATAACCTTTGGAATCAAAGTTCGGAATTTGACTGGGCAAGCCAACAAGTTTCACATGTTTTGTTTTCAAACTTAAAGACAAAGCATCTGGTAAGCAAAATTGGTTCACGTATGTACTCACACAAAATTGCGGATGCTTGCTTTCTCTCAATGACATTTCAAAAGAACAAACTCCAGGTTTAAACACATGATTTTGAATGCTGGTCCCAAAATACAGCAAGAATTTTGTTTTCTCAAATAAGTCACACATGTCAAATAATGAAAATTTAAACTTACAAACATTCCAACGATCAATTCTTTCACTTTTCATCTGAAAAGGCACGCTTATACAAGAGAATTTCACACAAAAATTCAAAGAATCCACATTATCATCACATTCAAACAAGTCAAGCTTTGTATGTGAATAATCGTTATCACACACGTCCAACGCACAGGCGAAATTAATCCAACGTCATCAATAGATTTTTCAACGCAGAACACATCAAGTAAACAACTCTTCATGCCTCCATGTACAACAAAATTGTCAACCACAAACAAAGAATAACAATTAACCAAAGAAAAATAAGGAAGCCTTTTGAAAACTATGTCACCAGCAACTTGCTCAACAACATTCAACTTTAATTGCCGTGATTCAAAAAAGTCAATAGATCTTACTTTTTCATGATAAATCAAGAATTTTATAACTGGTAACATAGAATGATCGTAGAGTGATTTTAAGTTATAATCAGAGTCTTCAAGTTTCATTTCCTTAAACATAAATTGTTCGTACAAATTTTAAGATGCTTGATTTCCCAATAGTGAACCAAAATAACGAATTCTAGATTTGAACACACGAGTTTGATTACCTATTTCAAAGTGCAGTAAGGGTTTCATTTTTGCCATCAAATCAAACATGCTGAACCAAGAGAATTTGTGCATACATAGATTTAAACAATCAAACCTCTCAACATTCATTCAAACATATTTTCACAAACTCAAGAATTTCGCACAAGGCAGTAAATGATTCACATAATCACCATAATCAGACAATTTGGGATTTTCACATAAAAATACTTTGTCACATGTGACCAAGTTTTGTATATGCTAATTTAATCTTACTTCATCAACAAACTTGTCAACGCAACATTCTTTAATAAAGAAACTCTTTAAACCATCGTCCTAAACAAGGTTATTATCAATCAGAAATTGATACTTAGACAAATTAAGGTAGGGAGTTCTTTTATTAACTAAGTCTTCGGCAAACTCACCATTATCATGCAAGTGAAATGGTAGAGACTAGATTAACATAGAATCCTTACCTCGCTCACTTTTAAATGCTTGTAGAATAGTTTCACTTTCGTTCGTACCTTTCTCGATCAATCGAAATCGTCTCTCATCAGAAAGGTATTGAAGCTGAAACTTGTCAATTGATTCCTTGGAAACCTGAAAAGAAAAAATAATACGAGGACAACTCGCATGTGGGTTAGTAAAAACATTCCTCGCTTTTTCTTGGTCAAATTTTTCTTTTTCATTCGTTTCTATTTCTAACTCATCTTCAAGTTCTCTTTCTTTTACCTTTGTATTTATTTTTGAGAACTCAATGACACTCGTTTCTTTCATAATTTCTTTTCTTTCTTCAGTCTCACTTTCTTTTTCAATTTCCCTTTCTGGCTCACATGCCTTTTCGCTCTCAATCTCTTTTTGCTTCTTTCATTCTCTTTTTCTTTTTCAATTACGTTTTCTTTCATTTCTCTTTTTCTTCTCTCAATTTCGTTTAGGATTTGCTCATTCTCTCGCATCAATATTTCTTGCCTCTCTTTTTGTTTAATTCTTTTTTCTCGTTTCCTTTCATTATAAGATGAAGATAATACAAAAGAATCAGAACGATAGGCCTTTCGTTGGAAAGAAGGGAAAGAATCTACATATGAAAAATGATCATCTCTTCATGAATGACCCTCCATGGATGAGTACTTTGATGCATACGAAACACGTTCACCTCTTCGTAAGTGATCTTTCGTGGATGAATACTTTGATGCACTTGAAGAGATATTTTTACCTTCTCGTTCGTTACCGTGAAAGGCTTCAAACTCGAAACTTACTTTACTTCGTCTTGAATTCTTCGTCATATAAGAATCACGGTATGGATCTCTTCTCGAATAGTCATTAGATGTTTGTCTCTATGATGATCTTGTTTCTGTCTTTCGACTTGGAGAAATTCTCCCCTATTGGGCTCTTGCTTGCTGGCCCCACTCTTCAACACGATCCAATTATTTTTGCAATGGTTCTAGTTTTCTATCGAACAATTGGTCCATCTCTTTCATCAAATCTTGAAATTCAAATTCTGCAAACTCTTCTCGAAACATGATTAATTGATGGGAAAGAAAAGAATTAAAAATAGAAAAACGAATACCTCACCAACACAAAACTCACATTTCACTCACAAAGAAAAAGTAGATGGTACTCCACTTGTGTTTGCACTTTTGATTTGGCTTTTCTTAATGTTCTCTCAATGCTCGTGCCTTTTACCACTCGGTTCTCCTCTTGAATTTCGTAGAAGACTCGTTTAGACTTAGGAGCAAGCTTAGGGGTCAGCTTCAAAAATGGTTTACAAAGGTAGATAATGTTTTGATGTAAGGTAGGCTGAAAGAAAAAAAAATTTGGTGCTAAGTGTTATGGGTTAGTTTTGGGCAGCAATAAACTTGATGATCGAGAGAAAAAAAAAAACTATGAACACTGTCAAACACTTTTTTTTTATAACTTCGAATTTCTTTCTCTTTTTTTTTTGTTTTAATTACAATATGATGAATACAACAAATTACTTTTGATAAACGAATTTCTTCTTTTTTAAAAAAAAAATTTTCACGAACCTATTCTGGGATAGCTTCGAACGTCCGTACTTCTCTTTTTAGCTCACTCTGATACCAAATGATACGATCTCGCCTCGGTTATGTGATTTGAGTCGTTGATGTTCCTGATCATCTAACAAGAAGTATTGTTCAATTTTTGGAGGTATGCTTGGAATTAGGCTAAGTATGGAATTAGGTAACAAAGATAGGCTCAAAAATGGCTAAGTATTTGTTGTTATAGGTTCGGCTAACAAAAAACAAAATAGGATAGGTGTTAACTTGGATAGAAGGAAGTAAAGCTTAAGTGTCAAGATCGAACCAACACTAAGAGAGAGTGCTGACCCAGGACTTATACGACCTTAAGGTGGATAGGTGATGGAAAAGAGACCTTGACCCATTACCTAGAAAGGTAAGAACCAAAGGTATAAAGTTTGGGGTGAACGCCACACTACGAGAATGATAAGTTTAATAAAAAGAAACAGGTTGACGCCACTGACTAGCAGATAAGTCAAGCTAAGTCTTGGACGAAAATTGAGAGATGGGAACCTCATAAATAACACAAAATTCATTTAAATGGCAAAAGTCTATACAACCAGCAAATGGATGAATATTTATAGTAAAATCCTAAGGCTAGCCGAATAGGCATTCTAGAAACTAAATAGACATTTTGTTTCAGCTTTTAATGAGCTAAAAATTCTAGAATAATTCATGAAAGTTCCAAGAAGCTTCTCCAGCCTTGGGGATGTCTTTGGACAGCTTCTAAAGTGTCTATATGCAACTAGAATTAATTGGAATGCATGGGAGTTGATTAGCCTTGGCTAGGTTCGGCCATAGTGCTTAAATGAGCTTAAATGCAATTGTTTTGTTCAGCTGAATGGATGCAAGCCTTAATGAGCAGCTTGGAGTATTGCAAGGGCCATGTAGGTGTGAAACCGAATTGGAGAAGTCCCTTAGGTGTGAACATGCACAGCCGAATGGTCACTCCATGTGAAAGGCATTTTCCAACAATGTGAACATCTTCAAAGTTGCCTTGGAGAGCTAGACGGTCTGATTGGGAAGAAGAATCAACAGCAAACCTTTTGGCTATTGAAGTCCATGAAATGGTGCTTAGGAGAGCTAAAAAATCAGTACACCTTTGCATTAAAGCCGCCCCAAGCTTATACCTGCACCAAATTAATTCAACAATTAATCTAGCTTAAGACACATTAATTCGGCAGCAGCTAGGACACCTTAAAATCATGCATTCAGCTAGGACACATTAATAACATGTTTTAAACTTAAAAAGAATTTATTTCATGCATATTAAATTCGGCTGAAGCTAGAACATATTAAACACATGTAATAGACTAAGACAAATTAGTAACATGTTCTAACTATGATACATTAAAGACTTGTATAAAAATCAGACACATTTAATACTAAATTATGAAGTCCAGATTTGAACATATTTATGAGCTAAAAACTAATTAACTAACTTAACTAAGAACACTAATTTTATTCCGGCCTTAAAACGCAAAAGCTATTTGATCTCAACGAGCTAAGATTGAGTTGAATTAAATTAACTAGCTTAGCTAAAGCATGAAATTATTCCAACAACTAAAACGAAATAAATTAAAAAGATGGATCGAGCTCAATGAGCTAAAGTTGAGCTAGATCAAGCTCAATGAGCTAAAATTCGAGCTGAATTAAGCTCAACAGGCTAGGATCGAGCTGATCAGCTTGCAAGAGATTGTAATGCATGCTTAGAGAGCTTGTCCAAGGACGTTCGCGGGGCGTGGCCATATCAAAATCTAACATTAAAATCTTAGTACTTAATTTTTTTTATCAGTCGTCGATTTGATCCAATCATTTTCAAGGAAATATTGAAGATTAACTTGAATTAAGAAAAGTTTAAGTTTCAATGTAAAGGCAATTGTCATGTTGGGATATTAATATAAATAAAAAAAGTTCAAACCCCAACATGGCACACTTGCTATATTCGAACTGAAAATCATTAACCCTGCTTAGGTAAAAAAGTTTCTCCTTGATCTTGATCAATCTAAATTACAATTTAATAATAAAAATGTTTTGTTTTATTTAAATTCAATCATGAATATTTTTTATACATTATATATTTTCTTAAAAAATATGTTAAATTTTAACAAATTGTAAGTAAAATTTTGATTTTTTTAATAAATTTTAATAACTTATGAATCATACATATATATATATATGAAAATTTAGAAAAAATTTAAATTAAGATTAAACAAAAATATTGAAAGTTAAATTTATTGATTTTAAAAAATTAAATAAAATTAACAAAATGAATTACCATTGAGGACTTGGTTTAGTATTATACCAATAAAAAGGTGACCAGAGTTTGAAATTTACCTAAAAAATTCCAAAAGAAAAGAAATTTACCTAAAGAGGAGTTGGATGAATAGAAGCGGTCTGCACCTGGAGTAGCAAATTTAGCAGAGCAAACAAAGAAGGAAATGAAGCGATTACCTCCAAACACCTTCAAACCATGACTCACCAATCTGCCAATTAGGGATAGCCTTTAAACGGAATATCGGTGACTGCCGCCGCCATTTGTGGTTTCATTTGAAGCTTACCTCTTTCTTTTCCTTTCGCTTAATTTCAAGATATGGGTAAGCTTCATTCTTCCCTGCTTCTTCGTCATATTGTTAATGGCAGAAGGAACTTTTCTAATTTCCACTCTTCATTTTCTTGTTATTTTAACACCATTTCTCCCCACATATCTGCAAGGGGAAATAAAAAAAAGTATGATTGCTTCTATAACGTGGATGATGCTTTGACTTTATTTAATAAGATGGTTGCGAAGTACCGAAAGCCTTCAGTTGTGGAATTCAACAAATTATTAGGAGCCATTGTTAGAATGAAACATTATGCCATTGTTGTTTCTATGTATAGCCAGATGGAATTATTAGGAGTTTCCTATGACATTTATTCTTTCAACATCTTGATTAATTGCTTTTGTCAATTAGGTTATATTGATTTTGGGTCTTCTGTTTTGGGGAAAATGATGAAGGTAGGTGTTCAACCTGATGTTGTAACTTTGTCCACTTTGATTAATGGACTTTGTAAGCGAAGTAAGATATCTGAGGCTTTGAGTTTGTTTGATGAAATGATGGAAAAAGGGTATCGACCTAATTTAATTGTTTACACTACAGTTCTTAATGGTTTGTGCAAGACCGGGAATACTGATCAAGCTCTTAGGTTTCTAAGAATGATGGAAGAAAGAGGTTTCAAACCCAATATTGTTGCATATAGCACTGTCATTGACTGTTTCTGTAAGAAGGGGTTACTAAGCGAGGCTCTTGATCTTTTCTCCAAAATGAAAGTTAAGGGCATTAGACCAAATATTGTTATTTACAATTGTTTAATTCATGGTGTGTGTAACTTGGGCCAGCAGAAGGAGGCAACAAGGCTTTTGAATGAAATGGTGGGTAACAATATTTCTCTTGATATTGTCACGTATAATATATTGATAGATGCACATTGCAAGAAGAGGATGATTTCTGAAGCTGTAGATACTGTTGATGCAATGAGAAAGCAAGGCATTGAACCTAATGTTGTCACATACAGTATATTGGTTGATGCACATTGCAAAGAGGGAATGGTTTGTAAAGCTGAAGATATTGTTGATACAATGAGAAAGAAAGGCATTGAGCCTGATGTTGTCACATATAATGCATTAATAAATGGTCATTGCTTGCAAAACAAAATGCATGAAGCTAGAAGAGTATTTCAGTTGATGAGTAAGAAGGGTTGTGCACCTGCTATACGTAGTTACAACATCATGATCAACGGATATTGCAAAGCTAAAAGGGTAGATGAAGCAATGGAACTCTTTCACGAAATATCACAGAAAGGACCAACCCCTGATATTGTCACATACAGCATTCTTATGCAAGGAATGTGTGAATTAGGGAGACTTTCATCTGCATTGAAACTTTTTCGAGCAATGCTGAAGAGTGGGTTGGAACTCGATATTGTCTCTTACACTATCCTAATTGATGGCTTTTGCACGGCTGGGCGTATTGAAGTTGCAAAGGAATTATTTCTTCAACTCTCGGTCAATGGTTTAAAACCTGATGTTTACACATATGGTATAATGATTAATGGATTCTGTAAAAAGGGATTGCCAGATGAAGCATACCAGTGGTTTAGGAGCATGGGGAATAATGATTGTTTGCCTGATAGCTGCTGTTATAATGTAATGATACAGGGGTTTTTTCGAAACAGCTATACCTCAGAGGCAACACAACTTCTTGTGGAAATGATCAGTATGGGCTTTTCTGCAGATTTATGCACTGCTACCTTATTTGTGGATCTCATCTTACAGTCTAATAGATCAATCTTGATTTGAAAAATGTCTAACAGGTAGTGTAAAGATTGTCACTTGTGAATGTGAATTGTTTTGTTCATACTGCTGTGATAAGAGTTTCTAGAAACTGCAATGAGTGAGTCAGACTCTTTGGCCTTTGCCAATGCCATTCCTTACTCTTTTTTTTTTTACATTGTATAATGTATTGGGGTTTTCCTCTGAAACTATTACATAACTTTGACAATTATTTTTGAATAATGGAAATTGATTGGTGTGCTTTCTTTCCTTTTCCTTTACTTATTTTTCTTCCTACCTAACTTTGAAAAAGAAAATACACGTTCTTCATGCTGACCTTTTCACTCATATTCTAACAATTCAAAATTAGTTCAGCATTAGAATAACACAATGAAAAACGTGGTTGATGAATGTTTGAAGTTTTGTGTTTCGAGATCTTATTCATGTTTAATTCATAATTTCATTTTATTTCCAAAATTATCGTTTGAGTAAGAAAAAAGAGGGATATCCTACTAGCTTGTTTGAAGAGAAACATAACAAAGAACATGGAATTTTAGACTTTGAATTCAACTGTTTTGATGTACATTAAAATGGAACTCTATGTATAACAAAATCTGGTAAAAGAATACAAGACACATGGTAGCAAAATTAAGCTTCACTAAATTCTTGTTTGATATCCCAATTTCAGTATTGCTACCAAAAGAATTGAAACAATGTTCTGATATATAAATATATATGATTAACACCAAAAGATACAGAAAAATAGAACACCATATATGTGTGTGTAATCAGTTTAGCAGCCATTTTTCATACTTGTGAACATAGCTTCACTTGAGAAAGAACTTCCAAATATCTACATCAGTCACCTCTTTAATTAAATGAGCTCCAAAAATGCCTTCTTCATCAACCAGACTTCTGAGATGCCGGGCTGCATTGTTGAAGCCGACATAGTTTTTCTTCGTCGACAAGTATACAACCCCGTATGGAGGCCTGACGCACTGGTTTGTTCATCATGATGACCAAAAATAACAATAATAAGTTGTGAATTACAGAGAAAAACAGAATAGAAAATCTAATGTGCATTTCATAGTGCATCCAGATAAAAAGGAAAATGAAATCAAGAGGGGAAGTTAACAGAAAAAGTAGCATCAAGACTAAGGTGGTGTATATATATATATATATGTAAGTAGGCAGGTATATGTAACCAATCATTCAGGTTATGTATGATGTATGTATGTCTGCATATGGAAAGCAAAGGTAAGAAACTAACCTTCTTAATTAGTGCATATAACTTCTTCAAAGAGGAAACCGAGTATGGAATTTCGGTCATCAAAATAATGTCATAGCCACTTTCTCCCTGATCTGTCTCACTAGCCCTTTCCCATGCCCGGCTTCCTGAAAGCTTTCTTGACCTCCTTGAGGAAATTTCTTGTGTTATGCTGCTACCATCTTGGCTACTGCACCCATCCATGAAATCCTCCTCGGAGAAGCTCAACCTCATCCCTGTGCTCACCTCAGACACGTCATTCCGAACAACAGATAATACAGTGGGGAGTTCTTCCCAGTCCCCAGCATAGAAGTGCACAGTTGGGGCAAGAGTTTGTCTGGATGGAGTCAAAGGACCCTCAGGCCGTCGGCTTTGCCTTTCCCGAGCTTGCTCCAGGTTTGCAAGTACATTTGGAATGGTACTGCATCGAATAGTTTCTGCACTGAGGTCTTGAAAGTGCACTGTACAAGCACCCTATACCAACAATTGCATAAAATGGAGTGTAAATAAATCTTTCATAAAAGTAAAATTCTTCTTTGACTATTTTCTAGCATATGATACAAGCCAATTGTTAAATATGTGTGTAAAACACATATAAGAGGAACAATCAAATATCTATAAATGGAGTATACCTTCAGACAAGCAAATATGCCCGGAACACCATAGCCACAACCCAACTGCAAGAATTATTGAATAGAATGATTAGTGTACATTCTACAAAGAACTATAAAACAGACAAATTAGTTCATTAACTCTTAAGATTTATTCCATGTATGAAATGAGAATTGTTGAGAAGGCA
The DNA here is from genome assembly GCA_020496765.1 of Gossypium stocksii. NCBI lineage: Eukaryota > Viridiplantae > Streptophyta > Magnoliopsida > Malvales > Malvaceae > Gossypium > Gossypium stocksii. The sequence continues at coordinate 41,143,371 of CM035630.1, read as the reverse complement.
CAAGAGCAAGAAAGCTTATACAATATCGACCTTTTCTAAAATTGGTCACTCAAGTTCGGTGTCGCCAATAAAAAAGGCGAAGAACAAAGACATTGATTCAAGTGTGAATTTAGTTTGATTAGTCAAGCTGAACATAAGAGCCAAGATTCATTCTACCCTATGAGTACATTTACCAATTGGTGAACCATTTTAATTTCCCCTATTCAATAATATCATCAAATGGACCCCAAACACTTTTTCAACAAAGAGAAGGATAATATATTATGTCTAATAGTTAAAAATCAATTAAAAGAGATGATAAAAAATGCTACATGAGGTGATGGCTAATGTTTTTAGATTTTTCTACAATGAAATTACCTCAAGCACCCTTTTCCCTCTAAAGCTCAACTGCCCATCACGGATCTCGTGCTTAAGGACGTTAACAAGATCGAAAGAACTGTTCCAAGATTTCAGAAACCCTGCAAAATAAAATTATTTCATAGCTGTCAGTTGCAACTTATTATTTTGACAAGTCAACACTTGAACTAAGATTGATACTTCGCTATAAAAAACATAAATTATTAAATAAAAAATACCAATCATTCCTTACCATCAGGTTTTGAAGATAACATTTCAGTAGTGGTGAAACCAATAATGTCAGCAACACTAACTCTTCCCTGTAAAGGTTTGAAAAGGTATCATCAGCATGCATATCACAACCTAGGTTTTTCAAAACGGGCTGCTGCCGAAGGGATGACTATACGCTGTAAACACAACATATATATATATATATATATATACCCAGCATATATGTCCCCGACAAAGCGATGCAACAGGAAGTCAACATACCTTGAATACATCGAGCCCTTGCAAATGTACATTGTCCCCAGCATATTTACAAGGATGGGCTCTCTGTACAATAACAAAATGTCTTAATTGTGAACGCAAATTCAACTGCTCGCAATCACTTGCATGATAAACCATCTCATTAGTATGGTGGTCAACCAACAACAGTTTACATCTTGAATAACAAATTTAATATTCCCAAGTATTTCACTAGTCCTTAATAGGGAGATGAAATACACCTTTGACGGGAGAATCTCCACAGCCGGTGAAGGGAGATGGACAGCTCTATCACATACAGGGGACATGCTTTGGCTTCCTCGATCATAGAGTACCAAGCCTGGCAAACATTGTGCAAGCAGTGATGGTGCACGCATTGTGGTCTAACAATAGGAAACCGTTATTAAGAAAGAAAAACCTGAAAATATCAACATTTTCCATTAATATGCAGACCACTCCTAAAGAAATAATCACTTCCAGAAATAAACATTTTTGAAAATAGATCAGAATCACAGTATCAAACTCACAAGGGTAGAAAGACACGTATGCTTAACCCTAAACAAATTTCCATAAGGCAATTCACTCACATGGGAACATCAAAATGTTATAGCTAGACAAGAAAACAAATTCAACCAAAAATTGAACTAAAAAAAGCAGAAACATTAAACACTGACTACATAAAATTTTTTCTTTAAGTGAAAACAAAAATCTCAATATTTTGGTTCTTGTTATGAATAACATGAAACATTAAATAATAGAGGCAATTCTTCAGGTGGAAAACAAAGCCAACCATAAGGGAAGTTCATACATAATTCGGAAAAGGCTAATATTATGAATAATTAAAAAGAACTAAGATGAATCCAATTCTTAATTTCCATCAACAGAGTCAAACTCGAAGATCAAACGAAACGAACATATTGAAAATGAAACGTCGTAGCAGTCCAACAAAATTCAACCTAAAAAGACCAAAACCAGATTAACAGAACTTGCCAAAACACATGAAAATTTAAGAAAATTAAAACAAACCCAGAAGCCAAAAAACCAAAAATCAGAAAGACGCAAACTTACCCAGAAATGAGAAATAATCAGCAAGCAGTCTTTAACCCAAAATTCAATTGCTTAAGAAAGAAAGGAATTTATTTTCTTTTATAATACAAGTAAAGATCAAAGCTTTGTAATTTCAGAGAAAAGAGACTGCTCTTCACATTGGAAAGTCAAAAAAACAAAACAAAGCGACGACCCGTTTACGCTGAGATGAGAGGTAGGAAGACAGAAGCTTCCATTTTCATACACCTATTTAGAGATTTTAACTTTAAGCCTTTGACGGTAATGAAAATTATGCTTAATAATCCAATTTCTGATCGAATTTGTTTTTGTATGTCCCGTACCCGTAAGTACTACCCTTTACACCTCTCCGTACGTGGGGTGGGTAGAGGAAAAATCCAATTTTTCTTCTCTTTAGAAAGGGTTAAGGATGACAGATTTTATACAATTTTTTCTTTACGTACGGTTCGATTTTAACCCACTCGGGTTGAATTTTTAAAAATATTTTTATTTTAAATTTAATTATAAAAAAAAATATTTGTCAACACTAAATCTAAATAAAGGAGCAATACCAACACTCTTACTAGAACAAGAAATTGTTATTGCTCCTTTATTTCCAAAAAAATCATATACACTCAAACTAGAGTTGTGCATGCCCCGGGCCGGGTCGGGTTCGGGCCGGGCCCAACTAAAAAATTAAACCCGTTTGTTGGGCTTGGGCTTGGCCGGGCCCAAAAATGGGCCTAAAATTTTGCCCAAGCCCCACCCAAATAAAAATGTTAAAACAGGGGTCCAGCCTGGCCCGCCCATATTAATTTTTATATTATTTTTATATAATTTTAAAATATATATAAACCATCAAAAATACTAAAAACATCAAAATAAATATTTCTCAACAAATTAAAAATAAATTTTAAAAAATATGTAAACTTAAATAACAATAAAATAGATGCAACTTAACAAGCAAATGCCTCTAAAATAATAACAAAATTAAAAAATGTCTTTAAAATAATAACAAAATTAACAAAAAAATAAGTTTTATACAATATCTAAACAATAACAACAAAATAGTTGCAACATAATAGTAAAATGGTAACAAAATAGGGAGAAAATAATAAGAAAATAATATTAAAAATATATATTTTTTTGTCTTTAGTGAATTCGGGCCGGGCCGGGCTGGGCTCGGGCCAAAAATTCCTTACCCGAGCTTAGTCCATTTTTTAAACGGGCCTTATTTTTTGTCCAAGCCCATTTTTCGGGCCTATATTTTTGCCCAAACCCTCCCACATTTCGAGCAGGCCTTCGGGCCGGGCCAGGCCGCCCGGCCCATGCTCACCTCTAACTCAAACTAAAATCTTACCTATTTGTAGATAGAGCTTAAATAGCAACTAAGTTTAAAGAAAAGTTATGAGTATTACGTTCATGCACGATTAACAATATCAGTCAAGATATTAATTACACTATTTTAACTATTAATTACAGATTGGTTAAGATTGAAACTATTTAGATTGAAAGCTTTAGTGTTAATATCTAAAATGGTGAACCAGATACCTACTACATGCCAAATAGTTAAGAAGAAATGTAAATAACGAGAATTGTTAAAACTATCATATTGGAAGATCAATCGACTAAAATAATCATGAGCAGCTATAATATTATAAGTTTCTTCTTTTTTACCGATAGAATTTTTAGACTTTACAAAAAAACTTTAAAGGTTGAAAAGTGTCCTATAAAATATTAAAAAATAAATTATTTAAAAAAAAAGATATGATAAATTTTTAAAGCTACTTGTAGAATAAAAAAATACACTATAGTACCAAATACTAACCCATATATAAATATTAATATAAAATTATATATTATATACATTTTTCTTTTAAATATTGATATGGAAAATTTGGACGAGTTGGGCTCGGGCTTGGAAATTTTTTTAAATTTGTACTTCAACTCGACCAGTTCGACTCATAAATAGGTATAATTACATTGGATGTGATTTTAGATATTTAAAGAGTTTAATTAGTTTTTTATATAATAAATTTTTAATTGATGTATTCTTCAGGGGCAAATTCAAAAACTAATTTATGAGTTGGAATTGAATTATAAATTTTTAAGAGATCAAAATATAATTTTATTATGTATTAATTTTATGGTTTCATTATTGTTTTCCTTTTGAAAGGATGATTTCATCATTGTTGAATGAGCTAAACTAAATCTTTTAATTTATTGGGTCAAAGGTAGACCTGTTCAAGGGTTGAGTAGCTCGCTCGGTCCGATAGGCTCGACTAGATTAAAGTCAGGCTTGGACAATTATTTTTATACTTCAAGTTAGCATAATCCAAGCCGAATTCAATTTAAATAATAAAAAAGTATTTTTTTAGATTAAAATTTCATTATAAAATATATAAATTAGTAGCCAAAAATATATTTTTAATATATTATTAATTTTTAATAGTAAAACGAACTTTTTGGATGATTAGGGTCTGTCTGAAAACAAGCCTAGGCTTGAAAAATATTTTAAAACCAAGCCTCGATCCAGCTTAGCCCATGAACATCTTTGGTCAAAGGGCAATTTTACCATATATTAATTTATAATATAAAATAGTTATTTAAATGGTTAGTATTTTGATAGTGTACCTTTTTTATTCTTCACTTTATATATGTTTTTTAATTTTCAATTATCCATTAAATTTGCTTTTTTAATAAAATAAAATGATAGATATATCATTAAATCATATTAAAAAATAAATATTGTTTAATTAATTAATAAAAATAAATAGTGTTTCAAAAATATCAGAATGAAATATTAAATTTTATAAGGTTTGATAATTCTAAAAAATAAAATATGAAAATGTTTAAAAATTTTATTAAAAAAGTTTAAAAATTATACAATTTTTTTAAAAAATAAACAAATATTACTAAAAAACTTTAAAAATGAATATTATTTAATTAGTCATTTAATTTTTTAAAATATTTATATCTATTTTAATTTTTCTATAAATACTATTAAAAATTTTAAAAACAAAATTGAATACTATTTAAAAACATTGTTAAAAATAAGAAAATTTATATGAAATTTAAAGAACTATGCTTAGAGTAGTGCATAATTATTGAATAGTATTATATCACTTAATATTTATTTATGGAATAAAATAATTGTATCCAAGTATCTATTTTGCATCTTTCATAATAATATGATTTATTAATTTTAATATTTTTATAGAATAATATACTTTAATTTTTTTCATAATTTATTAAAATTATAAAAAAAACTTCCAAAATGGTTTAATGATATTTAATTATTAATAAATAAAAAGTATATCATATATATATATTAAAATTCTGAATCATTAATTATATATCTAAATATCATAAAAGTTTCATTATTCAAATTTTCTTCTTCATAATTAAAGCATAAATTATATCTATAATATTATAAATATATTATATTTCTAAAATTCATACACAATCAATCCGTGCACTTCAAAAGGTAAGAAAATTAATTTTTATAATATCTTATTATACCCCTAAAAGACGAAAACTTCATTGACAATATACTAAATATTTTTCTTTATTTAATTGGGGTTAACAAGTCTCTTATAATGGTATACTAGAATATTTGAAAAATAAATATTAAAAAAAGGGCAGAGACAATTATTTAAGGTTTTTTGTGGAATAAAAAAAACGTATACTACTAGTGTATTAAATACTAATCTAATAAAATTTACTTTTTACACATTTTTAAATATTTTTTCAATTTTATAAGAATTTAAAAAAAAAAGACTTTACAACTTTTTTTAGAGCTTCTTAATATTTTAAATAATTTATCTATATTTATATATTTTTAAATGCTTTTTTACTAGTTTTTACAATTTAAAGCATTTTTTTTACAATATTTAAATATTTTTTTATCCATCAACGATTGACCAATATCAATGAACAATCAGTCAACACCAAATCAGTGGTCAACCACCAACAATCACTGTCAACGTACCACGTCATTGATGACATGGCACATTCTGATTGGGCAACTTTTTTTATGTTCAAAATAAAAAAAATATTAAAATGAGCAGAGGGTAAATTAGGAAGAAAGTGTAGATTTAAGGTAAAAAGAAAGTTAAGCGTAGTTTGGCCCCCGAAGTTGCGGCTGGCATAGGTGTTTAACTCGATTTCTTTAAATTTTTATGAACTTGGAAAATCATGGACTCCATTTCTTAACAATGCTAACAAAATCAAAATCTTCCCTTTACTATGTTCACCTCATTTTTCCTCCCAAAATTTCCATTTCTTCACTTCACACCGCAACAAAGGATAGCATCGTCCATAACTCTGCGAAAATCCTCCGCCAAAATACCAAATTCCTCGTTTATTGCAATACCCAGATTACTCAACATGGAAGAAACAGAAATATCAAAGAAGCTGAATCAATCTTCAACCGGATGCCCTTCAAAAGCACCGTATCTTGGACTGCCATGTTGACTGCATACGCAGAAAATGGGAACATTTCGAAAGCCCGTGAAGTGTTCGCTAAAATGCCTGAAAGAACAGCTTCTTCGTATAATGCGATGATCACGGCTTATAATAAGAATGGTTGTATGGTTGATGAGGCTTATGAGCTTTTCTGCAACATGTCTGAACGGGACGCAGTGAGTTATGCTACGATGATCACGGGGTTTGTTAGTAAAGGAAGGTTTGATAAGGCCTTGGAAATTTACGAAAACACTCCTGGAAAATGGCGGGAACCGATTTGTTCAAATGTATTGATAAATGGGTATGTGAAAGCTGGGAGATTGGATATGGCAGTTGGTATTTTTGAAGGAATGGTTCAGAGAGATGTCGTTTCTTGGAGCCTAATGGTTGATGGGTATTGCAAAAGTGGGAGAATTATGGAGGCTAAAAAGTTGTTTGACAAGATGGTGGAGAGAAATGTAGTTACTTGGACAACAATGATTAATGGGTACCTAAAAATGGGATATGTAATTGATGGTTTTGGTTTGTTTTCGGCTATGAGAAAAGAGAAAGGAGTTTTGGTTAATTCTACTACTTTGACTGTTATATTTGAAGCTTGTGGACATTTTGATAGATATAGAGAAGGAATTCAAATGCATGGATTGGTTTTAAAGTTGGGATTCGAATTTTGTGTTTTTCTAGGGAATTCTATTATTACCATGTATTGCAGATTTGGTTGTACGGGTTCTGCTAATTTGGTATTTGATTTGATGACGAGGAAAGATTTGGTTTCTTGGAATTCTTTGATCATGGGCCATGTTCAAGAGAATGAGATTGAGAAAGCTTATGAACTTTTTGAAAGGATGCCTAGAAAGGATGTAGTTTCTTGGACTACCATGATTATGGGGTTTTCTGGTCAAGGACAAACTGATAAAGCTGTCAAGTTGTTTAGAATGATGCCTGAGAAAGATGATGTTGCATGGACTGTAGTAATTTCAGGGTTTGTAAGTATTGAAATGTATGAGGAGGCTTTTCGCTGGTTTACTGAAATGCTTCAGAAATCAGTAAAGCCAGACTCTCATACTTTGAGCAGTCTGTTGAGTGCTTCTGCCAATTCAGCAATACTAAGCAATGGGCAGCAAATCCATGTCCAAGCAATAAAGATGTGTCTGGAACTCGATTTGTCAGTTCAAAATTCGCTTGTCTCAATGTATTCAAAATGTGGAAATGTAGCCGATGCTTGTCAAGTCTTTATGAGTATTAAAGAACCGAATGTTGTTTCTTTCAATACAATGATTACTGGCTTTGCTCAAAATGGATTTGCTAAAGAAGCACTTGAATTGTTTGAGAAAATGCAGAGTGAAGGGCAGGAGCCAAATCACGTAACCTTTCTTGCTGTTTTGTCTGCCTGCAGCCATGTTGGACTCGTAGAAGTGGGATGGGAGCACTTCAAATCCATGACATCTTTATATAACATAGAACCAGGGCCTGACCACTATTCATGCTTGGTTGATCTCCTCGGCCGAGCTGGGTTGTTTGACGAAGCAGTTGGTTTAATCTATTCAATGCCATTTGATCCCCATAGTGGAGTTTGGGGAGCTCTCCTGGGTGCAAGCATGACTCATCTCCGTATCGATCTCGCAAAGCTTGCAGCTCAGCAGCTTATTAAATTGGAGCCCGATAGTGCAACTCCTTATGTTGTTTTGTCCAACTTATATACTATCTCGGGAAAGAAGAAAGATGGAGACAAAGTAAGAACAGACAAGAAATCAAAAAGGATAAAGAAGAGCCCTGGGTGTAGTTGGTTGGTAGTTAAAGACAAAGTTCATTTGTTTCTCTCAGGAGATCAATCTCATGAGGATTCAGAAGAGATTAGAGTTACATTACGGACAATTATGAAGGAAATGGAAGAGCTAGGTTGTTATAGATAAATGGCTCCCTTCTTAAGGTCCTCCTCTTTGCTCTCCATAGGATCTCTTCTGCTATAATAGTTTCTATTATTTAAGGCTTGTGACTTTGTTCAAGCGGGCCATGCATTGGTCTCTATATTTTCTGTGTGCTTTTGTAATGCGAACAAAGGCCTTTATCACTAGCAATGTTGCTTTGCTGAAAGGAGTTAACTTGACCATTCCATCTTTTCATGTTACTCTGCAGTCACTTCCCTTTTCTGAGTCAAGAATGTAGTCTATTGGGTAAGTGATACTCGTAGCTCTACTTTTAGTATACTGGATGTGTAGTCTCATATCTTTTATCTGTTGTCCATTTTGCAGATGCGAGTTTGAACCAGAATTAAGACGGCTACGGATCCCCAGGTAAGGGAAATGATATATGTGTCTCTTATATCATATCTTGAGTAAATTTTTTTATTCTTCTTAAAAATGCAAATCTGACCAATATTTTCTTGAATCTAAATAGTAATATTATTGCTTCATAAAGTTTGTTCAACTTTTTTTTTTTTTTTTGGTGAACAAACTTTTACTTCTCTGAAACTGGTTAAATAGAAGACCATGAGGAAACAATCTGGCAGATCCTTCTCCCTTTTACTGCCCAGTTACCTGCTGCAGGTGGTTATGTGGTTGGATTTGATGTATGCCTTACTCAACTGAGTGTCTTCTTCACATAAATGCTATTACTTTGACTCTTCATTTTTCTTGAAATGCTCATATCATACATCCATGTTAGATGAATATTCAGACATGTCTGTGTCAAAAACATGTATATTTCCTCAATGACATTTGAGTCCGGGCTACATAGTCAAACATAGCAGAGAAACACGAATGCACTCATGCACACATGATTATTAATCATATTTCTTATATGAATCTGGGGGGTTTGTATGAGAGAGCAGCTTCAAGTCAAATGCAACATATTTTATGTGCTTGAATTCATATTTATTCTTAAAATTATTTTGCATTGATGACCTGTTAATGATTAATAAGTTAGATGTTTATGTGTTAGAAGTTAATTATTGTAGGATATTGCGATATGCTTATTGATGACTTGGTACATCTGGATTTGATGCTACAGGTCCAAATCTTTATTTTGTTTGAAGAATCGTATCCAACACCCTTGTCTAGCGCATATTCGGACATGGGCGCAGAGACATCACCTTTCTAAATCCTCTAAATGGGGATTTGCCGATCAATGAGGTGAACTGGAGTATCTTGTTTGGAGTCATAATATTGCGGCTGTGGAAACAAAGAAACTACTTAAAGTGTTTGCAGCTGGGAATTTTTGCTCCACTGATATAAATGGGAAAAGCCTTGCATGTTTGAGGAGCATCATGGTGGCTGTTAAAAGTCAGCAGGCTCGAGGCAATAGAAAGACGATGGGGATTGGATGGAGGCCTGGATAAGACAAAATTGTGATAGAGCAGTGGACACCAGCAATAATCTTGCTTCAGCTGAGGGAATCTTTCGCAACTGTTATGGCTGTTGGATTACTGGGTTTAGTAGGTTTCTAGGCCTCAGCACTGTTATGCAAGCGGAGCTATGGGCGGTATATGACAGCCTCAGCATTGCTTGGGAGGCAGGGTGCAAAAAAGGTTTTGGTAGAATGTGACAATTCGGTAGTGATACAGATGCTAACCGATTGCAATGCGAGTCCATTAGCGCTAGTAAGGAATACAAGGCAGCAGATGCAACCCCGAAGATTAGAAAATCTCCACGAATTTGTACCAATTGAGTAAAAATGAACTAAGTTTAGGTAAGAAATTAAAGAAGAAATAGTGATTTTCTTGCAAAAGTGAAAGAATAGTGTGTTTGGATGCCAAGAAAATATGCAAGATGCAAAAATTTTTGAAAGAAAACTTTCAATCTTAGATCTAACAAAATTTTGAAATGAAAAAGGATGGAGGGAAACAAAATAAAATGGACAGACGATGGGTGTGGCTTTTTATAGCTAACTAACCATATTTTAGAAAATGGGCTATTTACCCTCTAAGTCCTCCCTTATTCTCCCTTGTTCTAATAGCTTCTTTTTTAACCACTAGTTTTTAATGTACATATTTAACTTCTACTTTAACCACTATTTCTAAATTAGTCTCTATTAATTTTTACTAATGCCCCCAATTATTAGTACCATTATTATTCAGTTTAATTATTATTATTAAAATTATTAACTAATTAACTTTTTTATTCTTTCTTAATTCCTATTATATTAAACCCAATTTATCTCTCGAGCTCACAATCTAATACTTAATTTTACCAACTCGTTTTTCGAGATGTGACACCTAGATTATTTTAACACCTATGCACCAATGGCTAGGATGACCTCCATTCGAATTCTTATGGCACTTGCATCTATTCATAAATTACATGTACATCAATGGATATTAGGACGACTTTTTTGAATGGTGATCTCGATGAAGGTGTCTACATGGAGCAACCAGAAGGTTTTGTGCTTCCTGGAAATGAACATAAGGTGTGTAAGTTGATCAAGTCATTATATGGTTTAGAACAAGTGCCTAAACAGTGGCATGAGAAATTTGACTCGATTATCTTATCACATGATTTTTTACATAATGGTGCGAATAAATGTATTTACACTAAATTCACCAATAGATACGGTGTAATTATTTGTCTCTATGTAGACGATTTGTTAATTTTTGGGATGAACATGGAAGGTGTTCGTAAGACCAAAGAACATCTAACCTCGAATTTTAAGATGAAGGATCTTAATGAGGTAGATACAATTCTAGGTATAAAGGTATAAAAGCATGAAAGGGGCTTTGCATTAAGCCAATCTCACTACATCAAGAAAGTATTGGAAAAGTTCAACTACTTGAATATCAAGGATTCGAACACTTCATACAATTTGAACTTCAAGTTAAGTAGAATAATGACAGGACTATAGCACAACTTAAGTATGCCAACGCAATTGGAAGTCTAATGTATGCAATGCATTGCACTAGACCCGATATCACATTTACTGTGTGCAAATTGGCGAGATTTACAAATTGTCCTAGTGTCGATCATTAGAAAGGAATTTGTAGAATTTTTGGCTATATTAAGAAAACAAAAAATTTGAGACTATTCTATAGTGATTATAATGCAGTACTAGAAGGTTACTCAGATGCAAGTTGGATTACAAGTCCAAGTGCCAATAAGTCCACGTCGGGTGGATTTTTATGATCAGAAATGGAGCCATTAGTTCACCCTTCAAGAAACAAACTTGCATCTCACATTCAACTACAGAGGCTAAATTTATAACCTTGGCGGCTACTGGCAAGGAAGCGAAATGGCTAAGAAACCTCTTACTAGATATAAAGTTGTGGCCACAACGTAGGTTCACCATTTTCGTATATTGTGATAATGAATACACCATGTCCCAAGCGTATAATAAGGTGTACAATAGAAAGTCTAGACAAATAAGTATAAGACATGAGTATGTGAGACAATTGATTAGGGATGGTGTGATAACTATTATCTATATTAAGTCATTTGACAATTTAGTGGATCCATTGGCAAAAGGTTTGTCAAGGGATTTGGTTAAGAGTACCACCACTAAGATGGGATTAAAACCATTCTAATCGCATCATTGATAATGGACTTAGTTCTAGGAAAAAGCTAGTTTCGAGGTTCAAAAGGTAATAACAAGTTATCGAATGACAACGTGCACTAAGAATCAGGATTTAATGTTTATGTTTCAGGAGGATGAGTTGTACTCTTAATGGATGGACATTAATTGTCATGAAATTCACCTATATGGACATGAAGCGGTGTTGTTTCAATGAGATTTTCTTTATAGTTTTCTCTCATACATGTTCGTGAAACAGGATGAGCACATGGTCATAACAGTGCTAAAGAAAATAAACTCATGCTCTAATACATTACGGTTATATGTGAAATTTTTTGGGTATTAACTTTATGTAACGACCCAAAATTCCCGGGCACCAGAAAAACGAGTCGTAGGGCCTTCGTCTTAGGAAAATAAGTCCGTAAGTATTTATTAAAAATATTTATGAAATTAGTTATAAGTTGAATTAGATTTTGGTGAAGTGAATTTAGTTTAATTAGAAATAATTAGTAGAAAGGACTAAATTGAATAGAATGCAAAAGTTTAATTATAGAATAGAAAAATATTAAGGGATTAAATTAGTAATTAGACCATAAAAGTGACATGTGTGAATGATGGATAAAATACATGTGTATTAATTTTATTGGTACAAATGTATGTTATATATGTATTTGCTTAATTATTAAGTAAAGGATATTTATTTATTTATTTGTTATAATTAATATTAAATATGTGATATTATAATTTTTGTTGATTAATTATGATAGAGACAAATGTATGGTGATGGATGATACATGTGTATGTATGTGTGTAATACATGTGTATTAATTTTATTTGTTTTTAATTAGATATTTTAGTAATTAAAATTAGTAAATGAAATAAAGGTTAATAAAATAAAGAAAATAAAAGAAAAAGAATAGAAAAGTTACAGAGAAAACGTGAAAAGGAAAGAAAGAAGGAAAAAGGGAAAATTGAAGGATTAAAGCTTGGGGATTAATTTGGTAAGTCAATTAAGTCCATTTCTTTGTAATTTTAATGTTTTTGGGACTTTAGAGTTGTATACTTTTGAGTTTTTGTGAAGATATTGGAAGTTGATAGGTATTTGAGTAGGGTTCATGTTGAGAAAATGATGAAATTGAGGATTAATTGATAAAGTTATTGATTAGAATTGATTTAAGGACTTAATTGTAAAATAGGGTATAAGTTTTGAGTTTTAGGGACTAATTTGAAAGAAATTCGAAATTATGAAAAATTGATGAAAATTTGATAGTTAAAGTTTTGATGGAAATTGAATAAGAAAATGAGGTGAATTATCAAAAGGGAGAAGATGAAGTTAGTTAGGACAAATTCGGTATTATGAGAAAAGTTGTATAGAAACTTAGAAATTTGTATGAATTATGTGCATAGTTAATTGATTATAATTATGCTAATCTTCGTAGCCAACAAGGAAACCGAGCCATCGAATACGAAGGGAAAAGAAAAAGTGGTCGAGGAGTAGCTCGGGAAAATATCAGTTTGTATTATCATAATTTGAATTATTTCTTATTATGTGTTTAATTTATTTAATATATGTGTATGGAAATTGAATGCGGGTAAATATTCATGTTGGATTGAATGTGTATTAGATTTATTTGATGAGCAATGTTAGTATGCAAATGAGATTGAGTTGATGGAAATGATTTTGATCAATTGAAAATGGAAGTAAAGTGAAAATATGTGAAAATGTGAGATTGAAGCAAGTTATGCTTGAACTGAAAATTATGAGAGAAAATTGGCCAAAGAGCAAATGATGTGAATTTGATTGAAAATATGAGAAAACGATTGGAAATGAAATGTGTTTCCGATACCCTATTAACTAGTCGGGCTTAGTGGATATAGTTGGCATGCTATAGGATTGGAAGTGTTCAGGGTTACTTCGACCTCGAGTCGATGAGACACTTGGAGTGTCATATTGCTTCGGATAGATTCGATGAGGTACTGGGTACCACTTTACTTCGGCTAGGCCGATGAGACACTAGGTGTCAACTTTGCTTCGAACTATCCGATGAGGCACTGGGTGCCAATATGGTGTGTTTGGTTGGATCCGTGTATCCGCCAAAGTCCGAGTCAAGTTAATAGGGAAAAATAAGTGAAGTGATAAATTCCAAATAAATGTGATTGAGTTATTGAAATGAGATGTGTGATATGTGATTGAAAGCATAAATCAAAGTGTTATGAAACATTCATATGTGAAATGTGAATTGAGTGTTTATATGTGACTTAAATGTGAACCCAAGATTCATGAATTATTAGAAATGATATTGATTGAATATGGATTCAAATATTGGAAATGATGTCTTGTAATATGATAACTTGGTATGTGATTATATGCAATGATTTGTGATTATCCATGTACGTGTATGCTATTTGATTGTTGCTTTAGTTTGAATTATGATAATACCACTGAGTATTTTCAATACTCAGCGTACGGTTGTTTTCCGTGCGCAGGTTAGGTAAAGTTGAGGTTTCGTCAAGCATCCAAGTCAATCCCGATCTCAGCTCAAATTTGTGGTGATGTACTTATCTTTTGGTAATGTGGCATGTACTAGGTTTCACATTTGTTACTTGTAAATATTAAAAATTTTGAATGTAAATATGGTTTATAAACCTTAAGAAGTTTTATGAGTGAATGAATGAGTTTTTGCTAAGTTTGAAATTAATTTGAATGATTTTTTATTGTCATTTATAAGTCAATTAATTGGGTATGTATTTGGTATGTTTAGTGGGTAAAAATAGCTTAAAAGTGGTGAAACATGTAGTTTTCACACGGGCAAATCACATGGGCGTGTGCCCTGGCCGTATGGGAGAAACAGATTCTTCCACGGGCTAGTCACACGGCCGTGTGTGGCAAGTCAGGACTGCCCACGGCCTGGCCCCACGGCCATGTGATTCCACACGGGCTGTCCACACGGGCATGTCCCAAACCACACGGCCATGTGCCCCTGTTTTCCAAGAAATTTTTTAAAAGTTCTCGGTTTGATCCCGAATCAATTTCTAAACTTATTTTGGGTCCCGTAGGCCTATATTAAGAATTATTTGATGGTAAATAGAGGGTTTTTGATTGAAACTCAAATTTATGCCTCGTTTTTATTTCGTAAGTTAGTGTATGGTTCCGGTAATACCTCATGACCCTGTTCCGGCGACGGTGTGGGGTTAGGGGGTGTTACACTTTAAGAGTGACAGCTTAAGCGGCTAGCCACCATTCACTTTGTTGATACTTTGAGAGTTTGCACTAAAGGAATGTTTAATCTGCAGACACCTTTCTTTATGCATAATCGTTGTGTACTTATTTCTGAAATTAGCAATCTAGTGGGGGTTGTTGGAAATTATAGATTGCAAATTAATTATTCAAATTAAAAGTGATGATTTATCATTCAATGGATACATTTCCATGGGACACGTTTCTTCTAAAAAGTATGTTCAATATAAAGGGATGTGGCTCTTCAAGATAGTATCCATTGAGTGCATATAAATAAAGGCACTATGGTGTTCACAAAGTACATTACAATCAATCCAATTTCAGAAATTAGAGTAAGAGTTAGGAAATTTCTCTTTGGGAAGCGTCATCTGCGCCTCAAAGTCTATTGTTTAATTCCATATAGTCTCCAGATCTATCATCTCCACATTTGAGAATGTAAACTTTTTTTTTTAGTTTGCTTATGTAATCTTTGACATTTTAATGATGAAATTTATAATTTTTTTTGGTAAATTATAAGAGGAGGGCAAATCGCTAACAATATCACGATTAGAATTCAAGTCACACCTAGAATGGTGAACACCCTAATCATTAGGCCAACACATGAGGTTTATTATAATCTATTATATTGTTATGAATTGTTAAATATTATGTTATACAATATTTACTACAATAACATTATTATATCATTACACTATTATGTATTAAATATTTACTAAATATGTAAATAATTTAAAGAGTTTATAATTATTAAACACGTTAGACTAAATTTTAAATTATAAATTTTAAATTAACTGGTAAGTTGAAATAATTTAAAAACTTAAAAGTATAATTATAATACCATGCTACAAAAATTTGATAATCGTAAATATGAAATTTATTTTTGATTAATAACTTATGAAATTGACAATTATGTTGTAAATAATTTAATATTGTCTTATAATGTATTTTTATTAATAATTTTAATTTAATGAAGATTTTTAATCTAAAAAGCCTTCTTTATTCTATTGAGTTACTATAAGTTTGAAGTTATTTATTGATATAAGATGAATATATTCTTAAAATTGTACAAATTTCTTATCTTTTATATAGATTTTTTTTTTCATATTGGAGTAGAGGATGAGGATCACACGGTTTGTGATGAGAAATTTTTATATTTGGTAAATAAATCATTCCTAAAAATTAGGGATTATCAAATATAGTTAAGGATCTTTCTCGTATTTAGTTTTTCTATTTTTAACTTTAAGTTTACTAATTTAGTTATTGTAAAGCCTAAAAAAGGTTTGAACCATTTTGAATTATTCATTTATTTAATAAAAATCATCTTCTCTCCTTTGAGTTAAGAACTCGTTTTTCTTTTTCTACTTGTAAGTGCAACAGTGGTATCTGAGGCATGTTTGTTCTTGTTAGCCTAGAAAAGGTTTCATCTATGACCTCAGAAAGTAGTTTTGTTCAAGTAGCCATTCTAACCACCTCCAAACGTACGAACTTTTAGAATAAAAATCATACAAATAAAAATATATAAAATCAATGCGGTATCTATAAGTGAATAAGTCAAATTGTAATATATTTTAGTGTTACAATAGAACACCGGGAAGTATTCCGAGGATTGTACCCAATAGAAGTTGAATTAAATCTAAATATATTATCTACACTAGCAAGTCTAAACAGTAATCACCAAAAATCATATTACGATAATTAAAATTGAGGATAAAATTATAAAAAAAAACAAAAAAAAAACTAACTACTAAAAACAATGTTAACAACGAGGATCTCTCAATCAACAAGCAAAAGATTAACTTGCTTAGGTGGCTATAATTAACTTCAAAATTCGAGTTTTCATTAGGGAATTAGTTATTAATTAAACAATATTACCTCTCAGCCTCTACTACTTCACTAATCGACTAGCACACACTTATCTCTCGACCTTACTTTCTTTATCGGAATAAATCCATGATTTACTCGATAAATTTATCTCTCAACCTTGTTTATCCTAGATTACTTCCTAGGGTTGTCAATCCTATGGTTTAAATGCACATGAATTTATACCAACTAATTCTATTGGACAACCCCTAATTCTTTCGTTAATCATTCACACATTCGCTTGTTAATCTCTCCAATGATCTATCCACTCATGAACACAACTTCCATATTCGCTAAAATTAATTTAGTCATGCACAACACATAAATAAATTAAAACGAGAGAAAGATAGAAATTGCTCCATTTGATAAACTTGATGCTCTCGGAATCGCAAAATCCTTTAGCAGTGATTGAGATATCGTTGGTTGCAAACAATAAATGGAATGAAAATACGAAAATACCTAAAAACGAAGACTTGGATTCAAATCAAATCCAAGTCGAAGAACAATAAAATAAATTGTCTTCGAAAATAATCTAAAACTAAATAAAAACCTAAAACTACTAACTAAAACCTTAAAATGGCTTGGCAAAAAGCTCCCTAAGCTTTACCTCAACTTAACCATTTATAGACTAAGCTTGACAGCCCTAATTAGGTTAGATACAAGTCTTAATTACATAAAATATAAGTTTTGCGGACGAAAACACCCTCGCTTAATTTCTGCCCATCATCACACATGTGTCGTGACACAGCCTTATGCATGTCGCGACACACAACTTCAAATGCAATATTTGTATTGGCTCGATTGTGTTACGACTCTGATAGCTTGTGTTACAACTCGACTATCGTTCCTAATGCTTTTGGGCCTCCAAATAGATATCCTACACACTCAATTAAATCATTAAAACCACCTTAAGGCCGGTATTGGCACAATGGGTCTACTAACTTGAACTAATGTATAAAAATGCTTATTTTGCAATATTTTGAATCTAAATTAAGAAATGTGAAAATGCAATAAAATGTATTAAAATGACTAAAAATCAAAGCTCGTTAAGTGACAAAAATTACTCAATTTGCCACTGCGATTTGTGGCAGATTAGATACCCCACACTAAAGTAATTGCTTGTCCTCAAGCAAACAAAAAAGAAAAATAAAAACTAAAGAACAAAAAGAAAAATGCAAAGATAACGTACTCGAGAATGTTTCGTACAAGAGACCGAATCAGAATGATGTAAACATGTTATGCATAATCATGTAACTCTAGCGTGGTATATAATTAACTCCCGATTTTTAATGTTAGACAAATTAATTCATTAAGTTATAAGACAAACAAATTAAAGAATGTTAACTATAGTGTCGAAACCATTTTTTGAAAGGGTCGACTTTTATTTTGAAAATGAAAACGAAAAACGGGATTCGCCACCAATCTTTTTTTATGAGGTATGATCGGGTCACCTCATAATTTGATCGTTTTAATAAAAGGTTTAATTTACTAAAATAATGATTTTTTATCTACGAAATTTAGGAAACGGGTTCGGGAGTCGGTTACGCACGAGGAAGGATTAGCACCCTCGTGACGCCCAAAATTAGTACCTAGTTGATTAGTTAATGTCTTAGTGTCAAAAGTTGAAAACTCGAAAAGAATTTAAAATACGATCCCTCTTTGTATTAATATTAATTTTACTTAAAAATTGCTTGAGTAAACCGAAACGTATGTTAAAGGCCCCTCATCTTAAGGTAACGAAATGTCACATCCAGTAAGTTAGGACACAACACCTCGAATCCTTGAGAATAAGCCTGCCTTTTATTTAAAAACTCATGTATTTTAATTTTAAAAGGGTATTCGATTATTTAGGTTAAACGAGAAAAAATTGAAACCCAGTAAGTTAAGGCACGACTTTTCGAATTTTCAAATAAGAAATATTGCCTTTATTTTCAAAATTTTCCCTTTTTATGAATTTGGGTAAAAAATTAATGTAATATTTAAAATGATACGCGTTTAATTGATTATGTTTAAAAGAAATCGTTTAAGACGTAAAAAGTTTCATACTTGGCTAATAATGATAGTGCAACATATATTTGAAGTAACAATGGCATAATATGCATAATAAAATATCATATTGATAAACATGTTAATTTGCATATTTTTTGTGTTTAATTTAGTTTATTTCTGAACCGAACCTTGCTAAATTAAGTGCTTTTATGATTTAATCTTGTCAGGGATGCAATTGGTCAAAAACAAGCTAAAGAGGGGCCAAATTGAAACACAATCATTGAATTGGGGCCAAATAAAAAAGATGGAGAAAGCCAAGGATTTATAAAATTTTGTTGACTTTGTAAAACGCCAAAAATAGGAATATATTATTTTATTTTTTATTTTATTTTATTAAATTAGTTTAGGCTATTTTTAGTAAACTCCATGTGTATAAATAGGGACTTTTTGTTCTTATAAAATCATCCATTAATTCTATATTCTTACTTCAATTTGGAATAGAATTGTTCTACCTTTTTCTTTCAAATTGACGTGAGCTCACTGCCATTTTTCATTTGCATTTGCTTGCTTTTATAAATTGGGCTAATTGCCTTTCAAGTCTTTTCATTCCTCAATTTCCTCTATTATCATCAACTTACCTTTCAAAACATACAAAGCATGAATAATTTCATACTTCACTAAATTTTATCTTAGCTTTTGGCTGATGTTCTTTCCGGTCGAGAATCATGATATTCGTATTCGCACTACAAATCCTTCCAAGAGGTATTCATTTTTTTCTAAGTATCGAGATAGACCAATCATACCTTAAAGTTAAACTCAATTCTAAGTCAAAGTGCACATTGGATTGGAGTCGTGTTTGCTGACAGTTGGAGAAACAAGTCGGCCGGGCTATATTGGATTCTCCGAGAACAAATCGAGGAAGAAGTGATCTGGTTTAAACGACCCACGCGATTGAGGCTGTTAATTTGAGTTGGGTTCTTCAGAATGTAAGGCTACCAGAATCTTGAATTGGGAACACATGTATCTCAATTAGATAATCGGTAAGGGTTGGATTACATGACATACTGGGACCAGCTACGAGAGGAAGAACTGGTGGTTAGGACGTTCTTAATCTCTATAACGAGCATATCGTTTAGAGGAGAAGATCAATTTTCGAGGATCGATTCTTAACATGGAATTTACTGAGTTTAAGGCTAAGGCTCATTATTTTTGTTTGCAAAATTATAAATTTATTTCCAATTTACATTTATTTTTAATAATAGTCAATCGTTTATTTAAGCTGATTAGGTTATTTTACTTTCTTAAACATTCACAAACTCCCCCGATTTACTTGTTTATTTTTGTTGTAGGTACGTTTGGAGTCGTGGGCACAACTCCTGCCACGACTCTTGACACGACGTTTGACGCAACGAATATTCTATTTATAAGTGAACAAAGAAGTTGATTACGACATCCAATCACTGTGGATTCGACCCTACTGCCACACTTACTACTATTTAGAGTTATTTAGTAGGAATTATTTTTGGAGGATTCGACGCCCATAAAAATTTGGCACCGTTTCCGGGGATTGGAGATATTTTTCTAACTTTTGTTTGTTTACTTTATGACCAGATCAGAATCGAGAGCTCTAGAGTTTGAGCCAAAAATTGAGAAGTTGGCCCGACAACTATGGAAGGAAGTCATTTGATGCGGTAAAAGGCCAATTTCCGAATTCGAAACCATATCTTGCACTTAGGAAATTTTTAACGAACTAGATGAGATGGCCAAACAAACGATACACCAGTTCGTAGTGTCACTGGATGAACAATAACCCTTATGTATAACCTATCCGGCAGGAGGAACGTCGTTCGAGCTAAAGTTGGGTTTGATCTATTTACTGCCCACTTTTCATGGATTACAGAACGAAAATTCGCACACTCACCTTAAAGAGTTCCATATGGTATGCACAAGCATGAAGTCTCTGGGAGTAACTGAAGGCCAAATCAAACTTCGTGCTTTTCCATTCTCATTAGCCGACTCTATAACATCCCGAACTAGGGCCTAATCGGAACAGTGGTTTCGAAGCCACAAATCCGACAAGAAAAATATTATTTTTATTATAATTTTTATGATCTACGATTTCACAGAAAAATTTCGTGAAAATTTCATTCGAAAATTTCAACGTTTGGGCACTCAATTTGGTAAAAAGGACTAAATTGTAAATAGTGCAAAAGTTGAGTTCCATATGATAGAAGTGTCTAATTGTTACGAAGTTTTAAATTGAAGGTACTTAAAAGGAAATTAGACCATTGGATAATTTGATGGACAAAAATGGGCATGAATAGGACAAAATTGAAAGAAAAGCCTTAAGGATATTTTAGTATTTAGTGTTTTAATTGAGTAAAAGACAAAATAAAAGAAAAAAATTGCTCATTCTTCTTGCTATGGCCGAATGCTTCATGGGAGAAGCCATGGCTAGGGTTTCAAGCTTTCCAAGCTCAATAGTAAGTGATTCCTAGCCCCGTTTTTAATATTTTTCGTATTTTTGAAATCCTTGCATCATAATCTACCTATTTCTACCATTATTTTGAGCTAGGGTTCATGTTTAAAAATTGACCCATGCTGAATAATTGTGTATTTTGATAGATTATGGTAGATTATGCATGTTTAAGGATAGGGAAATAGTTTTTATCGAGTGATTTTAGACAAAAACGTCCGAAAGGACTAAATTGCAAAAGTTATAAAATTAGTCATGAGTGTGTGTTTTAATGAGAATTGTGGGCTTCTATATGCATGACATGATTCGGTTAGGCCTAAAATGCAAAGAAATTGAATAAAGGTTTATCTACGAGACTAGGGGTAAAATCGTAATTTTGATAAACTTTAGGGGTAAAATTGTAAAATTGTAAAAGTGTGATTTTTGGACTAATTTGAATAAGGTGATCATTAAATGAGCGTTATTTGATATGTTAGATCGAGAAAACACGAAATTCAGACCTAGAACGAGGTTATGGGCTAAGTTGGAAAAGTTAGCCATTTTTGCATTCGAGGTAAGTTCATGTATAAATGTGGTAACATAATTGTTATTTTAAGTAATTTAATGTTATTTATATGATATGATGTTTATTATCATAAAATATTATGCTTTGTGAATTATTATTTAGTAATATGCAAATTATGTGAACTACTTGATAAATATGAAATGCTATCAAGTATCGGTTCCAACATTCTGAGGAAGACAACAAAAATATGTGATTGAGGAAAATCCTGTTTGAACCATGGGAATGGATTAGGATACAAGTGACATGTCACTAGGATAGTTGACTTCCGAGCTCGTTGAGTTGAGTCCGAGTTCGTAAGATGTAACTAGGCATCCGAGCTCGTTGAGTTGAATTCGAGTTCACTTATGGATGCGAACGCCCGAGCTCATTGAGTTAAGTCCGAGTTCGCTTATGGGCGGGTTACATGGTAGCTTCGGCTACATATCAGTGGTAGCTTCGGCTACAATATATGAGTGGCACTTTTGTGGATCTTTCCAAGTATCCTTTAGAATTCCGCATGGTTCAACGGGTAGCAAAATGATACGATTAAGTGAAATAGAAAGTGATTATGACCATGTGTATGATGAAACAATATGTTCCTTGCTATGATGCATTTATATGTGTAAGTGTGAAAGTGAAATCTTATGAATAAGTGCAGGTACGTATGTGTATAAGTTAAGAGCAATATGTTCGTTATATGATCGAATTTAGGTAAGATCGATAAGAGGTAAGTGTTACCGTTAATGCTATATCAATGAAAGCTTGAAAGAGTGAAAATGAAATAAAACAGACTTGGACAGCAGTTAGTGAATTTGAAAAATCACCAAAAATGGTAGAAATTGAGTTAGAAGTGGAATGAGATATGAAATTAAAGCTTATTGAATCTATTTTCATATAAAAGAAATAGAGCATACAAAGAAATTATGTGTTTTGAGATATTTATATTTTTGTAAGACTGGTTCAGATTGATTTCGTGATTCTCTGTTCTGAATTGTAAAAATAATTAAAAATTTCACAAAAATATTTAAGAAACATAATTTGTATGGTTGGATTCCTTATTGAGTCTGTTTTCAGAAGAAAGAAATGAGAACCTCATTTGAATTTGGTAGCCAAAGATAATTAAATTTTAGTGAAGAGTGGTCAGAGCTGTTGAACCGCGAAACAGGGGAGAGTTCAATGAATAAACTGTTTTAATTGGCCCAACCAAAAATTCTTAAATTTTTATGGTAAGAAGACATATGAGTCTAGTTTCAGGTAAAATTTACAGAACTTAATTTTGAGTTCTGTAGCTTAAGTTATAATTAATTTATCGACTGTAACTTAGAAAACAGCCTAAGCTGAACATGAGTGAAAAGTGAAACCAAATGGATAATGCCTCTATTTTCTTAAGAATACTCCTTAGGAAAATGGAAAGGTTTTGTTAATTAAATTGCTTATTGTTATATGCCAACTTACTAAGCTTTAAAGCTTACACCCCCCTTTATTTCTTTTAGTGTTGTCAGGTCGGCTCGAGGTTGGAGATCGTCGGAGGCGGCAACACACTATCAATTTGTCAAGATGGAGTAATAACCATTCCCATTTGCTTCTGCGTGAGTGGCATGTATTAAGATATAGTTACAGATAGTTGTATTCTTGTGAAATGGCCAAATATATCGGCTCATGTCATCAATTTGTATAAGGTCATGAAATGTGGTCCTTAGTGGTTATGGATTTATAAGCCTGTTCTTATGCAGGTATTGCGGAAAATGTTAAATGGGGTTAGACATATCTCATGTGTTTGATAGTCCAGATAAGAGTAGTGAAGGATATGTTATACGCTTATGCAATGTATACTAGTGTGAAGAGTTTAAGAGCACACTAAGGGCTTGGAAAATAGCCTAAGCGTGGTCACACAGGTAGAGAAACGGCCGTGTGTCTCAGTCGTGTGGAGGACACGGTCTGCACAAGGGCATGTGCCACGGCCGTGTGAAAGAAATAGAATGCTCGATGTTCTTAACATGGGTGTGTCCTAAGCCACAAGGGCGTGTGACACCGTTTGGGAAGAGTTTCATAAGTGTTTGAAAAGTTCCGGTTTGGTTCCAGATCGCACCCAATGTATTGTTTCGGCCTCGTAGGTCCATAATGAGAAATTCTTGTGCATTAACGAAAAATTTTTAAATTTTACACAAAAATTATGTTTCAAAATCAATTGATCGAGCAAGTGTTTGTTCAGTAACACCTCGTACACGTATCTGGTGACGGTTACAGGTGTGGGGTGTTACAGACTCTGCTAGAGAGTGACTATTTTATTTACCTCCGGGATCTGCCAACACATAGTCTGAAATGTCCCGTTTGTTTCTTGACAGGTTCTTCCCTGTAGCTTGAGCGACCGAACTAAGGAGGGACATCGTAGGAATCTGTCAGAAGGAGACTAAATTACTCTACGATTATTGAGAGCAATACAAAAAGTTGTGTGCAAGTTACCTACAACAAGGACTGACTGAACAGTCACTCTTGCAGTATTTCTATGAGGGATTGCTCCCGATGGAAATGAAAACGATAGATGCTGCAAGTGTGGGGCACTAGTCAATATGATGCCTTAAAGAGTGAGGGAGTTAATTTCAACCATGGCTACCAACTCTTAATAATTCCGACCGGCCACAGAACCCACGAGATGGCTTCATGGGTTAAGTTATTTATCTTTAAAAGATAAAATCGATAAGCTAACTAACATTGTTCAAACTTTGCTTACAGATAAAACAGGCCCAGCACGGTTGTGCACAATTTGCGCTAAGCTAGACCATCCGATGGACTCATGTCTGATTCTACATGAAGATTCGACAGGACAAGCCAATGTTGTCAGAAACTTTCCAGGACCGCCCCAAAGATGACATGACCCCTACTCGAACTCATATAATATAGCGTGGAAAGACCACCCGAATCTAAGTTACGAGTCGAATATTTGGTTTAATTAACCGTACCAACCAAGGCCGTCTCCGAAGCAATAGTTACCACCCCCAAAGTTATCCTTGGAAGCCATAGTGGAAAGGCTAGCCAATAGTACTGAAAAATTTCAACAAAAAACTAACATATTTGCAGGAATTGGATAAGCAAGTGAGCAAGCTTGCGCTCACGGTTAGCTGTTTGGAGTCCCAAGGTAAGCTGCCATCCCAAAGTAAGCTTAATCCTCAACACAATGTAGGTACAATAATGTTGAGTAGTGGGAATGTTTTGGAGCCCGTGCCTAACACGAGTCGTGCACACGATGTTTGTTGAGATAAGGAGAAACTTGACACAGAGGCTCTAGTAAAGTCAACATTACAAAAACCATTTGCAGTACCACCTCCATTTCCTAGAAGACTAGTCTGATGCAAGAAGAAGCGAGAAGAGAAAGAGATACCCAACACGTTTCGAAAGGTAGAAATCAACATACCTCTTTTCGATGTGATTAAACAGATCCCACGATACATAAAATTCTTAAAAGAATTATGCATGAGTAGGAGGAAGCTCATAGGCAATGAAAAGGTAAGTGTCGGAGAAAATGTCTCCACTGTTTTATAAAGGAAAATACCACCCAAATGTAAGGACCAAGGTATGTTTTTCATATCTTGTAAAATAGGTAGTGTTGGTATTAAAAAAGCAATGTGTGACTTAGGCACATCAATTAATGTTATGCCTTTGTCAATTTATAAACTACTTAATGCGGGTCCTTTGAAGGAAACATGTGTAATTATTCAGCTTGCAAATAGATCAGTGGTGCATCCGGAGGGGGTGTTAGAGGACGTTCTTGTTAAGGTAAATGAGTTAATATTTCCTATAGACTTCTACATTATCGACATGGAGGATGACAATTCGGCTAATTCTTTTGACATAATTCTTGGAAGACCATTCTTGAGTACTGTGCGAATGAAAATTGATGTTTGGAGTGGAACACTCACCATAGAATTTGACAGTGACGTGGTTAGGTTTAATGTTTATGAGGATATGGGACATCTTAATAATAAGTTACAAATCGTGCCTTGTAGGAATGTAGATCTAGATGTTAAACAAGAGGAATTATCGATGATCCAAAAACCAATACGTGAAGCTACCATGAAAGCCTCGAAATTAGAAATCAAACCATTTTTAGAACATACAAGGATTCCAATAGAGAAAAATGCAAAGATGATAGGGGAATCCAGGAAGGGTTTCAAGGATAGTGGGAAAGGGTCAAAACCTTTCTGCAAGAACACACAAGTGCATAAGATGGAAAAATTAATTCTCAATAAGCCAAACGGATAAAATTTAAGGTCGTGGAGCTAACGACATTAAACAAAAGTGCTTTTTGGGAGGTAACTCAAATTTATTTTCACTTATTTATTTTTAAGTTTTAGTAAGATTTAGGTTGTAAATAAATAAATTCCTATTTAATCTAGTTAATTTGATGTTTTTAGGAACGTAATGGAGATTGTGAATTTTCTAAAAGTCGGATAATGATGGTGGCGTGGGCACGCCGTGCTAAATGCTAACAATTATTTCCCAACACCGATAACATCGTTAGAAACACATGGGGAGTATTCTTAACCTTTCTCTTTGCTTGTTGCTTAAGTTACTGTCCTTTAGTTCATATAACACATGCTTGAGGACAAGCATAGATTTAGTAGGGGGAGGTTGAATTGGTAATAAAATGGTAAATATGCATGATTTTTGCTGCATGTCTTTCTTTTGCACATGTTCAATCTTATGCTAGATTCATTTGATAGTTTATTTGACATTGAGCTTTTAATCTCGTACTTCGTCATTTTGGACAATGGGGAAAATTTTGAATTAAAGTGTTCAAAGTATCTAGATTAGTCGACATTTGTGTTTTAAGGTTCATATATGTAATAGATTTTTCATATAAATTGATTGTTTGAAAAATATTTGCTTGCAGATAAATAGTTTTTCTTGTACATAAATAAATAAATAAAATAAATAAAGGCTCAAGTTATGAGTGAATGTTTCGAAAACGTGACCGAATTTAGTAACCGGGGTAAGGTGCTTGGGTTGTCATTTTATCTCGAGTAAAAATGTTCGAGTGACAAATCTATAACTTGCAAACATTTCGCTAGTCGAGCCTTCAAAAAAAGAGACTGTTTGAACTGAGTAACCGAGATAGAGTGATTGGGTTGTCATCTTAGTTCGCGTAAAAAGGTTTGACTATGTCTTAAAATTTTTTTAATGCGTAATTAATTAATAATGCCCTGCAAATTTTGGATTCAAACTCAATTTAGTGAAATGATTTAGTTCACATATTTCAATTTTATGACACTTGTTGATTAAACTATATATTTTGAGCATTTATTTATCTTTGCCTTTGTTGTTTACATTGATTATGGATGCAAAAAAGAGGCTCGAATTGTAATAAATTGTAGAATAGTTTCCAATGTTTGAAGGAACAATATGCTTGAGGGCAAGCATGAGCTAAGTAGGGGGATTTGATAAACATGTTAATTTGTATTTTTTTTTTGTGTTTAATTTGGTTTATTTCTGAATCGAACCCTGCTAAATTAAGTGCTTTTATGATTTAATCTTGTCAGGGATGTAATTGTTCAAAAACAAGCTAAAAATGGGCCAAATTGAAACACAATCATTGAATTAGGGCCAAATAAAAAAGATGGAGAAAGCCAAGGATTTATTAAATTTTGTTGACTTTGTAAAAAGCCAAAAATAAGAAGATATTATTTTATTTTTATTTATTTTGTTTTGTTTTATTTTATTAAATTAGTTTAAGCTATTTTTAGTAAACCCCATGCATATAAATATGGGCTTTTTGTTCTTAGACAATCATCCATTAATTCTGTATTCCTACTTCAATTTGGAATAGAGTTATTCTACCTTTTCTTTCAAATTGATGTGAGCTCACTGCCATTTTTCATTTGCATTTGCTTGCTTTTATAAATTGGGCTAATTGACTTTCAAGTCTTTTCATTCCCCAATTTCCTCTATTATCATCAACTTACCTTTCAAAACATACAAAGCATGAATAATTTCATGCTTCATTAAATTTTATTTTAGCTTTAGGCCGGTGTCCTTTTTGGTCGAGAATCGTGATATTCGTATTCACCCTAAAAATCCTTCCAAGCGGTATTCATTTATTTTTCTAAGTATCGAGATAGACCAATCATCCCTTAAAGTTAAACTCAATTCCAAGTCAAAGTGCAAGTTGGGTTGGAGTCGTGTTTGCTGACAGTTGGAGAAACAAGTCGGTCGTGTTGTATTTAATTCTCCGAGAACAAATCGAGGAAGAAACGATTGGATTTAAATGACCCACGCAATTGAGGCCGTTAATTCGAGTTGGGTTCTTCAGAACGCAAGGCTACCGGGATCTTGAATCGAGAACACGTGTATCTCGGTTAGATAATCGGAAGGGTTGGTCTACAGGACGTACCGAGACCAGCTACAAGAGGAAGAATTGGTGGTTAGAACGTTCTTAATCGCTATAACCAGCTTATTGTTTGGAGGAGAAGATCAATTTTCGAGGATCGATTCTTAACATGAAATTTACCGAGTCTAAGGCTAAGGCTCATTATTTTTGTTTGCAAAATTCTGAATTTATTTTCAATTTACATTTATTTTCAATAGTAGCCAATCGTTTATTTAAGCTGATTAGGTTATTTTACTTTCTTAAACATTCACAAACTCCCCCAATTTACTTGTTTATTTTTGTTGTAGGTACGTTTGGAGTCGTGGGCACGACTCTTGACACGACGTTTGACGCGACGAATATTCTGTTCACAAGTGAACACAGAAGTTGATTACGACATCCAATCCCTGTGGATTCGACCCTGCTACCACACTTACTACTGTTTAGAGTTATTTAGTAGGAATTATTTTTGGTAGATTCGATGCCCATCACATATATACCATTGATATTAACGAATCATAATGTTAACATGCATAAACAACAACAACAACAACAACAACAACAAAAACAACAAAAAATAATAATAATAAAAAATCAAAAATTTGAAAGTACCTAAAAAAAACACATAAAATGACAATGATAAGGGAAAAAATAAAATAAAACAAGCCAATTTGAAAAAGAAATAATAAGTAAATGCATAAATAAGGCTAATATAAAACTGATTTAAAAAATAAAAATAAATAAATAAATAAAATATTAAATAGAATACTAAATAAAATAATTTAAAAAATAAATTAAATAGACTAAGGATGGAATTGAAACCGAAATGAAATTCAGGGTACAAATTGTAAATAATAAAAAAATAGGCTACCAAGGACCAAAATAAAATGCGCTAAAACTATCGAGGACTAAATGGGAAAATAACCCAATACCCTGGACATGCGTCCATTCTCTAGGAGATCAGCGAGCCAGAGACTAAATTGAAACACGAAAAACATTCAGCGGTCAAATTTATAAAATAAAAAAGTAAACAAAAGGACTAAATTAAAACAAACCAAAAATATAGAAGGACTAGGGGCATAAATATCCAAAAAAATGAAAACACACGGATCCCCTTGGAGCGGGTTGGCCCTAAACGGTGTCGTTTTGGCGCCTGGGTTTGGGGGTCCAAAACTGCGTCGTTTTGAACATCTATAAAAGCTAAATTTTTGGAAAAAAAAATCAGTCTGTCCATTCTTTTTTTTTTTTTTTTTTAAATTGAGAGCTTTCTTTGCTCTTTCACTCTCCCCTTCTTCGGCCAATGGGCCATTGTCTGTCCGTCACGACTGCCGACCGCCGGCGATGGTGGCCACTGTATACAGTGGCCGGAGTTCACCAAAAACTCCCGTTTTGAGCGCTTCGGTTCTTAGAACCCGGATTCGAGGGCGATTTTCCTTAAAACTGAACCAAAAATGATAAGATCCAAAGAAAACCTTTCAGTTTCTCCATCGTCTCACCGAAGAAAACCATCCATCATCGAGGACGGTGTCCTTCTCCACTCGCGACGGTGGGATTCTGAAAGGGTAAGGTAGGTTTTAAAATTTTTATGCCTCATTTTATTTTTAACATATAAAAAATAAAAATAAAAGAACAACCGATAAAAAAAAAGGTAAATCACCTTTTGCAATTTTTGTTTTCTTTTTTTGATTCTCTGATATGTGTTCGTAAAGAAAAACAAGTAGGAAACGTGACCTTTTTTTATAGCCGAAATACAAACTGTCCATTATAAATATTTTATTTTTTTTCTTCGTTGTCTTTTTTGCTTTGCATGTCTGTTGCATGTTGCTTCTTTTTTGTAGGTGACCGTAGAGTGGCTGATGGCAGCGGTGGCAAAGGCATGCGCAGGGGAGCACTGACGTGGCATGCGGCTAAGGTTTCAGTTTTTTACTGAAACTTAGGTTGTAGGCTAACGAGTTATTAGGGTTTTTTGGTTTTTGGGCTCTTTTGGGTTTGTAATTTTGGGCCTATAACTTGTTGTAAATGGACTCTGGACTTTAATTATTTTGGTTAAAATTCGTTTTATTTTTGTAATCTGGGCCCAAGCTGAATTGGCCTATTACATATAGTATCCCATCAAAACAAATACACAAATATACGTTTATGTTAATATCACCCTAAGTGGAAAAAATTTCAAAACTCCATTTATACAGTGTATACTTAGACCATATAAGAATTTTCGGCTTGTAAATGTTCTGCGGCTTAGGTTGGTTCGATTTTCAAGGATAGGCACAACAAAATGGTTTAAGCACGAAAATAGTTTGACACATTATGTTGTTCCCAAACTCCCCCAATGTCTCGACTAAGCTCAGCGCCTTATATTTACTTCTCTCACCTCTTTTTCTCTTTCATTTCCCAATGTACAATATAGTATTCGTAAGTACAATTAAAAATATATATTATATGTGTTTGTGCTTGTGTGAAATTATTTAAAAACATCAATAAACCCAAAACGGTATACTGAAGCTTGCCAATACCGTATGTATCAATATAAAGACAAAAATAATACATCCACCGGTACGTTATTGACTACATTAATTTTATTATGAGAGCTGATGTTTTGGATAGGGATGATTTTGCTTTTTCTAGTGTTTTCTTTTTTTTTATTTTTCGGTGTAAATGTTTTATCCCTCTATTATCTCTAATCAGGGGCAAACCGTTATAAGGGTTTAGGACCCTAAAATTTTGGAAAATATTGATTTTTTTCCTTGAACTTTTAGAAAATTTTAATTAGGCTTCCTCATAATTTTTGAAATTTTTTATTTTTTCCTTAAAGTTTTTAGAAAATGTTAATTGGATCCTTTGAAAATTTTGAAAAATCTCATTAATCTCAAAAAAATTTAAAATTTTTAATTAGACCCTTAATTTTTTTTAAAAAAATTTCATTAAACTCTGGACTTGTTGTAAATGGACTCTGGACTTTAATTATTTTGGTTAAAATTTGTTTTATTTTGTAATCTGGGCCCAAGCTAAATTGGCCTATTACAACTGCCCCTCTTTGCTCGTTGATATGTAACGTGAATGGAGCAAAGACTTCAAAAAGGGCCAATTTTGCCCGGTCTTGCCGAATCTCAACTTCTTTGGTGCTCCTCTTCTTCAAGTAGCCTCATTCCATCTTATTACATCTTCAGGGGTATAGGAGTTGTTGCTTCAATCCACTCAACTGCAATTTCAGAGAGATAAGACTTGTAGCTTCAATCTGCTCCGTTGCAACTTCAGGGAGATGAGATTTGTGATTTGTTTTGACTCGACCCACTATAACTTTAGAGGTATAGGATTTGTCGCTTTAATCTGCTCCACTGCAACTTCAAGGAGATAAGATTTGTGGCTTGAAGATGTTCCACTGCAACTTCAGTGAGATAAGGTTTGTTATTTTTAACCTGCTCGACTGCGACTTCAGGAAGATAAAATTTGTAACTTATAGCTTTAATCTTGTTCCACTACAACTTCATGGAAATAAGATTTGCTATCTTCAGTTTGCTCCACTGCAACTTCAAGGAGATAAGACTTGTAACTTCAACCTGCTCCACTGCAACTTTAGAGGGATAAGATTAGTGGCTTTAGTCTACTCCACTGCAACTTCAAAGAGATAAGATTCATTTCAGAGAGATAAAATGTAATAGCCCCTTACCCAAGTCCGATGCCGGGATGGGGCACGAGGCGTTACCTTACTGAGTCATACTATAACTTGACATCCCGGTCTATAAAATTTCTTTTTTTTTAAAAACTTATCATTCATTCTCTTAATAACCTTATCATGGGCTTACGAAGCCCAAAACATATATCAGGTATGTTCCGAAACTGATCTGAGAACTTTCAGGCACTTAAAAATTTTTTTTAACTAAAATAGGGCCACATGCCCGTATGGGATGGGACACGCCCATATAGGCAGGCCGTGTGGTCTCACACGCCCATGTCCCTAGCCCGTGTCTAATTTATTTTATTTTCAACCTACAGGGGTTTTGTCACGGCTTGGGTACATGCCCGTGTCTATGTCCCGTGTCTCTCACACTGCCTAGACACGCCCGTGTCAACATCCCGTGGAGCAGTCTAACTTAAACTCTATAATCATCAGGGGTGCACATGGCCAAGGCACATGCCCATGTGCTCAGCCCGTGTTCTATACTGACTTAGCTAAATTGGATGCAGGGGACACACGGCCTATTAACATGCCTTAAAGGATGACCGTGTGTCACACATGCTTAGGCACACGCCTGTGTGCTCAACCGTGTGGACTATAATAGGCTATTTTCCAAGCCTTATGCCACCTGAAACACCACCAAACATATCCGTAACACATAATAAGGCATAACATACTCTCTACATATTCAAAATTAAGGCATCCCAATGCCAACATACATATCATTCGCATACACTTTACTATACTTAAACATGCAAGATTGCACATTCATGAATTTCATCTTTATTGTATAAAATATGAGTTAGACAATATTAGGCCATTTTCAAAGGCCATTACAAGACTACTTGACTACATAAAATGACACTTAACAAAATGATCAAACTTCCTATACATGCCATACATCAAAATAACTAATACTATACCAAAAAGAGTGACTTGATAGTGTGACTTCGAGCTCTGACTTTAACGATCCCCGAGCTGGTACAACAAATCTACATGAAAGAGGGAAAGAAAGAGTAAGCATATAAAATGCTTAGTAAGTTGCATGAATAAAATAGCAATAAAATCATGAGACATCACTCAAACAAATATCATGAATTTCATGTAGTTTCTTACTAATTCTCATGGCTTACTCAATCATGTACTTACTTGTGCTTCTCATGATGTATTTCTCATAACAATGTACTCTCAATTACTCAAACTTACTCGTATATAAACCTGCAACACTCAACATGAAGCTTTAGCCTTTTTCTTAAAACTTATCAACTTGAATACTTTTCTCATTTAAGTTTCTTTTAGAAATACCGAAGGATACCCATAAGTCAATCTCATGAAATGATGCCAATGCCATGTCCCAGACATGGTCTTACATGGGATCACATATCGACATCGACGCCATGTCCCAGGCATGGTCTTACACGAGATCGTACTCTGATGCCAATGCCATGTCCCATACATGGTCTTACATGGGATCTCATATCGGATGCCCATGCCATGTCCCGGATATTATCTTATAGGGGATCCTTATCTCCTCTTAGTGCCGAAGCCATGTCCCAGACATGGTCTTATACGGGACCTCATCTTGGGTGCCCATGCCATGTCTCAGACATGGTCTTACAGGGGATCACATCTTGATGCCAATGCCATATCCCAGACATGGTCTTACACGGGATTTCAATTCGATGCCGGTGCCATGTCCCAGACATGGTCTTATACGGGACCTACAATGTTCATGACATGATTACGGTATCCTTCGTATCATTCAAACTTACATGCAATTTATATTTTCATGTTTTCATAGTTTCTTGGTAAAATTTCACATCAATAATATCATGAATCTTATACTTTGCCTCAACAATCAATTTCATGGCACTTAACATAATTCATACAAGATTTCATCCGTGACTTCATAGAATATCATAATTTCATAAAAAGTCATCATAATAAATTTACATAACATCTAAGCTAAATTATTACATACAACTTACCTCGAGTGCAAAATGTGGGCGAACGCTCGATTTAGTCTACTACTTTACTTTTTCCCCGGTTTCGGTCCGGGCTTCATGTTTCTTGATCTAAAATGACAAATTTAATTGATTTAGCGCTCACATTGACTAAATAGCTCATAATTGACACTTTTAAAAAATTTATAATTTTCCCCTAAACTTTTGCATATTTGCAAAATAGTCCCTAGGCTCGTATAATGAAATGTATCTATTCTCTTGGCTACCCAAGCCTAGCCGACACTCACTAGTGTCCATAAAAGCCCACATTGCTCACAATTTCATACTTTTACTACACATTTTACTAACTTTGCAATTTGGTCCTTATTAGGGACTTTTATAAAAAATCACCTAGAAAAAGGTGTTTACTACACTTTAATCTTTCATTTTCTACCACTAGGCATCAATTTACTTGCATGTCATGCATGGGTATATTTTTTAATATAAACCCTAGCTCAAATTAGTGGTAGAAATAGCTAGATTAGGCCAAGAGGATTTCAAAAATACGAAGAGCATGAAAAATGGGGTTTGGAGCCACTTACTTGGAGCTCAAAAATGAAGAAAACCCTAGCTATGGAGGCTTGTAATTTTCGGCTGGAACATGGAGAAGATGAGCCTATTTTTGGCTTATTTTCCCTTTTTATTTCATTAATTAACTAAGTGACCAAAATGCCCTTACACCCTTTCTTTGAAATTTTACCCTTCCATGGGCTTTTTTTTCCATCATGCTAAAAATTGGTCTAATTGCCAAATAAGGACTTCTAATAATATCTCTTATGCTATTTCATACTTAAACCTTCTAAAAACTCATAGTTTGCATCTTTTGCAATTTAGTCCTAAAGGACAAATTAATCACTATTTGATAAAATTTCCTTCATGAAATTTTCTCAATATCATGCAAGCATGCCATAAACTCAAAAATAATCATAAACTAAAATTTTCTACTTCGAATTTGTAGTCTCGAAACCACTATTCTGACTAGGCCCTAATTCAGGTTGTTACATAAGATTTGCTATCTTTGATCTACTCCACTGCAACTTCAGGGAGATAAGATCTATAACTTCAATCTACTCCATTGCAACTTCAGGGAGATAAGATTTGTAATTTGTAGCTTTAATATGTTCCACTGCAACTTCAAAGAAATAAGATTCGTTATCTTCATTCTGCTCCATTGCAAGTTCAGGGAGATAAGGTTTGTAGCTTTAATTTTTTATACTGCAACTTTAGAGAGATAAGGTTTGCTATCTTCGATCTACTCCACTGAAACTTCAGGGAGATAAGATTTGTAACTTCATTGATCTACTACTCCATTCTTTAGGTAACATGACCTGTAAAATCCAATTCATAGTCTCTATTTATACCGAATGATTAAGATGTTATGATCGGAATGAATCAAATGCTCCTAACTAGATGTGTATGAATGATGTTTGCATGAATGCAAAAATGTCATTTTTGAGAATGATCCTTTTTAAAAGCTTGGGTTGACATTGCTCATTGTTCATCGAGGTTTTATCACAGACGCATTACCCTACCTTCTTATTTAGTTGGTATCTTTGATAGAAAACTGGAAGAAACAGTCACAATTTAGACTTTTCTTTCCCAAATGTTTCCAACTCTTAGGTTTGGTTAGTTCTAACTAGTGGTCCTATTTCAGGTCCTTGTACTATTTAGAAGCTTTTCAGAGCAATATGCAAAAAATCTTTTTGTTTGAATGTTACAGTCCATTAATCGTTATTTCAATGAAAAATGTTTTAAAAAAATCATAACAGTGGACAAGATTGAATTTATTAAAAGCAAAGCCTGAAACAAACTTATTAGAATATCAAATTTTACTAGAATACAAAATGAATAAGATGAAAATAGGTGCCCCAAATATTGTAGCATGAGCTTCTCCGTGCAAACTCTTTCGAGGACCTTTTAAACTTGATATGTGTTTCGAAGATCAAGAATACTTTGTTGATGCCCCAAGACGTAACATCTCTCTTTTTTGTTAATTCAAGCATAGCAAGACTACCGCATGCCCCACCTTCAATCGAAATTTGAATTGCCCATTTCTGGGTTTTCAATTCAAAACCCTTTTGGTTTCAAGGCGCCCTTTGCGAGTTTTCGCCCTGGCCTCTCATTTTTTTAGGTGAAGTACTTCTTGACTGAGTTTGAATTCACAGGATTGGGCAAGTTTTTTTCCATCCATCTCGGTCAAAATTAGAACTCCTCCAGAAAAGGCCTTCTTTACCACATAAGGTCCTTTCCAATTTGGCATCCACTTTCCTCTGAAGTCCTTTTGCATAGGAAGGATCTTTTTCAACACTAAGTCTCCCTCATGGAATTCTCTAGAGTGAACCTTCTTGTTATAAGTCCGTATCATTCGCTTTTGGTATATTTGACCATGACGGATAGCCCTTAGCCTCTTTTCTTCGATCAAGTTCAACTGATCATATCGAGACTAGATCCATTCTGCTTCATCTAACTTCAACTCTGACAAAACCCGGAGAGAAGAAATCTCAAATTTAATGGGCAAGACCACTTCCATTCCATAAACCAAAAAAAAGGCGTTGCCCCGGTGGAAGTTCTAACAGACGTTCGATAAGCATAGAGGGCAAATGGTAACTTCTCATGCCAATCTTTATAAGTCTCCGTCATTTTCCCTACTATCTTTTTAATGTTCTTATTGGCTGCCTCTACCACACCATTCGTTTTTGGGCAATATGGTGACGATTTGTGGTGTCTGATCTTGAATTGACTGCAGACATCCGCTATCATACTATTGTTCAAGTTCAGTGTATTATCTGATGTGATTCTCTCTAGTATTCTATACCCACATATGATCTCTTTCTTTAAGAACTTGCTGACTGCCGACTTTGTGACATTGGCATACAAAATGGCCTCTACCTGTTTGGAGAAGTAATTGATGACCACAAAGATGAATTGATACCCGTTAAAAGCCTTTAGTGAGATCGGCCTAATGACATCTATGCTCCACATAAAGAAATGCAATGGAGAAGTCATGACATGAAGAGGTGAAGGAGGTACATGAATCTTATCTCCATAAATTTGGCACTTATGGCACTTTTTGGCATAGTTAATGCAATCCCTTTCCATGGTGGACCAATAATATCCGAGTCTCATGATTTGTCTGACCATTATAAAACCATTAGCATGTGTTCCACAGACACACTCATGGACTTCTTCCAAGATTTTCTTAGCCTCGACAGCATTCACACATCTTTGTAGCATTTGATCCTTTCTTCTTTTATATAGGATCTCCCCATCTAAGACATAGTTATTGGCCAGCCTTTTTAATGTCCTTTTATCATTCTTAGTTACTTGGTTAAGGTACTCATGATTCTTCGCATATCGTAGTATATTTTGGTACCAAGGGTGATCATCTTTTTCTTCTTCTTCGTCGATGTTGTAACAATGAGCCGGAGCCTCATAAATACTCATCTAGATAGGTCTCACATCCTCTTGTTCGTTTATCCTAATCATAGAAGCTAAAATAGCCAAGGCATCAGCCGCTTGGTTTTCATCTCATGGGAGGTAGCAAAAGGTGATGTCATCAAAATCCTCAATTAACTCTAAAATCGGCCTTTAATAATTGATCAATTTAGGGTCTCTTGTCTCCCATTCGCCTTTGAGCTGATAGATCATTAGTGTAGAATCCCCATACACCTCTAGCACTTTGATTTTACATTTTATGGCTAGACAGATACCCATGATGTATGCCTCATATTCTACCATATTATTCGTGCAATCAAAATCCAATTTACTAGTAAAGGGATAATGATCTCCGCTTAAGGATACCAGGACTGCCCCAATTCTGTTGCCTACAGCGTTTGATACTCTATCGAAGTTTAGTTTCCAAGGATGGCCTTCTTGAGAGTCTTCTTTAGTGGTTGCAACATACATTAGATCTTCATTCGAAAAATCAAAGTTTAAAGGCTCGTAATCTTCTAGAGCTCTATTAGCCAGAAAATTTACTATTGCACTTCTTTTTACAGCTTTTTAATTCACATAGACTATATCAAATTTAGAAAGTAAAATTTACCATCGGGCCATTCTTTCATTCAAAGCAGTCGACTCTATCATGTACTTCAGAAGGTCCAGTTTCAAGATGAGCCGAGTTGTGAGGTACAACATGTATTATCTCAGTCTTCAGGTTGTTCAGATTAATGCGCAACACAATTTCTCAATTAGCGAGTACCTTGTCTTGCATGCAGTGAACTTTTTATTGAGGTAGTATATTGCTCTTTCCTTCCTACCTAACTCATCATGTTGGCCCAGCATGCATCCCATGAAATTTTCAAATACTACCAAATACAGTATCAGTGGCTTATCTGGACTAGGTGGCATCAGTACTAGGGTATTGGACGGGTAATGCTTGACCTTGTCAAAAGTTTTTTGGCACTCCTCATCTCATACACCTGGGTTGTGTTTCTTGAGGAGACGGAATATGGGGTCACATTTCTTAGTTAGCTATGAAATCAACAGGGCAATGTAATTTAGTCTTTCTAAAAAACCTCGAACTTCTTTTTGAGTGTGCGACGGAGGCAATTCTTGTATAGCCTTGACTTTGTCTGGGTCGATCTCAATCCCCTTTTCACTGACTACAAATCCTAGTAGCTTTCTTACCCTAGCCCTGAAGGTGCATTTTGTTGGATTGAGCTTTAGTTAGAACTTTCTCAACCTTAAGAACAATTTCCTTAGGACTTGCACATGCTCCTTTTCTGTTCGGGGCTTTGCGATCATATCATCAACATATGCTTCGATTTCTTTGTGCATCATATCATGGAACAAGGTTATCATGGCTATTTGATACGTCGCTCCAGCGTTTTTTAGTCCAAATGGCATCATCTTATAGCAAAACGTTCATCACACGGTTACAAATGTGATCTTTTCCATGTCTTAAGGATGCATCTTTATCTGATTGTATCCTGAGAAAGCATCCATAAAGGAGAACACTAAGTAACCTGCCATATTATCCACTAAGGTGTCAATGTGAGGCAACGGGAAATTATCTTTTGGGCTAGCTTTATTCAAATCCCTGTATTCTATTCACATTCACACTTTCCCATCTTTTTTAGAGACAGAGACGATATTGGCTACCCATTCTGAGTATTTAACCACTTGTATGAAACCAGCATTGAATTTCTTCTTGACCTCCTCTTTTATCTTCAACAAAATGTCAGGCCTCATCCTTCTAAGCTTTTTCTGAACTGGCTTACATTCTTCCTTTATAGGGAGTCGGTGTACCACGATATTAGTACTTAACCCAGCCATGTCTTGATATGACCATGCAAAGACATCCTTGAATTCTTGGAGTAACTCAATGAGGTCTCGCTTTATTTTTGTGGTAATACCAGCTCCAATCTTCACCTCTTTTTCCCCTCCTAAGCTCACAATTTCCACTGACTCTTTGTAAGGTAAGATTTGTTTCTCATCTTGTTCTACCATTATTAACAAATCAGGAGATAGGTTACAGTCTCGGTCATCCTCAAAATCATGAGAATCCTCCATATACATATCTTTCTCAAATGGAAACTTTGAGTCAGTAGCAGTGTTGCTCATATCATTAATATTTGGAGACCTGTTATAGATATGAAAGAAGACCCAAAGAACAAAAGAATCTAAGAAACCCTTTTAATGGTATGATTATGAATGAAATGGAGAGAATAAAAGAATATTTGCTCAAGATGATACGAAAAGATACACTATATTGAAATAAAGATGTTGGACATAAGCCTATTTCACAAAAGGATTCATATTGCTCATAGGCTTAGAGCAATAAGCATGTTTTGAACATTACTCTGAATTAATTTTAAAAGTTACAAGGATCTCCTCTGCGGTCCAATTGTTCAGAACGCTTCCAGGTATATAAGGGCAAATGCTTGATAAATTTTCTTCTCCAATTCCTTCTTCAGATATGGTGTTGATGTTCAAACTTCTCAACATTTCTTCTATAGTTTCTTTTCTTGACATCTTTCGTTCAGGGTAAATAGTCCCTTCTAACATGAAGGTTCTGAATATATAGGGAAAGTTTATCGGTTCTCATTTGACCTCTTCCCGGCTTAAACGCGTTCTTCTTCTTTCCTGTTTCTTCTCTAGCTTCTTCTTTTGCCTTGCATTTGGCTTAAATCCTAAGCCAAAGCGGTCTCGTTTGTCCATCAGCTTAGGTGCCTCAACCTTTCCTTGAAGGTATCTCCTGAGTCCTCTGCCCAACAAGGCTCTTTTTCCAACCGTCAGTTGCAGGCCCATCCTTGTAGTTTTGGATATTTTAGGCATTGAGATCTTGTTCCCTTCGACAATGAATGTTGCGTTGACAAATTCTAGTTATCGGAAGGAACATTCTACTGCCTCATTGTTCGCCTCTATGTATGGCACGTCACTGGTAACGGATGCAATAATGTCCTCTTCTGCGTTTATCGTTACCAGTCTACCCTCAGTTACCATATTTAACTTTTGGTGTAATGGTGACGGTACTGCTTCCGCTGAGTGAATCCAAGACCTCCCAACAAATAACTGTAAGAAGGCTTGATGTCCATCACCAAGAAGTCCACATCATACGTGTTTGGACCAATCAAAAGAGGTATCCTAATCCTTCCTATTACCCTCCTTTCAGTACCGTCGAATGCTCTCACTATGTTTTGGCATGTCTTCATATGAGAGCTATCTACAAGCAACCTATTCAGTGTGGATAGGGGTAAGACATTCAGTGCAGATCCATTATCAATTAACACCCCTGACAATGTATATCCCTTGCAGCGAATGGTGATGTGTAGAGCCTTTGTAGATCCCATACCTCCTAGCTGTATTTCATCATCATTAAAAAAGAAATTATCGGCACTTATATTATTGACCAGACGATCTAGCTTGTTGACAGAGATATCATCCGCAACATAAGTTTTGTTCAACACTTTCATCAATGCGCTACGATGTGTCTCTAAGCTTAAGAGTAAAGCTAGTACTGATATACGAGTTGGTTGCTTGTGTAGTTGTTCTACAACACTATACTTGCTATGCTTTAAGAATTTCAAGAATTCTTTAGCCTCTTTTTTAGTTACCGACTCGTTAATAGGTGATTCAAGTCTGGTAGTCTTTTCCTTCTTTTGTTCAATCACCAAAGCCTTCCCTTTAACAGGCTCGGCTCTTGTATTTGCAGGATCATAATGCCTTCTACTGTGCGTGTTGAAACCCACATCCTGGCCTTCTTCTGAAGTGCTAACTGAGTTCTTCTCTCTCGGGATCGTCATGTTGCAGTCATAATTCCATGGAACCTTTTTGTAGTCCTTGTAAGGAAATGCTACGGGTTTCTGAATTATGACCCTTCATGCAATTTGTGCTTCGACTTCATTGATTCTTGGTCGTGAGATGATTACCACTGGGTGATTGACCCTATATGTAACGCCCCAAAAATATAAGATCTTTAATTTTGCATGATTTGACACAAACTGCATGTTTAGTGTGTTGGCTAAGTAATTTAGGTGTGTTTGAGAATGTTTAAGAAGCCCGGGTTCAAATCTTGGCTTTGGCAAAATTTTTAATTTTTGCTCTTAAATGAATCTGAACGCTAGTATGTAGGCTTTATATTTATTTACGCATGGTTTTGTCACAAAAAGCCTTGTGGTTTGGTGGTAAATGGAGTGACTTGGCAACAGAGAGAGCTTGGGTTCGAAGCCCATGGTAGGCAAGGAATAATTATTTTGTTACATGGGACGGCAAGTGTTTGAAGTGGGTTTGAACTCTGTTGAGTGAGGGTTTGAACTGGTCTTGGAAAAGATTGTGGAGTGGTTGAAGGAGTGGATTATGGAGCAAAATGTGGAGAGTATCAAGGAGAGATATTAGGAAAATCAAGAAGTTAGAGTGTAGAGGAGTGTGCCGAATTTTGGTTAGTGAGAAATAGGATTTCGATTTAGGCTAGTAGTGAGTAGCTGCCGAATACTCCTTCTGTCATTTTTGGTTTTTCCTTTTTGCATTTTTGGTTTTTGTTCTCTTCTCTTTGTGGTGAGTTCATTTTGGAAACTGGCTGTCGAAACAATTTTTAAGAGTTTTGAAAAAACGGGGTCGACTTTAAAAACAAAAATGGAGTCGCCACCAATCCTTTTAAGTGTGATTAGATCATCCTTTTTTTAAAATATTGATTTTGGCCTACGAAAATTTGAGAAAACGGGTTCGGGAATTGGTTACGCATGAGGAAGGATTAGCACCCTCGTAACGCCCAAAATTGGTGCCAATTGATTAATTTTCAGTCCTAGTGTTGAAAGTTTGAAAAGATTTGAAATTATGACCCTTTTTAAAACCTGAATAATTTGAGTTAAAACTCGAGATTCCTTAATTCCGAAAGAATATCAAACATCACATCCAGCACATTAGGACACGATGTTTTTGAATCCTCGTAACTAAAATCATCTCGTGATTTACAAAATTCATTAAAAGGATATTTAGTTATTTAGTCAAACGGAAAATCGCAACCTAGCACGTTAGGGCACTATTTCCCGAATTTCTAAACACAAAACATTGCCTCATTTAAGAAAAGTTTTTTGGATAAAATATGGCAATTAAATGAAATATATTTTTTAAAACGATGATTTAAGTAAAATGCTACATTAATACCAAATAATAATTCACTAAGAATACAAAACATGTTAGCAATTAACAATAATATAAACGATTAAGTAAAAAGAATGAAATATCAAATAATACAGGTAATATAACAATAGTGTTATGGTTGATAAAGTAACAAATTTCAATTTTAAAAGATATGAATGATCAAATAAAGATATAAAATAGAAATTACAAATTTTAAGACGTATGAAAAAATTAAGAAAATATAAAAAAATAAGATTTAAAGAAAAAAATATAAGGTATCATCTACAAGATTATAGCAATTTAAAAAAAATATATAAAGCATGTGATAAAATGAATAATATATACATTTAAGATAAATAACTAGAATTTATAAAAAAGTATGTAAAGGAAAATATAGATATATATAATATAATAATTTAATATCTATAACATATATACATATTTAAAATAGGAAATAAATAGAAAATAATTTACGTTAATAATAAAGCAATTTAAGTATTATATAATATACAAATTTAAAAAAAAAGATATAATAATAATATATAAAAAGTTTTTAAATAATACACAATACGATAATGCAATATATATATATATATATATATATATAAAAGATAATATACATCAAAAGAAAATAAAAATATGTAATGAAGTAATTGTAAATAAAAAAAAGTTTGTAATAAGTAATATATATAAAGTATAAAAATAAATAAATAATAAATTTTTTAAAAAACTAAGTCAGAATAAAAACAAAATTAAGAGAAATAAAAATGAAGGGGAAAAAATTAAAGCTAAAATAAAATAAAATTCTAAGGATAAAAAAATTGAAATAAAAAAATATCCAATTGAAATAAAAATAAAATAAAAAAGATAATTTACAAATAAATAAAACTATTAAAACAACATGGAGGACCAAAATACAATGCGCGCAGACCAAGGAGGATTAAGAACGCAAATATTCCATGATTCAAAACGCAGCGTCTAAGTGCGGACTGAATTGAAATGACGCTTAAGATTTGGGGCGAAATTAAAAGACGAAATAAACTTAATTTAAAAAAATAAGAAATGCAGAGGGA
The DNA here is from genome assembly GCA_020496765.1 of Gossypium stocksii. Taxonomy (NCBI): domain Eukaryota; kingdom Viridiplantae; phylum Streptophyta; class Magnoliopsida; order Malvales; family Malvaceae; genus Gossypium; species Gossypium stocksii. The sequence continues at coordinate 41,099,736 of CM035630.1, read as the reverse complement.
CTAAAAGGATAAATTTCCCTTTTATCAAAAATGCGCGGATCCTTCCCAGGTCACGGGTCAACACGCGGATCTTAAGGCCTTTAAATGATGTCGTTTTGGCTTTGAAATGCAGTCTCCAAAACGGCGTCGCACAGATGCCTTATATAAACAAAATTTTAACCCCAAAAATTCAGTTTAAACACCTTTGAAAAGAAAAAAATAGAAGCCCCGAAGGGCTCTCTTCCTTTCGGCCTGAGACCAGACTCCGGCCTAGGCTCCGGTGATGGTCCGCCACACGCGCCGCCACACGCGCGGCCGTACACGACGGCCGGTGAGCCCAAAATCACCTCTTTTTGAGCCGAACCGCAGGTAATCCCCTTTCTTCTTCATTTTTTATGAAATTTAGTGTAAAAAAAAATCAACAAAAACAAAAAGAATGGTCTATCTCTATTCGGTTTTGGAATCTGTTTATGAACTGTATTTTGCATGTAAAAAAAAGAATTGAAATAGAGCTTAACAAATTCAAAAATAACCTTTTAATTTCGTATTATTCTCTAAATCGTAGTATCCGTGTCCGTTTTACATCTAATAGTTGGCTTTTTATAGCCTCTGTCAAAATACAAAATTTGGAATCTTCCAATTTCTTGCTATATTTTCGTTTCTCTGTTCTTTTTCTTTCCTTTTGCAGGCGCATGGTAATGATTCCGGCAGTGAAAGGTGTGATTTTGCGCGTCAATTGAGGCACGACAGAAGCCTCAGTTGGTGTGCTTGCGGCGCGAAGGGTTGCAAAAACCCTAGGTCTTCTGACCTAACATTTAGGTTGCAGGGCTTTTTGGGCCGTGTTTGTTTGTTGGGTTAAATCTTAGACTAGGTGGGTGTAATGGGGTATTTGGGCTTAGGTATTTGGGTCACGGGTATTAATTTGTAATTTGGGCTCAACTTTGGGTTAATTTGTAAAATGGACTGTAAAGAACTATTATTTTTGGGTTTTCAATTTTTTATTTTGAGTTTTGTATAGCTCAGGCAAAAATGGGCTAATACACTGACCATTCGTGCAATTCTTCTGGTGTTTGTTGAATACCCCTCTTTACTTCTGTCGACTGTTCTTTTTCCTTCATCTTTTCCGAACCTAACACCTCCTCTCCCTTACCATTTCTCCTCCAATTGGTTCCTCTCTTAGCTAAATCCCCCATGTTGCTTTCTTTATTTTTTGTTCTTCTTCTCTCTCGATTTTCCTATTCTTTCTTAGCCAAATATCCTTTGCTATTCGTTGATCATTTTCGTGTAACCTTGTGATTTGGTCCTTGGCCGATTGCTTTTTTCTTTATATTGGTATACTGATTCAGTTTGCAAGGGTTCAGGTAATCGATAGGTGCGTGTAATTTATTTATTCTTTCTTATGTTGACGAATTTGTTCTCTGTTGTCTTCTTCTTTTAAACCGAATGTTTTCTCCTTGACACCTTCTGATTTCAATACTCGTTTTCTTCACTATGATTTGATCATCATGGGATTTTAGGGATTTGGGCAGGGTAAAGGAGTGCAAGCTACTTGAAGCAGTCAAACTTCTCCGTTCATCGTTTAGTTAAGGTGAGAACGCTATCATATTTTTGAGTGTTGGCCAAATGCCTATATTTGGTTTTGGATTTGTATTAAGCAATGGATATCGATTTAAGCTTTAGTTAATGCGATTGTTGATTAAGGGATTTCTTTGATGTTACAGCTTCTTGGCAGAAAAGGGTGTAGTCACCGTTACGATTAACATAGTAGGCGGTACGGGTTTCAACAAGGTGAGTAGGATGTGTTCTTTTGAGATAAGGTAATTGTGAATCTTTGCGAATGGGAACAAACAAATGTGCCTTGATGGAATGTAGGCATTAGGCGTAAGCGGTTTGCTTGATTTCACTAAAAGGTGTGTATCTGTACACTGTAATTTATTATCGCCGTAAAGTTGAAAAAGGTGTGTTTTCACACCCTGTTTAACTATGAATTGGCAAAAGCCAAAAGCTGAAAAGTCGAAACTTCAGCATTCGAGGCCTCACGAGCGTGCGAATGCTCGTGTGATGAACTGAGCCCACAAAACAGGGGCGATAGGCTGTATAGGTCACCACGAGTGCTCTAGTGCGCTTGGGCTATTTTGGGCCACGTGGGTCGAAATGGGCCAATGGGCCCAATGAGCTGCGGGCCCCACACGGATTAAATCCACAGTATGTGACAAATATTGGACTGGGCTTTGTAGATCGCATAGTCGTGACCAGATTTGGGCCAAATGGGCCACACTAGCGTGTGGGCCCACTTGGGCTGAGTAGTGGGCTTTGGGCCCATTTACACTGTTTTGGCCATATAGGTTACTTGAGTCACTCGAGGCGATGGTAGACCTTCCAAGAGGTTGTTATCTGTACCAAGACCCCAAAATTAGTAAATGACTAAAATACCCCAGAGGGGTAAAATTACCGTTTTACCCCTCACTAACAAAATGACCGTTATACCCCTAGTGGTAGGATGACTGATATGTATGTGATATTTATATGACTGATACCGAGGGTGACATGCTGGATACACGTAATATTATGACACGTCATACTGCATGGGGCTGGGATACTATTACAGAGGAAGTACTATTGGCCCTGCCACGTTTTTACTGTTCTGGTGGTTTGTCACATATTCTGATACTAGTGGCTTTGCCATGTATACCATTATTAGTAGCTTTGCTGCGTTACTACTACTAGCAGCTTCGCTGCGATATTGGTGTGTTGGCTGGGTGGGTCGATATAATCCCCACATGGTGTGCTGGTTGGCACAGATGGTGTGTTGGATTGGGGTGGGTTGCATATCTGCACTGTACTGATACTGTATTGGGCTTAGGCCCGTACTATTATTGTATAGGGCTAAAGCCCAGACTGTTCTGTTACTAAATAGGGCTCAGGCCCAGACTGTTTCTGCATGCACTGTTTATTGTTTGACTGATAGGGGATTACACACTGAGTTTTCGCAAACTCACCCTTTCTTTTAACTGTACAGGTAATCCCCAGCCTTAGACGATTTGGGCCACAGAGGGACTTGGAGTGGCCACACGATCGCAGATGTTTTGCTTTTGACTTTATTTATTTAAATTTTATATTGGGTTTTGGCTATGTAATAAGGCCAGTAGGTTTTAATTTTTAAGTTGGGCATTGATTTCTTATTTTAAGCTACTAGAGTAGTAAAATGAGTTTTCAAGATAATATCTGTTTTCAAAGAAAAACACGCATTTTAAACTTCAAGGTTTCCAATTAGAAAATCTTCCGCGATTTTGATTAGTTTAAGAACTCAACAGTAACAAATGTGGCAATCATTTTGATAAGTGTTTTCTAATTGTAATAATATAATTTGCCGAAATTTTCTCAAGTGATAAGAGCTAAATGGGTTTAATTTAAATACAGATTTTTGTAACAGCCTGGTTTTGACCCTATTTGGAATGGTGGTTTCGAGACCACGAATTCGAGTCAGAAAAATAGTTTAATATCATTTTTGGTGTTTACGATATATGATTATGCATGTGTGAAAATTTCGTGAGCTAATTTTATCGTTTGGCTATTTAATTTAACAAAAGGACTAAATCGCATGAAATGCAAAAGTGGTGGTCTAATTGTGAGAAGTGTTTATTAAATAAAGAAAGAAACATGTGGGTCCTTGCATGCCAAATACACCATTTTTAATTGTGGATGGATAATGATGGACAAAAGATAGTGGAATTTTAATGGATTGATAAAAGTTATATTATTAAATTATATGTTATTATATATTAAATAAAAGAAAACAAAATTTCCACTCATCTTTTCTTCTTCATTGCCGAAAGTTAGACTAAAAATATAAGGTTCTTGAGCTTAGAAGCATTCGGCCCTTACATGTCTTGATTGAGGTATGTTTTGAGCTCGGTTTTTGATATTTTTTACGTTTTTGAAATCGTTGCTTCGAAATGTACAAAGCCCATGTTCGAATTTTTGATTTTGGTGATGATTTCATGTTCTTTCATTTTGATATCTTGAAGAAAATTTTGTTAGATGTTGTCAAAATGAAAGTATGTGTTAGATTATTAAATTTGTATTAGAAATTTTCATGAAAATTTAATAAATAGGGACTTAATAGAATAAAATAGAAACTTTGTGATTTAATATTGTGATAGCTAAATTTTAATGTCTTTATTTTTGGATGGATTAAAAATGCAATTATACCATTAAAATATAGTGGACGGCATCTAGCTTGGAGTTAGTAAACTTTATATATTATTATAAGTGTTTATATTAAGTAAATAATAAAAATATTATTATTAATTATAATGAAATAGAACTAATAAAGAAAGGAATAAAATAAAGAGACATTTTGCTTGGTTTTTTCCGAAAATAAAAGAGGAAATAAAGAAGAAGAACTAAGCTATTCGGCCATGGATGGTGCAAATTAAGGTATGCATTTAGTTTAAATTTAAAAATTGTTTGTATTTTTGAGGTTGTAGTTGACGTTAGTTTTTAGCCCATGAATTTATTTTTCTAATTGATGAATATTGGGTGTTCGACTATGAGGATGAAATGAAGAAATGTTGAGTTCTTTGATGTATATGTTAAAGAAATTTGAGTTTGATGTTAGAAATTAGAAATCAAGTGTTAGATGAATGCCTTTTGTGCTACGGTTTTATATGATTTCGAGTTTAAGATTAAATTGTGAAAATTATTAAATAGGAGGGTTAAATGGTTAAATAAATTAAATATGAGGATTTATATTTGAGTAAGACATATTCGGTTTTAGTGTGCCATGGGAAGATTTTAATTATTTTGATGTATTGCGGATGTTTGAACCGAAATGTCAAAGCCTATTTTTTTAAATGGTAAATTGATTAAGCAAGTTTAATTTGTTTTTAAATTCAAGCTCAAGACCTAAGGATACGAGACTCGGATCAGGGAAAAAAAAGAAGAAGAAGTTAGCCGAGTAGTTGATACTATCGTACGAAATTATCCAGGTAAGTTCTTAAGTGAATAAACTCAATTATGTATGCTTAAAGATTAAATAAATATAGTAAAATTGAATAGGTGATTTTATATAGACAATTACCGAATGGTGATAACATTAGTTGACATGATCTAGCTATGGTATTAATTGTGCCGTATGTGACTAGAAGGATTAAGTTGAAATAGCTATGGTATTAATTGTGCCGTATGTGATTAGCATGATTGAGTTGAAATAGGTATAGTGTTACCTTGTACCGAATGTGATTTAAAGTGATGAATGATTCCATTTGTTGCATATTGAGGTAGTCGAATGTGATTTACGATGTGAAGAATATATGCTATGTTTCAATGTGAAAGCCAAATGTGTCTTATGATATGAAAGATAATTGTTATGTTTCAAGGTGAATGCCGAATGTGATTTACAAGGGTGAATAATATTGCGATGGGTTAAACGTGATGGCTCGATGTGATTGTGAGTTAGAAACGATAATTCAAAGACTTTGATAGTGTTCTGTTAATAATTGGTAGTGTAAGACATGTGATTGAGATATTTAGGCCCCGAGCCTAGCAGGCCTATTGCCGGTGATTAAATATCAAACCTTGTGTCTAGCAGGCTTAGTGCCGGTGTGGGATTTCAGGCTTTATGCCTAGCAGGCCTAGTGCCGGTGTAAGATTTCAGGTTATAATCCTAGCAGGCTTCGTGCCAGTGAATAAAATAGGGCTCCGTGCCTAGCAGGCCTTGGGCCGGTGAATTGTATTAAGATATAAGTCTAGAAGACTATACACCGATGTGAGATCAAAATGTGGTAAACGAGCCCTGAAGGTTTGGATAAATTGAATTATTAATTACCTGAAATAAGGTACATATGTGTATCGATATCTATTGTTAAATTGTGTATATTTATGAAATAGGTAAGTATACGAATTCGATTGTCAATGAACAGTTGGTACAAATTGGGAAAAATATGTCATAAAAAGGTGCCTATTTGAATTAATGCATTCGGCCTTGTGAGTTATGCTTAAGCATTTGAGAGATTATATTATAGATTTTGGACCTAAGTATAAATTCGATTGTATGTATTGGATGGAATAAATTTATGCATTTAGCATAAACGGCTCGATATGAGCAAATAGATAGAATTGGTATAATTGGTTATATGTTTTAAAATGTTTTGGCATATGGGATTTGGTATGAACTTATAATGAATTGACATATTCAATTGTATATATATACACATGAGATTATACAGGGTTTTTATATTCGGACTTGTGAAATAATCTATTGAAGTGAATTATTAAGTGTCATGCGATGATATATTGAATTCATATATGTATACCTATTCATCATTTCGGGATATAAACAATGTAGTGAATTTTATACATGTGACCTTATGAGTAAGTAATCACGTGATGTTGAAATTAACTAAGTAGATTCGGCCAAGTTCACTTAGCTAAGATTAAGTAATGTTTCCAATAGTATTATTCGGTTAATTAAGTGATGCTTGTATATGTGAAGTTAAATCTTGTCTTATGAGCTTGTATAAATGAGTGGAATTATAGTTGAATGTATAATAACATTTACATGAATTGGTATCATCGGCCATGTAGGCTATGTATATATAGGAGTAATATTATACTATGAATTTTGGATTAGTTATATGAATAAATGTATGTATGATATTTATGATTATTTGAATTGTAAGTGGGTATGAGTATGATCAGATAATATATAGTCTACGTAAAGATGAGATGTGATTAATGGCAAGTGACTATAATCAAATAAAGTATATGGGAAACATGATATGGTAACCGTGCTCGTAAATACATGATTCTTGTACATGTAAATTATCGTTGAATCTCAAAAATGTAAAATGATTATGTATTGAATGATGATATGTGAAACCTGTTACCATGAATGAAAGAAAGGTACACGGATGAATATATGATATATGTGCTTGCTATATGGCCTTGTGGCCTCATGACTCGAACATGAGAAATATGAATTAAGAAACATGGTTTTGAGATATGCTGTTTTAAATGGTAAATGGATATGAATTGGATATTAAGACGGTGATATTATGATGCATGGTTTATATATCTATAAATCGGTTAGTGAAGAAATGACATGGTTTGGTTCGTTACATAATGAATATGTGCAAGTTTGATTTTTATAATTGAGCTAATGGCTATTATTCGAATTTAAAAGCATAGTTATATGTTATTGATAAATAATAATTAACGAGTATAATGGATGTGCACGTGATTGAGATTGTTTAAAATTCAGTTTAGTGTTATGGAGTCAATTATCTTTGAAATGATTTATTTGCTTGTGGCTTACTAAGTTTTCAAAGCTTACTCTGTGTGTTTTTCCTATGTCTATAGAGCTTCGGAGATTTGCTCGGGTTGGAAGTCAAGGAGACGTCTTCACACTATCTAGTTTTCATTTCGGTAAATAAGTGTTTTGAGAATTTGATTATGTGGCATGTATAGGCTAGTTTCGATATGATCCATTTTGATTTGTACATATTTAAGCCATGCGAAAATGGCTTGTTTATTATGTCAAATTAGTTTAGTACTTCAATTAAATATGGTTACACATGTTGAGGAATCAACCAAAGTATATTATAAGTCAGGACTATGCTTGATATGTTGATTGTGGTTTTGATGTTTTGGATATTTCAATTAATAATATTCATGTGCCAAATAGGGTTAGAATAAGATGATGCATATTCGAATATATATATTTTTTATAAGATTCATTAATGAAATCTTTGATTGATTTAAGGGTTTTTAAGAAAATGATTATTTATGATTAATATGAATAAGTGTGTATTTCCGGTAATGCCTCGTAACCCTTCTGGCGATGGATTTGGGTTAGGGGTGTTACAATTTTATTTTTCAACAAGTCCAAATTTTGGAAAGCTTTGTCGAAACTATTTGGTAAATTTAATAAAAAAGATTTAAACATAGAAACGAGCTTTTATCGACAAATCCAATTTTTGAACGACACATTGATGTGACCCGTTAGATTTGGCCATAACATCTGGGCCGGGTTTGGGGTGTTACTGTAACACCCCTTACCCGAGACCGTCGCCGGAGTCGAGCACAAGGCGTTACTAGACTTACCTTACTAGTTCGGGGCATAAAAATTAACTTTTAAAATTAATTCATCCACATTCATCCAATATATCCCTAAAATGGGCCCTTGAGGCCCTAAACGTGCAATTGGAATGGTTCAGGACCCAACCGGGAACATTTAAAAATTTTACGATTACTTACACAAATTAAAACAATTTATTTCATTGTTCATAATAAAACTATCCACCTGCATAATAGTCACTAAATTAATTATAACTTGAGTTACGAGACTTGAAATTTAAATCTGTAAATTTTCCCTAAAACTAGACTCATATACCTTCTTACCATAATTTTTCTAGAATTTTTGGTGTGTCCAATTAGTATATTTTATTAGTTAAATGTTCCCCTATTTCGCAGCCCAGTAGACCTGACCTCTCTTCTCTAAAAACCAATTATCTCATAGTACAGTTTTCATTTAGTGCTTCCACTTGTTTATAATGAAAATAGACTCACTAAGGAATCTATAAATATAAATTATGACTCATAATTATTTTTTTAAAATTTTTAGTGAATTTCTAAAATTAGAACAGGGGATCACAAAATCCCTTTGGACCAGTCTCAGAAGAATTTAAGTATATAAAAATATAGACTTCCTTTGCTTTCTATGTTTCTTTACTATGAAAATAGACTCAATAAGCTTTAATTTTATATCTCATTCACCATTTAGTTCCATTTCTACAATTTTTAGTGATTTTTCAAATTCATGTCACTGCTGTTGTTCCAAAACTGTTTCATGGCCAACTTTTACTCGTTCATAATTTCTTTGCATAAACTATCATTTAGGCATACATAACATCAAAACATGTTCTTAATTAGCCATTTCAATAGCTAATAATTATCAAGTATTCACATGCCATTCTTTAATCGTTTCATAAGGACATACACACAAAATAGTCAAGTCCCTATACATGACATAACTCAAAACATTTCAAATTACAAAATACAGAGATAGCCCTTGATGGTGTGAGACGAACTCTGACGTCCTTACAATCCCCGAATTGGCTTGGCTACACTATAAAAGAGAGAAATGAAAAGGAGTAAGCTACAATGTTTAGTAAGTTTACAAGTAAATAAATGACAACATTCACCAAGTATAAATATACTCATATTATACCATGAACTAACAAAATCTTTACTTTACTTCTCCACTTACTCTTTAACTTTCCTGTTTACCCTTTTTTACCTGAAATTTCTTATAACATAACCTGTATATTAGCCCAATGAACCGTTTGGAATACTCAGGATACTTGGGTTTTCTTGCCTGATAATAGCCTGCCAATGTCATGCTCTAGGCATGGTCTTACATGGGATGTTCCCTGTCCTGCGAAAGCCATATATCTGATATGGACTTACATAGGATGTTCCTGAACTGTCTCAACCTGCCAAGGCTATATGTTTGATATGGAGTTACATGGGATGTTCCTCAACTGCCTCAACCCGAAATGTCATGACATTTCGTATCCCATATATTCCTAAGGTTCAAACGGGCTTTCTGATACTTTTTCTCTATTACCTCATCATTGATTCAACTTGAAATATTCTCATAAAATAAATGTATATATTCTGAAAATTAACAACATTAATATAAAATATCAAAATATTGCATTTATTTACCGTAAACTTACCTCGGAGCAAAATACGATCAACTTGACAACTTAATCTTCTACCTTTTTCTTTCCTCGGTCTATCCCCAAATTTCATTCTTCTTGATCTATAATTAGAAAATTTAGCTTATTTAATACTCACATTTATCAAAACAGTCCTTAACTCTAACTTTGGCAAAATTACAATTTTGCCCCTAAACTTTTGCATATTTACACTTTTGCCCAAAGCTCGGAAATTAAACTTTTTTCCATAATTCTTATGTTTTAGGACATGATGATCATTTTCCCTTAATGGCAACATCAAATTCTCACTCTAACATGTACTTATGAACATTAGGTATTTTTACCGATTATGTCGTTTTACTCGTTTTTACTTAAAATCGAGTAGCACAAGTTGTTTAACATAATTTAAAACCTCATATTCTATCATAAAACATCAAAATAAACATATTTCACCTATGGGTATTTTTCCAAATATGAACCCTAGGTTAAATTATTGCTAGAATAAGCTAAATCAAGTTACAGGGACCCCAAAAACGTAAAGAACATTAAAAACGAGGCTTGGAATCACTTACTATGAAGCTTGGAAGCTTGAAACAAACCCTAGATATGGTGATACATAAGGTTCGGCCACTTGAAGAAGATGATAGCAATTTTGCCATCTTTTTCCCTTTTAATTCCTTTTAATTACCAAATGACTAAAATGCCCTTCATTAAAACTTTGGTTATTTCTACCTATATATGTCCATTTTTGTCCATGAAAACCTAATGGTATAATTACCATTTAAGGATCTCTACTTCAATTATGCTCTTCAATTTAATCCTTTCCTATCTAGAACTCATATTTATCAACTTTTGCATTTAAGCCCTAATAGGCAAATTTAACATACAATTCATGAAAATTTCTATCAATATTCTAACACATGCATCTATTCACTCGGTAGATCATAAAAATTTATCAGAATAAACTTTTCTATCTCAGATTCATGGTTTCGTAACCACTGTTATGTTTAGGCCCTATTTAGGGATGTTAAATTTCTCCCCCTTTAGGGATTTTCGTCCCCGAAAATCTTACCTGTGAATAGATTTGGATACTGTTTTCGCATAGCCTCCTTGGGCTCCCATGTAGCCTCGTCTGCCCCATGTCTATTCCATAATACTTTCATAAGTGCAATACTTTAATTCTTTAGTTGATTGACCTTTCGAGCTAGAATCTTTACCGTTCTTCACCATAAGTCATATCTGGTTGAATCTCAACCTCTGTCTGTGAAATCACATGTGACGGATCAGAACGGTAACGACGTAACATGGACACATGGAACACATCATGAATTTTCTCTAACTCTATCGACAAAGCTAACCGATATGCTAATGGCCCAACTTTTTCAGTCACCTCAAACGGTCCAATAAAACGTGGACTTAGTTTGCCTTTCTTGCCAAATCTAAAGACTTTCTTCCATAGGGATACTTTCAAGAACACTTTGTCACCAACTTGATACTCAATCTCTTTTCTTTTCAAATCTGCATAAGACTTCTGTCTATCTGAAGCTGCTTTCAAGCATCTGATAACTTTCACTTTCTCTTCAATTTCTTTAACTAAGTCAACCCCGTAAATCTAATTTTCTTTAATCTCTGTCCAATACAAAGGTGTGTGGCATTTACGTCCATACAAAGCTTCATAAGGTGCCCTTTTCAAACTCGATTGATAACTATTATTATAGGCAAACTCTACCAACAGCAAATATTTTTCCTAACTACCTTGAAATTCTAAGACACAACATCTGAGCATATCCTCAAGTATCTGAATAACTCTCTCTGACTGACCGAGGATGGAAATCTGTACTAAAACTCAACTTTGTGCCCAAAGCTTCCTATAACTTCTTTCAAAATCGCGAAGTGAATATCGGGTCTCTATCTGAGATAATCGATAACGATACTCCATGTAGTCTAACTATCTCTGAAATATACAACTCGGCCAACTTGTTAAGTGAATAATCCATACGAACTGGAATAAAATGAGTCGACTTCGTTAGCTTATCAATCACAACCCATATTGCATTTTTCTTTCTCGATGTCAACAGTAATCTTGTCACAAAATCCATGGCAACTCGGTCCCATTTCCACTCAGGAACTAACACAGGCTGTAATAAACCTGAAGGTACCTAATGTTTGGCTTTTACCTACTAACAGATCAAGCATCTAGAAACAAACTTTGAGATATCTTTCTTCATTCCTACCCACCAATACATTTTCTTCAAACCATTATACATATTTGTACTACCTGGATGAATAGAAAAGGAACTGCTATGTGCTTCCTCTAAGATCTTTCGAATAAGCTCATCATTCTTTGGTACACATACCCGATTTCTGAACATTAAACAACCATCAGAACTTATCTGAAAATCTAACTCTATACCAGACTTACACTGAGCTCTTTTAGCTTGCAACTCACTGTCATCTTTCTGAACTTCACAAATTTCTTCAAGAAACATTGGCTTAGCTCTTAACTCGGCTAAGATGGAACCATCATCTGATAAGATTAAACTAGTGTTCAAAGTTCTTAATGCAAATAAAGATTTTCTACTCAAAGCATCAGCAACTACGTTTGCCTTACCCCGGGTGATAATCGATCATTAGTTCATAATCTTTAATCAACTCTAGCCATCTTCTTTGCCTCAAGTTCAAATCTTTCTGAGTTATCAGGTATTTCAAATTTTTATGATTAGTAAATATTCGACATTTCTCACCATACAAGTGATGTCTCCAAATTTTCAACACAAATACAATGGCAGCTAGTTATAAATCATGTGTCAGATAATTTTTCTCATGTGGCTTTAGCTGTCTAGAGGCATAAGCAATTACCTTTCCTTCCTGCATAAGTACACAGCCTATTCTATTCAAGGACACATCACTGTAAATCACACACTCTTTACCCTGTTCTGGTTGTACTAAGACAGGAGCTTCAGTCAACAATTCCTTTAACTTGTCAAAACTCTGCTGACACTTTTCAATCCATTCAAACTTGACATCTTTCTGTAGCAATCTTGTCAATGGGGTAGCTATCATGGAAAATACCTCTACAAATCGTTTATAATAACTGGTGAGACTAAGAAAACTTCTGACCTCTGATACATTCCTGGGAGGCTTCCAATCAACAATGGCTGAAATCTTGCTCGAATCAACTCTAACACTTCACATGAGACTATATGTCCAAGAAAACCGACTTCCCGTAACCAGAATCACTTTTGCTTAACTTAGTATAAAGCTGATTATCTCTCAAAGTCTGTAAAACTATTTTCAAATGCTTTGAATGCTCAATCTCATCATGAGAATAAATCAAGATATCATCAATGAACACAACTACAAATTTATCCAAGTAAGGTCTGAAAATTCAGTTCATTAAGTCCATGAAAATGGCAGGAGCTTCAGGGCAGCTAGTCCCATTATACTTTTCAAACTCTAAAGTTTTGAACTTTGATGGGAGCACTAGATCTGGGACCAAGCTCAAGTCCTTAGCATCAATTCCAGAATGGTAATCGACGTTCTCCATTGCTCTAAAATTTTCTTCTAGCCATTTATACCGATCTTCAAATTGCTTTGGCAACTCCACCCTTGCCTTCTCCATTTCTACTATATATCAAGATCCGGGACAATGAGATTGGTTGGATTATCCCTTGGATTGGAACCTGATCCTGTCAAAAAGTTCATTGGTGCCGAGGTACCAGCCTGATATTGTTAGGGTCTGATGGTAATAGGTACCCTTTGTGGGTACACATCCGGTTGGGTCGGGACATTTATCGAATAAAACCTAGAGGATAGGTAGGGTCTTCGTTATCATCCTCTAAGTTCACCGCAAGGCTCTTTCCTTTTTCAAGTCCTCCTGCTAGCAACTGTGTCAATTGGTTTATCATACTTCTTTGGGACTCTTGCATTTGGTCCCTCATATCTTGTTGAATTTTGGCTAATTGTTCTTGTATATGTACCTGCAACTGATCTTGCATATCTCTTTGCATTTGTTCTAATCTTTCTAATCTTTAATTCATTGCTTTGGTTTTGCGTTGGGTACCGTTGCGATATTTAGTTGGTGGATTTTCGTTGGTTTCTAGGGTAACTATCATAATTTTAATTAATCAGGGTCTTTTTATGAAATTTAATGCATATGATGTAATGTAATACAAATGCATGAAATAAATACAAAAAGAGGTGTTGATTCTGATTCAGTTCTATTAGAATAACTTTTCTAGAAAACAAATCTATTTACATAAAATAGATATTTACATATACAACCTTGCCTTAATACTCAAGGCCTTGACCTTCCCAAGAAGTCAAGCTAACTTTTAGCCCTGATCTGATTCTGACTCGTATTTTAAGCTTAGAACATCAGCCTGAACTGGTAGGGTTTGCAAATGATCAGCCACCTCTTGTATTTGAGCCACGGCTTTACCCATGCTATGATCTTTGTCCCTGATCTGACCTTGAGAATGGTAGAGTTGCTCTTTCCAATGTTCATTATTTACTCCAAGGAGTTTAACTTGAAGTTTATAATTTTGTAGTACGATTTCGAGTTCTCCTATCTTTCCTTACAACTATTCAATCTTGCTTAGGCTAGCCTTCAATTCAATTATGGAGTTGCGACTACGATACTAATGTAATGACTTTTCTAACTCTGCCACCCGAGCTCTTAATCCTACTTTCTCATTTTAACTTTCTAGCAAACTCCTTTTTAGAGCATTTTCCCGTACTCGAGCATCTTGAAACTTCTTTTTCCCACTAATCGGCTCTAATCTTTTCTTCTTTGATTTCTTGCCGCCATTGCTCTGATATTTTACCCAAACTAGTAGTTCTTATTGACATATGTAGCTTCTTGTAATCCGTTTTTAATCTGTCCAAATTTTCTTCGACCTTATTCTTTCCCTTTCTCATTTCTTGGCCTTTAGCTTCTGGATGTCGACGTCTAATCCTAACTTCATCTTTTCCTCTTCTAACTGCTCTATCTTCTTTCCTAATTCTGAACTACTTTTTTCGAAGTCTTACTTAATAATCTCTAACTCATACGAGATTACTTGTAGATGCTCTTCTATCGGCCGAGTGTTTTCTTGACTTGAAGTAGAGATGTTGTCATTGACTCTTTGACCCCACCACCAATCATATTCGGGGGTCGTCATCAGGTTTGCGGCAAATGTTTTCATTCAGTGTGTTTGGTTCTAAGCGTTTGATATTTCACAAACTTTCTTCTTGTAATTATTGTCCTTATATGCAAACTCGCACTGAGCCAACCCTCGAGTCACTGGTATGAACTGTCTTGATCTATACTGCCTCAACATAAGTAGGAGAGCATGCCCAACAGCTTTCCATACCCTGAACAGAGGGACTCAGTCGAAGTCTCCATATCGGTACAAGATCTCGTCAGGAATCATCCAAGAAGTTCTCCATTCCACTTCTTTATCTCTGAGACTCTGGAGAATTGCCATTCACTTTTCTTCAGAAATATCATCTCGCCTCGGTGTGGCCACAAATTCCTTCAGTGGAGAATAATTCTCAGAGAATACCCGATAAGAGATCTTTTCTACCTTCCAAAAGTGACTATGAAACCAAACTAACAAGATTTGCGTACATCCAATAAATCTTTCTTCACTTACTCTCCGACATGCATTCAAAGATCTGAAAGTTTTGACCAAGATTGCCGAGACGGGTGTGACCCTTTTGTCAAGTCTGTCAAATAAATCTAACACTGCCTCATCTATATACCCAAATGACTTGGGGAAGATGACCAACCCGTAAATGCTAAAAGCAAATATGTCGACCCTTTTCTTCATATCTGGATGTGTCAAGATCAAATCTCACAAACTTTTCCAAGGGATGCATTTACTAACTCCCTTTTGCTTAATTCGGGCTGTGACCCATTGCTCACTCATCCCCGTGATGTTCATCAGCTTTTTTAAGAAAGTCAGGACGTTGGCGGTTCTTGAATAAACTTTGTTAACATGAATCATCGGGCAACGAAGCAAGGTCATGTACTCTTCTATGGTAGGTAACAAATCTACCTTCTCAAAAGTAAAGCAACTATAGGCCGGGTTCTAATACTAAGCGAGAGCTCGAAATAAGTGCTTGTCCACTTTGATATCGAGTAGATAAGGCAAATCACCATAGTTACAGTAAAATAGTTGCTTGATTTCGTCATCCCATTGACCCCATATTTCTTTCAACTCTTGGAAATTATTCTGAGTCACACTAATGTGAGTGAAATCCCACAACTCTAATACATACCCCTCTGTCAGACTATCACATTTCTCTTGTTGCATTTTCTCGGACCATATTCGGATGGCTGCATTGTCTTCCACTTTATCAAGAAACCCCTTTTCTATGATAAGCTCTCTATTTAGTAACTGAATGTGAATCAACACCTTTTTTTATGATGGAAATGTCATGCAATCATAGTTAAAGCAAAACAAAACAAGTCAGTATTATATACAAAGCTAGAACTTAAAGCAAACAATAAATAATATATAACGCACCTATTCGGGTAATCACTAAGGTTCGGTGTGGTTCTGCCTAGGGTAGGCTCTTAAGGCTCATTACAGGCGGTTCGGTTCTAAAGTAAAGGTACTGAACCAGCAGATTCCTCGATCCTCACCCATTATAGGCTCATACGGACCGAGTTTAGTTCAGGGGAATACATTTCCCTATGGCTACACGGAGATGAAAATCTTACAAAGACAAAGGTACGAATGTATCCCGAAAGTGATCCACTATTCTACACGAAGGTGAATACCTCACGAAGGAATAGTTTTTCACTCCCATTTAAAAGGGTGTAATCGAGCAGTCATGCAATGCAATATGCGAAAATATTTTGAGACACTCGAACCAAAAAAGTCAAACACATTATTATATAGCAAAATGATGAAGACCACAAAACAAATGATGAAATGCAATGAGGGGATCGTAAATTTAAACCAAATTATCAATTTTTGACGAAAAGACAAAAAATAATCAACTTGTGGCTTGACTCTCTTTTTGGTCTCTAACGGAGTCGCCAAGCTATCGAAACCATTTTTTTGAAAGGGTCGACTTTTATTTTAAAAATGAAAACGAAAAATATGAGTCGCCACCAATCTTTTCTTTTATGAGGTATGATCGGGTCACCTCGTAATTTGATCGTTTTAATAAAAAATTTAATTTACTAAAACAATGATTTTTGGTTTATGAAATTCAGGAAACAGGTTCGGGAGTCGGTTACGCACAATGAAGGATTAGCACCCTCATGATGCCCAAAACTGGTACCTAGTTGATTAGTTATGTCTTAGTGTCGAAAGTTGAAAACTCGAAAAGAATTTAAAATACGATCCCTCTTTGTATTAATGTTAATTTTACTTAAAAATTGCTTGAGTAAACCGAAACGAATGTTAAAGACCCTCTCATCTCGAGGTAACGAAATGTCACATCCAGTAAGTTAAGACACAACACCTCGAATCCTTAAGAATAAGCCTGCCTTTTATTTAAAAACTCATGTATTTTAATTTTAAAAGGGTATTCGGTTATTTAGGTTAAACGAGAAAAAATCAAAACCCAGTAAGTTAGGGCACGACTTCTCGAATTTCTAAATATGGAATATTGTTTTTATTTTCAAAATTTTCCTTTTTATGAATTTGGGTAAAAAATTAATGTAATATTTAAAATGACATGCGTTGATTATCTTTAAAAGAATTCGTTTAAAACGTAAAAAGGGCCATAATTACAGTGCAACATACATTTGAAGTAACAATGACATAATATGCATAATAAAATATAACATATATAGCACTGATATTAACGAATCATAATGTTAACATGCATAAACAACAACAACAACAACAATAATAATAATAATAGTAGTAGTAGTAATAATAGTAATAATAATAAATCTAAAATTTGAAAGTACCTAAAAAAACACATAAAATGACAATGATAAGGGCAAAAATAAAATAAAACAAGCCAATTTAAAAAAGAAATAATAAGTAAATAAATAAATAAAGCTAATATAAAACTAATTTAAAAAATGAAATTAATTAAATAAATAAAATATTAAACAGAATACTAAATATAAAACAAATTTTTTAAAAAAAATAAATAAATTAAACAGACTAAGGATGGAATTGAAACCAAAATGAAATATGGGGTACAAATTGTAAATAATAAAAATAGGCTACCAAGGACTAAAATAAAACGCACTAAAGCTATCGAAGACTAAATGGGAAAATAACCCAATACCTTGGACACGCATCCCTTCTCCAGGAGATCAGCGAGCCAGGGACTAAATTGAAACGCGAAAAACATTCAATAGTCAAATTTATAAAATAAAAAAGTAAACAAAAGGACTAAATTAAAACAAACCAAAAATGCGGAAGGACTAGGGGCATAAATATTCTAAAAATGAAAACACGCGGATCCCCCTGGAGCGGGTCAGGTCGCGTGCGGGTTGGCCCTAAACGGCGTCGTTTTGACACCTCGGTTTGAGGGTCCAAAACGACACCATTTTGAACATAAGCTAAATTTTTGGAAAAAAAGATCATTTTGTCCATTCTTTTTTTAAAAAAATTTGAGAGCTTTCTTTGCTCTCTCACTCTCCCTTTCTCCGGCCAGTGGGCCACTGTCCATCCACCATGGCCGTCGGCTACCGACGACGGTGGCCGCTGTATACGACGGTTGGAGTTCACCAAAAACTCCCATTTTGAGCACTCCGGTTCTTAGAACCTGGATCCAAGGGCGATTTTCCTTAAAACTCAACCAAAAATGCTAAGATCCGAAGGAAACCCTTCAGTTTCTCCGTTGTCTCGCCGAAGAAAATCATCCATTATCGGGGACGGCGTCCTCCTCTACTCGCGGCGGTGGAATTCTCAAAAGGTAAGGTAGGTTTTAAAATTTTTATGCCTCCTTTTATTTTTAACATATAAAAAATAAAAATAACAGAACAACTGATTAAAAAAAAGGTAAATCACCTTTTGTAATTTTTGTTTTCTTTTTTTGATTCTCTGATGTGTGTTCGTAAAGAAAAACAAGTAGAAAATGTGGCCTTTTTTATAGCTGAAACACAAACTGTCCATTACAAATATCTTGTTTTTTTTCTTTGTTATCTTCTTTGCTTTGCATGTCTGTTGCATGCTGCTTCTTTTTTGCAGGTGACTGCGGAGTGGCTGATGGTAGCGGTAGCAGAGACATGCGTAGGGGAGCGCCGACGTGGCATGCGGCTAGGGTTTAGTTTTTTACTAAAACTGAGTTTAGGTTGTGGGCTAACGGGCTGTTAGGGTTTTTTTAGGTTTTTGGGCTCTTTTGGGTTTGTAATTTTGGGCCTATAACTTGTTGTAAATGGACTCTGGACTTTAATTATTTTAGTTAAAATTCGTTTTATTTTTGTAATCTGGGCCCGGGCTGAATTGGCCTATTACATATAGTATCTCATCAAAACAAATACACAAATATACATTTATGTCAATATCACCCTAAGTGGAAAAAATTTTCAAAACTCCATCTATGCAGTGTGTACTTAGACCATATAAGAATTTTCGGCTTGTAAACGTTCTGCTGCTTGGGTTGGTTCGATTTTCAAGGATAGGCACAACAAAACGGTTTAAGCATGAAAATAGTTTGACACGTTATGTTGTTCTCAATACTCCCCCAATGTCTCGACTAAGCTCACCGCCTTATATCTACTTCTCTCACCTTCTTTTTCTCTTCATTTCCCAAGGTACATTTAGTATTCATATATATTATATGTGTTTGTGCTTGTGTGAAAATATTTAAAAACATCAATAAACCCAAAATGGTACACTGAAGCTTGCCAATACTATATGTATCAATATCAAGACAAAAATAATACTTCCACCAGTACGTTATTGACTACATTAATTTTATTATGAGAGCTGATGTTTTGGATGGGGATGATTTTGCTTTTTCTAGTGTTCTATTTTGTTTTGAGTTTTCGGTGTAAATGTTTTATCCCTCTATTATCTCTAATTAGGGGCAAATCATTATAAGGGTTTAGGACCCCAAAATTTTGGAAAATATTAATATTTTTCCTTGAACTTTTAGAAAATTTTAATTAGGCTTCCTCATAATTTTTGAAATTTTTTATTTTTCCTTAAAGTTTCTAGAAAATTTTAATTGGATCCCCTCAAAATTTTGAAAAATCTCATTAATCTCAAAAAAATTTAAAAATTTTAATTAGACCCTTATTTTTTTAAAAAAAAAATCATTAAACTCCTAAAATTTTTAAAATTTTTACTTGATCCCTCCAAAACTTAATCTCAAAATTTGCCATTCTCTCTAATATAACAAAACTTCCATGTTGAGAAAAAAAAAAGTAATTTAATCTTTTTATTTTGAAACTTAATATAATTGAAAACTGTGAAAAAAATGTAAAATCTAATAATACAATTCCATAGATATAATTAGAGCAGCAAAATTTATTAAAAAAAAAGGGTCTGTTTAGTTATAAAAAATAACTGTAGGAGTAAATTACACTCTTAATTATAATACATGACTGTTTAGATGTATCTGAAAAGAAAAGAAAAGAAAAAATCCCTAAATTTAAGTGGTTGTTGCAATAAACCAATAAAATCCCATAAATTTAATTGTATTTATAAATAAAACCAATGGCTTTAACGTGAAGGATTAATTTAAACTGTCCTAACAAAATGGATGCACAAATCTAACCAATAATAAACTTTCTTCTTAAACTCCTTCAATTTCCATATAAATCAAATAGTCTCCAATTTTTTTTGTCCTTTTCGTTTTTTTCTTTGCTAGGGTTTTAAACTTTCTGCCTAGCCAAACACTTTTTTTTTCTTTCTTCCCATGGGATGTTTATGATCTAAAAGCCCCCAATTGCAATTGTTGTTATTGTCATCTCATGGGAAGCTGCATATCAACACAAGCGAAGCTACTAAATTCATTATCGAAGAGATATTATGATAGATCCGGTACCAAAGGGAAATCCAAGCATGCACGTTTCGATCACAGCGAGTCGCATAAATCAGTGAGAAAATGCGTGAGCAGTACCCGTAAGATATTGAAAAATTCGTCGGGGAAGAATATCTTCGAGCTTTACGAGATCGGAAAGAAGCTGGGGATAGGCGAATTCGGGATCACGCACCAATGTTTCGATTTAGAAACCGGAGAAGCTTTCGCGTGCAAGAAGATAGCGAAGTCGAAACTGAGGACGGAGGTGGACTTGGAAGATGTAAGAAGGGAGGTGGAGATTATGAGACATTTGCCGAAGCATCCGAATATTGTCACCTTTAGGGAAGCCTTTGAGGATAAAGAAGCTATTTATCTTGTTATGGAGCTTTGCCGTGGCGGTGAACTTTTCGATAGAATCCTCGCTAAAGGACATTATTCGGAACGAGCTGCTGCTACTATCATTAAAACTATTTTGGAGATTGTCAAGGTAATTAACTATAAACATGTTCTCCTATTTTTTTGTTCCATAATCGTATTTAAATTTTATATATTTCGACTATAACTCTTTTTTAAGTTTCAACAAGGCATTTGTATTAAAAATTAGATTGTATTTTGATACAAATTAATTTTTGTACTTCATGTTGATATATAAGAATTAATTTTTAACAACAAAAAATAAAAAAAATGGATAAAAATTTTAATAGAAAAACTAATTTGTTTTTTATCCAACGTGAAGAACTATTTTTTTTTTGAATAAATAGAGTAAAATATAATTTAATTCATAATACAAAATCTTCCGCAATACTTCTAAGTTTTATTGTACCATGCAAATTTCATAGTTTTTTTTTAAGTACGAATTTTTTCTTTGATTAAATAGGAAAATGAATGAAATAAATTGATGCAGGTGTGCCATGAGCATGGATTGATACATAGGGATTTAAAACCTGAGAATTTCTTATTCGCAGACGAAAGTGAAAGTGCCCCAATTAAAGCCATTGATTTTGGGCTCTCCATATTCTATGAATCTGGTAATTAAGCTTTTGCATATACATACATGAATTCATATACATAAAAATGTGAGAATGGGGGTGCAGGTCAGCGTTTCAGTGACATAGTAGGAAGTCCATACTACATGGCACCAGAGGTTTTAAAAAGAAATTATGGAGAGGAAGTTGATGTTTGGAGCATTGGTGTTATTCTTTATATCTTGCTCTGTGGAGTTCCTCCTTTCTGGGCTGGTATTTTCTGCTCTTTTCTCTTTTTTTATTGGATTGGTTAAAGAAAAAATTAAATATTTAATTTAAAGTTACATAAAAAACTAATAAAAATTAAATCGAATTGATAGGTGAAAATTTAATAAAAAACTATTTAATTCTATTTTTTAACTAATATTTATATTTTATATTAATTTATATCCATATCAAACTACAATTTATTTTCTGTGTCATATTGGTTTCCACAATATTTTATATTATATATAAAAATTTTAATAAGCTAATAATTTATATCACGGTAAATATTTTTTTTTTAAGACTTAGTTATAATTTTTTTTTTAAAAATAGTAATTTAATACCTTCAAATTTGAAGATAATATTATAAAATCCCTTGAGAATTGAGAATTGAGATGTATTTATTGGGTAAATTTTAAATAGAAAGACAGTTTTACCATTATTATTTACTATTTATTTTATTATATATTTTTTATTTTTAATCACAAAATAATGAAAATTTAATTACTTTAAAATTATACTGAAATATTATAAAATTAAATTCTAATTAAATTATATTTGAATTTGAGTAAAATTAAATAATTTAAATTCATATTTAATCCAATTATATATCAACCTAAAAGATGAATTCATTATGTTATTTTTCTTTTAAATTAAGTAATTTTTATTTAAAAGGTTTAATGGAAAAAAATTGAATTCACCTCAAGTTAATATCCATAATTGAATTAAAATTAAATATTAAAAAATATATTTGCATAAAAATATTTAAAAAAGTAAAAAAATAAAGACAAAGAGAATCTAATTACTATTTATGACAAATTTTTAAAACAAACTTACAAATATTAACTGAGAAACACTTATATTAGAATATGACGTAATTTTTAGTTAATTTAGTAATAATTAAAATACACTTATAAATAATTATATTAATATTTTTAATAAAAAAATATTAAATAAAAATAATGGAATATAAATAAATAAAAAGTAATTAATAAAAGGCAAGTATTTTTTTTTATTAAATTTGGGTTAATACTAAATACAGTGCAAGTGAAATTTTTTATATTATATGAACTTTTAAGACAACACATTAGATTAGATTAGGGTACCGGTATGGATGTTAATTTATTTGATATGAGATGGGGTTGTAAGAGGGAAAATGGGAATGGGGTAGTGCAGAAACAGAGGAAGGGATAGCACATGCAATAATAAAAGGGGAGATAGATTTCAAAAGGGATCCATGGCCAAAGGTGTCAGGTGAAGCCATGGAGCTGGTAAAGAGCATGCTTCGTCCCAATCCTTACGATCGTATGACCATTCAAGAGATCCTTGGTATGTTCTCTGTATCACATTATCATGCCGTTTGCTTTTAGTAATTACATAACTGATGATGAACTTAATTTGAAATGAAGAACATCCATGGATTCAAAACCCCAAGCATTGTCCCAACGTTAATCTGGGGGAAAACGTAAGATCAAGGATTAAGCAGTTCTCGTTGATGAGCAAGTTCAAGAAGAAAGTTTTGAGGGTATGTATTAACCAAGTCTAGCCTAGCCTGCTTTTTCTGTTTTTTATTTTGTTTAGTGAGAGAGAGAGATGAGGGGTTTATGTTATGTTGGATTAATTACAGGTAGTAGCAGACAACTTGTCAGAAGATCAAACCGATTCCATAATCCAGATGTTCAATATGATGGATACTGATGAAAATGGGCATTTGTCCTTCGAGGAACTCAAAGATGGCCTTGCCAAAATTGGCCATTCTATTGATGATCCTGATGTCCAGATGTTACTCGAGTCCGTAAGTTCCTACCTTTTTCTTTCTTTTTTTCCTTCAATTTTGATGCCTTCCTTTCCAAGTGCTCATTTAGCAAAGGACTTTTCTTTATTAAAAGCAGTTTCTGTTCAAACATGGTCACATCCAACGCTTTGTTATTAGTTTCAAGGTAACACAAAACTGCTAAATTCATCTCATTTGTTTTTAGATTTAAGTATAAATCTTACAATTATACATGAATTTTAATTTAATTTACAATTGTATATATAAATTTTAATTTAGTATAATTATACACGTGAAACTCTATGATTCAAATGTATACTTAGAACTTTAATTTTGATTTAATCATATATATTTAAAGAAATAAATATATCAATTTATGTTTATATTGGATAAATATAATTATTTATGTATTCAATATATAAACATAAAATGATATTATATCAATAATTGTGTTAATAATTTACAAGAATTGGATTAAATCAAAATTCCATGTATACAATTGTACAAAACCAAAGTTTGTGTATACAATTATACATTAAATCATAATTCATGTATAGTTTTGAAATTTATCCCTTAAATTTAAAACTCAAATATTTTAGACCCCAACCCCTAAATCTTAGACTTAATATTAAATCCTTAATCCTTAAATAGCAATGTTAAATATTAAGTATTAAATCCTATACCCTGAATATCAATATTAAACTTTAATGCTACCTAGATTTGGTAGAGGAGGACTTAATATTTTTTCATTTAGTCCCATCCAATAAAAAATGTTTCTTTTCTTATTGGATGGAGCATCGACCTTATTTCTAAGATAAAAATGAAGAATTCTTCAATTAAAAAAATTCTTTTGCAAAAAGTTTCTCATAGTATTTAGGGTATCGCCTTCTTCTAGATAATTACGGAAATTTTTTGTTTGGTTAAAGAATATTACTTTTTCCACATGTTTTAGTATATGAGTTAGCAATAAATTAATTTAATTAATAATATTTAACCACTCTCAGCAATAAATTAATTTAATTAATAATATTTAACCACTCTCATGGCTTATTTTTAGCAAAGAGAATAAATCTTATTTTTACAAGAATTATTACTTATCTTTTTAATTTCATGTTTAAATTTGTACTAATTATTTTTTTGTATGTCTAACTATTATAAGAAACACAATTTTAGTAATGTTACACTAATAAGAAAACTAGACATGAATATAGCAGTAATAAATATTAAAATTTAAATCTTTCAAAAGAAAAAGGAAAAATTAATGGCAGTATACCATTCCTCGTATTATTACACTATATACCATTTCTATTATAGTATCAGTTCATAGCAGTCGTATTGCTCTGTATGCTAATATCAACTTGTACCGATTCCAAAACATATAAATACCATAACAAAAACGATATCTTTAATTTAAACTTTGCTTTCATGTCTGAAACCTGTTTCTATGCTTTACTCTCCAAAAGGCTGATGTTGATGGAAGTGGAACACTAAGCTACGACGAGTTCATAACAATGGCGGTTCATCTCAAAAGGATCAGCGACGACCAACTCTCTCATGCTTTCCAGTACTTCGACAAGAACCAATCCGGTTACATCGAAGTCGAAGAACTTAAAGAAGCTCTACTACAAGACGACCCTGGTCCCAACAATGAACAATTAATCAAAGACATCATGCTTGATGTAGACGAAGATAAGGTTCATGATGTTGTAAGATTCATAAACTGTTTGTTCAACTATAAACATCCCATAATAATAACGTTCTTGTTTGCGTTCAATTTGATGCCTTTTTGTAGGATGATCGAATCAGTTATCAAGAATTTAAGGCAATGATGTTATCAGGCATGGATTGGAAAATGGATTCTCGACAGTATTCTAGAGTATTGCTAAATGCCGTGAGCATCAAAATATTAAGAAAATCTGGCCAACTAAAATGATCAAAATTTTCAGACTAGGATAAAACTCAAATTTATGCATGATTAGAATGGAAAGAAATGACGGTTTACTTTTGTATCAATCGATACAGACCTTTAGAGAACCGCACTCAAAAGCTAATTATTAAAATTAAAAAAAATCTAAGCCTATATAAACCTCGCTAGAAAATCTTACACTTTATTACATGGGATTCAAATATCATTCTTTGTAATTGAAACATTAGAATCCATTTTTGATACATAAAACTATAAATAATGTTAATTTGTACAAAGACCAGGAAACTGCAACTTGTATAGATAAAATGTATTACTTTTTTTTAAGGAAAAATGATAAAAGAAAAGTAGTAATTCATTAGAAGAAAAAATAGTTTTTAAGTAATATTTTAAGAATTGATTTTACTTCTTTTATTTTTTTAAATATAAAAAGTAAAATCAATTCTTAAAACCTATGTTAAAAATCGATTTTATGATGTACTAGTTTTTGGTAAAAAGGCAACTTAATCCCTCAAAAAGGATAATTTAATATATGTAAATTTTAATTTTTTTAATGATATATTTATTTATTATTTATTTAAATAGTATTTTACATAAATTCAACTGATTCTTTTTTAATAAGTATTTTAAATTATATTTAACATAATTTTTTTAATAATTCCATATGTTTGTATAAATATTTTAGGTATAATGTTAAATTTAGCCTTTAACATTTATATATTTTGTCAATTTAATCATTATTCTTTTACTTTCAACAAAACAAATTTTACCATTAATCTTTCAAAAACAACCGAATTATTAATTTTTAATAAAAATATTATTAAAATATTAAATTTTTAAACATGATAAATTATATAATAATTCAGCGTATACTTCATATTTTTTTTAAAATTTTTAAAAAAGTACCTACACCCAACTTTTAAAATAAATATAGATGAAACCAAAGCTTTGAAAATACTTAGTGGGTAAAACCAAAGCTTTGAAATGGACTTGGGTGAAACCAGATGTAATTACAAAATATTTTAAATTTCTCCACCCTACCATTCTTAAGTATACAATTTTCTAAATAAATTTTCATTATTACCGTTAGCTGATACAAAGTTGTTTAATTATACCGATCAAAAATTTTATTTAATAATACTTTAAACCTATTTAGCTTAATTAATCGCTAAAACATTGACTCATCCATTTCCTGCAAGTTTGATTATTTGTTTTTGGTGATGAACAAGAAAACAGGATTACATTAAAATAAATTGAACTAAAGCATCATTAGACTTCTCTTGTTGAATAAACTCTAAAACTTTATTAGGGCGCCATTGAAGACTTGGAGATTTGTCTTTTCCACTAAACTCATCTTAGCCAAACAATTAACATGATTAAGATCTCTAAATACATGTCTAATGTACTACTGCCTTTCAGCTCTCAAAATTCTTCAGATCCTACTAAGCACTGTAATACCAGAATTTGTCAACCAACTTTCCTGTAATGCCCTAACCACCTCCTAATTATTAGATTGGATCGCGACCCTTCTGAATCCTTTACTGAGCACCACTAAAAGTACATCTAAAATTCCCCATAACTCAGCCCCAAAAATCGAGCATCGCCCCAAGTAGTGATTAAAACTCGAAATCCAATTCCCCTGTTGGTCCCACAAAACACCTCCAGTAAAAGCACTACCACCACCAATAGCTACTGCCCCGTCATTGAACAAGTGTGTCCACATATTCCCCATGGAAGTCTGAGAACCATTAGTTTGGTGGGAGTGTTGATAGCCTTTGTGACTTAATACAAATTGTTATGCCCAACTGAAGGAAACCTTGAGTGTTTCGAGGGCCGTCCAAGTAATATCTTGGAAGATGAAGAGATCCATGTTCTTATAGATACATTGCACAATTAACCCGAAGATACAAGATCAAATTACCCCACGTCCAAGCAACTACAAATGATAGGAAAGATTAGAAGTCAACCATTCTTATAGAGACCTGAAGAAGAATTGCTGCTGACTATCAAAAGGTATAACCTATAACCAAACCTCCTTTGCTGTCGAACAATCTCAAAGTACATAGGGTATGTCTTTTGTTTTGTAAACAGGACAAGAGCTATTGTGACCAATTCCCCGTCTAGTTCTTTTTAGATTAGTCATAAATCTTTATCTGAAGGCTAGCCAAAGGAAGAATTTAACTCTCTGTGGCCCTTGATATTTCCAGCTATTCTTCTAGAAGGCATCTTTAGGATTCCAAGAACTTTCCTTGATAGACCAAAAAGTGCTATGGACCAAAAAGGAACCAGAAGCCGTGCGAGTCCAAATAATGTTGTCCAGGAATCCTTCTAACAACGAATGCTATTGCCATTACCAACTAACCATGCTAAGTTCTCATGGAATAAGGGCCAAACCTTAGACAAAGACTTCTAAAGGTGTGAGCTTTGACTTCTAGCAATGGATCCTGGTAATCAATCTCTCATACCATACTTCGCACGAAGAACTTGTAACGACCCAAAATCCGTGGGCACCGGAAAAGTGTATTATCGGGCCTCCGTCTTAGTAAATTAAATCCTTAAATAATTATTAGGAATAATTATGAGTCTAGTTATATGTCTAATTAGGTTTTAAATTAGATGAAATTAGCCTAATTAGGAGAAAATAGGAAAAAGGATTCAATTGAATTAAGACTAAAAGTTGAATTATAAAATAATAGAAAGAAAAAGGGATTAAAATGGCAATTAAGCCATTTGTAATCATTGAGGCGGCAAAATGGATAGAAAAATCTAATATTTTTCTTAGATTTCTATTTAATAATTAAAATAATAATAATTATTATTATTATCATTATCATTATTATTATTATTATCATTATTATTATTAAATTATGAAATAAGTAAGGTAAAGACAAATGTATGGTATATAATTAATACATGTGTAAAAATTTTATTAGTACAATTGTAAAACAAATAATCAAATTACTTATTAGTTAAGTTAAAGATATTTATTAAATTAAATAATTAAATTATATGATTTTTGTATGGTAAACAAATTGAATAATGACAATTGTAATAAAAATATTGGTACATTTGTTATAAAATAATTTGTTTACTTAATATTAAAAGTAATAGATAATTGAATTAAATTATATTATTAATTAAAATTTTGGGATTTTATATGATAAATAAATTAAAAATATAATAAATGTAGTATGATGATATATTACATGTGTAAGTATAAAAAATATTACATTTGTAAAATATTCATTTGTTGTTAAATAAGATATTTATATTATTATTATTAAGTTAATATAAAAGAAATAAGTAAATAGAAATAAAAAGATAGTAAAAGAAAACGAAATAAAGAAAGAAGAACAGAAAAGAAGCAGAGAACAAGACGAAAACAGGGGAAGAAAAAGGGAAAGAAAAGAAAAGGGAAAATTGAGATTTTAAAGCTTCAAGTTTAATTGCTAATAAGGAAAACGAGACATCGGCATCCAAAGGAAAAGAAAAGATCGTTGAGGAGTAAACGCGTATTCCGGGTTTGTATTACTATAACTCAAACTATTTATTAATTGTTATATTGAATTTGTAATCATGGGACATTTAAGATAAGGTAAGTAAGAATATGTATGAATGTTGAATTATATGTGAATTGAGATAATAGATATTTTGAATTGATTGAGTATTTGAAATTGTTGTGGAAATGAATTCGAAATTGGAAAAGTAAAATAATACCCTATTAACTTGTCGGACTAGATTGGATACAAATGGCATGCCATAGGATTTGTGATGTGATGAGGAGATTTGTAGCTCGGTCGAGAAGATGATTCTGTTATTATATGCTTCGGTTTATCCGAAGAGGCATTTAATGCCTTATTGGTGTGTTTGGGAGGATACGATATACTGGTATGTTTGGGAGGCTATATTATACTGATGTGTTGTGGAGGATTTATATTACTCTGGGTGTGTTTGGGTTGGATATTCTGGTGTGTTTGGGTGGAATCCGCGTATCTGTCAGAGTCCGAGCCTTGTTAATAGGGTAAATAATTGAAATGAAATTTGAAAATGAGATTAATTGTTTGGCACTATTGAAAAATATGAGAAAGAATGTATGAGTTAAATTATGAATTGAGTTAATATGTGAAAAATGAAATAGGAATTTAAGATTTATGAAGTAGTATAATGATATATATATATATAATTAGTTTAAAAGATTATAAAGTTTATGGTTGATGTTTATAATTTATTAATGTTAAATAGTTTTGATTTATAGTAATACCACTGAGTATGAAATACTCAGCGTACAGTTGTTTCCGTGCGTAGGTCATTAGAGTTTTGGATCCGGTCCAGCATCCAAAGTAAACCCGACTCCAACAAAAAGATTTTGGTGATGTATTTCTTCCTTTTGTTAAGTGGCATGTACTAGGTAGTTGTATATGAATTATGTATAAATATATTTAAGTTAAATGATTTTGGTTGTATATATATATGATTATAATGTTTGGGATGATGAATATGATATAAAGTCATGAAATGGTAAATTTGGTATTAAATAAATGAAATGAGATAAAAGTTATTAATTATACATATATATATATATATATATATATATATTAGCATGTTATATTGTTTAAACTAAGATATTATATTGTTATTTTGACATAAATTAGATGTATTTGAATATGCCTAGTCATTGGTTGAAATATTGATATTGGATTGTTTCGGGTTGAAATTTGCAGGGGGTTTTATGTAAAAATAAGCAGAAATACTGTCGAAATTTTTATAAAAAAAATACGAAAAATTTTCGAAGTATTCGAATAAGTTCTGTTTCACTTTTAATTTACATTTTGTTTTCGAGCATCTATTATTGGGACTTAATTATTACATTATACTATGAATGTTATTTTATTTGTAAATTATTCGTAAGTTGTCTGATATGTCCAGTAATGCCTCGTAACCCTATTCCGGCGACGGTTTAGGGTTAAAGGGTGTTACAGAACTCGTACCCATAAGGCATTATCCTTAGTGAGAAAATTAAAACTAATCTTCATAATAAAGGAAATGTTTTGGTCACGCAAATGTCAAAATCTAAGACCACCATGAGAGCGTGGTTGACAAATGAGTCCCATCCAACTAGAGCCATCTTCTGTTGTCCTTCAGAACAACCACAAATAAACTGTTGGACCATACATTCAATCTCTGCACAGACTCCT
Organism: Gossypium stocksii; assembly: GCA_020496765.1. Taxonomy (NCBI): domain Eukaryota; kingdom Viridiplantae; phylum Streptophyta; class Magnoliopsida; order Malvales; family Malvaceae; genus Gossypium; species Gossypium stocksii. The sequence goes on along the minus strand of CM035630.1, from coordinate 41,068,978 downwards.
TTAGGGATTAACATTGTTTGCAAGAAATAATTCGGAATTGAAAGAAGGACGGATTGAGCTAAAGCAACTCTACCGGCAGTGGATAGTTTCCTTACATCCCAACTCTATAGTTTATGTCTCACCTTTTCCACTACAAAATTTAAGGTGCTATTAGTGACCTTGTCATGGAGGAGAGGAACCCCCAAATAAGTTACAAGATTCTGGACCTCTTGGAAACCAAGCAACTCACTAATCGGGGAGCTTAAACTTGCGTCGACCCCTTTAAAAAAGAATATGTTACTCTTCCAAGTGCTAGCCTTATGCCTAGAGTATTCACAGAACCCTTGCAAGACATTCTTCAAAATTCGAGCATGTCCCAAATCCGCTTTATAGAACATAACTAGACCGTCTACAAAGAAAATGTGTGGTAGGGGAGGTCCCGGTTGTGATAGACGAATAGGATGCCACTTACCACAATCAATATTCGATCGAATACTGAAAAGGTAGGGTGATAAAGGACACCCATGTCTAATACTTCTAACCAATTTAAATTTCTATGTAGGAATTATGTTCCAAAGAACTTGCATAGTAAAAGAAGAAATGGCAAACATTATCACTTTTCAAAGGAAATTCGGAACACCAACAGCAAGAAGTCAAGCATTGATTGTTACACCCCTAACTTGTATTCGTCGCTAGAACAGGGTTACAGAGCATTACCGAAATAAATAGATCAAATACAGACATTTTATATTATTTAACATTCATGTCAGATGTTATTCATAAAGTCCCATAAATGAGCCCTCGAGGCCCAAAACATGTATTAGAAACACGTCGGGACTAAATCGGGTCCTCAGAGAATTTTTCGCGAAATTTTAATTTTTTTCCTAAGTGCAGGGTACACACGCCTGTGTGGTCAAGCCATGTGGCTCACACGGCCAAGTGACACGCCCGTGTCTTAGGCCATGTGGCAATCGAAATAGGGCACACGGTCATGTCCCAGCCCGTGTTAGTACTCATGTAACTCTCTGACTTGGGTCACACGACCAAGTCACACGCCCGTGTGCTAGGCCGTGTGTAGGTGTAGAGGTTACGTGGCCAAGCCACATGCCCGTGTGCCAGGCCGTGTGAAAAATATTGAGCATTTTGTTTTAAATTTTAATGATGCAGGGGACACATGGCCAAATCACATGCCCATGTGTTAGGTCATGTGTCACACACGACTGAGACACACGTTCGTGTCTCTGCCCGTGTGGACAAAATAAGGCCATTTCCAAGCCTTATTTCTCACCCAAATTTGTCTTATATACATGTCTTAAGTAACAAACTAAACCAATTTTGAAATTCCTACTCCTACTAATAAGCTAACAAATCTCCCTAGGACTTAGTCTTACTAATAAAAAAAAAACTTTGCTACCCTTAAGACATTAACAAGTGTCAAGCAAATATGGGATAGATTGGAGCAAATTTATGGAGACAAGAAGGAAGAAAATGAAATTAAAATGCCTTCTGAGAAAGAAAGTTTAACTAGTAATGAGGAAACCAAAGAAGAACAATCAATTCAAAACCCCCTAAATCCAAAGATGAAGTGTTTGATGGCTCTCGAAGAGATTGAGGTATCTTCGAACTCATGTCATTTAAATTCATATTTTTTTTAATGAGTTGAAATCAAAGATGACGAAAAAAGAGAATTATGGATTGAATAGTAAAAATACAAAAGGCTTTAGAGAAACATAAAACTAGTAGATTAGTTGTTCTCAAACAGGACTTAGAGAAGGAGTTGGAAGAGACACTAGACCTTGAGAAACTATAATGGAAGCAAAAGTCGCGTTTGAATTGGCTTCAATGACACAAAGCATTTTTGCAATTGTACGCTTGATTGCAGATCATAGAAAAAGGAATGGAATAGGAGCTTTGAAACTCAACAACGAGGAATGATGTTCATCTCCTTTTACATCAATCTCTACAAGTGTGAAGGGAACATCCTGGGAAGCTTTCCAATCGAAAGGGGCCTCCACAACATTCATTATAAGGATCTTGTTAATCTTTAGTCTACTATTGATATTAGTTATGTCAAGAGATTATTTGAGATGGCTCCTCTTAAACCCCGAGGGGTTGATAGTTTATATGCTCAATTTTACCAGAGCCAGTGGGAAATTATTAGTGATTCTATATGTTAAATGGTGAAAAAAGTCTTTTCTAGAGAACCTCTTAAGCTTTTCTTCAATAAAACTCTTCCTGTCTTTATTCACAAGGTGCTAAATCCAAAGGATTTTATGCAATTTTCACACATCAGCTTGTATATCATCTTGTACAAGTTCGTCACAAAATTTATTTTAACCTACTTAAAACAACCATGCCTTATATTGTTGCAAAAAATCAAGTAAGCCTCATATCAAGTGGGAATATTATTGACAACCTCATTATTTTGTACGAAGTCATCCACACGATGAAGACTTGTAAAAACAAAAAGGTTGGATGGTCATCAAGATTGATTTGGAAAAGGTAGACGATCGGCTTTGATGGGATTTCCTAAAGGACACTCTGAAAGATGTTGCTATTCCTAACTCCTTAATTCCTATTATTATGAATTGCATGTTTTCTTCTATGTAGGTTGTATAGAATGAGTCATTGACGGATGAATTTACTCTTTCAAGAGGAATCTATCAAGGAAATTCACTCTCTCCTTATTTATTTTGGGCATGGAGACATTATGACATAGTATTCAGAAAGGTCTTGATAAGAATTTGCGAGTCCATATCTGCTTAATTAGAAAATGGCCTCCCTATCTTATATCTTTCCTTTGCAGATGGCCTAATTCTCTTTTGTAAAGTAGACTTGAAGCAAGTAAAGGTGCTCTCAAATATCATTCAACAATTTTGTTACTTTTCTTGCCATCAAGTTAATGCACATAAGATGCAAATTTTCTTCTCATCAAATTTGGTTAAAGATCTAAAGTTGCAAACTAGCTTCTACTTAGGATATCAGGAAGTGGACACTCTTGGGAAGTATCTTGGTATTTCTCTTCTCTATAAGAGGGTTACAAAGTATTTGAAGTCCCTTTAGGTCAAAATTTTGCACAATTATAAAGTTGAAGTGAGATACCTTGTTAATATTGGTTGAGCTAACTCCTCTCGTGTTTGGAAATCCTTAGCTAAAGCTTAGGAAGAAGTCTGTAACAGTATATACTGGAAGTTTGGGAATGATAACTTGATGAAGTTTTGGACGATTATTTGGCTTCCTAAGTTAGGCCCCCTTCATAACTATTGTCTTTTCCATCCATGATTGATATTAATGTGGTTATGGTCTCCACGTTTGATGCTAATGGCAATTGGGGTTGGTACAAGTTTACTGACCAAGTCAATCAATGATTCTTAGCATTGTGAAAGTTATTCCTCCAAATAAGAGTATTGGAAATGAAGTCTGCTCTTTTGGAAATGGAGCTGTAATGGCGACATTTTTGTAACTTCTACCTACAAGAGTTTTAGCGAATTCCACAATTTCTTTGGCTTTGTTTTAAAGGTAAACTGCTTACAAACTCAAAACGATATAGGAAAGGTTTGACAGGGTATGTGTTTTGTGTAGCTTGTGAATAGAGGCTGAGACTTGTTTGCACACGCTAGATTGCACATCGACAATGGTGGTTTGGAAGAAGATCACACCTCCTTTAGCCTACAATAGGTTTTTCTCTAAACTAAGCTCTATTTGGTTTACTAATAACCTGACAAATGTGTACAGGTTTGACATTAAACACTTCACATAGGATGTCCTATTTGGTGTCATTTGTTGACTCCTTTGGAAGCAAAGAAATATGCTTATTTTTAGTGATTCTAATTGCAATTCTAAAGACATCTTGAGGGTGAAATTTGGGTGGACTAAATACATCTTGGAGTATAAAACACTGAAGCCAAATAAAGATGAGCTGCAAGTTAGGTGTATTGGATTGATACCTCCGACGATTGGATGAATCAAGATTAACACTGATGGATCTGTTCACACCAACTCCATATTTACTTCGGCAGTGGTAACTTATGTGGAAGTGATGGACACTGGTTACTGGGTTTTAACCATCAGATTGGCATTAACTCGACGGTGCAAGCGAAATTGTGAGCAATGTACGACGTACTTGCAGTAGGATGAGAAGCGGGATTTTGCATGGCTGAGTTGGACTGCAACCTTTTTACAGCCAATGAGCTTTCAAAGAGCAATAATGATAGAATTGGATTTCAACACATTCACATAGAAGCCGACAAGGTTGCAGATAAACTGGCTAAGATTTCGACTAGCAATGAATTCCAACTGCGAAGATTTGAGCAAACCCGTTTGAAGATTGTAGATATTTACTAGATGACTTCAGTAATGCTCCTTGTAATAATTATTTTCATGATTAAGTCTCAGTTTCTTAGGGCCTAGCCCTACGCTTTCTTACCAAAACAAATATTACGATTAGAAAACAATCGTCAATTTATATTATTAGTTCCTATGGATTTAGACAATATATCTTAATTTGTTTAGTTTTAGCTTTTGTAGTTTAATCTTATTCATATGGTAGTACTTAAATATATTAGGTCAAATTTTATTATTAGTCTTGCATTATGTGTAAGTTATGGATTTAATTTATATTATTTAATTTGATCATTTTCAATCTTTATAATTTTTTAATTTAAAAAAAATCATGACTCAAACAGTAGTTGTTAAATCTATTAATTAAAATTGCATGGCTTTTCTAATAATATTTTGTGAAAATAACAAACTGATGTGACATTAAACATGTGATAATATATTTGCCCTATTTAGAAATAGATTAAAGGTAACAAATTTAATGGCTACCATTTTTTCATGATTAAAATTTTAAATTTTAAAAAAGTATAGGAACTAAAAATAAACAAATTAGAATACAAGAACTAAATGCACAACTTACAAATAATATAAGAACTAATAACAAAATTTGAAATAAATAAAAAATAATTAGGGCTTTCTTATGGAAATATTATTAGCGACTTGAGTATTTTTAAGGATCTAACTCCACAAATAAGATTAAATGAATGACATTAAAAACATATTCTTTACATGTTTATTGTAGTATTGTCATTTTTCTATATCACATCAAAATGTTATAATATTGGTGAAAGGAAAATTCAATATCAAAAAAATAATTTTAAAAAATTCAATATCAAGTTTACTTGTGAAACAAATTCAATCAATGATACAAATTTTTGTTTAATAATATTAAAAATGTATAAAAAATTAAAATGAAGCTTTGGTTGTAGCTTAAGTTGAGGTTTTGCCTTTACTTGGTAAAGTGGAAAGAAAATTGTAAAGATGAAAAATTAAATGGGTAGAAAACAAGAAGGACAGAAAACATTATTTTTCTTTCCATATGTGTGCTTGGTAGGAGAGATGAAAAAATGGAAAGAAATAAAATAAAACATTTGAAAAATATATAATTTGAACTAACACATCTCTATCATTTTTCTCTCCTCTCCTCTTTCCAATTTGGAATGATTAATTTTTCTGCATTAAGATAGAAAATGATCATCCATCCTATTTTCTTTTCTCTCACTTTTCTTCTCAACCAAGCACATTCAAGATTTATTTTCCTTCCACTTTTTTACTCCCTCCTCTCATCCCTTCACTTTTTCACCTAACTAAGCATACCTTTTACGCATGTTAATGATATGAGTTCAAATCTCATCATTTGTAGTTTTTTTTATTTAAAATGTAATAAGATAAAAATACATTTGTAAGAATATAACTTATTTCGAATATGTAATGGTAGTTTAATAATTTTTTGAACTAATTTGATATCTAGTTGACTCGTGACACCAACTCTATTAAGAGTTCAAATAATGATATAGTGATCTACCGTAATTCGGTGTGGCAACTTAAACTAGTTTTTGCACTTTAGGAGTTTGAACACAAGAATTTTTGTTAAGTTTTAATTACGTTTTCATTATTTTAGTTAAATTCAATAAAGTGTGTAATTTAAGTATTTTATTGACCTTAAAAGCTGAATGAGGCCTAAAAGTGAGCTAATATACTTTGTGAGTGTGCAGGAGACCATTAGAAGGCATGCCAACTTAATATTGGTCTCTGTGTTGCAACACAAAGAGCTAGATGTCGCAACATAGGGAGCAGAATAGAAGAATTCCAAGATTGTCTTCGGTGTCGCGACATAGTCTAAGAATATTGCGACACACCCCTAAAGACACCCTAAAGATAAAGCATATTGCCCTTGATGTTGCAACACAGGACCTGGTGTGTCATGACATCACCTCTCTACGGGAAATAATTATGAGCCAAGGGTATTTTGGTTTGCACAATCAAACGTTAAGCACGAAGACGACAACTGACCTAGGGTTAAGGACGACGACCATTCTAAAGTCTATAAATAGGCTCATTTAACACATGTTAAAGACAGCTTTTCATAGTGTATAATTTTCTTCTTAGTTCTAGCCTTTAGTTTTTCTCTTCCTAAGCTTTAGGTTTATTTCAAGTTTTTTTTTCCTTACTTTGTGGATGAAATCAAATTTGTGAAACGTGATCAAACTCTGTGAGGATTTAGCATTCTATTCTAATACAACTCAGGCTTCTTCTAAACCTTATATTCTTCAATCATTATTCATGTTTACTCTTTATATCAAGTTTATATTGTTTATAAAATTAATGAGGAACTAATCCTCATGTGGGGATTAGCAAGTGGAGGTATGATTAATTAAATATTTTATATGGTTCTCTTAAGCGGATCAACTATTTTGGAAAGGAAGAAATTAAACCATAGGCTTGACAACCCTAGGAAGTCATTAAAGTGAGAATTAACCCAAAATTAGTATGGCCTATCCATGAATAGCTTTACCCTAAACCGGTCTGGACTATGAGGTTGAGAGATACGTAGTTCTTGCTGACTCATTATTCTAGTGGAAGATCAGAAGATCCTGTTGGGATATCGACTAGTTGATTGAACAAGAAAACCTGAAGCGACAATTGGTTATGATTACTGAAGCAAGCTAATCACCCATGCTTAGATTTAATAAATTTACTATTTGATTTCTCATTATTTCTTTATTTCTTTATTTCTTTTATTTTTATTTTCTATTAAGAATCCTAAAAACCTTCTTTTTTATTTGATCATAATATAATTCATCTAAAGTACTAATTAGATCTATTTATACTTAATTTAGAATTAATTTAGTGTTCGCCTCCCTTGGGTACAATCCTCAAAGTACTCATCTACTCCATTATAATTATATTACAACCTGACCCGTATACTTGCGGATGCCACTTTTTCATATATTTTGTGCAAGATTTCTACTATAAATATTGGTACATCTAGAAGCAGTCATATAGATAATGTCGAAATAATAACAAAAAAAGAAAATGAGAGAGAAGACAAGATAAGAAAAATGGATGGGTTGCAAGCAAACTAATTAGATACCACCAAGAAGTTTTTTCTATCATCACCCAAAAGCTTTATTTCAAACCCATGGGAAAAAAAATTTTAAAATGAAAAGGCTAATCCCCATAACATAGCATATAATTTTGTGTTTTATCAATGAATTAAATGATGATATATTATTAAAAAATTTAAAATTAAATTCACCTAAATTTATAAATATTGATATAAAAAAATTTTAATATGTTAGTTGTTTCAATCCGATGTTCTAATTAATGTTCGAGCATAGATTGGAACAATGTAGTTTGACAAATTTATTACAAAAGGAGGATAAGACAAGTAGAGAAAAGAACACGCAATATTTAGAGGTGTACATGAGTCGGGCGGCCCGGCCCGGCCTGAAGGCCCGCCCGAAATATGGGAGAGTTTGGGCAAAAATATAGATCCGAAAAATGGGTTTGGACAAAAAAATAAGGCCTGTTTAAAAAATGGGCTAGGCTCGGGTAAGGCATTTTTTGCCCGGGCTTGGCCCGGCCTGGCTCGAATTCACTAAAGGACAAAAAAATATGTTTTTTTAATATTATTTTCTTATTGTTTTTCTCCCTATTTTGCTACAATTTTACTATTATGTTGCTATTATTTTGTTATTATTGTTTAGATATTGTATAAAACTTATTTTATTGTTAATTTGTTATTATTTTAAAGACATTTGTTAATTTTGTTATTATTTTCGAGGCATTTGCTTGTTAAGTTGCATCTATTTTAGTGTTATTTAAGTCTACATATTTTTTAAATTTTATTTTCAATTTGTTGAAAAATATTTATTTTGATTTTTTAGTATTTTTGATGTATTATATATATTTAAAAATTATATAAAATAATATAAAAATTAATACGGGCGGGCCGGGCTGGGCCCGGGTTTTAGCATTTTTATATAGGTCGGGCTTGGGCAAAATTTTAGGCCCATTTTTTGGGCCAGGTCCAGCCCAAGCCTAATGAACAAGCCTAAATTTTTAGTTGGACCCAGCCCGAACCCGGCCCATGTACACCTCTAGCAATATTTATTAGTGCAATTTGAATTTATTAATCCTACTTTATACAGCCTTACTTAATGAATGATTTTATTCAACAATAAATTAAGAACCCTATTAGCTAAAATCCAACCTACTATTACACAACTGATACTTATAACCTATACAAAGTGCCCTAATACATTCACTCACTCCAAATCTTCACTCACAAATCACAATAACTCTCCTATAAAGTGCCTAATATAGAAGTGGAAAAATATTCACACATTTAAGGGTGAATGGATAAGGATAAATTTGCTTTGAATCAATCTCTTGAAAATAAAATCCACTAACAACTTCAATTCAAGAATTATTTACTGATAGAAAACTAATCATTAGCGACATTTTAACTATATAAATTTACTGTCCTAAGTGTTGTACTAACTTATTAAACCACTTACTACGAACGATTAAAATCCCAACATAATATACATAGACAAGCATTAAGGACAAAATAATTTGTTTTTACAGTAAAGGATTTGTAATTCAATATTGTACTCCAATTCGAACATAAAATCCTTAATCGACTCATCCAAAAGGAAGTGTCCTATTCGTAAGTTTGTCACCTGAACCTTCATGAAGAAGGCATATGATATGAGTCTAAGATTAGAAAAAAGTAGAGAGATGTAGTAAGTACATGGCATGTTAAATGTACTAGATTAAGCTTGGTTTTGTTGTGTTGGATGAGGACAAAATTTTATGGAGGGGTTGGGTTGGATTTGACCTGACCTCCTCGTAGCCACATAAATGAAAGATGACAGACATGGATGGATGGTTGGGACTGGAAGGATATTTGAGCTATCTATTTTTTTGTCAATAAATTCCATGGGACAATCGTCTCTTTATCCATGTGGCACTATTTGGGAGTCCCAACTCCAAATATAATTTGCTTATCAATAAATCAGAGAAAAAGATTGAAAATTCTAATTTCGATATTGAAAAGATAAGAATTAGTTGATAAAGAAAATTTAAAGTTGTTGCTTGTACTCCTCACGAAATAGTTTTTTTTTAAATAATTTTTATAATTTTCCATTGTATACATGTTCTCGCTTTTTTAAGATTTATAATTTTATTTTTTAACGACTTTAAGAGACGTTTTAAAGTTTTCTTAGAGTCCTGAATATAATTTTTGAAAATGTATTGATTTTTCAACAATATCTAAAAATTATAATACAACAAATAATCACGATTATATATATTGTTACAATTTATAAATACATATTGCTTACAATTAAATCACATTTAAATAATAATAATTGTTTTCCTAAATATTCACAGATATGCTTGGCTTATATGTTCACTTATTGTGAGAAGCGATTAGGGATGAACGTTCGATCGAATCGAATGAAAAAAATTTTGAGTTAATCGAATTGACAAATCATATTTTATCATCCTAATTTAATTTGAAATTTTCTCGAATCGAGTCTAGTGAAATGGAATTCGAATCGAATCAAATCGAATCGAATATATTTGTTCGAGTTAAATTTTAAAAAATAACTTTAGATCCTTGTAACCATTGTCACCCATCGTAAGAAAATTTTTCCACCATAATCAAATTAACTTTCATCACCTCATAATTTATTTATTAATATTTTATATACGGGTTAGCTTTTTTGTTTGTTTTGGTTGTTTCAATTATCTTTAGACTCTTGTCACTATGTATTTTGGAATTAAAAAATATATTAAATGTAAAAATGTGACTTTTTAATAAAAATTATTTTAAAGATAAAATGTGAAATTGATACCAATATAAAATTTTAACACGAATATTTTATGGCATCATTAATAATTCAATTTTAATATAAATATTCAATAGGACTAAACAATTCAATAATATAAATAATATAAAATGTGAAATTTAATTCAATAATATAAATAGTAGATATAAATAAAACTATTACTATTTATGTTTATGGGTTTTTTTTTTTAGATAATTTTGATTTTTTATTTGAGAGTAAATGGTGAGAAGTAAAAGTTTAGGGGGAAAATAAGAAGTTTTGGGAGTAAAAAAGTAAAAATTTGAGGGAAAGCAAATAGGAGGAGTAAAATTTTTGAGGAAAAATATTAAAAAAATTGGGGGGAAATGGGTTTGGGGTAGATGGGGGTGGGGTGGGATGAGAAAGGAATAAAAATTTTAACGGGAAAGTGAGAGAGAGTAAAAATTTTGGGGGAAAATAAAAAGTTTTGAGGGTTTTTGGGAGTAATTTTTTGAGTAAAAGTAAATAGGAGAGTAAATTTTTTGTGGGAAATGGATTTTGGGTAGATGGGGGTTGGGATATAAGAGGAGTAAAAGTTTTTGGAGGAAAGTGGGAAGGAGTAAAAGTTTTGAAGGAAAAGTAAAAAGGTTTGGGAATTTGGGATAAAAATGTAAAATATTATAGTTTGATATTCGAGTTATTCGAATTTGAAAACTCAACTCGAATCCAACTCAAAATTCAAAAAGGAATTCGAGTTAACTCAAATAACTCGATTCGTTTAACTCGAAATTCAATTTTTTTTTTATTTTTTCGAGTCGAATCGAGTTTTGCTCACCCCTAGAAGCGATAGATTGGTCATTGAAGGACTCGTATGGACACGTGCAGAGACTCGTGTTTTACTGTAAGTGAGTAATTTATATTATTTATGGAACAATGCATGAGTAGGTGTAGGACAAAACACATTAGTGAATAAATATAAATATAAATGTTTATATTAAATACAAGACTTGAACAAATAGTATAAAAAAATATTTATATTTATGTAAAAGCACTAGATCTGACAAACAATTGAATAAACAAGATCTTGAAAACCAGAAATCGAATAAGGGAGTTGAGTTTTTCTAGATATTGAGGCATGTTTTGTAACACCCCAAACCCGGCCCGAACGTTATGGGTGAATCCAGCGTGTCACATTGAAGTGTTTTATCGAAAACCTTGTTTTCATTAAAAAAAACTATTCTAAAGAAATTTTAAGTAAAAACCCAGTTTGTACGTTCTTTTATAACAAGGTATATTCAGAAGTCATTTTTAACTTTTTACTTCATGTTAAAAAGTACTTTGGAAAAACTTACTTTAACTGCAGAAGCTTATTTTTTTTAAAAAAACACCAAGTGGTTTCAGAAAAGAAAAAAAAAAACTTAAAATGTGTTTAAAACGAATAAATCCATGTTCCAGTCTTAAAGCATCATAATGAACAATAATCAGAGAAAATGCCTTATTACAATTTGGACTTAAACAATTAAAATACTAGAACTTTTAATAAAGAAAAAGAACGAAGTCTAAGTTGTCTTGTTAGTTGGCCACCTCCGAGTCCCTCCATCCGTCAAACCGCCTACTAAGATTCACCTGAGAAAAATAAAAGAGGGAGTGAGTTTCGAAACTCAGTGTGTACAACTCTCAGCAATAATATATATATCATGCAATACAAATCATCTTGGGCCTGAGCCCAATACAATAATAACACAAAATCTTGAGTAATCATGTATGCAATAATGCAATGCCCACCCCCTCCAGCTGATACACATCATCTCCGTCTAACCGAAACATATCCTGTGGGGATAACTATACCGACCCACCCATCCGATACACATCAATGGTAGCGCCGGTTGCAGTACTACCTAACGTTGCAACAAAGCTGCTCGTGGCTTAAAAGCCTTCGTTGGATCCACAGTAGTCAAGTGACCGTACGACCCTCATATAACACTTCCTCCAACATAATTCCCATCCACATGCAACATCATAACACATGAGTGCAACATATAGCATATAGCATACATAAGTCATATGTATAACACACAGGGGTATTTCAATAATTCTACCCTACAGGGGTATTTTAGTAATTCTACCCTACTGGGGTATTTTAGTAATTTTCTAACGTATGGGTCTTAATTACGAACTTTGGCCCGTCAACAAGTCCTCATTGGCTAGAGTGAACAGACACTATGCACCAGGTAGGATTCTAGAGAAGAGAAGGTGGGTCATTAAGACCACTTAAGTACCAAGCTCTCCTTAGATCCAATCCTAGACATGCATATGCCCATTACCACACTCTAACCTTACAACTTGTCCACAGACGTGCTTGATAAATTAATTAAGTTTTATGTGCTTGAGGATTCATTAGAAACTAGGCCTAAAAGTCCATTATAAAACACTAACAAGTCTACATGCTTTCATGCATTCATATAGCCTATCAGGCCCAATCACTTTTATATGGCCCGTTAGGCCCAATCACAATTATACGGCCCATCAGGCCTAATCACATTTGTATGGCCCATTAGGCCTAATCACATTTCCAAACCATTCAACAACTTTATCAACTCCTCATTTATTATTAATATATCAATTTTTGCTAGCTTGGGTCCACAAGCCCGTTGGCCCATTGGGCCCATAAGCCTGTTGGCCCATTGGGCCCATTCTGGCCCGGTTAGCTAAAACGTGACCCAAGTCCATGAGATCGCTCATGGGGCCTCTGTTAACATATCGAATACCTTCGTACGAGTGTTCGCGCACTCGCAGGACTACAGTAGCCAAATTTTTGACTTTTTGGCATTTCAACTTCTCGGCTTTTCGGGATTTGCCGATCTATCGTGTGTGTAGTGTATTGTACACACTTGGAAATAAAGCGTGCTGCGATTTCCTTAGCCCCAAACCTTGCGCGACAAGTTATAACAGTCCATTCTTTAATCACTAACCACGATCAACTCCCAGATCCAAGAAGCAATCGGCCCAAAAGAGGAGTAGTGCGGCACAGAGAAGGTTCGCCCAACAAAGCATTCGGCTTAGAGAATGTGAATCAGAAGCAAGAAAGAGAAGATTTTAATGAGAAAGGAAGGGGAGAAATCAGCACAAACTTAAAGGGAAAGAATAAGGGTTTTTCGGCTTTTGGGTACTTTGAGAGAAAAGTAGTTTTCGGTAAAATAAGAAGAAAGAATTTGGCATTAGCCTAGAACCCCAAAATCGACACCTATATATATACTAGATGAAATTGTCTTCCCTTAATTGCCAACTCGGCTCCACCACTTCTTCTATCCCCATCTCCTAACTTTTCTCCACGATAAGCTCTTCAATCCCTTCCAAAAATTTCTCTTCTCATCACTTCTCTTAGAGTCTAGTTCTACGCCACTACCAACCATCTAGAAGGCAAAAATAAAATTCCTAAAAATACCAAACCAGCACTCGAACCTAGGATCCCCTTGCTTGCCACTAACGCCACCTCCCTGCACCCTAAGTGGCGTCACTTATCCACTACACCACAACATTGCTTGTGTCCTATTTTATCTCCATTTATTTAAAAGTCAAGCTACTTGCCATTAAGGTTCCTTTAATTATTAAATTAAAATTCCTTCACCTCAAAGTTCGAACCCAGAACTTCTCCAACACCCCTAGACACTCCAAATTTATTAAACCCTTAAAGCCAACATGTCATTTGTCATTTTCTTACTTACTAAAAAAATTTATGAGACCCAAAGCCCAAAGCCCAATTCATCTACGCCAAAAATTCGGGGCGTTATGTAACACCCCAAGACTTGTACATATCACCGCAAAGTCAGGACGCAATACCCGAAAATTTCATGACTAAGTTAAACGAATAAGAGTAGAACATTTTGCGTAACATCTATTTCATATCACCTAGCTTCATGGGTAAAAGTTACTCATACAAATCAAAGGCTTAAACCGAATCTATTTGTATTTTAGGTTCAAGTTGCAAAATCATATCTAGCTACCACTTGGAATAAACATCCGATTCGCTTATACATAGTTATACACACGCCAAACATTAACTTGCCAAACCTTTAAGTTATCTCATTTTAAGATATACATTCTCATTTCCAGCAGGGCATATAATTCTAAATACATATTAACATCTTAAAGGCTACGAGTAGGTACAGCATCTTGAAAAGCCATTTTCGCATGGCTGAGCTTAATACAGTAACCAAAATAAAGTTCTCGATTAACGACACAAAAATGCATCCTATACATGCCATTTATAAGGTTTAACTATTTTAGTACCAAACGGGGCTTTGATAATAGAGATGACTTCGACTGTAAGATTCCCGAGACCAATAGCTAACGATCGAGATCTATAAAACAGAAAATTTAAGAACAACGGAGTAAGCAATTACGTGCTTAGTAAGTTTCGAGTAACAACAACAAAACAAAAAAAAAATCATATATATATATAATATAACATAGAAATAACTAAACGTTTTATCTCTTACTTGAGCCGAATAGGAGAATGTCTATGATAACATTTATTTCACTCATTTTACAAGGAAATTTTCAGGGTATTCGACTACTTCAACTCAGAACCGAATTCATTCTTTTCAAGTATCAAATTTAACTCATGCATATGACCTACATTCCGTATTCGGATAGCTAAATTCTTTTAATTTAGAACAAACACATTATAATCCAGTCATAGGCATTTGGAAAACCTTTAGCAACAATCAAACATTTCCACTGAAACCCTAAACTCATAATTTATAAGTAACAAAATTTTCGAACAAGTGTAAGATACATACCTGACTATCTTATGGAAGGTAACTTATTTAATAAATCTACATCAGCGTTTATTTTATAACACCAGCACAGATGTCCATCGGAACCAAGTCCGGGTTCAGCATTGGCTCAAAGCCCTTCGGAACTAAGTCCGGATTCATCATTGGCTCAAAGCCCTTCGGAACTAAGTCCGGATTCAACATTGGCTCAAAGCCCTTCGGAACTAGGTCCGGGTTTAACTTTGGCTCAAAGCCCTTCGAGTCTAAGCTCGGATGTAAATCCCCAAATCATTTATCATACATGCATATTCATAACATATCTCATTGGAACTCATCACCAACATTCAAATATAATCACAGCATGTCTACGACTCATTACCAAATTTCTAAATCACTAGCCATAAATAAAAGAGTACGTATTTACTTCAGGATATAACAAAAACAAAGATTAACATTCGGTTTTTCCCACATCTGCTCAATCTATCTTCTCCACCACTACATTCGAACATGGCCTTTTAAGTCTTAATTTATACATTCACATATGTACTATAATTTCATTACCATTTTGAGTTAACCTCCGTTACTCAAGAACTTACCTTAACTTTTCTGAGCAGTTGTAAATCGACTATTCCGCCACTTTTGCTTTCCCTTTATCCGGTGTTGTCCCTCTATGCTCTTGAGCTAGATATATAAAATTTCACTCGTCAAAATCCCATTATAAGGGCCCATAGCCGAATGTTCCTTAAAGTTAACAAAACATACACACATACACATTCAGTATTATCAAAAGTAATATGCATTCATTCAATATGACTCACATACATCTATTTCCTTTCATTATACATTCGGCCAAGTACAAGTAGATTACAATTCATAACCGAAATTATTGCTTAAGGTTGGTAAGCATGGTCCTTTAATCCGACTTATTAAAATCAAAAAAATTTCCTAATCTTATGAACAATCTAGTACTCAACCGAATATTAAAGCATTATAACAACTAGGTAAATCTTCCAACATTGTATATAAGCATACGACAGCCATTCCCCGTTAACCACATACGTATCTTTGCCTTCCCGTAAAAAAAAAAACAACATAAAACCGAATACAAGTATACCTTTGGGGTGCATGAAAATTTTACACTTCATTTCATTGTGCATATAATTTTTAAGCTTAATATTAAAACAACATTTCACACTTTTTAGCCCATATTCGGCCATTAACCAGCATATCTAAATTCATTTTTTTTTTTCAATTTCAAGCTCAATTCATGATCAAAGAAATCAATTTGCAACATCCAACACTCACCCTTTATAAGCTTCCTACCATTGCCGAAAATCCATTTCAAGAAATCAAGTCATATAAGGCTCTAGTTCATAATTTAACTTAGGATCTCAAAATATCATAAATTTTCTATCGTAAAATTCCTATAACAATTATTCAAAATTTTTTTCTAACAACCCTTAGCCATAGCCGAATGCCTACATAACCCAAATTGTAAAAATTCACATGTGGGTAGTATCAAGGACCCAAAAATCACTTAAAATTCACAATTTCAAAAGAAAATTCCAAGGAACCTTACCTTAATTTTTCAATGAGAGAGCCGAATGCCCCACTTCACTTCCTTTTTTCTTTTCTTAGATATTCGGCAATGGAGAAAGGAATTGAACACTCCACTTTGATATTATCACCTCTTTTTCTTATTATTATAATAGCTAATGTTAACCACCAATCCCACATTTTCTTAATATAAAAACAAATGCCAAAATTATCACTAAAAGTTGCATGGCCGGCCACTATGTGAAGAAAATGCCAAATTGACATGCAAGTCCCCATGTTTAAAGTCTTGCAAATTTTAATCATTTTAATTTGTCTATCATGGTTTCTAAATTTCACACTTTAGTCCTTATCTCTAATTTCACATTTAATAAAACAAATTCAATCATTCAAAATTTCACACAACAATAATTTATCCCACAAATTAAACACAGAATATTATACTCAAACATTTTTTTGTGATTCGGTTTAGCGGTTTCGAAACCACTTCCCGACTTGGGTCGAAATAGGGCTGTCACAACTCTCCCCCTATAGGGATTTTCGTCCCCGAAAATCTTACCCGAAAATAAGTTGGGATATCGCTCTTTCATAGCATTTTCGGATTCCCAAGTAGCTTCTTCGATCCCATGCTTTAGCCACAACACTTTTACTAATGGAACCTTTTTATTTCGTAATTCCTTAACTTCTCGAGCTAAAATACGGAAAGGTTCTTCCTCATAACTCAAATTAGGTTGAATTTCAATCTCGGACGGATTTAACACATGCGAAGGATCAGATCTGTACCGACGGAGCATCGATACATGAAAAACATTGTGAATCTTTTCAAGCTCAGGAGGTAACATCAATCTATAAGCAACCGGTCCAATCCGTTCTGATATCTCGTACGGTCCAATGAATCTCGGACTCAGCTTGCCTTTACGGCCAAATCGGAGTATCTTTTTCCACGGTGAAACTTTCAAAAACACCCTATCACCCACTTGATACTCGACGTCTTTTCGCTTTAAGTCCGCGTACGATTTCTGACGATCGGATGCCACTCTCAAACTGTCACGAATTATCTCCACTTTCTGCCCCGCTTCTCTAACTAAATCAACTCCGAGAATCTTATCTTCACTAAGTTCGGTCCAAAATAAAGGTGTACGGCATTTTCGACCGTAAAGAGCTTCATAGGGCGCCATCTGAATACTCGACTGGAAGCTGTTATTATAAGCGAATTCAACTAGGGGTAAGTATTTCTCCCACGAACCACTAAACTCGAGAATGCAACATCTCAACATATCCTCGAGTATCTGAATAACCCGTTCAGATTGACCGTCCGTTTGCGGATGGAAAGCTGTGCTGAAATGAAGTTTAGTACCCAAGGCCTCTTGCAGCTTCCTCCAAAATCTAGAAGTAAATCGAGGGTCTCGATCAGAAACAATGGAAGTCGGCACCCCATGCAATCGTACTATCTGAGAAACGTATAATTCTGCTAATTTATCAAGCGAAAAGTCAGTGCGGACCGGGATGAAATGGGCTGATTTCGTTAATCGATCAACAACAATCCAAATAGAGTCCTTTTTGCTCGGCGTTAACGGTAAACCCGACACAAAGTCCATTGTAACGCGATCCCATTTCCACTCGGGTATCAAAATCGATTGAAGTAATCCCGACGGCACCTGATGTTCCGCTTTTACTTGCTGACATACTAAGCATTTAGATACAAAATCAGAGATATCTCGTTTCATACCGTGCCACCAATACTGTCGCTTCAAATCGTTATACATTTTCGTACTGCCCGGATGGACCGACATTCGACTACTATGAGCTTCATCCAAAATCGTCGTAACTAACTCAGACTTCTTCGGAACACACAATCGGTCTTTAAATCTCAAGCAATCATCTCTGTCGACTCGAAATTCTGTATTCACTTTCGACTCACACTGAACTCGTTTGGCAACTAAGTCCTCATCGGCTTTCTGCGCCTCACGAATCTGTTGAAGTAGCACAGGTTTTGCTACTAATTCGGCAATCAACACATCACCTACTGACATGGTTAGCCTCACGTTCATTGCTCGCAAGGAAAATAAAGATTTTCGACTAAGAGCATCTGCAACGACATTAGCTTTCCCCGGGTGATAATCTATAACAAGCTCATAATCTTTTAGCAACTCAAGCCACCGCCTTTGTCTCAAATTCAAATCTTTTTGAGACATTAGATACTTAAGACTTTTGTGATCGAAGAAAATATGACATCTTTCACCGAACAGATAGTGTCGCCAAATCTTCAAAGCGAAAACAATAGCAGCTAATTCAAGATCGTGAGTCGGGTAATTTCGCTCGTGAGGCTTTAACTGTCTCGAAGCATAAGCAATAACCCGGCCTTCTTGCATCAAAACACAGCCTAAACCGTTCAGAGATGCATCACTATAAACTACAAACTCTTTGCCGGTTTCTGGCTGGACTAACACTGGAGCTTCCGTCAAAAGGGCTTTCAGCTGGTCGAAGCTTTGTTGACACTTATCCGACCACTCAAACTTGATATCTTTTTGCAGCAGTCTCGTCAATGGAGTCGCAATTATCGAAAAACCCTGGACGAAACGTCGGTAATAACCAGCTAGCCCTAAAAAAACTTCGAACTTCGGTAACGTTTTTAGGGGGTTTCCAATCGAGGATAGCTGAAATTTTGTTCGGATCAACTCGAATACCCGAAGCAGATACTATATGACCCAAGAAGCCGACTTCATGCAACCAAAATTCGCACTTATTGAACTTCGCATACAATTGGTTATCCCGCAAGGTCTGAAGTACCAGTCTCAAATGCTCGGTATGCTCTGACTCATCACGAGAATAGATCAAAATATCGTCGATGAACACTACCACGAAGCGGTCCAAAAACTGTCTAAATACCCGATTCATCAAATCCATGAAGACTGCGGGGGCATTGGTGAGTCCAAACGGCATCACTAAGAACTCATAGTGTCCGTATCTCGTTCTGAATGCCGTCTTCGGTACGTCAGAATCTCTAACTCTCAACTGGTAATAGCCGGATCGCAGGTCTATCTTCGAAAATACTGAGGCTCCTCTCAATTGATCGAACAAGTCATCGATTCGGGGCAACGGATACTTATTCTTCACCGTGGCCTTGTTCAGTTGTCGATAGTCGATACACAATCTCATAGTCCCGTCTTTCTTTTTCACGAATAAAACCTGTGCACCCCAAGGCGAAAAACTAGGTCGTGCAAAGCCTCTATCCGTCAACTCTTGTAGTTGAGATTTTAATTCCTTTAGCTCGGTAGGTGCCATACGGTACGGGGCAATTGAAATCGGCGTCGTACCTGGAATCAACTCTATACCGAACTCGACCTCTCTTACAGGCGGCAATCCCGGCAATTCTTCGGGAAAGACATCTGAAAACTCGCAGACTACGGGCACTGTCCCAAGTTCTCGGTCGGAACCTTTGTTATCTAGCACATAGGCCAAATATGCGTCATAACCCTTCCTTACGTATTTCTGAGCCGACATGGTTGCAATAATTGCAAGAGGCCCACTTAAATCAATGGACTCGATTCGGATTATTTCATTATTCGAACATCGCAATTCGATAGTCTTCCGCTTACAATTTACTATCGCGTCATGAACGGTCAACCAGTCCATTCCGAGAATAATGTCAAATTCATCGAATGGTAGAAGCATCAAGTCAGCCGGAAAACAAAAATCTCGAACCATTAACGGACATTTCTTACATACTTTATCAACCAGAACACAACGGCCCAAAGGGTTCGACACTCGAATTACAAATTCAGTAGACTCAACAGGAAGAGTCTTACTGGAGGCTAAAGTTTCACATACATACGAATGGGTTGAGCCAGGATCAATTAGAGCAATAACATCAGTGTTAAAAAGTGTGAAAGTACCAGTAATAACATCCGGAGAAGAAGCTTCCTCACGGGCACGGATAGCGTACGCTCTGGCAGGTGCACGAGCCTCTGATCTAACCGCAGTGTCCCTAGTCCCTCTCTGACTGCCGCTAATATTTCCACCCCGTCGTGGTGGTCTACCCCGTAAAGCCGCGCCACTAGGTTTCTGAGTCGGATCGGGAGCGCGTTCATCCTTTCTCGGACAATCTTTAATAAAATGGTCGGCAGAACCACATCTAAAACAAGAGCGGTCACGATGCCTACAACTCCCCGGGTGCCATTTACCACAATAGTTGCAATCCAGTCTATCCTGACGTTCATTTCCGACACTGGCAATAGAAGTGGTCCGCGAACTCGCAGGAGGTCGAGTACGTTCAAATCTAGAAAAACTCGATGTATTTTTAGATCGGCCCATATCATCTCTAGTCTTCTTGGACGATTGTTGAAAGGATTTCCCCGCGGACCTCTTACGGAACTCTCTATCTCCACCTTTGGCTTTTCTTTTCTCATTACTGAGTTCTTCAGCTTTACAAGCCCGCTCGACTAGTACGACAAACTCCTTAATTTCCAAAATCCCCACTAGTAATCTGATATCTTCATTTAATCCCTCCTCAAAACGCTTACACATGATAGCTTCGGAGGATACACATTCGCGAGCATAGCGGCTGAGGCGTACAAACTCTCTCTCGTATTCGGCCACTGACATCTGACCTTGTTTGAGTTCTAGAAAATTCCTTCCGTTTTTGATCAATGAATCTTTGGCTGATGTATTTCTTACGGAACTCGGTTTGAAAGAATTCCCAATCGACCCGTTCCTTCGGAACAACAGAAGTCAGAGTATTCCACCAGTAGTAGGCAGCGTCGCGCAACAGAGACACCGCACATTTAAGACACTCCTCGGGTGTACAGGACAGTTCATCGAACACTCGGATGGTATTATCGAGCCAAAATTCGGCTCGCTCGGCATCGTCACTAGGGGTAGCCCGGAACTCTTCGGCCCCATATTTTCTTATTTTGTCAACAGGGGGTCTACTCGATCTCATTGGATTGGTCACAGGAGGAGTCGTGAAAGTCGGGAACGGAGTATTCGGGGGTGGAGGTTGCGGAACAGCCGGATTCGATCTAGCGAATTGAGCGAACCAGTCACTCATCATCGCATAAAAAGCTGGTCTAATATCATCATCTCGATGACCCAAATTTGGCTGTGAGTTAGGTGGCGCTGTCCCTTGCGCGGGAGCAGGAGCTACACTCTCAACATCGTCCGCTACGGTTCGATCGGGTTCGGGATCCATTCTATACCAAAGGAAATCACATTTCAATCATCAGAAGTCATCCCACTATCAAAATGACATTAACCGGCATGTATAGCTAGACTCAAACCTACTACGGTAGTCCGAGAATCGACTAAACCTGGCTCTGATACCAATAAAATGTAACACCCCAAGACTTGTACATATCACCGCAAAGTCAGGACGCAATACCCGAAAATTTCATGACTAAGTTAAACGAATAAGAGTAGAACATTTTGCGTAACATCTATTTCATATCACCTAGCTTCATGGGTAAAAGTTACTCATACAAATCAAAGGCTTAAACCGAATCTATTTGTATTTTAGGTTCAAGTTGCAAAATCATATCTAGCTACCACTTAGAATAAACATCCGATTCGCTTATACATAGCTATACACACGCCAAACATTAACTTGCCAAACCTTTAAGTTATCTCATTTTAAGATATACATTCTCATTTCCAGCAGGGCATATAATTCTAAATACATATTAACATCTTAAAGGCTACGAGTAGGTACAGCATCTTGAAAAGCCATTTTCGCATGGCTGAGCTTAATACAGTAACCAAAATAAAGTTCTCGATTAACGACACAAAAATGCATCCTATACATGCCATTTATAAGGTTTAACTATTTTAGTACCAAACGGGGCTTTGATAATAGAGATGACTTCGACTGTAAGATTCCCGAGACCAATAGCTAACGATCGAGATCTATAAAACAGAAAATTTAAGAACAACGGAGTAAGCAATTACGTGCTTAGTAAGTTTCGAGTAACAACAACAAAACAAAAAAAAAATCATATATATATATAATATAACATAGAAATAACTAAACGTTTTATCTCTTACTTGAGCCGAATAGGAGAATGTCTATGATAACATTTATTTCACTCATTTTACAAGGAAATTTTCAGGGTATTCGACTACTTCAACTCAGAACCGAATTCATTCTTTTCAAGTATCAAATTTAACTCATGCATATGACCTACATTCCGTATTCGGATAGCTAAATTCTTTTAATTTAGAACAAACACATTATAATCCAGTCATAGGCATTTGGAAAACCTTTAGCAACAATCAAACATTTCCACTGAAACCCTAAACTCATAATTTATAAGTAACAAAATTTTCGAACAAGTGTAAGATACATACCTGACTATCTTATGGAAGGTAACTTATTTAATAAATCTACATCAGCGTTTATTTTATAACACCAGCACAGATGTCCATCGGAACCAAGTCCGGGTTCAGCATTGGCTCAAAGCCCTTCGGAACTAAGTCCGGATTCATCATTGGCTCAAAGCCCTTCGGAACTAAGTTCGGATTCAACATTGGCTCAAAGCCCTTCGGAACTAGGTCCGGGTTTAACTTTGGCTCAAAGCCCTTCGAGTCTAAGCTCGGATGTAAATCCCCAAATCATTTATCATACATGCATATTCATAACATATCTCATTGGAACTCATCACCAACATTCAAATATAATCACAGCATGTCTACGACTCATTACCAAATTTCTAAATCACTAGCCATAAATAAAAGAGTACGTATTTACTTCAGGATATAACAAAAACAAAGATTAACATTCGGTTTTTCCCACATCTGCTCAATCTATCTTCTCCACCACTACATTCGAACATGGCCTTTTAAGTCTTAATTTATACATTCACATATGTACTATAATTTCATTACCATTTTGAGTTAACCTCCGTTACTCAAGAACTTACCTTAACTTTTCTGAGCAGTTGTAAATCGACTATTCCGCCACTTTTGCTTTCCCTTTATCCGGTGTTGTCCCTCTATGCTCTTGAGCTAGATATATAAAATTTCACTCGTCAAAATCCCATTATAAGGGCCCATAGCCGAATGTTCCTTAAAGTTAACAAAACACACACACATACACATTCAGTATTATCAAAAGTAATATGCATTCATTCAATATGACTCACATACATCTATTTCCTTTCATTATACATTCGGCCAAGTACAAGTAGATTACAATTCATAACCGAAATTATTGCTTAAGGTTGGTAAGCATGGTCCTTTAATCCGACTTATTAAAATCAAAAAAATTTCCTAATCTTATGAACAATCTAGTACTCAACCGAATATTAAAGCATTATAACAACTAGGTAAATCTTCCAACATTGTATATAAGCATACGACAGCCATTCCCCGTTAACCACATACGTATCTTTGCCTTCCCGTAAAAAAAAAACAACATAAAACCGAATACAAGTATACCTTTGGGGTGCATGAAAATTTTACACTTCATTTCATTGTGCATATAATTTTTAAGCTTAATATTAAAACAACATTTCACACTTTTTAGCCCATATTCGGCCATTAACCAGCATATCTAAATTCATTTTTTTTTTTCAATTTCAAGCTCAATTCATGATCAAAGAAATCAATTTGCAACATCCAACACTCACCCTTTATAAGCTTCCTACCATTGCCGAAAATCCATTTCAAGAAATCAAGTCATATAAGGCTCTAGTTCATAATTTAACTTAGGATCTCAAAATATCATAAATTTTCTATCGTAAAATTCCTATAACAATTATTCAAAATTTTTTTCTAACAACCCTTAGCCATAGCCGAATGCCTACATAACCCAAATTGTAAAAATTCACATGTGGGTAGTATCAAGGACCCAAAAATCACTTAAAATTCACAATTTCAAAAGAAAATTCCAAGGAACCTTACCTTAATTTTTCAATGAGAGAGCCGAATGCCCCACTTCACTTCCTTTTTTCTTTTCTTAGATATTCGGCAATGGAGAAAGGAATTGAACACTCCACTTTGATATTATCACCTCTTTTTCTTATTATTATAATAGCTAATGTTAACCACCAATCCCACATTTTCTTAATATAAAAACAAATGCCAAAATTATCACTAAAAGTTGCATGGCCGGCCACTATGTGAAGAAAATGCCAAATTGACATGCAAGTCCCCATGTTTAAAGTCTTGCAAATTTTAATCATTTTAATTTGTCTATCATGGTTTCTAAATTTCACACTTTAGTCCTTATCTCTAATTTCACATTTAATAAAACAAATTCAATCATTCAAAATTTCACACAACAATAATTTATCCCACAAATTAAACACAGAATATTATACTCAAACATTTTTTTGTGATTCGGTTTAGCGGTTTCGAAACCACTTCCCGACTTGGGTCGAAATGGGGCTGTCACACGTTACATGTTTTCACAGTTTCCCTGTAACAACCCAAACCCGGCCTAAAAGTTTAAGCCGAATTTGGACTAGTTACACCAACGTATTGAAATCTAATTTCAACAATTATCCAAAAAACATTCAAAACTTTACTTGATTCATGGCAAAAAATATTTTTAGAGTTTAACATTGAAAACTGAAATCCGTTTTGTCAAATTAAGTGGTTTTATAGTTTCATATTAAAAATTATCAACTACTAACGAATTTAGCAAAAACCAAGATGAGCTTAGAAACAGACTATAAACTCAAATATCAAAAGCATTTTTACATTGTTGCAAAACAATCCGAGCTCCCACACGGTGTCCGGTCCTAAGTAAAATACTTACCTAAACACACAAAGAAAAAACCAAAAGGTGAGCTATAAAGCCTAGTGTATAACCAACATCAATTATAGTTAACAAAACTTAGTATTTAAATCAGAGTAAACACAACAAACTTAATAGTAAGTGTAAAACCAGAACAGAACAGACTAGAGTATTACAAATGTTGTCATCATGCTAATATAACAGAAAAACACAAACCAACCAGAACAGGATAGAAATTAACAGAATCAGAATCAGTGCCAATCAATTCAACATATTCGGATATCACATGTTCTTAAGCAATAGAGTCATGTAAAGGCGTACCAACAAACTTAACAAAATATAGATCGTACCTGGATAATTCGCATACATTTGACAATAGCACATTACATTCTAACAGATCCTACTTATTTAGGTTCAAACATAGTAGACATACGTACAGTTGCAAGTTGTTCTATCATATCGTCAAATATCAAGTTATATAGCCTAATCCAGATTGTACGGACCCTACAGCAGGCCTGCATTTGTTTCAAACCACGGTTGTGACCTGAGGGAAAAGTTCTAAATATTACTTCACACACTCATGTAGTTTCACATGACCTGGAGAACTGGCCCGTGTGACTCTACACGATCTGGCATACTCTCGTTTGCTTACCCGTGTGTCCCACACGCTCGTGTCACTTGCCCATGTGGTCTTAATTCACAAATAGTGAGTTACATAGCTTGGACACACATCCATGTTATTGGCACATGTGAACCCAGCACAATTCATAACCATACACTGTCTAGGCATACGCCCGTATGCCAAGCCCATGTACCTTAAATTTTTGTAAATAGTAAGTTACATGACTTGGCACACTGCCGTGTAGCGTCAATAGTCCCGTTTCTCGACGACTAAAATTCAAAGAAGAAGGGGTTTCAGATACCCACTTGATACAGATTCGATGCAAGAGCAACAATGATGAATTTTCGTCCCTAAACAACAAGCAATTGTCCTACAAATGATTAATTCATAGTCAAATCACTAAAAACTAACATTCCAGAATCAAAGTTACATTGAAGAACTTTCGACACTAAAACTTTAAATCAACTTACCGGTTAATGAATTGAACTAAAAAAAAGAAAAGTCAGACCCCATACAGAACCAGTTCGGCATAACATAGCAAAAAGAAATGTAGTTTGAAAAGAATAATCAAATGAAGAAAAATAAAGAAAGAACGGAGAAATGTTAGAAATAGAAATGGAAAGTAAAACGAAAATAAAGCAATATCATCAACTCAGGAGGTTTTTGGGAAGTTTACTTAACCACCTGAAACTAACTACCACACAAAGAATTTCAAAAATAAATTATTCTCTATTGATTCCCAGATATTTGAACACAAGACCAAAGAATGAACAAAAGCTTAACCATTAAAGCAGTACGCTCATTCTTGTCATTAATTGGCTGAATTTGACTTATAACCCACATGTTTAAAGATAGGGATTTAATCAAAAGTAGCAAAACTTCAAGAGATAGGATTTGAACCTAGAACCTTACACATATAACTAGAACACTTAACCACTAAACCAGATCAAATCACTTGTCAAAAATTTCCAAAATCTAAACTCAAAATCAAGGGATGATCACTCTTGGTTTAAAAATCCAATTTTTTCTAACCTGATTTTTGGGATGTTACATTCCTTAAGACCGATTTGGTCGCTCCTATGGTATTTGGAGAAATGTTGGTCATTTGTCTCCCAGGATACAACAACAAAATGATTGTGGCGGTAGTACCTCTGCATTGATCAACAAACAAACCTTATATTCTTCTCTCACTGAAACATTTGAAAATTTGAAGAGAAAAAGAAAAAAAATTTAGAGTGAAATAAATTCGTTGTTTATCTCTAAAAAATTCTGCAGTATTCTTTTGGCTTTTATAGGCATTCAATATGAAGGGATTTTGGAAATTTCCATGAATAAATATACAAATCTACATTAAAGGAGCCTTTAAATCAATTTGAATAAAATTAAATCAATTTGAAAGGAATAAAATCAAATCGAGATATTTGTCCTTTTAAAATAGATTCTATATAATATCTACTGAGAAAAAAATACGTATTGGGCTAAGATATCCACAGGCCTAAAAGGGCTCGACTAGTCCAAACATTTCGCGTCGCCTACATCATACGAGTGCGCCCTTAACCTTGGTGGATTGGATTCACACCCCCCAGCTTGCGCACAAGGGAGAGTATTAGTTTAGTCATTCAATAACCACCAAGTTGGTTTACATATATATATATATATGTTCCACACTTGATTCTTAATCAATGTGGGACTAATGTTTTTTATTTTCCTCAATATAATTCGCAAGTAGCTTACTTTGAGCACCATTTTGATCATATAATATCCCATTATAAAGGTCTTATGGGATAGAACATAAAATCATAATTTTATGATTCAAAACTCCTCATTTACCAATAAAAAAATATGCCTCAAAGATTCCAAAAATTATATTTTTTCAAATAGTTGGTGCATGGTAACTTGTTGAATAATATTGAAGTTAATTGAAGTGTTGTTTATCTATATATAAATAGACAATTTGCGAATTATTTTTATATGCTTAATTTATTTTTAGATGTTCTTCATTTTTCTCTAAATATTTTTGAAGTTATTCGTCGTTATTATTCTTTTATCATTTCTTTTCAATGTCAATTGTGATATCTATATAAAAGATTAAAAAAAGTTTGGCTATCAATCGGTAGGTTCTAGTTTACTTATTTTCTTTATTTTTTTTTACTATGATTTGAATTGCTTTGATTGTATTTCTAGAAAATTATAGCTTGAAGAAGGATGGTTAATATGCCCACAAAGAGTGTAAAAGGCATTACTTATGACAATTTTAAGTATTAATTTAATGTTGTGAAGAGAAAGCATTAGTTAAGTGAAACGATGGTAAAAGAAATGGAATAGCCTTGGTTCTTTCTGTCTTTGTATATATTTGAAGTAGATTTTCATTTGCCTTTGCAGTTTGCACCCATTTTTTATAGAAATCTTAAATTCTTATAGAGTTGCCTTTGACCAGTTAATGAGGGATTCTTGGTAGATCTTAATTACCTATTTTCTACATTATTGTTTGAATGAAGAAGAGAAATTCGTAAATATTTTTAGGAAACTATATATTATATCTCCTACAAATGAACTTTGTCAAAAGGGTTTTGTAATGTTTGTAGCCCATAAAGGTTACAAATTGATCTTATATAATTTAAAGAATAACCTACATCTAGTGAAGGACAAGTATATAAAGATCGAACAGATATGTGATGGTGATTTTTCTTTTTCGATTGTGCATTAATAAGTGATTAGTGTGCATCTTGTGCTATTTTGAGACTCGAGATGGCTAATTGGTACCTAGGGAATCTAACAAGGTTGGTGAGTGAAGCAGAAAATCCACGGTGGCTCAAATAGCATAAGAACATCACCTAGAAGGGAATGTCATAATATCAAAGCATGGAAGTCGTTATACCCCTAATAGCATTGAAAACAAGGAAGATTGAGTAATCAACAGTGGTATCACGATACCGACCATAGGGTATCATAATACTTAAAACTCCTAAAGGACGCTCATATCAAAACTATCAAGGATATCGCAATATCAGGCCATAGGTATTGCGATATCACTGTCTAAGGGAGGCAAAAAATGACAGCAGGGGTAGTCCTTGTCCAACATGTCCCCTAACCAAAATTAACTGATCAAAGGTAACTTGGTCACTATTTTTTAGTCTATAATTTGCTAAAAATAGCCCAAATTGACATGAAATTCTGAATCATATGTCTTTTTAATCTATTCCCGTCTAGTAATCAACTCAGGATCATTTTTTTGAGCTTCACAATCTGCTGTAAAAATGCCAGTTTAGCTTTTAATTCAACTAAAATGGAACCATCATCAATCAATGTCAATCAGGTATTCAAAGCTTACAAAGTAAATAAGGATTTTCTACTCAAAGCATCAGCAACAATATTAGCTTTACCCGGGTGATAATCAATGATCAGATCACAATCTTTTAGCAGTTCTAACCATCTACGCTGCCGCAAATTTTATTCTTTTTGTGACATCAAATACTTCAAGCTTTATGATATATGAAAATGTGGCACTTTTCCTCATATAAATAATGTCGCCAAATCGTTAAAGAGAACACAATAGCTGCTAACTCTAAATCGTGCGTCATGTAATTTTTCTCATGCGGTTTCAATTATCGAAAAGCATAAGCTACAACCTTGCCTTCCTACATTAAAACATAACCCAAACCATTAAGCGAAGCATCACTGTAAATCACAAACTCTTTGCTGGACTCTGGTTGAATCAACATAGGAGCTTCGGTTAACATCGTTTTCAACTGATTAAAACTTTGTTGATATTTTTTGGACCAATCAAACTTTACATCTTTTGGAATAGCTTCATCAACGGTGTATCAATCATTGAAAATTCTTCAACAAATCTCCGATAATACACGGCCAAACCCAAAAAACTATTGATCTCAGTAATATTTTTTGGTTGTTTCCAGTCCAAAATAGATATATTTTACTCGGATCAACTCTGATGCCCTCAGCCAATACCACATGACTCAAAAATCTGACTTCTCGAAGCCAAAACTCACATTTGCTAAATTTTGTGAATAATTATTTTTCGTGCAAAGTCTGTAATATTATTCTCAAATGTTAAGCATGTTCGGTTTCATCACAAGAATAAATCAAAATATCATCAATGGAAACAACCACAAATCTGTCTAAATACGACCGAAATATTATGTTCATCAAATCTATAAACACAGCAAGTTCATTTGTTAATCGAAAAGGAATAACTAAGAATTCATAATGTCCATACCTAGTTTTGAAAGCAATTTTTGACTCATTCAAATCTTTAACTCGAAGTTGATAATATCCAGAATGGAGATTAATCTTTCAAAATATTGTTTCACATTTTAATTGATCAAACAAATCATCTATACATGGTAATGAATATTTGTTTTTTATCATAACTTTGTTAATTTGTTGATAATTAATACACAATCACAATGATCTATCTTTTTTCTTAATAAATAGTACAAGTGCACCTCAAGGAGAAAAATTAGTCCGAACAAACCATCTGTCTGTCAAATCTTGCAATTGTGCTTTCAACTCTTTCAATTCTGCAGGTGTTATTTGGGTTATTATTGATCGTTTGACTAAATCTACACATTTTATACCCATACGTACTGATTATTCACTTGAGAAGTTTGTAGATTTGTATGTTATTGAAATTATCAGACTTCACGGGGTGCCGTTATCTATTATCTCTTATCAAAATCCACGATTTACATCTAGATTTTAGAGTAAATTGTACGAAGATTTAGGCACCAGATTGTAGTTCAGTGCCACATTCCATCCCTAGACGGATGGTCAATTTGAACAAGTGATTCAGGTACTTGAGGATATGCTCTATTGTTGTATTTTAGAATTTGAAGGTAGTTGGGAAAATTTTCTTTCATTGGTTTAGTTTGCGTATAATAATAGCTATCAGGAAAGTATTAAAATGGCACTGTATGAAGCCCTGTATGGTCGAAAATGTAGAACTCTATTATACTGGACTGAATTGAGTGAAAAAAAAATATTAATTTGATCCAGGAAACTGAAGAAAAGGTTAAAGTGATATGAGACAATTTAAAAACCGCTTCCGATCGTCAGAAATCATATGTCGATTTGAAAATAAAAGACATTGAATTTTAAATTGGTGACAAAGTGTTCTTAAAAGTATTGCCTTGGAGAAAAGTTCTTTGTTTTGGCCGAAAAGGGAAGCTTAGTGCATAATTCATCAGGCCGTATGAGATCATCGAAAGAATTAGGTCAGTAGCTTACCGTCTAAGTTGGAAAAAATATACAATGTATTTCATGTTTAGATGTTATGACGGTATCGATCTGATCCTTCATATGTGATATCGCCTACCGAGATAAAAATTTAGCCTGATATGTCGTATAGTAAGGAACCGATTAGAATTCTATCTTAGGAAGTTAAAGAATTAAGAAATAAAAGTATAGCCTTAGTTAAAGTTCTCTAGCACCGTCATGAGTTTGAGGAAGCTACTTGGGAACCGAATGAGGTTATGAAAGTGCTATATTCGAACCTATTTTTTGGTAAGATTTTCAGAGATGAAAATTTCTTTTTGGGGCGAGTTGTAACAGCCTGATTTCAGTGGTGTCGAAAACTATGGTTTTGGGACCACCATTTCGATGAGTGGATAAATATTTTAATGTTTAATTAAGGTTTATAAAGTTATATTAAAGTCGTATTAAATTTTCGTTAAGAAATTTTGAGATTTAAATGGTTAGTTTGGAAAAAAAAAAAAGGACTAAGTTGAATAAGATGTAAAAATTGAGTTCTATTAGTTAAATGTGTTTAATAGTGATGGAAAGGTAAGTTAATGGACTTAGTGAATAAATAAATCTAAAGTTTTGGTCAACTTTGGCTCATGCATGATAAGGCTTTTCAATTTCGTTCTTATTAATTTTTATGTTTTTGAACTCATTTTAGCTTAATCTACTTTGTTCGGGTGTTCATTTTCAAAACTATTAAAAGTTTAAGGACTTGCCATGAATGAATTTAATGTGTTTTTGATGTTAAATGATAGATATTTAAATTTGGTTGTTAAATAAACATGATTTGTTAAGTGGATTTTTAATGAAAATAAAGTTTAAGGGTTGAATTGTTTAATTGATAAATTTCATGTATATTGTTTGCACTAATGAAAAATGTAGATAATTAAGCTTAGGGAAGAATTGATTATCATAGGTTTAGGTTAAAAAAATGGTTAAATTGCAAGCTTAGGATTTGAGGACTAAATTAATTAAAGGTTAAAATACTATAGATAATTTTGTAATTTTACATTACCATGAGTAAGAATTGGTATTATTGAATTTAGACTATTTGAAAATTTTAATTGAATGAAATTATTATTTAGATCAAGAAAATAATTAACCAGACTTTAATCGAGGGAAAGCAAAGGTTTTGGAATAGTTCTTGACTTTGTTAATACAATCGTGATAGTTGAGGTAAGTTCGTATGAATTATAATCTTATTAATTATAGTTTGACTTGATTATTTTTTACAATATGTTGAATATAA
Organism: Gossypium stocksii; assembly: GCA_020496765.1. NCBI lineage: Eukaryota > Viridiplantae > Streptophyta > Magnoliopsida > Malvales > Malvaceae > Gossypium > Gossypium stocksii. Next base: position 41,036,643 of record CM035630.1, on the reverse strand, counting down.
ATTAGACTCAGATATATCACGATGTTTTGAACAATTGATATTTAAGTAATCCCTTTTGAACCTTAAGAATTCTTAGGATACAAATGACATGTCATTAGGGTTATACAATTTCAGGTAATGGTCTTGAATGTCCTACCGATGGCTGAGGTCTTGCATTTATTGCGGGTTCTCTATAGCTCATGTGAGCAGGCCCATTTTACAGCTCATGTGAGCACTATTGAAAATGAAAGGTTATGTGATAAACCATAATATATACATATTTTTATCCCACATTTGACACATTTATAGATGATATATCATTAGATTTATGGAATTTGGTGCTCCTAATCCTTTAATTTCGTGTTTTATACTTAGGTGAGCATAGGAAAGTGAAAAGAATGAGAAATGGGCCAAAACGAAAAAAATTGGCCAAGGCTAGAAATCAACACGGCCTGGACTTCCTCACACGGGTGCACCACACGCCCGTGCGAATTTAGCAAACCTGAACACGGCTTGAACCCGAATCACAAGGGCGTGTCCCTGTCGTGACGAGTTTTAATTTCACACGGAAAAGGCTACTTAGAGGCTAAGAAAGGTATTCCAGAGTCTATATAAACACCCTAGAAGAGGGCTAAAGGGACACACAGAGTAGAAAGTAAGGAATTACTCAAGGAAAGCCGATCGATCATCTCGGAAGCAAGGATCTACATCAAGACTGAAGATCTTCCTAAATTTCTCTCAAGAGTTTTGGGTTTTCTTTATGTTTTGTTGTTTTCCTTATTTTGAGATGTTTTCCTTTACTATTATGAACTAAATCCCCTAAATACCAGAGGGGGATAAAACCTAAGACGGATCTTGTTATTGTTATCTGAACTATATGATAAATATTCGATTTGTTCTTAATTGTGTTTTTAATTCTTGAGTTAATATTTCAGGATATTGATTCAAGTCAAATGTGCTTATTCAGTGGAGCAAAAGTCCTTGTTTAAGAGTAGATCCAACGCAATTAAGTGGAGTTGATCGCAATCCTAGACATAGGACGACGAAAATCTGCCGGATTAGAGTCAAGTCTAATAGGGGGTTCATAGATCGAGTTAATGCAACACTAGGGGTTTTAATTAGAAAGAAATTTCAATTAATCAACCTAGGGTTAGTTGTTCTTAGTCTCGAGAGAGATATTAACATAATTTAGGGATCTCTACGGATCAAGTCGAATGAATAAATCGTGTAGTTCAAAGTTAAATAACAAGTGAAGTCTAAGTGGATTCTTCCTTAGGTATTGTCTTAATCGATTAGTTTTCCCAAAGTATTTCCCCAATTTATTCTTTGTCGCATCTTTAGTTTAGTTAGATTTTAGATTAAAAACAACTCCCTTTTATTTTTAGACTAGATAATAGGAAGAAAGTTATTACTTTTAGTTCTTTTGGGTTCGACATTCCGATCTTGCCACTAAACTATAATACTGTTCGATAGGTGTGCTTGCCTTATTCGTGATAATAGTTAGTTTCTAGGTACGACCATAAAAATTTAAAACTTATCATGACCATACCATTATGATTACAAGAAAAGGCACACTATGTGTGAGCATTCCTGAGTATCCGATAAAATTCTAGATGGTTTAGCGGGTATGAAAAAGACGAAGGAAAGGCATGTATAAGAGCTTATTAATGCTAATGTTCATTTGAAAAGGTAAAATAGGTATGAATTTATGAAATGTGATGAATGGGAAGTTGTTATGTAATGAAAAAAAAGGTATGGAATTTATTTCCTAGTATATGAGATGTTATGTTTTCATGATTTCTACTAACCATGTGAATTATGGTGCATAGGAAAGTTTAATGTTAAATAATGAAATGAGCATGGTTGTTTGGATTGTTAATTGATGTTTGGTAAGCTGAAGTTTATTTTTTATGAACTTACTAAGTATTAAAAGCTTATGTGGTTGTTTTTCCTTTGTTTTGTAGATCATCGGAAGCTCAATCGGTTGGAACTTTATTGGAACTTTGTTTTGGTAGTTTTTTTATTATTGTAAACTATGGTTATAAATGGCATGTATAGGGTTTAATGTCATTTATACTTTTGTTATGTTTTGGTTAATTTTGTAAATGGTTATATGCATATATGGTATAGTTGGCTTGTATATGTTAAAAGCTATATGAATATGTTCATTTTGGTATGCTTAATTTGAACAGTGAATGGATTGACAATTGTTGTCTTTAGGTAGCTATTTTACCTATGTTTTGGGTTTGAGATGAGGCATTATAGCTTTGTTTTGATTGATGTTGTTTTGGTATAAATAAGGTGCCTTTGAATGGCATATTGGTTAGGAAAATTAGGTTGATTGAATTGGTATGTTTATGAGTGTTTGAAATGTGTTTAGGTCCATTGAATGAATGCAGAAATGAAGTAGCTTGTTGGGTAAGGTTTGGCCTTAAAATGGCTTGTTTTAGGGGCTAATTATGGAGCACACGGCCGTATGACCCTCTGTTTTCACAATTTTTCCTGTTTTTCCCAAAAAATTTTGATTTATTCAAATCGATACCCGATTATTTTTAAATTGTTTTTAGGGCCCCGAATGCTCGATTTAAGGCCCAAATGAGTATTATTGCTATGATTAAATTGTGTAATTGTTATTTACTTTGTAAGTTGAATTATTATTTTGTACTGAAGTTAAACGTTCTGCTTTGTACAGTAATGCTCCGTAACCCTAATCTGATAACGGAAACGGGTTAGGGGTGTTACACGATACATTTCATGTTTTAGAATTTTTCTCTTCATCTTTTAGGGTTTAGTTTTCTTCTCCTTAGCTCTAAAGTTTAGTTCATCTTTAAATTTGGTTTTACTTAGTTTCTATAGTTATTAGTTAAGTTAGTTATTATTGTAGCTAGTTTTTATTTACTTGTTTAGTACTTCAAACTCCTTGTATTTTTCAATTTAATCCTAGTTTCAATGCAATTTAGTTTCCTTTTAGTTTCAGCATCAAAATTTTGATTTTTTTCAATATTCTTCTACATATTCTTAGCTGTTATTGTTATTGTTTTCAAGTTTCATCAAGAAAATCCCAAGCTTTTGTCATTTTCCTTGTGTTTTCATTTATTCTTATTTAATGTGATTATCGTGTCTTTGTTTGTTTAAATCTAAGTATGGATAACTAAATCATAGGTCGTTAGTTGATGGAAATGTTGGGTAGTTGATTTTTGGGTTTAGGGACTAAATCGAATAGACTTCAAAACTTAGGATTGACGCCTCTAAAGGAAAATTAAGTTACTGAGACTGATAGGAGATCTTATTGGTACCAATTTGATAGTCCTGGGTTAGTTTGGTGAGGTCGAGAGATAAACCAGACTAATTTGTCTAAATTGGTAAAATTGAGGCCAAGAGGTAAAATTGAGTCAATTTAGGAACAATAACGATTTAGATCCTTAATTCAAAGGTTAACCAACCACATGGAAATTAACTAACCGTTGTCTGTTATCGTATTTGTTAGTTTCATAATTTGCTTGATTTACAATTCAGTCCTTATTCATTTCTAGGTAATTAATTAGTGTAATTAACCTCTTGTATAGCCTGTCGTAATATAATTTCTTAGTGAGTAGTTAGCTAGACTCCTTTATTTGCAAATCCGTAGCTTAGAAATTGTTTAATCAGCGAATTCTGTGGATTCAATCCTTGGAATACTCCAATATTCCATTAAACATAAAAATATTACAACTAATCTGTCATACTTGCAAATACTACTTTATTATATGATTGTGTAAGTGTTGACTTCTCAACTCTAGTGTTCGCGCACCAGCGGCTGATGCGGCCATTAGGCTAGGAAACATGTCACCATTCTACAAGCCACCAACAATCATACCTTCCATCGAATAAAGCTTCAAGTAATAGTTAATAAATTCAAGTTTAAAGGTTTCAAAATCAAAACACCATTGCCCATCACTAAGTAGGAGTGTATCAATCTGGTTGCTTCTACAACGACCTATAGTGCTACTTCGTGCTCCTATCACCATTAACCACCCAATCAATCCTCAAATTTTTTTCCACAAAAGTTACTCCATATCTAAAATAAACTCCAACTTCGATCTGAGTCTCGACTCCAACTTTTTCAAATTTTTAGTAGGTCGAATGTCCATAGCATCTTGCAATCCTCTGAGTTGCGCGCTAATCCGCCTCTTTCGCATAATTATATTTCCTAAAACATATTTATTTCACTACTTGATAGCCACTAATAATCTCTACTATGCTGCTTGTGTCATTCCAACTCAATGTAACAAAATTAAGATTTAATAATTTTCTTATAATGTAAGGAAAAGGAATTAAGAGACACATGCCAATGAAAGAAATCTTAATGTTTTTTTTTGTCTTTTTTTTTTTTGAATTATAAGATATGAGTAAAGCCTTAATAACAATGTGATTAACGCGACTCAAACTCAGACTATCATACTAACACATAGAGTTATTTTTTTCTTTTCATATTAGTGCAGTTATATACACTAATTAATGATAAAAATATATAATTTATTAATTTTAATTATAAAAGCTAAATATTAATATAAAGTAGATAATTTATTATGATTGTGCAATTGAAGTTAATAAAAAATTTGGGAAGTCAATAATGCTCCATTGAATAAATAATGGATGAATGGGTTGATAATCAAAATTTTGGCTTGTAGTAAATTATATAATGTGGGTCCATATATCTATTTTTAAAAGCAAGTGGCATAGGGAGCTTATGCTTCTGCAAATTTCTGGTGACTCTAACGCCACTTGTCTCTTGTTTTATAACCAATTGTCTGCCTTTTTTTTTATGGTACCAAAACATGCATGTGAAGAAGATTTCCGAAGTATGGCAACTTATTGTCTTCGGGTTTTTTTTAATTTTGATCTTTTCAATATTTGGACTTACCACTATAATTAAAATTAAAGGAGATCAGATTAACCAAAATTATTAAAAAAATATATAGATTTCCTTCTCAAAAATTAAAAAAAGAGAAAGGGATCGACATATCACATGAATGTAGTGATTTAAAAAAAACAAAACAAAACAAAGTAAGGTAATAAAAGTTTTGGTTATCTAAAGTGGCTTATGAAAGTTTTTTGTTTTTTTATAATTTTAGGGTCTGAATTTTATTTTGTTTGGGTTAAAAAAGTATTTAGATAAAGTTTTTATAATAATATGAACTTTAATATTTAGACAAAAAAAATTACTTTCACTCCTTATAATCTTTTGTTGATTAAATAGGTGTTGGTAAAAAAAATTAAGAAGATTGCTGGAAAAATGATAGGCTTCAATTTTTTATATAATTTTATTGATATTCTAATTACTTATTAGATGATTGCTAGAATTATGATATACATTTATTAAAGTGATTATAATAATTCACATTATTTCTTAATTAAGTTTTAATCAATTGATATTTTATAAAAAAATTATCAATCATTTTATTAAATTAAATTGACCAATTATTTGGATAAATAGTTAAAAACGAAGAGATAATTACTTTTTTCGTTTTTTTTATAATTACAATTAAAATAAAATATATTGTAATTATATTGTTGAAAATCTTTAAATTTATTATTTTCTAATAATAAAATAAAGGTGATTATCTAAGGATAAAATTGTGGTTGCAGCCCTTCTAATATATTGAAATTCAGTATTTAATATTTATATTTTAATTTAATATTATTTGGTCCTCTAGTTTTATAGTATCTTCAATTAGTTCAAATAGTTAACACCTTTAACTATTCCATTTAAAATGTCAAGGCAAAAATTTTTCTTAATAATATTTATTCTAACTTATTATGTGGTGATAGATATTTTCTTATGTTTGTATTAGAAAAGTGTTTTTAAGGGAAAAAGTTAGGTATTTTAATTAAAATAATTGAGAATGGTAATTATTTGGATGAATTAATATAATTATAAAAATAAAAAAGTCTAATTAAAATATAAATATTTTTTAGATTAATTAAAATATAAATCTTAAATGTGCTTATAACAAAAAAAAATTTAAACTAAAATTATGAAAATCATTTATTCACCCTTGCTGGAGATATATATGGTAATTGAATAGGAAAAAGCCACTGAATTACATAAAAATCCTGTTTTTTTTTCTATTTTAAATAATTATTAGATTAGGTCCTTTTTTTGTAAAATTATGAAATTGAGTTGAAATAACAAAAATACTCCTAGTTAGAAGCGTTTTCAGCTGATTTGCAGGAAAACAGCGTTTTGGCAGAAAAACGCTTCCAACTTTTTCCCCAACGACTATTTAATTATCCGTAGAAACCAACGGCTCCTCCCTTCAAACTGCTATATTTTTTTCTATATAAACCCTCCCATTTCATTTTTTTTCAATTCAATCTCTTACCTCCCAACTTTCTTTTTGTACTAAAATTGCATTAAGATTCTAAGAATCTCAGGTAATCTTGATTTTCTAGAAACCAATATATTTCTATATCTTGAATTGTAATCTGTCTTAGTATATTATCAAGCTGGAATTTATAAACTATCAGTAACCAAATGCTAACTATTAGCTTAACAACTCTATTACTATCTATTCGCTGGATAACAACTTGAACTGAATATTTGTTACTACTCTAACATGCATCCATCTTCTCGACCAGTAAAATTCGAAGAAAATGACGAAATCTTGCAAACAGAAACATGAAAAGCGGCTTGGTAAGAATGTTAGCAACTTGGTCACAGGCAGGAACTTATCCAACAGTAAGGGACCCATCGACAACCTTTTCATTAACAAAAAATAAATCAAGCTCAACATACTTGAACTTAGAGTGAAGAATAAGATTAGCGGCAACTGCAATTGCACCGGAGTTATCACACCAGAGAGCAAGAGTATCAACAGATTTGACTTGCAATTCCTAAAGTAGTGAAAGTAACCAAGTGACCTCACTAGTGACAGTGGCAAGACTCCGATATTCGGCTTCGGCAGTAGAGCGCGAGACCACCTGCTGCTTCTTGGATGACCATGAAATAGGAGTCTATCCAAAATATATACAGTACCCGGATGTAGGCCATCGATCATCAAAATCTAACCCCTAGTTAGCATCGGCATAGCCGACAAGCGATAACCGAGTGGAGGGTCGAATGACAATACCATAGTTAAGTGTACCACATAAATACCTCAGGATTTGCTTTAAAGCAACCATATGTGTAACTGTAGGAATGTGCATGAATTGGCAGACACGATTTATAGCATATGCAATATCAGGGTGAGTAAGGACAACATATTGTAAGGCACCTGCGAGGCTTCGGTACTCAGTTGGATCATACAGTTTATCCCCATCATCTTTTGACAAAACTGCTGAACTCACCATAGGAGTATGCACATTCTTTGCATGTAACATCAAATAGCGAGCAAGAATATCATGAACATATTTTTTCTGACACAGATGAACACAGCCGGTAGAAAACCGAGTAACTTCAATTCGAAAAAAATAGTAAAGATGACCCATATCTTTGAAAGAGAACTCGGCATTAACTTCCTAATGAAGGTGTTGATAACGATAGAGTCATCACCTGTGATAATTATATCATCTACGTACATAAGAACATACATAGTGGAATCAGACGTAATCCTCACAAATAAAGACGCATCAGATTTGGAGACCAAAAATCTAACACAGATGAGAAACTGCTTTAGTTTGTCAAACCAAACCCGCAAAACCTGTTAAAGACCATATAGAGCCTTCTTCAAGCAATAAACAAATGGCCTGCCACCCGAATCACATTTAGTAAACCCTGGAGGTTGTTGCATGAACACCTCTGTATCGAGATCCCCATTTAAAAAAGCATTATTCACATCAATCTGGCGAAGTGGCCACCCTTTGGATACAATAATGGATAAAATTATTCGAATAGTGGTCGGTTTGACCACCAGGCTAAAAGTCTCTTTAAAATTATAGCCAGGTACTTGTGAACATCCATTAGCAACCAATCGTGCCTTCCTGCAGTTGATGGACCCATCTGGATTTCATTTAATCTTGAATAACCATTTGCATTCCATAGCCTTTCAACTAGGAGGTAGAGACACAAGATCCCATGTTGAATTAGCCATTAACGCATCATACTCTGCTTGAATAGCTACCTTCCATTCTGGATGGGTCAACGCTTTCGTGACAAAACATGGTTCAAAATCAACAGCCTCTGCAGAGAAAACCTTGGGTTTAAAAATGCCTGCCTTCGACCGAGTTACCATAGTAAGTGAATTTACAGGAGGATTGACCGAACCTTGTTGTGAGACTGGTGATGACTGCAGAACAGAGGAAGACAGTGGCTCCCTTAGAGCAGACTCGGTTTCAACATTGATGCCTTCTGGTAAGATAGGAGAAGCTGGAGGAGTGTCAAGACTAAACTGCACAACCTCATGATCTGAACCATGCGAGGGAGAAGACACGAAGGCTATAGGGAGTTGGTGATAGGGTACAGAAGTAGGTGAAGATGACGCCGCAACAATAGGCACATATGTGGCACCTTACAAAGAACTAGGAGTAGCATTTACTGCCAAGGATGCAGATAAAAATTACTGCTCATTAAAGATAACATGGCGAAAAACAACTACTTTCCGATCTGGTGTGAGGCAATAATAACCCTTATGCTGAGAGTTGTACCCTAAAAACGTACAAGTTTGAGATCTAAACTCTTGTTTATGTTATAAAAACGGTCTTAAGTATGGAAAGTAGCAATAGCCAAAAACGCTGAGATGATCGTACTTCGGTTCATGTCTGTAAAGCTTCTGAAACAGAGACTAACCTTGAAGAACTAGAGTAGGAAGTCGATTTATGAAATGAACGGCACTATAGAATGCATATCCCCAGTGTTGCATAGGAAGATTAGCTTGAGCTAAAAGTGTGAGCCCGGTCTCCACGATATGTCGATGTTTACGCTCAGTGACCCCATTTTGTTCAGAGGTATAAGAACACGACAAACGATGAAGAATTCCCTAATCAGCTAGAACGGAGGTAAAGGCCCGATACTCCCCGCCCTAGTCACTTTGAAACTTATTAATATTCTTCTCGAACTGAATTGCAATCATCTTCTGAAACTGACGAAAACAGTCAGTTGCTTGAGATTTATGTTTAATCAAGTATACCCAGGTAAACCGACTACACATGTCCACAAAAGAAACATAATACAAATGTTCTTCACAATCAACAGATGCTAGACCCCACAGGTCAGAAACGACTAATTCAAACAACTCATCATATTCAGTAGATGAACAAGTAAAAGGCAATTTATGAGCCTTGCCTTTCTAACAAGCGATACAAATATTAGAAAGAGATTTCTTGTTAGAAATAATTCCACATTTATTTAGAATAGTATTAACAATTTTAAATGACAGATGACCAAGCCTATAATGCCAGAGAGTAAACTCATTAGAATTAAAAGAACTGCCTTGGAGATCAACATTATGAACAACTGAATCTACAACTGGTGAGGTAGACGATGAGACCAAAAAATGATAGAGTCCTTCATGAACTTGGCCCCGCAGCAAGATGTCTTGCGTCTTGACGTCCTTTATGAGATAATAGGATGGGTGAAATTCAAAGAAAACATTGTTGTCCTTAGCAAACTGTGACACAGATAAGGGATTCTTGCGAATGCTAGGAACATACAACACATTAGTCAACCGTAACAATTTGGAACTGGTAGAAATAATTGTGTCTCAAACATATTTAATTTTAGTAGGTACCCCATTGCCCATTAAAAGTTTAGATGTACCTGAATACGGAGCGGTGGCATTCAAATTTTGCAGCATCCTGACAGACATGATTTGACGCACCCGAGTCCTGGTACCATGATGTGGTCTCGACCGGCGTAGGAACATACGGATCAACGCTACCAAAACTAGAGTCGTACTGAAAGGCATCTGAAAAATCTAAAGCACGAAAGTCAGGAATTTGAGGCAAACCAATATCCTGGTAATTGTCAACATCAAACACCCGAGCACGAGGCTTTGTACGCCATGGAACTTCATAAATTATTTTTTCTATTATAATTTATTTCATATTTTTTGAAATTAGTAATGGCAAAATCTCTAATCTATTGGGATGAAAAGCACATTTCGGTTGATCAATTGCAAATGGTAAGTTTTTTTATTATATTTAATCTAATTTAATTTAAAAATTTTCTTGTTATATTAGAATTTAATATTTTGTTAGTTTTTTTTATATAGGTGGAAGATCAAATTTTGGAGACATATGTTTGTAATCTACTCGCTCCTCTATCACCCTTAATCGAACCTTACTTGAGAGATGCGAGATTTCTACACAGGGCTCTTATGGGTAGATGGTGTAAATTGGACCCCACACTTATAAGCGCGATGGTGGAAAGGTGAAGACCCGAGACACACACATTTCATCTTCCATGCAGCAAGTGTATTATAACATAAGAGGACGAGCAGTTACAGTTCGAGTTACCGGTAGATAGGTCGATAGTGACTGGGTCAGTTTACATAGCCAATTAGAGAGATGTATGCAAGCAACTTTTTGGGAGGGTTCCGGAAATGATTTATGGAGCCCTTATAGATATGAATTGGTTAAGAAGAAATTCAAATGGGTTTGATGGGAATTCGAGTGAAGTCTAAAGAGAACAACACACTCAGGTGTACATCCTTATTATCATCGGAAGTCTTCTAATACCCGATAAGTCATGAAATCTTGTCCATCTAAGATGGCTGCTGAAATTCATCAACTTTAGAGAAGTGGGCAAATTTAGTTTAGGGTTAGTCGTGTTGGCGACGTTTTACGGGGAGATGTATCGGGCGATGAAACCATAAAAAATTAAAATCAGTGGTTGCTTGCTACTACTGTAATCATAGGTGTGGTACCGACTGCCATTTTTATGTCCTCGAGTAGACTACCCCTATACGTTCCCACTCGTAACAAGGTAAAATTCATTAGATAATATATTTACCATAATAAAATTATTTAAATTTTAAATTATTGTGTTAACATATTATTTCAATAGGTGGAATAATAGGCTGAGGTACGTGGGACTATAGGATTAGCTTTGAGATATACAGCTTCGGTTAGACCAACAATCGAAAGCAGATGTATTTATTTTTTAAATTTGAATTATATAATATTAATGTAGTTAATTTAAAAATTAATAATATATACAACTAACATTTGTATTATTTTAAAATAGTTTGAATGGACGTCTAACTCCGATCCGGCAATTCAAGAATGCATCTTGTCTGAATTCTTGGTGAATCCCAATATTTGGCACACGTGAATGTGCCATTAGTAGTGTACGCTACGGTAGAGATACATGAGTCGAATAAAGTATTGTGGCAATTCAAGTTTAGGTAATCAATTCTATCGGCATCCCAAGACATTGAAGATCTACATGATATCAATTTGCGAGAGAGAATGAATGAGCATTGGCCTATATTTTATACGTAATATATCAATATTTAGAATAATAGGTATGAGTTTTTACCTACTTGCAAGGCCATTATCGTTCCGTAGCTAGCTTGTGATCCCAAGTACATGCCAAGATTTAGGGTCCATAGTAAATCATAACTACTAACGTAATAGACGAGGGGTAGGCAACCACATACGAGGAGACCATGATGGGGGCCTAGGCATCCAAGGTTTGGCGCAACTGCCAAGACGGGTCCATCGTCTACACCTATGTAAAAACCAACACCTATGGTCGCACCACCCCCCGGTTAGTATGACTTGACTTAGTCTTGTACTTATACTAACCCCGTCATTTTTACACAAGCACCACATATTACACCATATTTTTCTGTTTCTACATCGATGCCAAGTTTTATTTTTAAACCTTCGTCCCGACATATTACTCGTAAATACCATCGACGTTTTAGATGACAACGATGTCGCTGAAAACATGTAGGTCATCTATGTTTGGGGCACCGACCTGAAGTTTAATTTTTATGTCATCAATGTATGAAACACAATATAGTTATATGACTACGTCGATGGTGTCGCAAACACCTTCGGGATCATTGTTCTACTAAGGTAGACCATTGTCGCAACCACCTATTCCTATTACAGAGGATACACGATTACAACCGATCAAAATCAACTACGGACAAAGGTAAAGAAGATGAGAAGTCAAAACCACAACTTTTACCGGAGGTTGAACCAAGAAGGAATTTGGCTCGCAATAATCGACTACCCCGATGTGGCACACATTTTGGCCGAAAATTGGATTGGTTAAATTTTTAAATAAATATAGAATGTTTTTATTGTATTGATGTTAGATATGAAATTTTTTAAAATAAAAATCATTTTTGCATCAAAATTGGTTGTCATTGTCATTTCATATTATTAAATCAAGTACGCACAGGAATAATGGAAGAAATTTATATATTTTATTGATTTGTATGGTATAATAAAAACACGTGTTTACAAATTACAAAAAAAAAATGAGTATAAATGAAAAAATTAACAAATAGATTGCAGTTAAAAATTAATAAATCGGTTAAAAAATTAATAAATCTGTTAATGAGGTGTTGTCCTTATGTTATCCTGTCGATGTGGATATGACAACGTTGTATGCCCTAGGTTCCTACACCACCTACATAACCTCGGTTGGTTTATCTTCTCCCGAATATTCATTTTGTCACGTATCCGAGTTGATGTCAGTTGACCTTTTGGTTTTATGATACAATGATCTATCATGTAAAAACTTGAATGGAGTGCTCGATACTGGAGGCCACATGCGTTTATCTAGGACCGGTGGGAATACGTTTCTCCATACATTATACAAGTGTTCTAGTTTGTACACTTCGTTTACAAAGCTTATGTGATCGAAACGTCGATTGTCACATGTTGCAATTGCATGAGCGCATGGAAAACTAAGTGCGTCAAATCTCCTATAGTCGCAAGTTCATTGTCTTAAGTGTACATGGTATGCTCCCTTGGCAATACTTTGGTCTGGTTTGTTAAACACTGTAACCCGAAACATGAGGTTTTCACATGAGTGAAACATTGGATACATACAGTTCGCTCGTGCTGTAGCTTTTTTAATTTCTTTCAGTACATCATCGCTCCAAACGTGGTCGCCCTTCATATGTCTAAATATTTTTCCACTCGCTTTGGAAAATGTTCAGCCAAACGGAAATATGTTTCTTTGACAACCGAGGTTATCTGCAAATGAAGCATTCCCTTTAATACAGAATCAATGCATTCCGCTAGGTTTGTCATCATGTGTCCATATCGTAGACCCCGTCATACGATTGTGTCCACTGATTGAAGGGTATATTAGAGAGGTAACCCGCCTTGGCATTGTTGATTGCCCGTAAGTTTTCCAAAATTTCATGGAAACAGCGTTTGACGAGCTCGTACACTATGGAGAAAAATGAATAGTTTATCCATAATACTCAACATCTGTTGACCGATTAAATATCAAACAATTGAAACAGTGGTGAATACATACCCATGTTGATCACTTGTACGCGTTAAGCTGCAAATCGTGTTGTCCTTGGTGTGTGGGGTCTCAAAGGCTTCCTTGTCGTTTAATTTCGATCACTATTCTAAGTCCCCTGTCGGAGATGACGCATATATCGATTGAGGGCAAACATGCCTCCTCAACTTAGATAAGAAGAAATCTTAGTTATTGCAAAAGCAATTGGCAGGATGCGTTTTTAGTACACTGCCAGAAAAAATACTTTCAGTGCATCTGAGCTTTCAATGCATCCGAGCTTTCAGTGCTGTTTCTGATAGTGCACTAAAAACGCATCTTACGTGGAGCATTTTCCTTCTAGCACTTTCAACTTAACACTTTTCCCCACTTACCCATCAGATATCCCGAGATTCTTAAGATATATTTTCTAAAGCTATCTGAAAGTTAGAAAATAATGCATTGAAAAATCTAATCGACCTTAACCTGCTGTGGAAAAAATTATCAAAACTCAATTGTATTAAAAAAATTAAAAATAAATCAAATCGAATAATTCAAGTTTTGATTATGAATTGAATTGAATTTTACAATTTGAATAATTCGAATATACCATTAGTGTAATTACGATGCTTCTAAATATCGAATTAAATAATTATTAACTTTACATCTCAAAAAATTATTAAAAGAATTAAAGAATATATAAAAACTTAAAAGAAAGAACTCAAAACCCAACACAACCCTAAATCCTAAAATTCACAAAATCCTAATCTTATTTAAAAACAAAAAACAAAACCTTAACCCTAAAAGATCAAAAGAAAAACATTTAGCTGAAAACATTTTCTTACAAATCAATAGAAAATACTTTTAACTGAAAATATTTTTGTTATTTCGACCAAATCTTGATATTTAAAAAAAAAAAACTAACCTAAACTAATAAATATTTTTAGAAAAGGGGATTTTTTTAAAAAATTCATTCGAAAAAAGCTAATATAATGGAAAAGACCTAAATTATAAACAAAAAGGACGTGGAAAAGACCCCACAAAGAGTGGTGGCCACGAAGAGAACACGTGGAGCACAGATGAAACGTTTTCAACAGTGGCGAGTCTGAACGCGCCATCTGGGTTGCGTTTTTCCATTTTACAACAAGTAACAATCATCATCAGACGGTTGAGCGCCACATTTCAAAAAAGCGCCACGTGACTCGATAAGACAGCGCGTGACCACACGATTTCAATTTCATTACCAGCAGCAGCAAACCACCAACTGGTAATAAATGAACAAAGTAATTTACACGTTTTATAATCAATAATTTAATTAAAATTTCATGATTGAATTTCAGCGAGTAAAAGTTTTGCATATTTTTAACGTTAATCCATATTAGCTGCTCTAATTAACAACAATTCAAGCGTTAGAACTTTATTTTTTAATTTTAGACCACATTTAACAATTTATGTGTCAAGAAAATACTGATTTTAAAATATATTTAGAAATATGAACATTTTTTTATATTTAAAAAATAAGTCAATTTTAAAGAGAGAAATAAAAAATCATTTTACAAAATGTACTTTTTAACTTTTTTTTATATATTATTTTTTTTGATAAGATGATTTAATGTTAGTGATATTATTCTAAACATATTGGTTTTTTTTATTTCATATTATTTCAAGTTTTTTTATTTGTTTTTAATTAATAAATATATTATTTTCAAATGTTTTATTTTTAATTTATCTTTTTATTAATTCATCTTTTTAATTAATAACTCTTTTATTTATAGAAACAAATAATTATTGTCAAATATCATTCTTTGTAATAAATATATTTTTTACATGTGTAATATTTATTTTTTAATCCATATCACGAGTGTAGTAAATTTTAGTATTATATATTTTTGTATGTGCATTTGAGATATTTCACATATAAAGATAATGATATTTGAAATAATTAATTGAAATATTTCACATATAAAAAAATTTAAATATCATATCCACAATGTAGATAAAAAATAATGATATTTGAAATAATTATTTAATTTTATAATATTATAAAACACCATACCCACTATATAAGTAGAGAAAATAAATATTTGACATATAAATATTATTTATAAAGAAAAATATATCAAAAAATTAGTTGATGTTTATAAAAAATAAAATATATTTAACATAATGATAAATATCAATTTTATCAAAAATATTTTTTATTATATAATTTTTAATAATTATTTGATTTTATAAATAAAATATTTATTAATTAAAAAGATGAATTAAAAAATAAAAAAACTTGAAAATAATATATTTATTAATTAAAAAAATTTTGAAACAACATGAAAGAATATGGAAATTTAAGATAAAATCACTATTATTTAACAATCTACAAGAGGAGCTAATATGTTAAAAATAGTAATTAAAAATAAAAATAAAGCTTAATTCAATATGAAATAAAAATAAGAGGGGAATCAAACCCGAGATTGAAGAATAAAACCACTAACATTTAACCATCTGACTAAAAGAACTGATGTATATTGTAGGACGCATTTTCTATTTCTCCCAATAGTAGAACTATTTCCCTAAATTTTTTTTTAAATCAGCATTTTTTTTAAAATTTTGACCCTATTTATGGTTTTTTTTTTTTTGCATTGATACCCAAATTGTGAATTATTTAGAAAATTATTTTATTTTTCGAAGTAAGAAAATAAGGTTTCAAAAGATAATATGTATATATTAATGTGATAATTTTTTTTTAGAAGCTAAAAAATTAAATTATTTTATGGTTAACTCCATTAATGGGATAAGCATGAAAAATAAAATAATTAGGAGACACAAAAACTGCATATATCTATGTATTACCAAATATATAATAGGTCGTCTCTCACTGTCTCAACAATTATCCTCTTTCTTTTCACTTTTTCCTTCTCACTTGCAGAAAACAAAATTTCTTCAAAAACCCGAAGTTTCCTCTCAGAAGAGAAAAATAAAAGCGAAGCTTTGGGTTTTTTAATGCATGATCTGTTTTCATTGATTAATCAAAAATATATATTTGTTTCTATTCCCGGGTTTTAAGGGAAATCCTACCATTGTTGCCAACTCAGTTGACTTTTAATATCGTCAAGAGTGAAAGGGTCAGCGAATTATAATCCTTGCTTTGAATTGTTCATTGTTGGGAATAAGCTGAAAACCTAACTGGGAATTAGAATTTGAGTGTTTGTTTGTTAGTTGGAGAGATGACGCTAGAGTCTTTACCTGGGAGTTCAGGGTATCTGGATTTGTTTCCAGAGAGACGAATGTCATATTTCAGTAATCCTTATGTTTTAGGACTTACTGTAATTGCTGGAATTGGTGGCTTGCTCTTTGGCTATGACACAGGTATTAAATCCCTTTCAACCCTTATTTCTAACCTTTGTGTTTTTTGCTCATCATGAGATTTATTGTTTAGTCTGGTTCATCTGATGACAAAGATTTGTATATTTGTATAGGTGAAACCAAGTTTTGTTTGAATGTCCAGTTCATCTAATGACAAAGATTTTTATGTTTCAATTGATTAAACTAAGTTTTGTTTGATTGTCTGGATTGTAGCAGCAGAATTGAACTGATCTTAGACATTGAAGGTTTTGTGAACCAGGAAAAGAAAAAGACTGAGTAAACACATTTTTGGTCTTAAATATGGTGTCAAAGAAAGAAACACTCTTACTCTAACATGATTACATGATTGATTTTCTTTTAATTCCTCAATTCAATTGAGCTTTTGTAACTTAAAAAACCCTTAAAACTGTTAAACTAGCTCATTGCTTCTGCATTATGTTATCTGGACTTCTTTAAGCAGTATCAGATATTCAACTGAACAAAACAGGAACACATGATTCTCTTCATTTCTTCTTCTTTTTTAATTTCTCAGGGAACGTGTTCTCATTTGGAAATGATAATAATTGCAGGTGTAATATCAGGGGCCCTTCTTTACATAAAAGATGACTTTGAGATCGTCAGGCAGAGTAGTTTCTTGCAGGTATTATGAACTTCTAAAGGTGTTCTGAAATACTAAACTTACTTCAGTCATAAAAGAGCATGAAAAAGAAAGAAACCAAAGAAATTTTTATTTTTTCCTTTTTGTGTATGATTGATTGAGTGGGGGAGGAAGAAATGGTGTTAATGATGAGGACTTTGTTAGCAGATCCCCACAGGCAACTTCTTGTTGGATCTTGTGTGTTGTGATAAGGCAACTCTTCATTTTTTTCCCGAAGCACTTGTGTTTGACACATGCTCGGACATGGTATGGGGATAGGATCCTCTGAGTACATGGAACGCTTGGAAAAAAAACTGCACATACCTGTTTCAGGCACATACCCATATCCAAAACTTATCCTCGAGTCTGAGTAAAATAGCTTGTGTGTGCTTGCAGCTGCTAGCTTTCAGTTGACTGGATAGGCGATTCTAATCCTGTAAAAAAAGAGCCAAATCTTGTGTTTGCAAAAGGTGCAGAAGGGGAGCAATTAGGGGATTGGGAGGGGCCCCATGACCCCTAAACATGATAGCTTGTGTGTACATGCAGTTGCTAGGTTTTAGTTGATTGGGATAGGCAATTCTAATCCCTCTTAAAAGAAAAGGCAAATTTTGTGTTTGCAAAAGGTGCAGAAGGGGAGCAATTGGGTGATTTGGAGGGCTTATAGTTCCACTGGCCTTTAAACTCGGTATCTTGTATAACTCCTAATGTTAGTTAACATGCAAATATGTTGTTAATTTCCAAATCTTTCCATGTTTGGAAACATCCTGATTCTTTTAGTTGGCAGGAAACTATTGTCAGCATGGCCTTGGTTGGTGCAATGATTGGAGCTGCATCTGGCGGTTGGATTAACGATGCTTATGGACGTAAGAAGGCTACTCTTCTTGCAGATGTTGTCTTTACTGCTGGAGCAATTGTCATGGCCGCTGCACCTGATCCGTATGTGCTGATATTGGGACGCCTTTTAGTTGGCCTAGGTGTGGGTACTGCCTCCGTGACCGCTCCCGTATATATTGCTGAAGCATCACCTTCAGAAGTAAGGGGTGGGCTAGTTAGCACAAATGTGCTTATGATAACTGGTGGACAGTTTCTTTCCTACCTTGTAAATCTTGCTTTTACACAGGTCAGCTTGTCTTCCTACTTCATTTGGTTTCATCTGCTTGAGCCAATACGCACACACACACATTATGTGATGACAATTATGATATCTGTAAAATATTATTATATTTTGCATTTATGAAAAAATTGCTATTTTAAGAAAAGTGGGATTTCCCCATTTTCCTTTAAAAAAATGTTTTTCTATCAGAACTGAAAATAAATTGTCCAATTATCTTGCTCAAATGCATTTGTTTGCTTTAGAAGTTCAATATTCACAAGGCTGGTGGTGAATGAAGCTAATAAATGGTTGGATTAACAAGCTTTAGCTGACATCTGTAGATGTTGAACTTACTAGGATGGTTCAAATGGTATAGGGTGTTGAATGTGCTTGTTAAATTACTGGTTAATAAATCAACGATGATAACTTTTTCATAATTCTAGAATCTCTTTTTGTGGTTGTTAACGAGTTGAACAAATACTTGATTAGGTAGCCCTCAAATTGTGTTCTAAGTAATACCAGTTCTCTGAGGTAATTGTTGTTTATTTTCTTGGAAAAGTAGAGTAATATTGTTCTATTTATGCACGTTCATTATTCTGCCAGAGTGAAAGGGTTTTCAGTTTTGCAGTTTTGGAGACACCGTATCCCAGATATTAATACAGGGTTTGCATTTTATTGGTCTTGAGCGGAAACATCACTGATGGAACTCACATCACTGATGCAACTCACTTGTTCTTTCCTGCTAGTTGGGTTATGCATGCGCAAGCCTTTTTTTCAGCATGTTGAATTTTACCTTGTAAACTAAATTTTTCCATGGCACGTGATTCTTAACTATGATGCAATGTTGATTAAATGTGTTCCATGTTCCCGTAAAATATGTGATAATGAAACGAAAACCAGAACTTAGAAAGTGTGTTCAGAAGCTTTTGTTACCCTCTTTCTGAAGCCATTTCTTTTTTGGGCTACTTGTCCACTCAGAGCTAAGGCCTTCTAGTTTGATCTCAAATTTATAGATCCAATTTCGAGACTATGGGGACTAAGCTTATTGCATTTTCTGCTAGTAGAGACCCGTGGTTTTGTAAAACAAATCGAAGCATCTTAAGAGAAATAGACATTTGATTCTGTTAGCATAACTAGTTGAAATAATATCCGTTTAAATCTGGATATACGAGTTTTGAGGTCTTAATGTTCTTAGAGATGAGAGAAGCATATGAATGTGTGAAGGATCAGTCTGAATGTTACCGGGCATTTATGCATCATAGGACTTCATGCACTCCAAAATGTTTTCAAGTACCACTACTAGCTGTCTAAAACATTGTTGCACGAACAGGTTCGAGGAACTTGGAGATGGATGCTTGGAGTTTCAGCTGTGCCAGCTGTCATTCAGTTCTTCCTTATGCTATGTTTGCCCGAGTCTCCACGATGGCTTTTCATGAAGGTACGTGTAGTACTTCGGGGGAATATCTTTGTTGATTCTGTATGGGAATATCTTTGTTGATTCTGTATACTCCTTTAATGAACCATCTCATCATATTGTACAGAATGAGAAAGATAAAGCCATAGCTGTGCTTTCTAAAATTTATGACATTGCTCGGTTAGAAGATGAAGTGGATCACCTTTCTGCTGCACTAGAAGAAGAACAGCAGAGAAAGAATACTGTCAGATATTTGGATGTTTTTAGAACAAAAGAAATTAGACTTGCTTTTCTGGCTGGGGCAGGACTGCAGGTAAGAACTCTATCATTGACATTCTTTTAGATTGTGTTGCCTATTGGAATTAAGTTTTTCTTCTATATTATGTTCTAGAAAATCAACTGGTAAATCTGTCATTGCTTGAGACACCACTTTGTCTAATTCCAAGTGCGCATAACATGACTCGTGGCCCTTTATGTCTTGTATCTGTAGGCTTTTCAGCAGTTCACTGGCATCAATACAGTTATGTACTATAGCCCAACAATTGTCCAGATGGCTGGCTTCAATTCCAATCAGCTAGCACTTCTGCTGTCTCTCATTGTCGCTGCCATGAATGCAGGAGGAACTGTTGTCGGCATTTACCTTATCGATCATTTCGGAAGGAAAAAGCTGGCTCTTTCAAGCTTATCCGGTGTCATCATGTCCCTTGTCATCCTTGCTGGGGCTTTCTTTGCTGAAACACCTGATTCTTCTAATGGAATTTATGGATGGCTGGCAGTCATTGGATTAGCCCTCTACATTGCATTCTTCGCACCTGGAATGGGGCCTGTTCCATGGACTGTGAACTCAGAGATATACCCTGAGCAATACCGAGGGATCTGTGGGGGCATGTCGGCTACTGTGAATTGGATTTCAAATTTGATTGTGGCCCAGACTTTTCTTACAATTGCTGAAGCACTGGGAACTGGTGTTACTTTCTTGATTCTCGCTGGCATAGCTTTGCTTGCAGTGGTTTTTGTGATTGTGTATGTGCCGGAGACCAAGGGGTTGACATTCGTTGAAGTGGAACGAATTTGGAAAGAAAGGGCTTGGGGAAGCAGTTATAACACTGAAAGCCTTCTTGAGCATGGAAACGAGTCCACCTAGTCACCATCGAAATCAACCCGGCATGCGTTTCTACAAAGTCGGTATCCTGTCCCGGAGGCAGTTGAAGGTGTGAGCTTCATCTTTCTACACATAAATGTTGAAAGGTGAGGCATCTTAAAACATTTAGATTGTTTACTGCATTTTGGTCTTGCATATTTCAAAGTTGAGAAGGAACTTGGTCGTGATGATAGGTATTGTATATATAAGTTGTATTATCGCCAACGGCACGGGACATCTTTTAAGTAGGCCCGAAGTCGAGGCATGATCCTTGTATATGTTCTTTAGCTCATGTTTTCAAAGCTTTGTTGGAAGCAAAAATGGCAGCATTGGAATCATGATGGATTGTTTTTATTGTAGTGGACACCCCGAAACAGCATCTAATTGGCCTTTTAAAAAAGAAGAAAAACACAGCCCCTTTAGAATGCATGAAACCAAAGAGTGGATAATTAGGGTTAAGATTGAACTTTTTTTTTTTATCTTATTTCAATTCATAAATAAGAATATAATTTACATTTATTTTGTATTAATAACAATATCAGTATCAATTAAACTAAGATTTAATATTTAAATATGAATTCGATTTAATATTTAAATATGAATTTAAATTATCTTTTAAATATCTAAGTTCAATAGATATTATCTAAAAGTAAAGCAAAGCATATTTATATAATGGATATTTGAGGGTTAATAATTGCATTTACTTCGAATTTGTTACGAATTAAATATTATTTAAATTTGTAATATTCAAATTAAAAAAAAATAGGTAGTCAAAATATCCAAATTCACGCTACATATCGTGATTCCTAAATTATATATATATATATATATATATATATATATTTCACTTATATCTTTTTATTGTTGGATTTTTAAACATAAACAATATATTTTTCATAGTTAATATTTGATACACTACTTGTGGGATACCATAATTTTATAATTATATTTCAAATACTTAAGTCTTGAATTTTTGTTTCACTATTTCATAAATGGAATTGTTATGCATTAGTGATCATCATCCCGAATTCTAGACAGGATCTAGGTCGACAACCCGCGATCCGGATAGGACCCACCAGAAGATTGAGTATAAGGCAAACCGTGAGAGGACAACGAGGGGAGCTCGCTAACCGAGTTCCCAAGGAGAGCTCACACGAACCAAAAGAAAGTTGTGGTCTCAGTTCGCATATACCCAAGAAGATCACAGAAGGGAGACCACGTGCTCTGGCAGGCAATCCAGAGTGAAACGCCTATCCAGCATGCCTGAGTTCCGCTCAGAACGCTAGTCCTAGGAATAGTGGAGTCATGAACAATGGGGTCATGTCATGAATAGTAATTGCATGTATAAATATTTGAATGTTCTCATTAATAAGATACGAGAGAAATTACTCAAAATTGGTGTAGTGAGCATGGACGAACTTCCGATCATTGGATTTCTTCAGTTTGGTTTTCTTTTCTTTAGTTTCATAAAAGAAATGGTTCACCTAAATGAGATTTCCCCTTTAACATTTCATCAAGACAGGCTGGAGCATCATGTTCTGGTGGTCAGCATAATGAAGCAGATTTGTTTGCCGGATGGTTTACCGATAGACAGGAGAACTTCGACAACGCAGTTTATCAAGGAGTTTCTAGTCCTCTAAACCTGAATGTTTCCATCAATCAGGGGTTGTCACTTTCTCGTAGCCAAGAGGCACCCCCACAGCAATTCTTTGCTCTTCAAGAGCAAATGAGGTTCATGAGGGAACAGATGGCCACTTAAGAGGCACGGTTCGAGCAACAACAAGCTTTTCAAGAAAATCTTTTCAGGCAATTTTTATTTTATTTTATTTTATTTATTTGTATGTTTTGTGGGCCCAGGCGAAATGGGCTTCTTACAACAAGAATTTTTATCTTTGGAACCAATTGATCTATCACACTTCAAGCATGCATTACTTTCATTTATTCTAACAAACTGTCCTATTGGAACTTTGATTCAAATACATCTACAATTAACTTGCAATAAAGTGAGTTATCATTTTTGAACTTCTAATTCATTTTACTTTTTATGACGATCCATCTAACTATTATTTCTCTCCCCTAATGTTAGGAAAACTGCTAAATCAAAATAGTAATCACCAAATCATGTCATAATTGAATCTCAATTTATTCAACACAATTAATAATACAAGAAGGCTCATAACTAAGGTATATTCTCAACTTTCTTTAAATATTCATTTTGTGCATTGTGGAGGAACAACTTAAACATATATTGCATATTCAAAAATTCTAAAATACATTGTATTTGACTATGACCGAAAACGAATTATAATGGAGAGTATTTATCAAAACTTATTAGCATGATGCGTACAAGTGACAATTCATATAAAATATCATATCCTTATACTTATATAAACTTTTGTTCTAAAAAAATATAATTTAACTACTAACTGGAGGCATTTAATTATTAATTGTTTGCACATTAAAACAGAATTTTAGAATGATTAGTCACATTGACAATCTAACTTACAATAATCATTGAAAGTTCAAGTAATAAATTCACTAACATTATCAAGAATTGTCCTGATTGCATTGTCTAAAAGTTTTGTTCTTAAACAAATCATTAAACAATTAATCTCGCAAACTATAACTTACAATTTAATAACTCACATGTGATTATGTACATGCATCAACTAAAATCATATCAAAATATCCACATCTATATTTCTTTTAGAAATACACGAAATTCAATCTCAATTTTCAATTTTTGTAAGTAGACATGGGCCCTTGCATTACTCATTTAAGTATTTAACCCCGTAGAAGTACCCTATCAAACCTCCCTTGATAATTGAAAACTTGAGTTATACATGCTTGAATCCAATTAAAATCTTAGGGAATTCTAATACCCTAATATGTAATTAAAAATTTTGAAATTTAAAAGTTAAAAATTAGATCTTTTAATTTTATGATTTAAAAATTTTGGTCTAATTATTAACATTATTAATATTTTCCATCAAAAAATTCTACGTTGACATGTTGATTAGATTATGGTCATATGATGTTACATATGATTGATAAAAAATAAACATGTTAACAAATTTTGACAAAAATTACACAAATAATGATTAAACTAGAAATTTTTAGATTGGAAAAACCGGAAGATTGAATCTTTTTAACTTTTAAACTACTATGGACTAATAGCATATTTTAACCAAAGGAAATCCTGATGTATGAAATCAAAGGCCTTCCTCGTATCAAGAGGGGACAAATTTCCCGTCACAACCATTTACCAACTCTTGAGCAGAAGAACATTATTTATAGAACTCCAACCCTCCATAAAAGCACTATGATTAATAGATATAATAGATAGCCAGCATGAAATTGGTCTAAACTTAGGAGCTTGACCTGGGTTTGGGACCAAAGCAAGAATAGTATAACTAAAAGACCCTAACAGCTGACCAGAATCAAAGAAAAAATTGACAGTCCTCACCACATCAGCTCCCAATGCTTGAAAGAATTTGGCAGTATAGCTATAGAGAAAATAGTGGATTTTATCCACATCTACAACAGGACAAACCAAACCAGACTTAAGATTCTCTTCTAACATGCGATTACAATCACTCTCATCTAAAACTCAAATTATGATAGACAGTTTAAAAATTCCAAAAAAAAAAAAACAGACTGAACCGGTATCATCCCTACCATGTGCAAACAGAAAAAACTGTAGTTAACCAGTAGTAACAAAACATGTAATTTTTCCTCGTATACTGAACAATGAACAATTTGTGACTGATGTTATTAAAATACTGATATATTAAATAAGTTTTTCCTCATATGTTAACTCATGTTTCATAAATATCAAGCAAACCCTTCAGGTTTCTGACTGACCGAAATATCTTCCGGAAATTGTGGCCAAAATGTTTAGCATAATAACTTCATCATCGACCTCACACTTCCCAGCTCTCAAGTTAGCACACTTCCGTAGCAGACTACGAAGCGATGCACAAGTATCCGCATCCAGAGGCGAGTCAATTGCTGCACATAAAGCAAATAGCCACACACAGTTGCTCCTTGATAGTGAGCTCATGTTCTCAACCAAACTTATCCATTTCCTAAGCAGTGAAACTCGAGCTACTGAGTCCATCTTTCGGATTGTGGACAAGGTCGGGTAGTCACCACAAGCATCACTGATAGAGGTTCTAGGACATGGATTGTTGTGAGACGATGAAATCTCGTTGTCTGCAGTATTCAATAAAGGTACCTGGTCAGAACAGACTTCACTGGTTGCATGACTGTTCAATTTCTCGATAACGCCACTGGCCGGCAACTGAAACAAATCATCCTCTCGAACAGATAATTTTGGTAGCTTACAAGAAATCTCAATATTGGGATCCTCTATTTGTAACAGGGCCTGAGATCAAGAAAGGAAACAAAAGTTAATTTTTCTTTCAGGTTTTGAAATCTTAAAAGATAGCTTTAGAATTCAAAGAAATGAAAGCTTTTCTCCTAGGTTGTTTCAACTTTATTTTTGTTGTACCCATCTTTGACATCCATGTTTGATATATATTTGAACATGAGTAGGGAGAAATATGTGCAAAAACTCAGTTTTAAAGACTCCATTGTACCAGAAAACTCAGTTTTAAACACTTTGAAAAGAGGAAGGGGAAAAGATTCGAAATAAGCATTGTTAAAGGATCTAAGATCGTTCATTCACTCAATGTGCACTTCATATATTATAAATATATATAAAAAAATATATCCAATTTCAAGGTTACATGTTTCTCTCCAAGATTATTCAATCAGTATACAAAGTCAAGCAATGATGGCAGAAGAAACAAAACCCGAAAGTACATACCAGTCGTAGCTCTGAAAAATCTGCAAGAAATGCATCCTCCCAATGTTTCAATGGCAATAAACGTTCCGGGCACTTAGCAATTTCAGGAATCTGGGGCATATAAACACTTTGTTCCTTGTTCAATATAGTCCTGTCAGGCTTGGCGATCTTCACTTTCGGAATTTGAGCAGCTTCCCACCTAAACAGGAAGTTAAGGACTATTAGTTTGATACAATTAGAATACTCGTATTAACCATAGAAAATCTCTATTTTGTGACGTAAGATATCCAACTGTCAATCAAAAAGCAACTCCAATAAAAACTAGACTTGAAATCTCGCAAATAAATGCAATAATGTCGAAGAGGTTTCCAATATGATTTATTATCCCAACAAAAATTAACTACAAGTAACACTTAATTTTGTATCTACGGCTCCATGAAACCAACAGGATAAGCAGAGAAGTCACCATGAGATATTGAGAATAAAGCACTGGAAGAATGTCTGATAATCAAAACCATTCTAATGCCATAACATTGAATTGGCAACAGGCCAAAGGGCCGAAACTTATAAGCCAAGGTTAGATGCTATTCCATACTAAAGACCTAAACAAGTGTTGAAGCTTCCACATCTGCACCTCCACACTCCAACAATCTTAAATTAGTCAGACTCAGACATATGTTCAGGTTTCCTGAAGCTTGACCCTGAAATGTTGCAATTGCAAGACAGCAATTATACTAATAAGTACTGGAACTCTACAAGTATGCAAATTCTTTCACTTAAATGAGGACATGTTTGAGAGAGTTCAGCAGCTGGTTGTACTTTCTTTAGCATGGCTTGAACTGTGATAAAAACCTAGTAATAGGTCCGTGAAAATGGATAAACCTATGAAAGCAAAACAGCATTGCTGATAAAGAAAATGGATAAATTAATTGACAATTTAAAGATAAGGAAGGATTACCTGACACGCCTAAGATATTCTAATCCATCCTCCGGAGGACCAGACTCGAAGTCAGGTTCCCCTTCTACCATGAAAGCAGGCCTAAGAATGCTGGTGTAATCTTCGTCACCGTCATCATCTTCAATACATTCTTCTTCCGCGTCAACAAAGGAATCAACTTCAACATCACAAGTAGGAGAAAAACTGAAAGGATATATATTTTCCGTCTCATTATCCTCCATGTATTCTAGTTCATTACCCACATTTTCATAATAATCCCCTGAAAGAGATTGAAATATTTAACGAGTGCTTGTGCATGTCAGAATATTGAATCCAAATAAACAGCAAAACATTTCAAATATGCAAGTAAAAGCCAACAGCAAAACATTATAAACATGCAAGTAAGAGCACAGGAAAACATTGCAAAATGCATGTAACAGCAAATGGCTAATAAAAGCTTTTCCATCGCACTTCATTAAAGAATATCATCACTTTATTACTTTCTAGTTACAAAGAATGTAGCATATCATCTGTACCACTAACACACATTAGATCTAAAATACCCAACAGCAAGACTCCAATGTACAATAGCCTATTGGAACTAAACACAGAAATAATGCACCTAAGTACACACAAGAAAATCCTATCAGTTCAATTGTTGAACATAAGGTCTTTTTCCAGTTCGCTTCAGACCATTCTTCAATGTACAAAGATATTGAGACCATTCCTTGTTCCCCTTCCAGCAACCACACCTGTTACAACAGAAAATGAACCCATCAAGTTGACACTAAATGAGCTGGATTCTGGTCGATGACTGCTCAGAATGTCTACGAGTTTCCATATCAATTAAAAGACACTAGTTTTTTATATAAAAAAGAACTGAATAATAGAGGAAAAGCCTTTTTTTAAAGATAAAACTATGATTTTTTTTTTTTTTGGTACAAATGGTCTCTAAGAAGTAAAAAAAAAAAAAAAAAGAGCGTAAAAAGAAGGAAATTAGATGGAAGACCTTAAAGCAAAGTACATTTTTGCCATCAAAACCAGCTAAAATTCTGTTAAAGAAATCTAACTTTATGAAATCTTTGTCTGCAAAATACTTCCCATGTTTTAACTTGGACAAAAGAAATATTCATAAAATATATAAAATCTCTGCTGTAGTTTGAATGACAAAATGAGAACTACTGGGATGAAACAAAAAATCCCCATTTTTCAGTTACCAAAAGTCTGGCACCAAATTGTAGACTAAAACTAGTCGGTAGATAAGTATGAAAGGAATATGACTAAATATATACTACAAAATAGAAGGCCTCTTCTCATATCAAATGATATTCATTAAAGCTTTAATCACTTATACAAGGAAACCCCTGAGCTATACCAAGGAAAACCTATGGTATCACACTCACAGTATGTCATGCTTTATACCAGTTATCAGACTATGTATCAAAATCTCAATCATCCATTTTTCAGGAATCAAAGGCTGAAACATTTGGCATAAAACTAAACAGACTCATTCCGAGAAACTACCATCTTATGAAAGGTTCAAAACTAAATATAAAGCAGAAGGGAATGAAGGGCACCACACAAGGCTTTCCACTATATATCATACAATAAAATTCAACAGACTGATATAGTTTCATCACCATCAGAACTATATGATATCATTGATGTATTTATTTTGCAGAAGTAAACCATAATCCCAAATAACATCAATAAAACCCTATCATATGATGTATTAGAACTAATGCTTTGGACTCTTGCTATGTTAAGGTAGATAGACATTCAACAAGGTAATAGATAGTGATAAATACAACCAAAGGAGAACTTAAATGTTGAAACAAAACATAGGAAAAAAAAGAGAGATAAAACAAAACGTACTTATAATTGCGGGAGACTCTGCCTTCTTTCCAAAGCGATGACGCGTGTCAGAGCTCGAACCCGAACCTGAACCGGTGTTCTTCTGATGCTTCCAGCTTCCCAAGTCCTCATACTCTCTGATCACATCTTTACCAAGACTATTATATACATCCCTCCAAAAACTCCTTTGTTCCCCAACCTTGGCAAACCTCAAAGCCTCTAACTCTTTTCTTGAATACATTATCTTATTTTGAGTTTTGCTTTCTGTCTTACCCTTTTGAACTTCAAAAACTTTGGTTGATTCCATATGTCTCATAGTCACTGATTCCCCTAGGACCTCTTTTACATTCTTTCCCTTTCTTCTTGATCTTTTAGCTTTCTTACCATCAATTTCATGTTCCCCCTTCTTCTTCTTCTCATCTTTTACACTGCCATTTCCAGTTCTGGGGAGTGGAAATGATCCAATCAAAGCCGTATCATCGATGACTTCAATCTTTAAAGACCCTTTAACAGGCAAGTCAAGACCTTTGGTACCACCAACGCCGTTTCCATCATCAATCTTGGACGAGTTCGTTGCAAAACCAAAGATGTTTCCAACTTCAAGCTCAGTCAAAAGTCGTTTCTTTTCAGCTTCCAAGACATTTTCAGATTCCAAAGCTTTTCCTTTGGCCACCCTTTTCTCCTCAAATTCCAAACCGGTCCCGAGATGTTCCTTGTTATCAGCTTCAATGGTGTTGACTTGGATATCAACTTCTTGAACTCCAAAAGAACCCTCTTTGTTTTCCACATCATCCACCTTTCCTTTCTCGAAAAACCCAGAAAGGGAGACATCCTTTGGAGCGAAAGAATGAAGACCCATTTCCTGGTTTTCCTGAGAAAGAAGGGAAAAGCACTTGGGTTTCTTCTTTGGACTGCTATGATCCATACCTGTTACTTCTTGGCAGTGTTGAAGGCCCGAATCCCGGTGGTCGGCGGTGGATTCATAGAGAGAAGGGGAAAGGTGAGGGGGAAGAGGAGTTTCTTGTTGTTGTTCAGAGCCAGAAGTTGTTCTACGCTTAGAACAAACGTCTGAATCGGATTCCATCGCATAATCAGCCATTACTGAGAAAGAGCGAATGAAGAAACTGTTGGAAAGAGACGCTGGGGTTTTAGGATGGGACTTGGGAGGGAAATATATAAAGGAGAAGAAACAGAGGTAATCGAATTGAATAAACAGATTGCATTGGGTTTAGTCGGTTTTCTCTTCATTTGGCCCATAATTTATACTCGTTTTCTATGCTTGTGGCTTTAATACTCCTTTTTTGTCACTTAAATTTAGCTCACTGTATTTTTTTTTAATTGGTATTATTTACTCATTCTATTAATTTTATATTAATTTTAAGTAATATAATAAATTTAATTTTTTATATTTATAAATTCTATTAATTTGTTTTCTAAATTTTAAAAGAATGTGCAACTATGAATACATCTTCATCATAGTTCTCATTAGCTAGTGTACTAATATCCAGATCTCCTTTTTCAGGTGTGGATGTCCTGAAATGGAACTTCTTCCAAAAAAAAATTATTAGTAAAGAAAAATTTTTAAAGAGAACTTTACAAAAAGAAAAGAAAGAAAAGTATTTTAAAACTTGATGTCTTTTTAGGCTACAACAATGCCTATATATATTTATAATTGCTGAACTCAATTTAATTTCTTTTTTAATCCCACACAGTGTTTCTGATAAGGATGAATTGAATGTTGAATTCTTAATAGTTTGTTAATAAGGATTCCGTTGTCTTGTCGTATTTAATGATTGTTTTCATCTTTTGTCAAATCATGATTGCTTTTATGTTGCTTTGTCTTGTTGCTTTATAAATTTGCTTCCACTTTGCACTCTTCTGGATGCCCGTATCTTTAGGTTGCCTTAGATTTGAATATTTATCTTCCAAGTTGGTTACTTGGTTATCTTCTTTCCACGTGTTTTTGTCTTTACCCGTCTTGAATATTGACAAGATTCATTTCTTCTATTTCATCCAGATGTAATGAATCTGTTGAAAATGGTGGTGACTTTCATCTTTTCCACGTGTCTCTGATTTTCATTGTTATAGGAAAATCATCAATTTTCATGTCAGCTATCTTTTTTAATAACTGCATTGATTCTTCATTTATTTCTTCCTGGGGAGTTCTAGTGTCGTAAGCTAGTATTTTTCTTCCATCGGTCCAGAAAACATAAGTATTTTGTTGAAGTAAATACTGGGTCGTGGACATTAAATCAATTCCAATTTGGACTTGATAATAAGAGAAATTATTATAACATATGTCAATGATTTTTGACAAGTATTCTTTATTTTCGTTAACTGCTGAAAGATTTCTTCCTCCAAATATTGTTTATATAATCCAGATTTGAAAACCATAATTTTGATTAAAAATAAAATAAAATAATTAAATGTGTGCAAATTCAAGAATAATTAACCTACAAAAAGTAACATCATCATCAAACTACATCTGTTTGGAGATGTTAAAGCAAAGGCAAAACCGTTACGTTCCTTTTTTTTTCTTCATCCATTCAACGATATCACGTTAACAAATAAAATGTAAAAGGACAAGAATTACTATTAAAATTTCAAACATCAAAAGAAACCTAATTCTATCAACTTACTTATGTTTTTTCTATAATAAAATTACGTTTTAATAGTCAATAATATTATTAATTTATTATATTTTAAAATAATAAAAATTATTAAATGATCCGTTCACCATAGTAAAAGTTTTCTTTTTTGATGGGATTCAAGTGTCCTATAATTTCTAGAGTTTTGATATTTGGTTTGTGATGTCTTTGTAGGTTGTTAGCGTACGGACAGTTACAATTAAATTAACATTTTGAAAATATGACTCCCTTAATATTTGAATTTTACTTTTTTTTTTTAACTTAGTATTTAGACTTTTTTTAAATTTAATTGGACATCTAAATTTAACATTTTTTCTTATTTGATATCTAATTTTTTTCTTTTTTTTATCTAATTTGGTACATAAACTTATCAAACATTATACAAATTATTCTCATAAACAAATAATATTATTTTTATGAGACAATAAAAATAACCAAAGTATAACCAACACGTGGTAAACGATATGGAACTTTTTTTTATATTTTAAATGTTTAATTATTTCTAGTTTAATTTATTTTAATTTTTAATTTAACATAACAATTTTTTTTTTATTTTGAGTTTTTAACACTCTTGTTTTCTTCTTCAACACCATCATTAAGCTTAGCTCAAAGCATAATTTTTGAACATGATTTTCATCTTATACTAATGATATATTTGTGGATTTGAGGGTTTTGTGAAGACCATTTAAGCATGCGATCCCTCTTGAATCATTCATATAATCTCAACACCAATAGAAAGTAAAATTGAGCATATTGTTTTGCAAAATAGAGGAAACTTCAAATAACTGTAACAATTCCTGCCATTAAATTCCATGTAATCCGTTACATGTTGATAATATATTAGATATATTTGACAAGTTCAAGTACTAAATGTTATATTAAGGTAATAAAAAATAACATTCATGAAACATTTAAATTTAAGAAAATAAAAATATTATATTAATATAAATTACGTTATTAGTCACCCAACTATTAAAGTATTTTTATTTTGGTAATCAAAACTACAATTTTTATTCCATTACTAACATTTAAATTCAAATGTTGGAACGAATGAAAACAAGAAAAGTTGGACTGGATTGGCACTCCGTAGAACTTGAAGCTGTTCGTAAGGATCTAGAATAACAAACATAAACATATTAGAAATCAAAGGAAAATGTGAAGGGTTGAATTATTTAGAATTAAGATAAAAGTTAATAAAATGTATAAATGTTAAGAATTAAATGTGTTATTATATTGATACTGATGCAAAACAAATGATACATCATCATTTCCATTAACATTTATTAACATTTTAACTGAAGGTAACCAAAACAGAATCAATTAAAGATATTAGAGACAAATTTTAAAGTTTTTTTATAATTTAAGGACCAAAATTCAAGCACGCTAATAGTTAAATTGACTAATAATTAAATTTACCCATTATATTATATTTAACATCAGAAACTTTTTTTTCTGAAGACACTGCATATTTTTTAATTTGATTTAATAAATATTACTTTGAAAATTAAAAAAAATACTAAAAGGTAATTACAATTTAAAAAAAAAAAAAAGAAACAAGTTCTCAATTTAAATTATAAAATAAAGGATCATTTTTCATGAAAATTATTTACGATTAAGATGACGAGAAATAAAAATAATATAATTTAATTAGTGAAGAAGTAATCACTGGTCCAGAATAGAGCTAGAATTTGGTTTAATTCATTGTGCTGGGAAATAAACCGGACTGCAATAATAATAATAATAATAATAATAATAATAATAATAATAATAATTTGTTAACATTTCTATGTACCACAAGACCCAATCCCTTGCTTAATTGTACAACTCAAACGGACATCGGCACCCGGCGACCAAAACCGGCAACGGAGAGATCATATCATATATCAGGTGATGTTAGACAATCCAACCCAATCCTATACATGGTTGTCGTATATGACCAATAACAAACAAACAAACAAACAAAAAAGCAGAAAGAAGTAAATACATATAATATGTTGAATACATATGGAATTTGCAGTCAGAATGGAAATGAACTGTGCATAAGTTGCAGAAATTTCAATCCAAGCTGAAGGACTGCATTTATTTGTTTTTATGTCTCTGATGCCGCTGCTGCCGCTTGCCCCTTTGCCAGAGGTTGGAGAGCCTTAACGACGATGCCCATGTTTGGACGGAACTCGGATTCATACTGCACACACAATGCTGCCACAGCTGCCAGCTGCATCAACAGAAAAATATATGTAATGGAAATCGTCGAGTGCTAGTTTGGTTTGCATGTACATGTCTTAGAGAGTTCGAAAACTAAAAACCGACCCCCATCCCTAAGTTACAAATTTAAACTTGGGCGTTAAAAGATACAAAATACCTTAGCAACTCCTTTAGGAGGATACTCTCCATTTAGTTTTGGATCCACACATTGTTTAACTTTATCTTCACTAAGTCTCGGAGTAGCCTAAATGGAGATACAGAAAACAGAAATGTTGAAGAGTTAATCAAATACAAAAGGAAACGAAAAGATCAAGTCCATGTTTTCATTTTTTCTGGTACTCAGTATCCAATACGTATGTTTGACACATCAAACATGTGTACAGGGATATGACCTAGCATAGAAGCTTTAGACAAAAAATAAAAATAAAGATATACAGTATAGAAACATAACTGTGTCCGACACTATTCAAGTTCGAGTAACATGGAAACAACATGCAAAGGAAACAGAAATGCACCATCAAATTAGACAAAGGGAAGGGAAACGGTGGACCGAAAGAAGAGAGAGCAATAAGCTCACCCATGTAACAAGACTCTGCTGTCCGCGAGGCATTGTATGGTCAACAGGTTTCCTCCCAGTCAGAAGTTCTAGAAGGACAACCCCAAAACTGTACACATCACTCTTCTGTGTCAACTGTCCAGTCATTGCATATCTGGAAAAAGTTGCCATAAATCAGCTAAAATTGTAAATAAAGCTGCAGCTCCTCAGGCATAGTGATGCATTACAAAAAAACATGCCGGTTCCCCCTCAATCTCAAGTCCCTTAGTTGTATATCTATCATGAAAGTGGCAGAAAAGGTTGGCAATTCTTTCCAGTAGCAGCATCAATTGGGGGAAATAGTTGACACCAATGAGTTAAATAAAAAAAAAAGTATATGATAAACTTTAGATGCAAACCAGTTACAATTATCTGCATATTGACATTAAACCTAACTAATCTTATACAAGATACCAAATAAACACACAGCACCAAGGATGACAGGCTGGTTCAGAACAAATAAGCATAATGTAGAGGAGCTTAGAAAGCATACTCTGGAGCATGATAACCAAATGTCCCTAAAACTCGAGTAGAATGAAGACGAGCAGCCATGTCAGGAGATTGGTTTGAGAGGTTAAAATCTGCAATTTTTGCTTTGAAGTCTTCAAAGAGAAGCACATTGCTAGATCTAATATCTCTGTGTATAATAGCAGGTTGAGCCTTTTCATGTAAGTATTCCAAGCCCCTTGCGGCATCAATGGCTATTCTTACCCGCTGCATCCAGTCAAGCACTGGACCCGCTTGTGCCCCTTGAACCCCCTTCCTTCCTATAATCACCGGAAAAGGGAAAAAATAAGAAAAGAAAACCGCAAGCTAATGGAGCCTTATTTGTATAACAAAACGATAGTTGGATAAATCTAAATCAGGAACTAATTTTAGGATGGCCACACAAACCGTGCAATATGTCATGTAGTGATCCCATAGTTGCAAACTCATATGCAAGGATGCGGAGATTTCTTTCAACACAGTAACCTTGCAACTCGACAACATTTTCATTCTTCAATCTTGAAACCATGGAAACCTAAACAGATTAGATGTGTACAATTAAAAGTGTCATGAAACAAGAATGTGTACAATTAAAAGTGTTATGAACAAGAGGAAAACACAATATGACAACAATCTGAATCTGCATTGGCGAGAAAGAAAAAGCTTATTAAAGACCCTTCTTTCGAATTGCTTACAGACCTGGGTCAAAAAATCTACAGTTGAGTCAGGCTCAGCGGAAGTATCTAGCTTTTTCACGGCCACAGCTTTTCCATTGTCCAAATTTGCATAATAAACTCTGCCATAGGAACCCTCACCAACCAAAGCCTTTGATCCGAAATTGTCAGTCTTTTCTTTCAACTCTTCGAGTGATAGTGCGGGCACTTCAATAGGTGGTGCTGATTTATGCACTTCGGGTTTGACATCAGCTGCTACCCTTGTGTCTTTTTCCTGCCCTGAAAACAAGTAGCATGAGAGATCAGAAAAAAAACTCTTAAGAAGATCATCAAAACTGATGAGAAATTGAACAATTAAACAGAAACAAGGAAAAAGGTCTTTCTAAAAAACTTTTGACAGAATATCAAATTTAAGTTACCAGATTAGAAGATTGGAGAACATATCCCAATAAACTGAGGCAAACTTTTTTTTTTTTTTTTCCATTCGAGGAATACTAAAAATAAAATTCAGAAAGAAAGAAAGATTTGAAGTCTTGGTTGACATTAGGTCCAAGGTTCGGATCTAGACAACCTAATCCCTCTCTCGTTTAATTAAAAGAGAAATTGATCAAAAGCAACCAAAATTAATCCCTAATTCTTGAATAATGAAGGAAATATTGACAAGAAACATAGAAGCTTCCATTCTGAAATGCAATGATTAGAATGCAAGGTAGATTTCAACCAAAAATATGACATTATGAAACAAAAGAAAAAGGAAAATCATGAGAAAATAGAGAACTTCCTAATTTCTTTGCATAAATCAAGAGTACTTGAACAAAAGTCAATTGACAAAGACAGACATACATACATACATACAAAGAGTACTCTATCACATATATTATAGCATTTGTATTTACAAGTTTAAGGTAAACATCAAAATAACATACCGTCTGATAGAAACACAGGGCTCTTCAAGTGCTCACTTTCATGTGATCGATAATTCTCATTTACCTGACGGGTACAACAAAGCCACCGACGCATCCTTGCTCTTTTCTTCAAATACAAATCGTCAGTATTTTCTAGTTGAGGAGGAGCATGTACCTGCATAATTCCATAAGACATTCATTCATGATCCTACACATTGTAAAATTAAGTAAACTATGATAATTACTTCCACATGCGGTGCAACCAAATTTGCTAATGCCGGGATTAAAAACAAGCTTAAAAAGGATACGAAACATAACAGAGATTCAACATTCATCCAACAATGCAAGCAGTCAAAACTCCAATAATAACATATTTAAAATAGAACATAGAAAACGAAAAAGAAAAAGAAAAAATGTTGATAAATATGTAGGAAAATAGTTAAACCACAGCATTATCTGATCAAAAAGCAATAAATTTAATTAAAAGAAGAAGAAGAAACTAAAGTCCAATTGAATTAATTATAATTCATAAATTAAACGTAATGAGATGAATTTTCGATAAAAAATTTAATACATATAAAATTAAAAGAGAAAAATTAAGGCTTACCAACAAGCCACGCCAATTAAACTAACCTTGGATTAAAAAGAAAAACAGAGAATTAAAAGTGAAAATGCAAATAAATAAAAGATTAAACGACAACCCAGCCTTGATTCTAAAATGGGTCCATGAAAATTCACGAAAGAAATCAAAGAATCAAAAGACCCTCAAATTCTCAAAACAAAAAGGAAATACCTGGCTTTTCTCTCAAATTCCTCTCCTTTTTATTGCAAATAAAAATAAAAATCTCCTCTCTCTCTCTTTCAAGGGTTGGTTTGTTATAAATTCTTTTTTTTTTTTTTTTTGGTTTTTGAATTTTGTGTTGGAGAGAAAGAGAGAGAAACAAACAGAGATAGAATGAAATTGGAAGATTTTGATATTTGAAGGCTTTTCTTTTTTTCGGTTTTGAATCTTTTTTATGGAAGAAAAAAATGACAGAAAGGCAACGCGCGAAATGATAAAAATTGAATGGAATATTTCTCTCTTTTTTAAATTTAGTTTTTCTTTTGGTTAAACTTTTCTATCACTCCCTCTACTTGGTGAAGGAATATTTTCAGTCCCTGTATTATTATTTGGGTTAGGAAAAAATTCAAAATTCGAGAAGTACATGATTAAAATTAACTAATTTGAGACTAAATTTGGTCAAATTAAAGTATAAGGACTAAATGAATAATTTTTGCAAAGTATAAGGACTTATAGCAGAATTTAACCTTTTCTTTTCCTTTTTTTAGTTTCTTTCTATAATGATTAATAAATAATTATATATATAAATATATATATAGTTAATGGAATTTGTTTAGGTTACCCTATACAAAAACTTGTACATTGAATAAAAGATTTTGAGCCGGAAATTTTAAGAACATGGAGAAATTTTTAAATATATTTTAAAATGTATTACAATTATTAATTTAATTAGTGTCTTCAAATCTCATTATATACATATTTATTTTGTTAAAATGAAAAAATTAAAATACTTTCAAATAATTTGACTTATTTTAATTATAGAATAACATTTCCATAATTTCTTAACCGAGTTAGTAACTTGAATAACCCGTGACACTAACTTAGTTACGGGTTTTATTAATAGTATAGATAGTAGTCTATAAGCTTAACTCACATATTGATACTTAAACTATACTCACTTACTCCTAAGTTTTTTTTTGTCCTGTTAGAAGTGGTACTAAACTATTTTTTTCTAAGTTGGTATCACTGTTAGTCAAACCGTCAAGTCTATTTAAAAAAAGGCTTAGCCCATAAATTAGTACCTAAACTATGTCATTGTTCTCATTTTGGTACCTAAACATTTTTTTTGTCATAAATGGTACCTAAACTATTTTTTCCCAAGTTGGTACATTTGTCATTAGTCAAACCATTAAGCTTACTTTTTTAAAAGATAATGAATTAAAAATTGCCATGTAGCAAAAAATTGTATTGTTTTCTGTATATGCCTTTAAAATATTAAAAATTCATTAAAATTAAAAAAATAGAGAGAAGTAATTTTTATTGATTCAATCGATTTTTTTAGCTCAGTTTAGCTTATTTGTTTTGGTTCGTGAGCCAATGATTCAACATTTATCTCCAAACTAATTCCCAGTCCAACCAATCGATCCAGTTTGGTTCTGAAAACACTAGTTTTGAACTTCTTTGATCCCGTCAGGTCAAGCAAGTAGGCGGTAAAATTTGAAAAAAGGATTAATCACCAATGTCTCAATCTCGAGAGGACCAATTTCGAACATTGCTGGCATTGTCAAATATTATAAAGAAAGAAAAAATAAAGAGAGAAAAAATAAAGAGAGAAATAATGTAAAATAAAATAAAAAAGAATCAAAAAAATATTTTTAAAAGTTATAATAACAGTTATTTTACCAAACTAACCTAAAAAATTTGATATTTACAAAAATGACCTAGGCTCAAAAACAATCACCAAAATAACCTAAAATGAACAGTAAAATGGGGTTATGGGACATCATTGGCCGGCACCACCTCGTATTTTGTCCCCATGATTGCTTGATTATTGTGTCAGGCTTTAAAAAATTATTTTTTTGACTTTAGGAACTCAATGCCCGACACTAGGGTATTTTTTTTAAATCGTATCATACTAATATATAAAAATATGAGTATTTGAGAAAAAAATTTATTTTTAGTGTTGGTCTTCTAATGGCCAGCACCACTTTAGTAAAAAAAATTTTCAAAATTTTTTTGGTGCTGGTCTTCTAATGATCGGCACCAGAACAAAAATATCAAGAAAAAAATATTGGTGCTTGCCTTCTAATGGCCGGCACCAGTACAAAAATATTAGAATTTTTTTTTTTGTACTGGCCTTCTAATGGCCGGCACCACACTGGTAAAAAAAATTTCAAAATTTTTTGGGTGTTGGTCTTCTAATGGCCGGTACCAGTACAAAAAAAATCAGAAAAAAATTTGTTTTTGTGTTGGCCTTCTAATGGCCGACACCACACTAGTAAAAAAAATTTAAATTTTTTTGGATGTTGGTCTTCTAATAGCCGGCACCAGTACAAAAATACAAGAAAAAAAAAATTTTTGGTGCTAGCCTCCTTCTAATGGCTAGCACCAGGGACTTTTTCGTGTCCCAATGTAATTTTTTTTTACTTTTCTACACTGATGGCGGGCACCACATTGGTAAAAAAATTAAATATTTGGTGCTGGCCTTCTAATGGCCAGCACCAGACTAGTAAAAAAAATTCAATTTTTTTTTTTTACTTTGGTACACTAATGGCCAGCACCAGAGATGTAAAAAAAAAATTTTTTTGGGTGCTAGTCATGTAATGGCTAGCACCAAAGTTATTAGATACATATATGTATTTTATCTTCCATTTGAGTTTTTGTTTACTTTAAAAATTTTAGTTTCATCTTTGTTGAGAAAGAAGCAAAAGTTTTTGAAGATAAATTCCCAAATTTTGTTTGTTTATGTTCATTTCGATGGATAAATGATAAATACAACTGAAGAAGGCTATGTATTTCAAAGTCGGTAAAAAATAACAATGAGATTTAACAAACGGGTTGAGCTGGAAGATTTAAAACAAAAAATCAGTACAAAGATAGCAACCCGTTGCGGAAAGCAAATGCTGTGACTGTTTTACAAATTTTCGATTTCAAATGATACGCTCAAATTCTCAGAAATCGACCTTGAAGATGATTATAATCTAGGGACAATGATAGTAATTTATTGTCCCACTGAGATAGAAAATCCTAGTCCGGTTGAGTTGTTAGCGGAGATAGCTGAACCAGATCCCATTTAAGTTGTAATTCCAACAAGCCAGCGCTCTAGAATTGATTTTTATCTTAACGTTTCCTGGGAAAATCAGTTGGGTTTTGGACGATAAATGCCAACTGCCGAAAATTTAAACACCAGTGGATGTTCGTATAACATCCCAAACTCGTACCCTCATCTAAAGATCCATCCAGAGGTGCTGGCCACTATAAAAGATGGTGATGAAGAGTCCGATAATGATGATCAGTCCCACAGTGATCCGAAAGACGATTTTAATAACCCCAATTTGGATGACATCCCTGAAGACATAGACGGGAAAAGGTCGGTAGAGGGTGAAAATGCAAACCCCCATTCGGTCGAGAACACGGGCCCTGGTATAATTTTAAAAAATAATTCAGGGTACTTCATGACCGACGTGGATCCTGATGCGGCTCTTGAACGCGAGTTCCCGGAATATACAAATATTGTGCCTGCTCACCTACTTGATGATGAATTCAGCGATGAAGAGTTGTTTGTAGAACAATAATTCGATAACAAAAAAGATTGTTTACATGCTATAAACAACTTCGCTTGACGTTAGGTGTGGATTATAAAGTGATGACGTTGACGTAGTCTTTATACGTAGGAGAATGTTAGAAAGCGTCAAGTGGTTGTAAATGGCATGTTTGAGCCGTGTTAATGCAGCGGACACAGATGTGAATGATAAGGAAACTAGAAGGTCCACACACATGCACGTCTACTTGTATGTTGCAAGACCATGGAAAGTTAGATGCAAAAACTATATGCAACTGCATCATCCCTTTGGTGAAAGAGTCACCCACCATCCAGGTGTCGGTCCTTATTGCAGACATGGAAGCTCGATTCAAGTATAAAGTGTCATACCGAAAGGCATGGTGGGCAAAGCAAATGGCGAAGTGAGAGTTGTATGGTGACTGGGATACGTCATACAACGAGCTTCAAGGGTAGATAGCCGGGATGCAGGAGTATGTGCCTAGGATAATGACTGATTTGCAAACATTGTCGTATAAAGGCTCGAACGGGGAGATATAATCAGGGAAACGAGTTTTTTTATCAATTATTTTTTACACTCAAGCCGTGTGTTAGAGCCTTCCCTCACTACAAGCCGATAGTGCAGATGGATGAGACATGGTTGTACGATAAATACATACAAATACTCTTGATTACTGTTGCACAATATGGCATCCGAAATGTACTTCCGATCGCTTTTGCAATCATGGAGCGTAAGTGCTTCGAGTCTTGGGAATTTTTCCTAAGAAATTTGCAAAGGCACGTTGTCAAAGAAGACAACATTTGCCTTGTATCAGATAGATCGAAAGGATTACTTGCTGCGATAAGGTAATCGGGGGGTTCTGTGAAGGTCTATTTATTGTATCCGACACATCGCGGTAAACTTCCACAGAGATTATAAGAATAAAGATTGGAAAAAAGAACTCGTGAACATGGGTAAAAAAATTTGTTTGTATTTATTTAAAAAAATAATTATCAAATTTTTTGTTGTTTTTAAAATGATGATTTCAAATTAAATATACAGCTTATGAATTAGAACTCCGAAGATTTAGGCAGAAGTTTACAAGGCTTGAATCTCAAATGTCATCTTTACCAACAAATCACCGGACATGGTTGGATAGTATGGAGAATTGACAATGGACTTAAAGTTACGATGAGGGGTTTCGGTGTGGGCAGATGACGACCAACCTGGTAGAGGCAGTTAACTTTGTATTGAGGTGCACACGTCATCTGTTGATTTCTGCTGTTTTCTTGGCAACATTTTATAGGTTGGCCACATTGATACTTAAGATGGGATTGAGACAAGCAAAGCATATCAAGGCCGGGCACGTGTACGTTGAAGGCGTCCAAAAGGCTATAGTTGTAAATAGTCGAAGGGCACGAACAATGAACACAGAATTGTATTCGCGTAACTTGGAGACTTTCTGACTTCAAGAGTACATCGGCCATCATTTGGGTCTTCCACCTAGGTCGTATGCAGTTGATCTGCATAATAGACGATGCGAGTGTGGGATATTTCAGACTCTTCGATATCCATATACGCATGTTTATGCAGCGTGTGGGAGAGCAAACTTAAATGCTGAACAATTCATAGACGAGATATACATGTTGCAACACACATTGTGTAAATAGGGGAACGAATTTCCTGTAATGCCCGATATCTCAAACTGGGAAGTTGTACTGCCTGCTTTCGAGATGGTGACCGTAGTCTTTGTAGACATCCTAAAGGTCGATCACAATTGATGAGAATTCGAAATGACATGGATGTCAGGGAGACGAGCGAACCCAAACTGTGCACTGTGTGTCGAACATCCGAACACAACCGATCAACATGTCCGCATCGTGTCTATGTTTCTGGTCAATTGTCTCGTAATGCCGAACTCGAAGATGACGAATGATATATTATTAAGCGGTCAATCGTCTCGTGATGATATAAACTGTGCACTGTAAAAAATATGAAAAATTAGATAAATAATATAATTTATTCAAATTACACACTTGATTAGATATAATTCAATATATATAAATATTTAATTTAAAACACATTAAAATAAAATAAATAACAATGAGAGGAAAATTAATATGAAAAAATGTAACTTAA
Source organism: Gossypium stocksii (assembly GCA_020496765.1). Lineage (NCBI taxonomy): Eukaryota > Viridiplantae > Streptophyta > Magnoliopsida > Malvales > Malvaceae > Gossypium > Gossypium stocksii. The sequence continues at coordinate 40,994,056 of CM035630.1, read as the reverse complement.
AATGGAAAGAAAGATTAGTTAAATGGAATGGGAAGATAAATAAAATAAATGAAATGAGAAAGCAATTAAATTTAAATGAAATGGAATGAAAGTTTAAATTAAAATAAAAAATAAATTAAAACGAAAACAAATATTGAAATAAAAATAAAATTTAGAAATTTTAAATAATTAAATTTAAATGGAAAGATATAAGGGAAATGAATTGAAAGTATAAGGGAAATTTAAATAAAAATAGAAATATAAATGAAATAAATTGAAAATATAAGGGTAATGAAATTGAAATGTAATACAAATAATAAAAATGAAACGAAAATTTTAATGAAAATAAATTATAAAATAAAAAAATTTTAATGGAAATATTAAATGAAAAAAATTTAAATGAAATAAATATATATAAATTGAAATAATAGATAAAATTAAATGAAGAATGAAAATAGAATGAAATAGTAAATAGAAAAAATTTCCATTAAAATTATCAATTTCCATTAAAATTATAGATAATTTTAATGGAAATAAATTTTAAAATGAAAAAAATAAATGTTAAATTGAAAAAATATAATTTAAATGAAATGGAAATAGAAATAGAAATAAAATGAAATGAAATGGAAATGAAATTGGAATGAAATGAAATTGGAAAGAAATAAAAAAAAAAAAAAGGTGAAAAACTTTGAAGTGACCATACAAGCAGGCCTACGTGTCAGGCCTAGGCCTGGCCTGCACATTGTTGGATTTTTGTTTTTGTTTTTTTAAATTCAATTGAAATTTAAATTAAAAAAACTTAAATTATTGATAATTTTAATGGAAATAAATTTTAAAATGAAAAAAAAATTAATGAAAATAGTAAATGAAATAATTTAAATGAAATAAATATATATAAATTGAAATGATAGATAAAATTAAATGAAGAATGAAAATAGAATGAAATAGTAAATAAAAAAATTTAAATTATAGATAATTTTAATGGAAATAAATTTTGAAATGAAAAAATAAATGTTAAATTAAAAAATATATAATTTAAATGAAATGGAAATAGAAATGGAAATGAAATGAAATGAAATGGAAATGTAAATAAAATTGAAATGAAATGAAATTGGAAAGAAATGGAAAAAAAAAAAGCGTGAAAAGACCCTCTTGCGTCAGGTCTATGTCACTGAAACTAGGCCAAATAGGCTTTCAAATGGCTGGCCTTATAATTAGTTTTTTTTTTTAAATTTCATAATTTTTTTTCAATTTTGCCCTTCAGCCAAATCGCCCCCACTATAAATAGGGTACTCCGACGACTACCAAACACCTCCAAACACCTCCGACAATCGCTGTTCACCGTCAACCACCACCGACCACCGCCGACCACTCCATGGATAAGACAAACGACGACAACCACATTGCAGCCAATGTGCATAAGATAAACAACTCTCAAATTATTTCATTTAATTTTAAATATACTTTAAAAATTCTTTTTTAAACGAGAAATATAACATTCTATATTTACGATAAATGCAGGAAACATACCAAATTGTTAGACCCCAGTTGCTTAATCCTGATTATTTTCCCGATGTAAGAGTTTTGTCGTATTTGAATGTCACGGGTTTTGGGGTAGCTATGTATTTTCAAATATCTGAGCTAAGGGCCGATTTAATATCGGCCTTAGTTGAAAGATAACGCTTGGAGACACATACATTTCACCTTCCGTGTAGGGAGGTAACTATTACACTACAAGACGTAGCAGTCCAACTAGGGCTGTCTATAAACAACCAAGCAATGACCAGGCCTGGAAGATTACCCCACCCGTGGGGCACTTGCGAGCAGTTACTTAGAAGGGTGCCCCCAATGACGAGGAAGGACGATTAACCAATATTAAATTTAAATGGATAAAAGAAAACTTCCAACATCTTCTGAGCAGTCCAATGCAAATGGACATTATTTACGCTGCAAAAGAGTTCATTCTTCAATTTATAGGTGGGATACTATTATCGGACGTTAATAAAAATAAAGTCCCAATAATGTATCGCCCCTTATTAGAGGATCTCGAGCTTGCTGGAAGATTTAGTTGGGGCTCTGCAGTGTTGGAATGCTTATACTGCGAGCTTTGTCGAGCGACAAATCTATCTACGAAAACAATAGGCGGTTGCTGCCTTCTACTGCAGTCTTGGGCACTATTCCGAATGCCATTTCTGGCATCAGTGAGCCACCAACCGTATGTGTGGCCACTCGTTAATAGGTAAATATATAGTTCAAATTTGTCATCTATTTTTTAATTGTATAGTATAGTATACTCTTTTTTTGCATGGAAAAAATAATCTGATATATTTATTCGTTTTTTTAGATGGGCAACTGTACCGGGAATCGGGCGATCGTTCACGGTACCTATGTACTGTATGATGATGAGGCTCATTCCGGGGATGGCGTAAAATACGATTCCGAATATTTCTTTTTTAAATACAATTATTGTACAAGAAAAAAAATAATAACATGTTGTCTATATTATGCAGTTTATATGGATGCCATATGTTGAGGATGATATCGCGGCGCTCATACCAGTATGGGTTATCGAGCAGCAACAGCTGTTTATGTCAAATTTGCTATTGATTAATTTTCATATGGTGAAATGGCACGATAGAGGTCGGGTTTTGAGGTAGTTCAATTGCGCACAACCTATCCTGAATCCTCCCGTCGACATTAGTGAAGTTCAAAGAATGGACAAACGGGGTTCGGGTTGGGACTCTTTAAATTGGGCGCAAAAATATGAACCGTATATCTTTCTATGAAATGATCGACATTTGCCAAACTACGCGACCTTAGGCGATTTCGTTACTTCAAATCCACCTAAGTCAGCTTTACTCTCGCAAAATGAGAATTCTTGTAGAATTTCTCTAAGTCATTGAAACAAAGTGGAAGTAAACTCAAAATGAAAGAGTAAAGACCCATTGTTTGAGTAAATGCTTTCAAATACATTTACAACTATGAATGGAATCATTGCAAATGAAGCGAAAGGTTTCTATTTATAGTTGAGCTCTCCCACAATTAACGGTACAGATTGAGTTACATTGACGGTCAAGATTAGAACCTATCTAATATTGAGAATCTTAAGAGATTTAAACTCTAAACAATCTTATCACTTTAGGATTCACACTATTTACCCTGGTAACTTTAGTTTTACAGGAGTGTTTCATTAGGCTTCTACATATGTTTCATGAGTCGGGTGGTTAATTGAACCCTATTTCATCAAGTGACCTCTATGGGACACTTTTTGTGCAATCGTCGCGGGTTTTGATCCGCGATCCATAACACTAAGACATGGTACAAAAATATTATGAATATAATATAATATGAAATGACACAAACAAGTTACAAGTCCATAAGATAAATTAGATTATAGCACAATTCAAATGTGAATGAAAAATATTTATGTAAGAATCAAATAAATCTTTGGTTGAAATGATAAACTAAGGTCTAAAAATTATAGTGGTCTAAATTCAAGTCTTACCATATGGATTTTTTTTATTGATTTTATATAAAAATAAAAGCATTCTTGTAATAATTTATTTTGTGAAATGAATGACTTTTTAGTCATTTTATAATTGAGTTAATGACCGGTTGACTGGTGACACTAACTCAATTGTAGATTTTAAGTAGGGTTAATATATATTTTCCCCTTGAACTTGATTACTTGTAACTAGTTGGTACCTAAATATTTTTTTGTATTGAACTTGGATTTCATCACACACTTTGGTACCTGTAAAGTAACGTCATTAGAATTTGATGAAGTGGCACCGGTAACCAGTAATAGGCTATTTTTCCGAACTAACCTAAAAAATAAATATTTATAAAAATGACCTTGTTTAAAAAACTATGACGGAAATAATTTGAAATCTATAGTGTCGGGCGGTGTTGGCCATCTCACCGCCGGCACCACCCTCCATCATTCCTTAATCATGCCTTAATGATTGTCCCGTTCAATAAAAAATGATATTTTTTTAGTGCCGGCACTATAATGGTCGGCATCCATATGTACTTTTTTAAATACCTTAAAAAATATGTGTATTCTATGATTTAAAAATAAAAAGAATAAAATAATATTTAATAAAAATGATTTTTTATTTTTTTGTGCCAGTGTTGAAGTGACAGACACCACTTCAAAGTTCTAAAAAAATGATTTTTTTTACTTTTTTTAGGTACCGATGTTAAAGTGGTTGGCACCGATTCAAAACTTTAAAAAATAATTTTTTATTTTTTTGATGACAGTGTTGAAGTGACCGGCATCGGTTTAAAATAAAAAAAATTTTGGATTGAGGAAGAAGAGAGTTGAACTTTGATTATGTCAGTTGGCCCGATGGACGTTGGTGATGGATGATTGCATAATGGAGTAAAGGCAGCGACAAGGACAAATGGAGAAAAAAAAAAAAAGAGAAGTAAAACCAATCTATAACCATTACTGAGGAGAGAAGGAGGATATGAGATAAAAGCTCAATAAAAAAAGAAAACTCTTACAATTACCAAAAAAATAACATTGGGACCCTATTTACTTTATTAATATGAAACTAATCAACTAAGTTAAATTTGAAAAGCAATAAATAACTTTAAATAGATATATTTAATATATTTAAACATATTTCAGTAGTCCATGTAAATATTATCTATTTCAACAGAAAATTTTAAAATTTATTTGATTAAATTTAATATATTTAGACATATATGTACTTTTGTTTAGAATTTTATTTTTAATTATTTGATTAAATTTTAATAAATATATTTTATTTATCTTAATATTTTTATTATTTAATTTAAATTTATGTTGAAGATAACTAGATATATTAATTTTAAAAAACTCCAAAAAAAAAACTATATAACATCATATTTAACTATATTATCTCAATTTCTTGATTTTTAAAATATAATTTCCCTATTTTTACTTTCAATTTTTGTTATGTTTTATGGAAACTAATATATTTTTTTAATTTGCTTATATTCTCGGCACCTTGTATTTACTTTCACTTTCATTTTCTTTTGTTACTGTAGGCATTAATATAAAAATGACTAAGTTTAAAAAAAATGATCTATAACTTTTTAACTTTTAATTTTTTTACTAATAATATTTGTATTTGTGTTTTAGTAATATTTTTATATATTTTTTAATCTCAAAGGTACATACATTTAATTTTTTTTAATTTGACTATTAAATTAAAATTATTTTTTTTCTTTTATTGATTTGTCTTAAAGAATTGTTAAATAATTATTATTGTATTTAAGGCAGCTTTGACTATTTTTTTCTTTTATTGATTTATCATTAGTAACTCTTCCTCAATAATGGATCCTGATGAGTTTTGGTTTCTTTTTTATTTTTTATTTTTCATTCTTCACTTCTCTTCTATCTTCTCAATTTGCCCTAGCACTCCACTGTGCAGTCGGCCATCATCGACATCCTTCAAGCCAATTGACACAATCGAAGTGTAGTTTTCTTTCTCCTCAATCCTTTGTTTTTTTAAATCGATGCCGACCACTTCAATACCGATACCTATTAAAATATTATTTTTATCTTTTTCTTTTTAAATCGTAGAATACTCATATTTTTTAAAGGTATTTCATATATATATATATATATATATGAGTGCAGACCATTACAACGCCAACACCAAAAAATATCATTTTTATTGTACGGGGCAATCATTAAAGCATGATTATGGAATGATGGAGGGTGGGGCTGGTGGTGAGATGGTCAGCACTACTCAGCACTGTAGATTTTAAGTTATTTCTATCTTAGTTTTTCAAACAGGATCATTTTTATAAATATTTATTTCTTTGAGGTTAGTTGAGTAAAATAACCCCAATAATACGATGGCAAATGACAACCTCACATCATAGCACATTGAAAGTCCTAATAAAAAATATTTTTTTTAAAATATATAAATATATAAATATATATATAAATTATTTTAGGTCAAGAATGAACATGGACAATTAATTGTGTGCATTCATTCGAGACTTTTTTTAAGTACTTTTTTATATAAAATATTAGCTTTTTATATTATTATTTTAAAATTAAAAAATTTAAAATTTAAAAATCAAAATTTAAAAAAAAAATATAAATTTATTAAAATCATTTCATATAAAAAAAGAATTTAGACAAATGGTTGTCTAGATTTAGATTAACTTGGACCACAATTTGTTCATATTCAATTTGAAAGTGCTTGTTTTAGTAATTTTATTTATTTATAATAAAAAATCAGGTTTTTATATTATTATTATTTAATTAAAAAATATGTAAACTATATAATCTATTTTTTCTAAAATAAGGTAAACCATACAAATGGTTATCTAATTATTAACGCGTTTCTATTTTGATCACTCAACTATAAGAAAATCAAGTTAGGCACTAACATCACTATTCTTTTTTTGTTTTGGTTACTCGCCGTTAAAATGGCAACAAAAATAATATTGTGGCTTTTTTTAAACTGGTATAATAACACATTAAGTCTTCAATACTTATACATCCTATCAATTTGATCCTAATTCTAAATAATTCAAAAAATATAACCCCCTAGTTTACAAATTCTACCAAATTTATCCTTAAACACATATAATTAAATATAAATATAATTATCATAAAAATAAATATAATTAAATTATTAATATATATTTTGAAAATGTATAAAATACAATATTATATAATATTTATTGAAACTCATATATGGCAAAGCCATGACATCATTTTACAAAATATTAATTTATTATAATTTAATTATGTTTAAATAAAGTTATTAAAATTTATTTATAAGTCCTCTACCATTTTTTATTTTATTTAATGATAATGTATTATGTTATTATTTATTGATGGTGCATGAGACTTACGGATCAACAGTGTATTAAATATTATGAGACTTACGCATCAACAGTGTATTAAATATTGTTTATTTATTGAAATGAGAATATAATATGAAGTTGAAAAGGAAGGTTCAAAAGGTTACTACTCCATCAAGAATCTCCTCAACCAGATGTTCAATTTTGAGTATCCTACCAACATATAGAACAATTTTTTTGTGCCAACGGATGTCATGCTTTTTGTTAAGTTTCAACCCATCATCGATAAGAATAATTGAGATTCCTGTAGCTTTAAAGCACTTTGAACTAATGGAACTAATGGCTTGAATCAAAAATTGAAGAGATAGAAAATTAGAAAGATAAAAAAAAAAAAAAAACATAATTTTTTTCTATAGATTCGCTCGGTAAGAGGGATGGAAAAATCGAAAGAAAAATATTTTTTATTTCCATCCATTGCTTGGTAAAGGAGAAAAATTGAATGAAAATGTCTCATTTTCTCTCCTCTCGTCATTTCAATTTGAAAAGATTGATATTTACGCATCAGGATAAAAAATGATCAACTCTATTTTTTCTTTAATTTCACTTTTCTTTCTAACCAAACAAACTCAAAATTTATTTTCTTTCCACTTTTTCTTTATTTTCCCCTCTCATCCTTTAACTTTTCAATCTAACCAAACACACTGTATAGAAAACCAAAATTTAGGGTAAGAATAGAAGGATGGAATAGGAACCAACATTTCAAAGATATGAGGCAATGAAGATTGACATTTACATCGGTTAAAATTTAACATTAATTATAACATAATGCACTTAGTTATTTAAAAAACTGCATTTTCTAGATAAATGTGTCTTCTTTCTATCAGGTCTTTGTTTTAGTCATTATTTATTTTCTCATGAAACGTCAAGAAAAGTTGAACTCTTTTAAACTTTGAATCAAAATCAATCATGATCTATAATACCAAGCTTACAAAGTGAAAGATTCATAATTGCCTCCATCTATTATACAATATATAATAATTTTGTATTTTGTTCTTTTTCAAAATATAAAGTAATTATATATGTTTAAGAATAAATTCGATAAGATTTGTAAATAGTTAAATTTATTGAATTGTTTAGAATTAAGATTAAATTGATAAAATATGTAAGTATTGAAGACTTATATGCTATCATACCAGTTAAAAAATATCTCGTTATTATTTTCATTTTCATTTTAACGGTAAGTAACCTAACCAGAAATATATTAATAGTTGAGTGAACATTTGTATAGTTTACCCTTAAATAAAAATTATTTCACTTCGAGAATAAATATGAACAAACGAATGCCCAAATTCATTCTTGAGAATTAATTATATATATATATTTATAAATTTATAAGATTATATATTATTATTAGAGTTTGTCACGTGTCATGATATGAAGCTATTACATGTCATTATATAATTGGTTGTCAATGTCGCATCATCAAATTCTAATCGTGGTACTGTAAAGATACTATAGAGATTATTGCATGAAAATGTAGCATATTTCATGACTAGTTATTTACTTTTTTAAAGAGCCCTTGCGATGAGAGGATTAGTCATTGCTACTAACAGCGAACACTCTAATTTTGAAAACAAATACACCTTATATTAAAAAAATTATTTTAGTAAATATTTATTTGGTGATGAAAAAAAAAAAGTTTGCTAGAGTCATATTTAGAAGAATTATATACTTCAAATTTATTTAGTGGTATTTTTTTTTGGGGTAACATCTGGCATTCAAATGATAGTGGAATTTTTATACACATTTTGATTTTTTAAAATTATTTTGAAATAGTTTATAATTTCTTATAAGAGAGTAAGATTTTTCATTTTCAAAATTGGTAAAGATTTAAGAGTAGTTTAGATTAATTTATTATTTGAGTAATTAAAATTATTTAAGTTACAAAATTTTATTGGATTTGAATTCAAAAAATCAATTTATTTATTGAAGTTGATCAAAAAAATTTAATAACTCGATTCAATTAACATGAAATTTGGGCTTTTTTTGATTTTTTTTAATCGAACTGAGTTTTGCTCAATACTTTTAAAATCGAATTAATGATTGGATCAGTTAGGCCATCACTTGGCTAATTCAATCAATTCAACTGGTTCCATCAATTCAATAAAAAAATATTAAAAATAAAAAAATAAAAAAATCCAATTCAATCTGTCCGTATTGATTCTCGATTTAACCGATTCAATGCTATTCTTCAAACTGATACATTAATCAATTTTCAGTACAACCAATTTAATTCAAGCATCATTATTTTGCTCACTCCAATTCCAAAATTTGGTCCTCTATAGAAAAAAAAATATATAAAATTTATAAAAAAAAAAAAAAGTAAATTTAATTCAGGTGATATGTTGCACCAGATTTCGACTGGATCAACTACCACTGAAATTCTTATTTAAGATCCGACCACCCATTTTTGATTCACAATTTTCTTATTCCATGATCAAGAAACCTAGGTCCAAAGAAACTTGTTTGTCTTTAATATAACAACTGACGCTTCACTAAGTTTTGACAATTTCTTACTACAAATTCACAAGAAATAACAAAAAACCAACATTGTCTTTACTTAACATTTCTGTCTATGATGTAGCAAAAAAAAAAAACAAACATATCTGTTTATGAAACTTGTATACACAAGTACCTTTCAAAGCATTGTCACTAAAAGGAGAGCACATGTATTTACAAAACTGACATGAGCATATATGTACGGGATCGATACCCGCCTTAAGCCGAAACTGGAGTTCGTTCTATCGAAGCTTTTGTCTGATATTGTTCCTTGAAACCCAACATCTTATTTAATGCACCAATATAAGCCTTGACACTGGAAACAACGATATCCATTCCTGCCCCAGTTCCACTGGCACAAAAAGCAGATCAATTTTATGCACTGAATTTCAGAGGTTGAAGTGGAAGAAGAACACATGTCAAATGGAAACAAGAATACAAAGAAACCATACCTGAATGTTCGCTGAACAATTTCACCAGTCAACATATTAGTTGATATGCAGCTTTTCTCAGCACGAATTAGAACGCGGGTGGTGGCTATAGCATCAATGCCTTCAGTAACGGCAATCATGGAGTACTCAAGAAGTGCAACTGGTTCCTGCAAAATGAAGGAAAAAAAGCTTTAAGTATTACTCAAAAATCTCAGCAAAAACATGTAGAAAGAAGCATCCAAACACCAAGAAGGGTTGGGAAGATGGAGCGCATGGTGGAAACCCAGAAAAACAAAGGGCAAAATTATTAACTATTGTCCTCAACTTGAATCCCTCCTTATATAATAAATGCCACAGAACACCATTATGGACAGGGGAAACCATTCACCAAAGAATACTCAGATTGGTACCAAAGAGCCTGCAGCCTGAGATTATGGATGTTGGAATTCAAATTCCAGATCTCCTGGATGCCATCCCTTACTAGTGGCTGTATGAACCAATTGAAATAAGCTTCAGGTTCAAATAATATTTTCACACAAGACGGAAAGGGGAACAGGGTACAAAGAAAACAGAAGATATTCAATTAGGAAACCTTAAATTCTAACAGAAATTTTATTGACTATAGGTTACAACCTATCAGCCCTAGTGATGAACCACAGGTTTCTAATAGCAGGTAAGGAGCTTTTATTTTTATGGCAAGCACGACAAGATAAGTTTGGATAAAAAATGTCTATTGACCGACTAATCAAATAAATACAAGCCATATTCTCTGCTACAAAATTCAGGTAACACGACACAATGTTGCTCTGGCTCTTCATTTTTGTTGAACCATCTGTATCTGGCACATTTTTGGACGTATATATGAGTACATGACCTTCTAAAGATCCCACAAATATAGAAAAAGTTGAACATACACGTACCTGTATCCAACACTCGCAGACAAGAGCTTGAGTAACATAGGCACATGAAGAGAAGTACGGAGTGAATGAAAAGGAAAGAAAGTTCACTAAAATGATGAATAGACCACACTGAGGTTCAATATTCGAAACTGACAATTATGAACTAAATGGCTCCATAGTTGGAGCCAATGAAACACTATAAAGAAAAAATAAATCCCAAAAGGACATTCATGATAATAAAATCAAGAACTCATAGACAATTTCTTAATTAACCCTAACACAGAATCTTGCATCATATCTTATCCAATACCCAACAGAAAATTCTAGAAAACAAAAGAAAACTTCTAATCTTCAGTATCAAACCTTTGTAATGAGATCAATAGCTTTATAAGCTGAATCTACTGGCCCAGTTCCAACTGAGCATGCGACATGCTCCTCGCCATCAGCACCAATGAGTTTAACTGTGGCAGTAGAAAGGCCAAGAGTTCCACAAGTAACCTGCATTTAATGTTTTCCATTAAAAATTAAGTTCACATAAGATGATGATCCACATTGTAAAAAACACAGTTCCAGGGATTGCTGCTATACTAGAACTGAAATCCAAATTGTATATCACAGATCATGGCTATTTTACATCCTGGATCACTTTGGTGCAAAATGTGGATCACCAAAACCATGGACCTAAATTGATAGGTGAAATAGGAAGAAAGAAAAAAAGGATCTGATAGGAAAAGAATGTGACCAATCAAAAATAAAAGGAAAACAGAAGAATCTGGAAACTTCTAACATGGGGTGCAAACAGTGAGGCAGAACAGCTGCAAGTTAAGAGAACATGAATTAAAGCCATTATTTTGGATTTTGAATTGTTATTGGGGCTTCATGAAGTTCATAAATTTGTTATTGGGGTTTAATCAAGCTTATAAATTGCGGAGCTTTATTCTCAACTTTTCACTGGTAAGTAAATAAATTGGCAGACACATTGTTTAGGGAATGAGGAAAAATTACTACAAAATATACCATAACTTTTCTCTCATTAGAGGAAAATTAAATAAACTGAAAGCAACCAATCTAAATATAATGCATTTTCTTATAATCATGTGTATTACCAACTATAAACTACATATACACTTATCTCTATATTATTCAAATTAAACCAAAAGCAAAAAATATATAGAGTTTAAAGTAATACAACCCCAATAATGCTTCATATAATATTGCAATCCAAATAGAACTAGTGAAGCGTACGCCCACTGTACCATGAAAAACCTTTTGCACATCCATGTCACATTCCTGTAACTATGGTTCAACTATCTCTAGTTACCTGCAGATCATGAAGCTTCCAAACAACTTCAGGTTGAAAAACTTCATCCGAAACCAAGGCTATTAGATCAGCATCAGTGACTCTCTGGAACACCAGTAAACAAAACATGTATAGAACAACAGTTAGTGTTGCCTTTTAAGATCAAAATATAGCACAGAAGAACACACTTCAGCTAAAATAAACTGAACTTCCAAACAACAGAAATCATGCATTTTTAGCATCACTTTAGAACAACAGTTAGTGTTGCCTTTTAAGATCAAAATATAGTACAAAAGAATACAACTCAGCTAAAACAAACTGACTAAAAATGCCATAACCAACAAAATTTGATACAAGCATTCATAACCAACAAAGACTGTTACTTTCCACTACCTTTCCGTAATCACTATATGATCTTGAAAATATATTTTCAATTATGTGGATCACAAATCCACCTACATCAGTCACTAACTATTTGCTAAGCCATCCCTGATAACAAGAATCCTTAAACCAGGGATACCCAGAAAATCTTGCAACATATCACCTGCCAGCAACCCCTATGTCGTCATTCTCTAAGCCGCAGACAATTTCTCAAGCCAACATCATATCTTTAACCATTAAATTAAAAGGTTAACCATGTAATAATTCCATGATGGATTGACAAAGATTGGTGTTTTTTGAGTTAAAATTACATTCAATAACAAAAATGGAGCTTATGACTCCACCAGCATATAGTAAACAAGAAAAAGAAAAATTCATTTAACAATAAAAGCAATATCTATTTCCTGTCTCAGTATTCTATCCCAATCTTTTTTTCATTCCATACAGATAAGTAGTTTAGTTGCTGAGACTAGAAAACCAGTTTTTCAAAATTACTGAAAAGGTATGGAGAACTAGAAAAACTGTCAAAAGGTAAAATCCATTACTATATTGTCGTTATGGCAAGGGAAATTTTTATACAGACTTTTTCTCTATGTACAACCTCTCCTCAATTTTCATTTTCTTAGAAATTTAGCATTGGAAAGGAGAATTCCACAGTTGAAGACATCTCATTTTTAAAACACAATTCATTCAGTTTGGAATGTTATAAATTGTTGCCTGGATGATGATATTACAGGAAAAGAAATCCAGGAAATCAGTAGAGAATTTTGGTCACCTTCTTTTGTTCAGCTACTGCTTTGAAGCGCCAGAATATGTTGCCAAGCTGTTCATCATCAAGCTCATAACCAAGCTGAGATAAACAACAAGAACTAGGTGCTTAGATGAAGAAAAGAGAGGTAATTACATGTAACATGCTAAATAGCACCATACCTCTTTCAATCGGTCCTTTAAAGCATGCCGTCCACTTTACCATAGATTTGCAGAATAAAAAGAATTAAGAGAGAAATCATGAGTTTTGTAACAAATGAAATCGTAAAAAAAAAAAGAATAGGAAGATACCAACAACATGAATGTCATAAATATCACAACAGAACTGCATAAATTAAAGTAGTAGCAAAATATTGGAAGATGGAATCAATCTCGCAAAAGAAGCTGACAACTCTTTTTTTGGTCGGGAGAGAAAGAAGTCTGTATTTGACACACAGAAACTTCGCAGAAATCTAACAAATGGAGTGACCCTTTATGCTTCAAAAATCAAATATTGTTTATAACTTGCCGAGCTATTCAAGAATATTAGGTAAAGTTCAATATAGTTATCCAATATACGAATAAGATGCAACCTATTGTACCAGGCCGAAATACTTCTTCTGCCTAGCAACTCAGGTGATATTAATAACCTCATTTGACTACCTTAATAATGTGAATGATCACTTTTTTTTTTTTCATATGAACAAGAAAAAAGCCAAGGAAAAAACCTATTAAAAGATCACCGCATACTACTGCAGGGATTCCACTATCCTCAAATAAAGTTGAAAATATACTCATCAAGATTGGTATAAGATATATTCAAAAACCTAAGTATTCTTAGTGATGATGATAAAATATGTAAATATGTTAAGTCCTCAACCATTTCTGTCAGATTTGTTGTGACATCACATCCAACATTGAAAATCAACTGGTAAACCACTTATAGCATGTTCTGCTCTAAAAATATCACTATGATCCATCTACATCGCTTTAAACACTATTTAAAACATATCAAACGGAAAAAAATAAATATTACCACAAAAATGGAGGAAAAATTTTGAAAGATCAAATACCCACCTAAGTTTTCCTAGGACAATACCAGCTTCATTAGACCGTTCAAGCCCGATATCTTCAGGCGAAATAATTTCATAAGTACCTTTGTGCTTAAGCATTCCATCCTATAGAACAGAAAGCAAATATGGATTATATTTCTTATTGCTTTTAACTTTTAGTAAGCATACATATTTAGATTCTTGTAACTGACACAATTAGTTTGGGATTAAAAGTGAGTTTGATGGAGTTGGGTCTTAACTACACCATCAATAATTGTCAACAATTTCACTCAGCAAGCCTGATTTGTAGAAGAAATCACCATTGTAGCTAAACATATCAAAAATGTTATCAACTAATATTGTAAATATTCACTTAAGAGGAGAAATGAAGAAAACACAAAGAAAACAGAAGGGCAACCAGCAAAACACATTCAAGCAAACTTAAAAAGCACATTAGTATTCCTCGTTAAAAAAAGTTAGCGAGGAAAATGTGTTACATTCCTACCACATCAATTGGTGGTCCATCAAATTATGGTGAGGGCAGCATTTGAAATTGCCATGTTGGCATAAATGGATACTACTTTCTAATGATAACCTTGACTAGAATAATAAAATTGTGGTCCCATTTATGCTATCAACGCATTTTTTTAAGACTTGCAGTCAGAATTATGCTAGAAAATACTTGTGTATTAATTTCCCTTATCATCATTGTTTCACTCACGCAATGATAACATGAGATGGAGTAATGGTCCAGAGTCAACAACATCCTCATATTTGCATATATGCATATACATACACACAAGCATAACTGGAGAAAAAGCAACACAAGAAAGGAAATTGACATATCAAATAAAAATGCTACTAAAGGGCCAAAAAATGGAAAGATTACAGAATCTAGCCACCCACCTGCAACTTCAAACACGTATAGATATAATTACACATGCATGACTTAATATTATCATCTAAAATTAGCAACTTAATTTCTAAGCACTCTGGTTGAACAGGGGCTTTGGTAAACAGCATCAAACTCCAATCTTGTAAGAATGGTCCTTAAAGAGCTCTATATTTAATCCTCAGTTTGCCCTACTAAATTCTGCCAAACAATAAATAGACTACAAGCTCAAACATGCTCCTCAGCTAACATTGTTTCCCCAGAGCAAGAGATTGCTACTAGCTAGCTACACCCTCAAACATTTTAAATAATAATAAAAGAAAAGATGTACAGATTCCATTATTAATTTCTACCATGCATCTAAACTTCATGCAAACTCTTAATGGAAGGCAAAAGAGAATATAACTTTAATTTTCTTAAGATTAAACAACAAAGCTGTATTCACAGTAGCAAAATTTACAGACGGACAAAATCACAACACATGTTAGTGCATTCTATTAAGTGCATTATATTAATTTTCAACTAAAATGGTAAATACAATTCCAAATATTAATCAATGAGATCAGCCATAAAGAAAAGCTTCACTAATTGACAGAAAACATTCAGAGGTTCAGTGGTTCACAACATATATGCAGTCAAATGTTGGAAAAACCAACCTGGTGGATACCACTTTCATGAGCAAAAGCATTGGCTCCGACAATAGCCTTATGAGGTTGTATGTGTAACCCCGTGTAGTCCTCTACCTAAAAAACCATATTAAGTCAACAATAACTCCCAGAGCTAATTCAATCAAAAGTAAGGCCAACTAATTGAACCAAAGTTCACAAAAGAATACCATTTTGCTTGACATCACAATGTGTTGAGCATTGATTCCAGTATAAAGACCTCCTAATACATGCTCACCACGACATTTTATTGCCATCACAACCTGCATAAACAAAAGTAGCAGCCCAAAGGAATCAAAAGAGTAAAACAAGACATAGGTAATCTTACAATTTACAAAAAACTGTCCAACTAGGAAAAAACCTTCAACACTTGCAACCAAAATAATTTTTCTTAAGTCGCCACAAAACAAGAATAAAGAAATTGACAGCTAAAAGACTTTTATTTACAAAATTTAAATGCTTAACATAGGCAGACTGCAAAACTAGAAAGACAAAAGTTATCAGATGGATGCATAAGCACCCTCATTGTCAAGACCCCGTTCCCCCTCTTTATCTCTGCAAACAAAAAATGAAGTGGATTAATGTAAAATAATTTTCATATCTCATATATAGAAGCACGTGATCATGCAATGAGCCCTTGTCAACTGAATTTCAGTGCAATGTGTCTCCCACCTAAAGCAGATTTGATTGACAACAGGAGGTCTTAGGTTGTACAGACTCAAGATCATGAATTATTCACCTTAAATGTCCAAGAACATCATATGGTGCTAAAGAAAACCAGGCTTTTTCCCATCTACTTTTGCGTAACTGAAATCCCAAATTCACAATCATTATAATATTGCATAAAGCAAAAGCTCACCTCCTCCAATGAAGCATTTCCAGCTCTCTCTCCAATGCCATTGATTGTTACTTCCACCTGCCTTGCACCTGCACAAGCTCCCTGAATTCATGCAGCAAAGATGTAAATACAGCCCAAGTATACCTCACTGTGCATTAATTAACAAAGTAAACCAGCACCATACCGCTAGCGTGTTGGCAGTAGAAAGCCCAAGATCGTTTTGGCAGTGTGTTGAAATAATAACATTCTCAATTCCAGGGGTATTGGCCTTTATATCAGCAATTAATTGGCCAAACTCGCTAGGCATAGTTATGCCAACAGTATCAGGTATGTTGAGAGTTGTCGCTCCAGCCTTGATCACTTCACCCAAAATCTCATATAAAAACTCTCTGTCAGATCTGGTAGGATCCAATGGAACAACAATATCATGTAAGCAAGAGGGGAAAAAATCTACCCTTTTTCATTTATTTATTTCAATAGTAGCATATAGGACATGCATACACTGATACTACTGCAAAATGCCTCTGGCAATGTTAAACACAACTCGATTACACAAAGCGGAAAAAAAAAAAAAACACAAGACAACATTAATACAAGAATGTCTTAGAATCTAGATAGTACAAATTATTAACATATCAAAATTTATATAAATATAAAATACCATAATTACCAGACAAAATACACAAGCACAATACAAATCCATAAATGGTCAGTTCTACAAAACAAACTTTTTTTAACGCCCATTTCTACAATAACATGCATGCTGCCCTACTGCAGCCATTTTTATGACCAAGCACATATCTTTCACCAAAAAAACAAAAGGCTTCAATTAAAAACAGAAAAGAAATATACATAAATTAAACAATAGATTATCTTTATCCGTATTTAAACTTCTACTGCTTATTTGATTTTAAAATTTAATCTTCCTCTTTCTGTTATTTCATTTCTTCAATAAAAATATAGACAACAATGGAATATAATCTTATCCTTGAACAACCATTTCACGAACATATCATAGGAAGAAAAAGAGAGAGAGAGAGATAAAAACTCGAACCTGCCGGCGTCTTCGGGGCTAAACTCGACATCATCACAACCCAAACTCCTTGCAAACCGAACCATACTTCTAGCGATATCCAAAACCTCCTCTTTACTCTTCCTTAACTTATACTCCAGATGGATACCACTGGTAGCGATAAACGTATGAATCCTGGGCCGTTTGGCGTACTTAACCGCCTCCCAAGCGGCCTTAATATCGTTCTCATTACACCTAGAGAGTCCACAAATGACAGGCACATACCCATTCTCATCCTCCGCATTTCCAACCTCGTTAGCAATGGCCGTAACAGCTTCAAAATCGTCTTTGGAAGCAGCGGGAAACCCAGCTTCTATTATATCGACGCCAAGCTTGGCTAGCTGACGAGCAATATCAAGCTTCTCCTTGGAAGTCAAGGTGGCGCCAGGAGATTGTTCGCCATCGCGGAGAGTGGTGTCGAAGATGCGCACGTAGTTGGGGTCTGGAATATGGTTGGGAATGTAAAGAGGACGGCAGAGGGGAGTGGGGGGAGTAGGGGCTAAAGAAGAGGAAATGAGAAGAGACTTGGCCTTGGGTAATGATTTGGAAGGAAAAGAAGGGAAATGGGGTGGGTTGGAAGAAGGGAAGTGGAGGGAAGTGGGAGAAGGGAGGAAAAGGGAGGATTTGGGAGAGGGAAAATGAAAGGGAGAGAACTTGGAGGAAATTAAGATGGAGGAAGCCATGGAAGGAGAGAAGGTAGAGAGAATTACAGAGGAAGAGGAAGAGGAAGAGTTTGGGTTTATATGGACAGTGTGTTGGTTGTGAATTTGTTTGTTCTCAGTTTGGTTGGGAGGGAAACGAGAGTGGAGGCGCCGTCAGCACAGAGGGTGATAAGAGATAGAGCAGAATTTTCTTTTGAACAAGATAGAGAGACTTAAAAAGGATCAAAAATCTGTTAAGCCTGGGACCCACTCTTTCCATAACAAGCCAAATCCAAATTCAAGGTTTTTCTCTTTATTAAGTGAATAATTTAATCAATTATAAATGGGTTTTTAAGGTGATTAATACGAATGGCCTTTTCCTGTCAGCCGCCTCTATTTTAATAAATTAATATTATTTTTTAAATACTAAATCTTCATTTTGTTTTATTTTATTTTTTTTAATAATATACTGCTTCATTTTATAATAACTACTTAATCGAAATTCTCATTTTAATTTCAAGTAAAAAAATAACAGTGTTAGTGTTGTAGGACCAAATTTAAAGCTAAACCCATACCCAAATAAACAAGCCCAACTCAGACCTAACCCTAACAACTCAAAACTAATAAAACAAAAGAACAGCAGCCGCAAGCAGCCCCAAGGCTAGATTTTGCGCACGACTTCGGCACTCATATCCAACACGCCTCGTGCCTCCGGCTCCCTCGCATTCACGGCTTTCACATCAGCCCTTGCCTGCAGCGAAAACAGTTGTAAAACAAGGCTATAAAAGCCTTCGAAAATAGATGTAAAAGGGGGATGGTTTTTTTACGAAATCAAGAGAGAAATACATAAAAGAAAGAAAGATAGCAAGTTTTTGAAACGGAGCTTCCATACGTTCGAATAAGGTGGTTAAAGTCCTCCTATTTCAAGTTTTTTTGCTGTATTGCAGATTTACTTTTTCTTTTTTGAAATACAATAGAGTTTTTTTTTTTAAAAAAAAAAGAGATTTTAGAAAAGGATTGAAGGAACCTTACCCGGCTCTCCGACCGCCGTCGCGGCGCCTATGTGGAGAGGTTGCGATGATGGGCGCGGTCACAAGCCCTAACAGATGGAAGAAGGGTGAAAGCCCCTTTATTTTCTTCTCAAATTCGGCAAATAGGAATGGGGGGGTCTTTAATTTTGGTTAGAAAATGGCAGACAGCCATTATGTTTTTCAGTTTTAATTGAAAGGAGAATAGCGCCACTTCAATTTTTTGGTTTTATTGCGCATTAGGTCCTCCCCTGTTGCGTGATCGTTTGATTGAGCCCTTTTTTATTTTATTTTTTTAAATCTGCCCCAGACATTCACGCGCCTTTTCATTTTAGTCTCGTTTTAAACGTTGTACACTGGGCAAGGGGGATTTTTGCTATTCTGGTCCCCCTCGTTCGCATGCGCGCCCAATATGGTCCCTCTATCTCTTTTTTAATTATGATTTCGCCCTAGAATTTCGTTTTTTAACTCAATTAAGCCCTATTTCGATTATTTTAGCCGCTTTTATCGTAAAATTAATTATTTTTAGTATATTTTTACTATTTTATTATATTCTACTATTAATTTTAGTATTATTTTTTTCCCTTTTACCCTATTATTCGTTACACTATTTTTTATTATACTACTATTTTTTTATTATATTATGTGTATATTACGTTTGTTTTATTAATTATTTTTATATATACTATTTATCTTAAATCGTTATATTATTATTAATCTTTTTATATATTTTATTAAAAGTTAGCTATTTTAAATATAGTCTATTATACCTATTATTTTTTTGTATTATTCCTACTGTTTACTATTACCTTTTTTTTATTCTTACTTATACTTTTATATATATATATATTTTTTTTGTTTTCCCCTTTTAATATAATTCTTAATAGTCTTATCACGTTATTATATTATTTCTATTATTTTTAAAAATGACCACCGTTATCATTACCATTTTTTTACTATATTATTATTGTTATTTGGCTTAATTTAGTATGGTTATTTTTATTTTTTTTTAATTTTACTTTTATCACTGTGTTTAATATCATCATTGACATATTATTTTCATCTCCATTTATTTTTTTTATCATACATTATTATATTTATTACTATTGTTATACTTCTTGTTAATTTTCCATGCGTTTACTACATTTTAGGTGTTAATATATATCCACTGTCAAGTTTATTATATTGTGATTTTTATATCGCATACTATCATTTTTCTCAAATTTTTAAACTTCCCAAATTCGTTTATTGAACGGTTCATTCTCAATTGTTTTCTAAAATAAAGGCAATGTTCGGTATCTAAAGGATTCAAAGGATCGTGCCCTAACGTACTGGGTGTCACTTTCTTTGTTTATTTTGAATATCTGAATATCCTTTTATCGGTTCGCTCTCAAGATTTTTAAAATAAAGGCAATGTCCGGTATTCATGGAACTCAAAGGATCGTGCCCTAACATACTGGGTTTCGCTTTCTTTGTTCATTTGAATATTCAAATATCCTCTTAAAACTAAATCACACGTTTTAAAAGTCAACAAAAGGAGGATCGTATTTTGAACTTTCTCCAAATCTTTAATTTTCAACATTTAAGATACCCGTTAATCAATTAAGTACCGATTTTGGGCGTGTCGAGGGTGCTAATCCTTCCTCGTACGTAACTGACTCCCGAGCCCGTTTTCTTAAAATTCGTGGACCAAAACGTTTTATAAGGTGGCCCAATTACACCTCAAAAAAGATTGGTGGCGACTCCCAACTTTCGTTTTCAAAAGTCGATTCTCATTTTCAAAATTTAAAAATGGTTTCGACAGCTTGGCGACTCCGCTAGGGACAATAAGAGAGTCGAGCTGTAAATTGATTATTTTCTATCTTCTTGTTAAAATTTAGAAATTCGATTTTTTCTAAATACATGATCCTCGCATTGCATTTTTCGTGGCCTTGTTAAATTTGCTATTGGGTAAATCTTTTGATATTCTCTCGCATCATATTGCATGACCGTCGGGGTCACACCTCTTAAGTGGGAGTGAGAAACTATGCTTTCGTGAGTTTTTCACCTCCGCATGGGCTAGGGGATCACTTCCGGGTACATCCGTACTTATGTTTTCGTGAGGTTTTCACCTCCGTATGGGCATAAGGAAATGTATCCTCCTGAACAGAACTTGATCCATATGAACCTATAATGGGCGAGGATCGAGGAATCTACTGGTTCAGGTACCTTTACTCTAGAACTAAACCACATATAGTGAGCTGTAGGAACCCACCTTAGGTAGAATCACACCTAGCCCTAGTGGTTGCCTAAATAGGTGTTTGATAATTTACTGATTGCTTTGATTTCTATTCTTATGCATGATTCTGACTTGTTTTTTCTTTTTTGTGATAGTCATTGCATAACATTTGCATCATAAAAGGAGGTGTCGATATACAGTTCGATTACTAGGAGAAAGTTTTACCATGAAAAATGAATTCCTTGATAAAGTGAAGGACGTTGCGGTTATCCAGAGATGGTCGGAGGATGTACAGCTAGTGAAAGGTGACAGTTTGGCAGAGGGGTACACGTCGAAATTATGGGACTTTACTCGTATTAGTGTAGTTCAGAATGATCTTCAGGAGCTGAAGGAGTTGTTGAATCGCTGGGATGATGAGATGAAGCAGCTACTTTACTGTAATTATGGTGATATAGCTTATCTCCTCGATGTTAAGATAGATAGGTATTTGTTCCGAGCCATGGCTCAATTTTGGAATTCTGCCTACAGTTGTTTTACTTTTGGAAATGTAGATCTAGCGCCTACTGTCGAGGAATATACGGCTTTACTTCGTTGTTCGAGGTTTCAAACTAATAAGATTTATTCTAGAGCTGTCAATATCCCAACCTTTGTTAAGAGGATGATGAACATCACTGGGATGAGTGAGCCGTTGGTTGCAGCTCGAGTCCAGCAAAAGGGTAATGGAAAATGCGTTCCTTGGGAAAATCTGAGAGATCTGATCCTGACACACCCTGATATGAAGAAAAGAGTCGATGTCTTCGCCTTAAGCGTTTATGGTTTAGTAATTTTTCCTAAGGCTTTAAGGCATGTAGATGAAGCAGTCGCTGATCTATTTGACCGACTTGGCAGAGGAGTCACTCCTGTTCCCACCATCTTGGCTGAGACTTTCAGATCTTTGAGTGCATGCTGGAGGACGGGCGAAGGTAGGTTTATTGGATGTGCACAACTTTTGTTGGTATGGTTTCATAGCTACTTCTGGAAGATGGAAAGCCCTCTTACCGACCTTTTTCGGAGATTACTCACCTTTGAAGGAGATAGCGGCTATATTGAGAAGAGATGACATAACAGAGGAAAAATGGATAGCGATACTTCAAAATCTCCAAGAGAAAGATATCGAATGGAAAGCCCCTTGGTTAGTTTCCGATGAGATTCTCTACCGATGTGGGAGTTATGATTGGGTCCCTTTGTTAGGGATATGGGGAGCTGTTGGGTATGCCCCTCTTCTTGTATTGAGGCAATATAGATCGAGACAATTTATACCGCTGACGCATGGGCTAGCTCAGAGTGGGTTCTCGTATGGGGAGAAGGACTCCAAGAAGAAGAGTCGCGAGATTTATAATGCTTGGAACCAAACCTGTCGGATAAAAGGAGTTGCTGTAAATTCGATGGTGACTCTTGAGTATAATGAATGGTGGTGTAGAAGGGTTAATGACAATATCCCAAGGCCGAATTTAGAAGAGGCTCGACCAATAGAGGAATATCTGCAAGTGGTCCCCTCCAAGCTGGAAATTTTAAAGCAAGACTTCAAAAAGAAAACCTCAGAGTTAGAAAAGAAAATAGAACAGTTGGAGGAGGAAAAAGTGTACTTAAAGCTAGAAGTAGATCTTCAAAAGTCTGAGGTCGATAATTTGAGAAAGAGAAAGAGAAAGGTTGAAGAGGACCTGGACAGTTTGAAGACTGAGTACACGCAGCTACATAAGTTAATGAGGAATACTGGCCTGGGTAAAACGTCTGAACAGTGGAAGCAAGAAGTCCAAGAGGAAAAGGCTAGGGCTGATTGGTGGGAGAGAAAGTTCCATGCCACTCAAGCTCGAGAAGTTGCTTTTAAGGAGAGTTTGAATGATAGCCAAAATGAAAATGAGATGTTAAGGGCTCGAGTGGTGGAGTTAGAGATAGCACTACAGCAGCATCGGAGTCGTAACTCAGTGATGGAATTAAGAGCGAGCCTAAGTAAGATCAAGGATCTGAAGGGAAAAGTAGAAGAACTTGAAACTGCACTTCAGAACTGTGAGCACCAAATCGAAACACTAGAAGCAAATAATGAGTGGCTAGGGGAGCAACTTCACCGATCACAGGATCAGGTTCGAGATAGAGATTACCTCATGGGTGAAGCTATAGCTCAGATACGAGAGGTGGCAGAACATTTACAGACTTTGGCAGTACAAGCTGATGTACTAAGTGTCAAATATGAGTCAGGGTCAGCTCGAGGGCAAGAATTTGCCTCCCTTCTTAGGGGAGTGAAAGCTTTAGGTGTTAGGGCAAGACCGTATATGTAATTCATTTTATGTAAAAGATTTTATTTTTCAGTGAAATTTCCTAAATGGAATTGAATTTGAATCGACGTCTCCTTTTGCATTCATGTCATGCATTTGCATTGCATAGCATCACATACATTAAATTTCACAAAAGAACCCTATTAATTAGCAAAAGTTCTATCTAGTTACCCTGGAACATCACTACTATACTCGAAGAAAAATGAAGACAATGGATCGAATGTTGGAAAAGTTAGAGCAGATGTAAAAAGACATGCAGGATCAGCTGCAAGCTCAGATGCAAGAACAGTTGGCCAAGTTGCAACAAGACATGAGGGACCAAATGCTGGAGTCTCAGAGAAGCATGATGAGCCAGTTAACCCAACTGTTAATTGGAGGGCCTGATAAAGGGAAGGGCCCTATGGGTGATACTGGTGACCATAATGAGGACTCTGCATATCCTCCTGGCTTTGCCCCAACAAGTGTCCAACCACCAAGGGTGTCCGTTAATGTCCAACCACTCTATCAAACTGGTACCTTGGCACCAGCGAATTTCCCAACAGGATTGAGCACTAACCCTGGAGATAATCTGGCAAATCCCCGGGTCCCTGATTTTGATGATGCAGTAGAGGTGGAAAAGGCAAAGACTGAACTCCCAAAACAGTTCGAAGATCGATGCAAATGGTTGGAGGAGAAGTTTAAGGATTTAGAGAATGCTGATCATTATTGTGGAGTCGATGCAAAGGAACTGAGCTTGGTTCCGAACTTCGTACTTCCCCCGAAGTTCAAGATGCTAGAATTTGAAAGATATAACGGAACCAGCTGCCCTGAGGCTCATATTACGATGTTTTGTCGAAGGATGACGGGGTATGTCAACAACGATCAACTGCTAATCCACTGTTTTCAGGATAGTTTGAGTGGGGCTGCAGCGAAATGGTATAATCAATTGAGTAGGACTCAGGTCAAGTCATGGAAGGACCTAGCTCAGGCCTTCATGAAGCAGTACGGCCATATAACAGATATAGTACCTGACCGGATCACATTACAGAACATGGAGAAGAAGCCAAGCGAAAGCTTCCGGCAGTATGCTCAGAGGTGGAGAGAGGTCGTTACACAGGTCCAACTACCGCTGTTAGAAAAAGAGACAACCATGCTCTTCATCAATACATTGGAGGCGCCTTTCATTACTCACATGTTAGGTAACGCAACTAAGAGTTTTGCGGACATAGTAATGTCTGGCGAAATGATAGAAAATGCCATAAGGTCTGGTAAGATAGAAGTGGGGGAAAGTACGAGAAGGTCGGCCCCAAAGAAAAGAGATAATGAAGTTGGTAATGTGAGCTCAGGCTACTCAAAGCCTGTCACGGTTAGTCAGTCGAGAACAATAGTCGCAGGCCAGCAGGCCGCACCAAGGCGAGAGCCTAACACAAGGCAGAATATAGAGAGGCTTCAGTTCACTCCTATACCAGTGACATATGGGGAGCTTTTCAAAAAGCTATTTAATGCACACGTAGTGGCCCCTTTTCACTTGGAACCATTGCAACCCCCGTACCCTAAATGGTACGATGCAAATGCTCGGTGCGAATACCATGCAGAGATTACGGGGCACTCGATAGAAAACTATACCTCGTTCAAAAGATGCGTTGAAAGGCTTATCAAGGCAGGTTTTGTAAAATTCGATGATACACCTGGTACAGGAAATCCGTTGCCCAGTCATGCCGATAAAGGGGTAAACGCGATAATTGAAAACTTGGGGAGGAAAGTCAAGCTGGATATCACGGAGGTGAGAACCCTATTGAAGCTAGTCTAGAGGGAAATGCAAAAAAGGAGTTTAGTCCCTCAATGGTTGGGGGATAAAGTCTAAGATACATGGAATTACTGTGAGTTCCATCATGAGAAGGATCATGAGATCCAGAATTGTATTGAATTCAAGGCCCTAGTACAGGGTCTAATGGATAATAAGGAGTTGGAGTTCTTCGAGCATGTCGAAGAAGATGATGTGTACGCTCTAAGAGGAGAGTCAAGCGAAGAAGGTTGTAGAGTCAGCCGCCTGGTGATAATTATCTCGAAGCCCAGAGTTAGTGAAGTAGAAGCAAGGGCTATGCCAAAAATTATAATCCAGAAACCAGTAGCTTTCCCTTATAAGGATAGCCGAAGGGTGCCTTGGAATTATAACTGCACTATAACAATGCCAGAGAAAGAGGGTTCGGTTAACGCGCCAAACATAGAAGCCGAACCAGCAAAAGGGAAGCCCATCGTGCTCAAGCAAGAAGGAAGGAAATCAGAACCACTGGTTAATGAGCCAGTAAAGGAAAATGAAGCCAAGGAGTTCTTAAAGTTCCTAAGACACAGCGAGTATAGTGTTGTGGAACAACTACACCAACAACCAGATCGCATATCTGTATTGGCTCTGCTGTTAAATTCGGAGGTCCACCGCGACGCGCTGATAAAGGTGTTGAATGAAACCTATGTCGCGAATGACATTTCTGTTAACAAATTGGATCGCCTCGTCAGTAACATAAGCGCCGACAACTTCATCTCCTTCAGCGATGATGAGATACCGCCAGGGGGCATGGGGTCTACTAAGGCTCTCCATATCACTACCCGTTGCAAGGGGTATATATTGCCTGGGGTACTGATTGATAATGGATCTGCATTGAATGTCTTGCCTTGGTCTACCCTAAACCGTCTGCCTATAGACAGCTCCCACATGAAGACATGTCAGAACATAGTGAGAGCCTTTGATGGCACGGAAAGAAAAGTGATGGGAAGGATAGAGATACCTCTCTAGATTGTCCCAAACACGTACAAGGTAGACTTCCTCGTGATGGATATTAAACCTTCCTATAACTGTCTATTAGGAAGACCTTAGATACACTCAGCTGGGGCAGTACCATCCTCGCTGCATCAGAAGGTGAAGTTGGTTACGGAAGGCCGGTTAGTAACGGTATATGCTGAGGAGGACATTATTGCATCGGTTACTAGTGATGCGCCTTACGTGGAGAATGATACTGAAGCAGTTGAATGTTCATTTCGATCCCTAGAGTTTGTGAATGCAACATTTGTAACTGAGAGAAGCAGGATTCCGATGCCTAAGCTATCAGGGGCTTCGAAGATGAGCTTGCAGCTGACAGTTGGAAAATGGGCGTCACCCGGGAGAGGATTTGGAAAGTACCTTCAGGGACAACTTAAAGTGCCAGTCTTGGTTGGCAAGTGGGATCGCTTCGGTTTAGGATTCAGGCCAGATGCAAGCCAAATAAGGAAGGAGTTTGAAAGGAAACAAGAATAGCAGAGAGTAAGATTGAGTGGGGCAGAAGTCAAATGGGAACCGATGAGCTTCCCCCACATTTTTCAAACGTTCGTATCGAGAGGGTTTATTCATTCGACATAAGAGGAGACAAGAGGAGGAATGACTGAAGATGTGGTAGAAAGCTGGAGCATCAACGCCACGTTGGAAAATGAATCGAAGGAAGGAAATTTATCGAGCATTCGCCCATATGAGGCTGGGAGTGTTTTGGAAACTGGACTGTAGAAGAAATTCCTGTAATCTTTAGAGCTAACACAGAGTAATATTCAAAACCCACTTGTTGTCTTCTAACCTAGGGACAATAAGAATTTTTGGTGAAATAGGCTCATGTTCGAACATTGTTATTTTCAATAAAATGCATTTTCATAAATCAGCTCGAGCAATTATTCATTTTTCCTTTTCATTTCATACACAATCATACCATACAAAGGAATTATTCATTGTTGTTTTTCTTTGGGTATTCTCCTATACTCATAATAGGCCCTCAGATGTCGACGTTATGAGCAATGCTGATACGAGCCCAGAATCTCCTTTTGAGCGAGATATGTGCTTTGAGGGATCTCAAGATTTTGAAGATGACGAGGATTGTGGTTTATCTTCAGACTTGTTAAGGATGGTGGAGCACGAAGAGAAACAGATTCTGCCACACAAGGAGACCGTTGAGATTGTGACCCTAGAAGAGGGGAAGGAAGTGAAAATTGGCACTTGCATTGACGAGAAAACAAGACAGGACCTCGTTGAGCTGTTGCAAGAATTCAAAGACGTCTTTGCATGGTCATACCAAGATATGCCTGGTCTAAGTACAGATATCGCGGTGCACCGTGTCCCTACAAAAGAGGAGTGTAAGCCAGTTCAGCAGAAGCTCCGAAGAATGAGACCCGATGTAGCAATGAAAATAAAAGAAGAGGTCCAGAAGCAGTGTGATGCTAGTTTCTTACAGGTGGTCAATTATTCAGAATGGGTGGCCAACGTCGTCCCTGTCCCTAAGAAAGATGGGAAAGTGCGGATGTGTGTAGATTATAGAGATTTAAACAAAGCCAGCCCAAAAGATAACTTTCTATTGCCTCACATTGATACCCTAGTGGATAATACGGCAGGCTTCTTACTGTTCTCCTTTATGGATGGGTTCTCCGGGTACAATCAGATCAAGATGCATCCTGAAGATATGGAAAAAACCACGCTCTTAACTTTATGGGGAACATTTTGCTACAAGGTGATGCCATTCGGGTTGAAGAATGCTGGAGCAACGTACCAAAGAGCCATAGTAACCTTGTTTCATGACATGATGCACAAGAAAATTGAGGTTTACGTTGATGACATGATCGCAAAGTCCCGAACTGAAGAGGAGCATGTGCAAGTTTTGAGAAAATTGTTCTTGAGGTTGAGAAAATTCCAATTAAAGCTCAATCCGTCAAAGTGCACTTTTGGAGCTAGGTCCGGAAAGTTACTCAGCTTCGTAGTCAGTGAGAAATGAATAGAAGTTGACCCTGATAAAGTCAAGGCTATACAGCAATTGCCTCCGCCGCGCACTCAGAAGAAAGTCCGAGGTTTCTTGGGGAGACTAAACTACATCGCTCGGTTCATCTCGTAGCTAACTGAGAAGTGTGACCCCATATTTCGCCTTCTCAAAAAACACAATCCTGGGGTATGGGATGATGAATGCCAGGAAACTTTTGAAAAGGTTAAGTAATATTTGTCCAGTCCTCCAGTGCTAACACCACCTAGCCCTGGTAGACCATTGATACTGTACTTAACAGTATTTGATAATTCGATGGGATGTGTGCTCGGCCAACATGACGAGACTGGGAGAAAAGAAAGAGCGATATATTACCTCAGTAAGAAATTCACTTAGTGTGAATTGAGATACCCGCCTATTGAGAAGCTATGCTGTGCTTTAGTTTGGACTACGCGAAGGTTGAGACAGTACATGTTGTATCATACGACCTGGCTAATATCAAAGTTAGACCCTCTCAAATACATGATGGAGTCAACCGCTCTGAATGGAAGAATGGCCCGATGGCAAATTCTGCTCTCTGAATTTGACATAATCTATGTCAACCAAAAGGCTGTGAAGGGGAGTGCAGTAGCGGACTTTCTAGCTAGTAGAGCATTGGAGGACTATGAGCCCTTGAATTTCAATTTCCCTGATGAATATCTAATGTATGTAACAATCACTGAAGGCGACATGCTTGAAGATTATTCTTGGAAGTTACATTTTGACGGAGCGTCAAACGCCGTTGGAAATGGAGTTGGGGCAGTACTGATATCCCCAAATGGAGATCATTATCCATTCACTTGCAAGCTAGACTTTGACTGTACAAACAACATGGCAGAATATGAGGCATGTATCATGGGAATTCGGGCAGTAATAGACCGTGAAATCAGGGTACTAAAAGTATACGGGGACTCTGCATTGGTAATCTATCAGCTAAAAGGCGAGTGGGAAACGAGAGATCCCAAATTGATCAGTTATCGAAAGTTAATTCTAGGGTTAATTGAGGAGTTTGATGATATCACTTTCCATTACCTCCCCCGAGACGGAAATCAGATGGTTGACGCCTTAGCTACACTAGCTTTTATGATCACAGTAAATGAACAAGAGGGTATGAAGCCAATCCAGATGAGTATTTGTGAGGCTCCAGCTCACTGCTATAATATTGATGAAGAGGAAGAGAGAGATGATCATCCTTGGTATCATGATATCCTACAATATGTGAAGTGCCGGGCGTACCCAGATCAAGCAACTGAAAATGATAAAAGAACATTGAGGAGGTTAGCCAGTGATTATGTTTTAGATGGAGAGGTCCTGTATAAAAAGAGGAAGGATCAAGTGTTGCTAAGATGTGTTGATGCTATTGAGGCTAAGAAAATCCTAGAAGAGGTCTATGATGGTGTCTGTGGGACACATGCCAATGGTTTCACAATGGCTCGACAAATCATGAGATTTGGATATTACTGGTCCACGATGGAAGGAGATTGTATCAATTACGCTAAGAAGTGCCATAAGTGCCAAATTTATAGAGACAAAATCCATATGCCTCCTTCGCCCCTCCATGTCATGACTTCCCCATGGCCTTTCTCAATGTGGGGCATGGACGTTATTGGGCCAATCTCACCACAAGCTTCCAACGGACATCGATTCATTTTCGTGGTCATTGACTACTTTACCAAATGGGTAGAGGCTGCTTCGTACGCAAATGTCACAAAGTTGGCAGTCAGCAAATTCCTAAAGAAGGAGATCATATGTCGTTATGGTATGCCAGAAAGGATCGTATCTGACAATGCGTTAAATCTGAACAATAGCGTGATAGCGGAAATCTGCAGTCAGTTTAACATTAAGCATCACAATTCGTCACCATACCGCCCGAAAATGAATGGGGCAGTAGAGGTAGCTAATAAGAATATTAAGAAGATTGTGGGGAAGATGGCTGAGACCTATAAAGATTGGCATGAGAAGCTCCCATTTGCCCTTTATGCTTATCGGACGTCTGTCAGAACTTCTACCGGGGCAACACCTTTCTCGTTGGTTTATGGGATGGAGGCAGTTCTACCCATTGAAGTTGAAATCCCTTCTCTCCGGGTTTTATCAGAATTAAAGTTAGATGAAGCAGAATGGATCCAATCCCGGTATGATCAGCTAAACTTGATTGAAGAGAAGAGGCTAAAGGCTATTAGTCATGGTTAAATGTACCAGAAGAGAATGATGCGAGCTTACAACAAAAAAGTTTGCCCCAGGGTATTCCATGAGGGGGACTTAGTATTGAAAAAGATTCTCCCTATGCAAAAAGATTTCAGGGGGAAATGGATGCCAAATTGGGAGGGACATTAAGTGGTAAAAAAGGCTTTCTCTAGAGGGGCATTGATATTAGCAGAGATAGATGACAAGAGCCTACCTAACCCGGTAAATTTAGATTCAGTCAAGAGGTATTTTGCTTAAAACAGTTGAGGTGAAAACCCGTAAAGGGCGCCTAAAAAAAAAAAAGGAGAGGCCAAGGTGAAAACCCGTAAAGGGTGCCTTGAGACCAAAGGGGTTTTGAATCGAAAACCCACAAAGGGCGATTCAAATTTTGATCCATACTGGGGCAAGTGATATTCTCGCTATACTTGAATCGACAAAGAAGGGATGGGCTACACCTTAGGGCATCGACAAAATGCTATAGATCCTTTAAGCACATGCAAGCTTAAAATGGTGATCGAGGAGTTCATGCAGAGAAGCTCAAATTGCGAAATCTGGGACACCTATTTGTTCCTTTTATCCATTTTCGTATTTCAAATAATGAATGCTTTCCTTGTTTATACATCTTTTCGTGAATTTTGACGTGAATAAATTTCAGTTCTCCCTACCTTTTATAATCTCTTCAAGGCATTTTATATTGAAATAATGATTAATGAACTAACAATGCTCACAAAAGAGGTTTTACATATTACTCTGAAAGGTTTCTAAATAATACAAGAACCTGAAACAGGACAATTATTTAGAACACACCGAGCTTAAAATGGCTAGAAACGTGTGAGGGATAAGGAATTAACCGCATCTTCAGGTCCTCTGTTATCAAGCTGAATAGGAAGACACACGTCAGGGATATTACCAGCGAGCGATAACAACCCAAAAATTAAAATGGATCATTCTCATGACATTTTGCATTTATGCATTTAATATCCATAATACATGTAGTTAGGAGCATTTGATTCATATTAATCATGGCATCCTAATCATCTGGCATAAGCATATCACTCTTCTACAGATAAATTCCCTAGTGGACAATGTAGCAGAATTGATCAAGATTACAGACATCATCAGCCTTATCTTCACTGAACAGGAGTGAAGCAGGCTAAATACCAGATCTTATCTTCGCTGAGCAGGAGCGGAGAAGATCGAATTTTGGTGAATCTTATCTCCACGTACCGGCGATAGAGCAGATTCCAATCATCAGCCTTATCTTCACTGAGCAGGAGTGAAGCAGGCTAAATACCAGATCTTATCTTCGCTGAGCAGGAGCAGAGCAGATCGAATTTTGGTGAATCTTATCTCCACGTACCGGCGATGGAGCAGATTCCAATCATCAGCCTTATCTTCACTGAGCAGGAGTGAAGCAGGCTAAATACCAGATCTTATCTTCGCTGAACAAGAGCGGAGCAGATCGAATTTTGGTGAATCTTATCTCCACGTACCGGCGATGGAGCAGATTCCAATCATCAGCCTTATCTTCATTGAGCAGGAGTGAAGCAGGCTAAATACCAAATCTTATCTTCGCTGAGCAGGAGCGGAGCAGATCGAATTTTGGTGAATCTTATCTCCGTACTGGCGATGGAGCAGATTTTAGCCATCAGCCTTATCCTCACTGAGCAGGAGTGGAGCAGGCTAAACATACCAGATCTTATCTTTACTGAGTAGGAGTAAAGCTGATCAAATTACAACGGATCAAATTACAGCAATGGAGCATTTTTTGAAGCAATAAGGTACAATGGGTTGTAACATAGAAGACAAGGCTTAGCCAGCCCAAGCAAATTTGGTCCTCCTAAAATCTTTACTCTATTCTTGTTACACGACAATGAGCAAAGAGGGGCAGCTGTAGGACCAAATTTAAAGCTAAACCCATACCCAAATAAACAAGCCCAACCCAGACCTAACCCTAACAACCCAAAACTAATAAAACAAAAGAACAGCAGCCGCAAGCAGCCCCAAGGCCGGATTTTGCGCACCACGTCGGCACTCATATCCAACACGCCTCGTGCCTCTGGCTCCCTCGCATTCACGGCTTTCACATCAGCCCTTGCCTGCAGCGAAAACAGTTGTAAAACAATACTATAAAAGCCTTCGAAAATAGATGTAAAAGGGGGATGGTTTTTTTACGAAATCAAGAGAGAAATACATAAAAGAAAGAAAGATAGCAAGTTTTTGAAACGGAGCTTCCATACGTTCGAATAAGGTGGTTAAAGTCCTCCTATTTCAAGTTTTTTTGTTGTATTACAGATTTACTTTTTCTTTTTTGAAATACAACAGAGTTTTTTTAAAAAAAAGATATTTTAGAAAAGGATTGAAGGAACCTTACCCGGCTCTCCGACCGCCGTCGCGGCGCCCATGTGGAGAGGTTGCGATGATGGGCGCGGTCACAAGCCCTAGCAGATGGAAGAAGGGTGAAAGCCCCTTTATTTTCTTCTCAAATTCGGCAAATAGGAATGGGGGGTCTTTAATTTTGGTTAGAAAATGGCAGACATCCATTATGTTTTTCAGTTTTAGTTGAAAGGAGAATAGCGCCACTTCAATTTTTTGGTTTTATTGCGCATTAGGTCCTTCCCTGTTGCGTGATCGTTTGATTGAGCCCTTTTTTATTTTATTTTTTTAAATCTGCCCCAGACATTCACGCGCCTTTTCATTTTAGTCTCGTTTTAAACGTTGTACACTGGGCAAGGGGGATTTTTGCTATTCTGGTCCCCCTCGTTCGCATGCGCGCCCAATATGGTCCCGCTATCTCTTTTTTAATTATGATTTCGCCCCAGAATTTCGTTTTTTAACTCAATTAAGCCCTATTTCGATTATTTTAGCCGCTTTTATCGTAAAATTAATTATTTTTAGTATATTTCTACTATTTTATTATATTCTACTATTAATTTTAGTATTATTTTTTTCCCTTTTACCCTATTATTCGTTACACTTTTTTTTATTATACTACTATTTTTTTTATTATATTATGTGTATATTACGTTTGTTTTATTAATTATTTTTATATATACTATTTATCTTAAATCGTTATATTATTATTAATCTTTTTATATATTTTATTAAAAGTTAGCTATTTTAAATATAGTCTATTATACCTATTATTTTTTTGTATTATTCCTACTGTTTACTATTACCTTTTTTTAATTCTTACTTATACTTTTATATATATATATATATATATATATTTTTTTTTTTTTGTTTTCCCCTTTTAATATAATTCTTAATAGTCTTATCACGTTATTATATTATTTCTATTATTTTTAAAAATTACCACCGTTATCATTACCATTTTTTTACTATATTATTATTGTTATTTGTCTTAATTTAGTATGGTTATTTTTATTTTTTTTTTAATTTTACTTTTATCACTGTGTTTAATATCATCATTGACATATTATTTTCATCTCCATTTATTTTTTTTTATCGTTAATACCATTCTTGCTATGTTTATACGTTATTATATTTATTACTATTGTTATACTTCTTGTTAATTTTCCATACGTTTACTACATTTTAGGTGTTAATATATATACACTGTCAAGTTTATTATATTGTGATTTTTATATCGCATGCTATCATTTTTCTCAAATTTTTAAACTTCCCAAATTCGTTTATTGAACGGTTCATTCTCAATTGTTTTCTAAAATAAAGGCAATGTTCGGTATCTAAATGATTCAAAGGATCGCGCCCTAACGTACTGGGTGTCGCTTTCTTTGTTTATTTTGAATATCTAAATATCCTTTTATCGGTTTGCTCTCAAGATTTTTAAAATAAAGGCAATGTCCGGTATTCATGGAACTCAAAGGATCGTGCCCTAACGTACTGGGTTTCGCTTTCTTTGTTCGTTTGAATATTCGAATATCCTCTTAAAACTAAATCACACGTTTTAAAAGTCAACAAAAGGAGGATCGTATTTTGAACTTTCTCCAAATCTTTAATTTTTGACATTTAAGATACCCGTTAATCAATTAAGTACTGATTTTGGGCGTGTCGAGGGTGCTAATCCTTCCTCGTACGTAACTGACTCCGGAACCCGTTTTCTTAAAATTCGTGGACCAAAACGTTTTATAAGGTGGCCCAATTACACCTCAAAAAAGATTGGTGGCGACTCCCAACTTTCGTTTTCAAAAGTCGATTCCCGTTTTCAAAATTTAAAAATGGTTTCGACAAGTGTGTCGTACAATTTCTTTTTATTGACGTGGCTAAAATTACGTAGTTTTAGAGATTAAAATTTTTACACCTAATATATGAGATGAAATTAAAAAAATAAAATAAAATCTTCAAGTCCAATTAAAAATGTTAAAAAATCAACTTAGATTATAATCCAACCAGAATTTCCCCAATAATTCTTGGCCTTCATTGGAGTTTTGATTCTCAGTTTTTATCGCTTCAAACTATTGGATAAATTACACTTTTAATCATTAAATTATGGATAAATTTTCTGCTAAGTGATTTTTAGTTGGTATAATAACAATTAATTATATCAATTGACCTAATTTTATATAAAATGTTTAAGGATGTAAAAAACCCTCAAATTTTTTAAAAAAAAGTAATTAATCTCCCTTTTTTTTGTACTCAATTGAGCACTTGAACTTTCAAAATGCATTAAAAAAGCCTTCAAACTTCTTCAAAAAAAAGCAATTAAGCCATTGCTTTTTTTTTTTCACTCAGTTGGATACTTGAACTTTCAAAATGCATTAAAAAGACCCTTAAAATTTTTCAAAAAAACAATTAAGCCCCTACTCTTATTAAAAATTAGAAAAAAAAATAACAAATAATAAATTTTAAAATGTATTAAATTTTAATAAAAAATTTAAAAATTAAAAATTAGAATGTTTTATAAAAATCTTAAAAAATAAAAAATTATAAAATTTTATAGAAATCATAAAAAAATTAATGATCCCTAGTTTTTTCAATTAAAGTCATCACATGTCACAACATATCCTGACATATTTGAGAAATGATAAAAATCAATAAAAGTGATAGAAAAATTATAAAATGTTTCTTTTGGTACAATAATTTTTATAAAATTTTTTTACAAAAATTATATTTCTTTACATTTTGTATATTTTTCTTACAACTTTATAAAATTTTATATTTTTTTACATTTCTATATATTTTATAATTTTTTACAATTTTTTATATTTTTTACGATTTTTATATTTTTTTCTAAATTTTAATACATTTTTAATATTTGAAATTTTTATTAAAATTTGGTAATATTTATAGATTTTATTTATTTTAATTTTTTTTCTAATTTTTAATAAAAGCAGGAGCTTTTTTTTTTTTAAAGTTTGACGGTTTTTTTATGTATTTTGAATGTTCAAGTACCCAATTGAGTGCAAAAAAAAAGTACGGGCTTAATTTTTTTTTAAAGGTTTGAGGGCTTTTTTGATGCATTTTGAAAGTTCAAGTACCTAAATGAGTACAAAAAAAGGGGGCTTAATTGCTTTTTTTGAAAAAGATTGAGGACTTTTTGCACCCTTAAGTCTATGTAAAATTATAAAAATTGAAATTCCTTTTAAAATTTTAAAAATTTCTAAAAATAAAAATAAAAGTAAAAGTAAATAAAAATTTCAAAAATAAATAAAGTGAGAGGAAATGGGGGGAAATTATTTTTAAATCCTTCAAATTTTCTTTGTATTATCTTTATAAAAATATCTAATATCCATTCTTTAAAAAAACATAAAAAAATAAAAACATTAAGTAAAATTATTGGTTCTTTGTTTTTACCTCTTATATTTCATGATATGGCTTTTTCATTACAAGAAAAAAATTGAAAATATAGTTTTTTTTTTACGATTTGGATTTTGAAAAATAATTTAAATGAATTGAAATATTTAATTGAGTCTAAAAAAGAAAATTTTGCCTTCTTTTGCTAAAAAATTGGCATCAGAGTTAATTTCACAATACTTTATAATATCAGTTTCGAATGTTCTTTAAGGGCATGGAACTTGACTTGAAGATATTACTAATTTGGTTTTGAGAAACATTGAGGAAGTATATAACAATTCAACTTTTGTTTTGTTTT
Organism: Gossypium stocksii; assembly: GCA_020496765.1. Classification (NCBI taxonomy): domain Eukaryota; kingdom Viridiplantae; phylum Streptophyta; class Magnoliopsida; order Malvales; family Malvaceae; genus Gossypium; species Gossypium stocksii. The sequence goes on along the minus strand of CM035630.1, from coordinate 40,957,185 downwards.
GTTCTGTTTTTAATTAGTTATTGGATTCTATTAAATGATAATTTTATTTATTTCTCATATTAGTTTTTTAACAACAACATTTTCGAGATTTTATTTTTCTAGATTTTTTATATAAGATATTCTATTTTTAAAATAATATTTATATAAAAATGAGCTCAAATTGACAAAAAAATATAAAAGTTGAGGATTAAAATTTTCACTTATCAGCTAAGGGGTCTTTTACTTCAATAATATTAAATAAATAAATACTAGAATAAGATAACGACACTAATATTCATGAATCTAGGTAAATTCTACAGTAAATAATTGGTGCCGCTTGACCAATCAATAGCATCCCTTTCCTCTTAAAAACAATTATTTTTTTGGGTGCAACGTGACCAATCAGTGGCACCCGTATTTTAAACCCAAAGTACGTGTTTTTTTTACATGTATAAGCATAAAAACAAAAAAAAATACTTTTTATTGGTGTCACTGATGTATCAGGCGACACCCTATTATTTATAATAAAAATTATTTTTAAGTTGAAAAAATTGGCATTTTAATTTTCGGGTTTTGGAACCTGAACTCGTGACCCGTCGATCATGGGTTTGGATTCCAATACCTAAAATTCATTATAACAATTTTTCAGCTTAAAAAAATATAACATAAATATTATTTTTTATTATTATAAAAGGGGGTTGGGTTGGTTTTAAGTTTTTTTGTAACAACTCAGTTTTTGATTAAATCGGAACAGTGGTTTCGAGACCACAAATCCGAATCCGGAAAGAAAAATCATTTTAATACTATTTTATGATCTACAGTATGATAATAACATTGTGTGAAAATTTCGTAAAGAAATTTTATCAGTTACATGCTTAAATCGATAAAGGACCAAATTGCACAAAGTGCAAAAGTTGAGTTCTAATAGCTAAAGGGATTAAATAGCTATGGAACTCAAAATAAGAGGTCCTTAAATGGTAATTAGACCATCAATCAAAAGTATGTAGATATTTTGATATGAATCATCCATGGAAAATTAGAAAAAAACTAAGGAGTAAATTGGAAAGTGAATTAATTTAATGAATTAAAAGATGATAAAAGAATTATCATCTTATTTTCCCATCATCTTCACCAAATAAAATATGGAAACCCTAGGAGAGAGAGAGAAGAAACTTTCATGGCCAAATTGGGTAAGTTTCCTTGGTCCGTTTTTAGTAATTTTGATATTTTTAAAATCGAGATGGTTTAATCTATCTATTTGGGAGAGTAAATTGAAAATTTATCAAAGTATAGAAAATGAGTCATGGATGAATATGCTGAAAGTTAGAAATTTATGGAAGATTATGAAAGGTTGGTAGTAAATAAATAACTTTTACAATGTGATTTTGATGAAAACATGATTTAGGGACTAAAATGCAAAGTTGTGAAATTTGATGAAAAATTATGAATTTTTATGAATACATGTGCTGTAAATTTTGTAATGAGATTTTGGTTAGGCTTGGAATGGGAAGTAAATTGCACAAGTTTCATTTTCCAAGCCTAGGGACATAATGAGAATTTATGGAAAAGTTAGGGGCAAAATAGTAATTTTGCCTAGAATGTAAATTGAGTCCAAATGAGTATAAAATATGAAAAATTGATGTAAAATTTACTCGTAGATCCGGATAGATAAAATTCAGAGCTAGAACGAGGAAAGAGGAAAATGTCGGATTTGTAGACTTTACGCACACAAACATTGTCGAGGTAAGTTCGGGTAACTAAATTGTGTAAGTTTATATGCTTGACTCAAATGTTAAGTTGTGAAATGTATAGATATCATATATACATATGTGCTATTGAAAAAGTATTTGACAAGCCCAATCAATGATAATACCTGGAAAATGATATATGGTAGAAATATTATCTTTTTGTGCTCGAATTAAATGCGAAATGTTATTATTTGAGAAATGTGAATATTATAAATGTGAGGAATAATTATATACCTGATAATGCTTGAAAAGGATGAAACCACACTCGAATTTTGGATTTCGATGGATAAATGTGAAAATGAATTGACGGATTGTAAATATGTGATTTTCTGGAATGAATGAGGTCCTGCATTTGTTGCTGACGGGATTTAGCTCGGACGAGTAATTTTATTGACCTCATTTCTGATAGGATTTAGCCCGGACGGGTAATCTTATTATAAGCCCTCCCGATGAATATATGGTAAAATGGATTTAGCCTAGACGAGTAATCCAAATTAAGTGATACAGAGTTTTTTCATTTAAAGGATTTAGCCTGGATTGGTAATCCTGACAAAACTCTTTGAGCATATGTTACAGGGGATTTAGCCTGAACTGGTAATCCCGCTGTAAGAGTTAAGGTTTGCGAGAGTGTGCTCTCTGAAAAGGATATATATGAATTGACGGTTAATGAAATTGTACACTATAAGTGTACTACTGGATATCCATCAAAATTTTGAGAAATTCAACGGGATAAAAATAGAAAATGAAATACATAAGATGATAATACATGATAATTGATATGTAGAAACATGAAATTATGATGTTTGTACATGGAAATCATTTGATGAGAATGTTCGTCCTTGATTATAGACTTATGCTCCTTGAGCGAATTACTACTCGTATGATCTTGATATTTCAAACGATATGAGTAAGGTTCTGACATGAAACAACCTAAACTAGAGATGAACTAATATGAAATTACACTTGAAATATAAAGAGATAATTTATACATGTTAAATGAATACCTGATGTGGAAAATATGTGTTCATGGAAACTTGATTGTTGTTGAGCCTATATATATTTTGATGTTAATATGGAATATATGACTAATAAGGGTAATGAGGATATGTGTAGGGCTTGAGGTCAAATTGATTGAGTATGCATTATATAATTACCTCAAAATAGAATGAATGGTAAGTTAAGTACCAGATTATACTAACTTACTAAGCATTTTATACTTATTTAGTTTTATTTCACTGTTTTATAGTAAATCAGAAGCTCGTGGGACTGGAAGCTTAGCAGAGATCACTCACACTATCCATCGGCCCATGTCGGTATAAAATGGTAAATCAATTATGGTTTTAATGGCATGTATAGGATATATTGGCCATATTGGAATGTAAATATAAATGATGTTTATGATCTAGCTAATGGAATGGCTAGTAATGGTTTGTTCTAGTATGGTTGTAATGCCTAACTCAAGGTCTTAACTAAAGTAAGATTATAGACATGTATGTATGAGAAAATATGGTTTTTGAATGTTGAAATTTGTGGGAAATCAGTTATAAACTGCTTGGTTGGTATTGGATTGGTTTGGTGCAGGTATTGGATAAAAAAGGGTGAGAAACGGGGCTTGGTTATAGCCTTGTTTTTGTCCACACGAGTAGACACACGGGCGTGTGTCCAGGCCATATGTCACACACGGTCTAGTACATGTGCGTGTGTTAAGGCCGTGTGTCCCTTGCATCCAAAAATTTCAAAACAAAATGCCTAGGATTGAGCACATGGGTTACCACACGGGCGTGTGTCTTACCCATGTGAGGTACATGGCCTGAATATACGGGCGTGTAACACGGCCGTGTGAATCCTGCACCTAATTCGAAAATAAAAATCAACTATACGGCTTGGCGACACGGGCGTGTGCCTAGGCCATGTGAACTTAATTTGTTCATGGTTTCGAAGTCAAAATGCTCTAGGTTTGCACACGGGCATGGGACACGAGCGTGTGATGCCATACGGCTTGGAGAGAGGTAAGGTACATGGGCGTGTTAGCCACACGGCTTGAACCACACGGGCGTGTCCCAAGCCACACGGGCGTGTGAACCTTGAAATTGAGAAAAATTTTGGGATTTTGTGAAAAATTCCCTATATATAATTTTGATTAAATCCTGGATTAGTCCCGATACATATTTTGGGCTTCGAGAGCCCATCTAAGGGATATTATAAAAGATCTCGGTAAATGAATAGTACTTAACTTGATTTAATGAGAAATGGTTCTGTGAACTCTGGTAATGCCTCGTACCCAATTCCGGCAACAAATACAGGTAGGGGGTGTTACATTTTCCCTTCTTTATTTTTAGTGTAATTAATTATTTTAATAGTAGTTTAATATTTTTAAAGTATGTTATTTTGTTAAGAAGTTAGTACTCATTATCCCGAAAATCAAAACAAAAATATGTTTTAATTTTTTTAGTATAATTAGTTATATTAGTAGATGTTTGTATTAATTAATTTGTCTTTTTAATTTTTTTATATTACAAATACTTGGATGGTCTCTCCTTCCCTCCTCACAGCCGAAGATCTCCCAAAGAAAACCAAGTATTTATTTATTTATTTGCTATTATTATAATTATTATTAATCGTTTAGAATTTTGTTAAAAGTTTAACTTTTTGTTGGGTATTCAAGGCTTTGTTTTCAGCTTTATTAGTATACTAGCCTTTGGACCATATGTAGTTGTACTATATTTCACATTTTTGTTGGTTGATATTATTTTTGAAGGTAAATTAAGATAAAATTAATGGTTTAAGTATTAGTACTAAGCGTGATTTTTATATTGTTTATTTGTTAAGTTAAATATTAAAATCTTAATTGTTTTTGCAGATATCGATATGAGTTCTTTAATTACTGCAAAAGATCACACAGTTAGAATAATCTATTTACCAGTAAGAGAATGTTCTAATGTTGTACGTAATTTTGGCATAGTTGCATGTACTTTTTTATTTAATTGTGATATCTTAACCAATTTTGTAATATGATTAAGGTTCGTACCGAGTGTTGAGGCCGCGTGGCCATGGTCCGAGCTACCGATCGGATGCACAGATTATGCCCTACTTAGATGTTGCGAGATTTGGATCAGTGACATTAATCCATGTGTTTGAGCTGAGGGGTGACTTAAGATGGCACTAGTTGAGCGGTGACACCCAGAGACGTACACCTTTCATTTACCGTGTGGGAAATGCACCATCACACTAGAGGATGTCACAATGCAATTAGGGTTCCTCATGGAAGGTGATGCGGTAACCAGTTCAAACGACATAGTAGATTCTACGGCGCTCTGATATGACTTACTTGGATGATCTTCAGGTGGTGGTACCAATAAATTTATGGTTTAAAATTTTCGTGGTTGAAGGTAAATTTTGAAACATTATTGGATTATGCGACTGAGATGGAGAAAATATAGGCTGCTAGGGCCTATATACTACAGCTTATAGAGGGTACTTATTCCGGATTCCAATACTAATAGTGTCCACTTAATGTACTTGGCCCTTACTTAGTGATTTGCAACGTGCCTGTTCCTACAGGTGGGGTTCAGCAGTACTAGCGACACTATATCGTGAGCTTTGTAGGGGACAAAGCACAAAATTGTCAAAATTGGTGGCTGCTTGATACTACTACAATCTTGGGCGCTATACAAGATGCCATTTCTAGCATCAATGGGTTACCAAATACATGTGTTCCCACTTGTGAATAGGTAAAAAAACTTAAACTTGGATCAATGTTTTTTTTTATGAAAATATTTTCTAACAAGTTTGGTTTATATTTTTACATGGTATACTTGTCCAAATATTGGGAAGTCGAAAATACTCATTGTATACTGACAGATAGGGATTTAAATTATGGTTGCGGCCGCGTTTTCGGTCGTGTTGCGTTTATCGCGGTTGCGAACATAACGGATGCTATTGCGGTCACTGCGGGTATCGCGGTCGTGAATTTTTTTAAAAATTCACACAACTAATAACTAATAACAAAGTAAAAAAAAAATAGATATCAACAAGAATAGCAAAAAAATAACGGGAATAGCGGCCCGTTATTGCCTCAATTGGCCGTTACTCGTTAAATTGCAGCTGCAATCCACCGCTATTAGTGTGACTCCACTTCACACTGCTATTTTTAGCAATAGCGGTTTCGGACGGCACCGCTACCGCTATATAGCGACTACTATTTCGCTACCCGACTGCTATTTTAATCCCTGCTGATAGATAATTGAGGCATACGTCGAGGATAAGGTAATTTATTTTCAAAAAATTAAATTATATTAATGTTATGTAATTAGTTTATTTATATAATTAAACTGTGATTATTATTTTAATAATGTGTTTAATTATACAGTTCATGGAGATGCCGTATATTGTGTCGGATATTACTTCCATCATTCATTTTCGGCCAAAGCACAAGCAATTGTGTGGTGTGTTAACGCACCCATTATCAATTTTTAAATGGTGGAGTGGTATGCCAGGGATCGGGTGCTTTGTTGATTCGGGTGTCGTCAACATATTCCGGATGTTCCTATAGAATTGGAAAAAGATGTCCACGAACTTGACAAGGGAAAACATGTAAAGAATCGGGCATTAGAGCATCAACCATATATTGTGTTATGGAACGCCTAGTTGGAGAGAAGACCTTATTTGGAATAATGTTTTCCTGATTTCACTCATTTGAGGGACTACCAGCAGTGCTATATGCAGAATAGGTTGTCTTATTTATATGGTGGTCGATTGATGTTAGTCCTTCCACATATGGAATAATGAGGTCCTTTACAAAGTCGTCCTCGTTAGCAATCTCCTCTATCGCCCCAGCCCCAGCCCCAGCCCCAGCCCGAGAGAGAGCCCGAGCCCGAGCCGACACCTTCATTGTCATACACACACTCGATCGGTAGTTTCTGTGACCCAGAAATAGGAGGTTACAGTTTTTTCCTAGAGTACTTAGGTTATGCAATACGCCCGGAGATAGGCAGTTGCAGTTCTTATCAGCAGTTGAGCTCACTAATGATGTTTGACATGTTTAACCCATTCCCACCCTAGTACTACACCCCTCATGAGCAAACATTTGTGACCAACAATTTTTCGAGTTTGTTCAGTACACCCCGGGGATCGCCTATGTGTGATGAAACTGTAGTCTCGAGTGAGATGAACATTGGCCGTCAGGAGTACCCGTAACGTGAAAAAAAGCCACCATAACGGTACACCCCATGGACAACCCAGTCAAACCATATATTTTGATGGTTTTAATTCAAATAATTCGGTTTATTATAATGTTTTGTTTATTTAAAATATGACATATTTTAGTCTAAGCTAAAATTTGTCTCATGGTAATGAAATATTTTAAACAAGTTTAAGCAATATATGTGTCCATCAAGTTCATTCAAATATTTTACAAGTTCATCTAAATAATTGAAGTTGATATAAGAATGAAAATTTAATAAAAAAACATATATATAATGCAAATATATGTAAATAATTAAAGTAAATACAATAATGAAAATTCAATATATAATTTACATAAAGCAAATAAACGTAAATAATTGAAGTTGATACAAGAATGAAAATTCAATACATAATTTACATAAAACAAATATATGTAAATAATTGAAGTTGATACAAGAATGAGAATTTAATACATAATTTAGATAATGAAAATATATGTAAATAATTAAAGTTGATACAAGAATGAAAATTCAATACAAAAACAGATACATAATGCAAATATATGCAAATAATTGAAGTTGATACAGGAATGAAAATTCAATATATAATTTACATTCTATTTGGCCGAGATGACTCTTTCGGACGGTAGTTTCGATGTGAGCATTTGTTTCAGTTATGACCTGTTGATCTGCACACGCCACAATGTTTAGTGTCAACCCTTTCCCTTATGTCCATGTCATTTCTTATCCAAGTGACATGTAGGCGACCACTGGGATTCCTATGTAGATTGCGATTTGAGACCAACTCGAAAGCCAACGGGGAACTTCCCATGTTGGCACATCCCACATTGTTGGGAACTCGTTTCCCCAAATACGCAACGTTCATTCCAGTGTGTATACCTCATCAATATATTGTTTGACCTTGATAGAGCCATCAGCGCATGCTGCAACGACGTGTGCACACACGTAATAAATTGTCTGGAATTTCTTACAGTCGCATCGCTTGTTTAAGAGATCAACTCTGTATGACCTAGGCGGGATACACGTTCGACAAATGATGATCTCTGTCACTCAAAATGTTTCGAACTGTCAAGAATATAATTTAACATTCATGGTCCTCGCTTTTCAGCTATTGACCGCCATTGCCTTCCTAACCGCCTCGACGTGTATGAACCTCACATTCATTTTATTTACTTGTCTGAGCCCCATTCTCGACATTAGTGTAGCCATTCAGTAAAAAGTAGTTGAGAAAGCAAATGCAATTGGGAAATGTCATGTACGCCTTAATACTACGTTAATGACCTCTGCTAGATTGGCGGTCATATGACCATATCTCAAACCGTCATCAAAACTTTGAGCCCATTGCTAGGGCTCTATACTCCCAAACCACTTCTGTAATGTAGTATTCATTTTACCTTGCATATCAACTTTGAGGCCAGCTAGTCTCCATCTGAATTGATGTCGTTCCAGCTATACCCTGAACTATTACAGCATGTTACGTATCATTTGGCAAACTCTAAACATATGGAAAAAAATGAGACAGATAGTTACCTATCTTCACAACTTGTCTTCGTTAATCCGCTTTTTTGAATTCCTTATAAAAGTTCGCCATAATATACCTGATGCAGTATACAAATCTTCACAGAACACCCAAATGCCTAATTGTGACAACTAGCTCCTTTGATCTATCAAAAATGATGCAAACGTTGTATTGAGTGACAACATATCTCCACAAGTTATTCATGAAAAATTTCCATGACTCTAAGTTCTCTCCTTCAACAATGATAAAAGCTATTGGTAGAATGTTCTGGTTCCCGTCTTGTATAACCACAATGAGGAGGACTTGCGTATATTTTTCATACAGCCAGGTTCCATCTACCTACACAAATAACTTACAGTAGGGAAAGGCTCGAATGCATGGATCAAATATCCAAAACATACGGTGAAAAGTTCTTTTCCTCAAATGTAGTTGGTTGATTTAGTCATGATAAGGCAACGTTTGTAACTCAACAACAGTCCCTAAAACGTACTCTCGCATTGCGACAATCCACCCTTAGAGTTCGTTGTACAACGCATCTCAATTTTTGTACAACAGATCCATGTCCATCTGTTTAGCCAATCATGTCTTCTGGTATGAAGCTTGATATTGGAATCGTTTTTGCATTTTGGCAATCAACACCGATATAAAAATGGTGGGATCGTCTTTAACCATTGCTGATATATAGTTATAGATGGTTTTGAATCAAGCTTGCGGTGGTCTTGCGTTATGCGAGCAAAAGTGCATGTATTAGGCCTAACATATTTTCGTATCTTTTACTACTAGGACCTCTGGATAAATGCACCTCATACCCACCAGTTGTACACTTCTGTCAACTTTCAACACTCACCAACATAGATCGTTGGTTTAGAGTCAGCCACCCTTTAGTCGGTAGACACCTTCAAACTATAGCGCTTGATGGCATCGACACACTCGTCTTTGCTCGCGAATCTTTGACCCCTGAATAACTCTTTCAATTCAGGATCTTCTAACATCAGGTAAGTAGGTATGATATCCAAGTACTCGGGGAACTTGGAAGTATGCACCTCATTGGGATAGACATTTGATATATGGGCCCCAAGATCATTACATATGATGATGCCATGACTCAAGTTTTCGACTAAAGAGGCGTGACCAATTTCATCATCCGATCCTTCGTCGTCTGGGACATCGTCTAAATCAGGGTCACTAAAATCTTCACATTTGTGATCAGAACAATCATTATTATCGGATCCATCATCACCAAGTGCATTGGTTTCAATAACGATTGGATGTATTTGTAATCCACCGCCATACTGATCTAAACATCCAACGTTGAGATCGATGTTAAAATCGCATACAGACGATCTAGGGACCTCTCTGCTAACTCAGCAAATAACTAAATCGGTTCAATGTTCAACCTCCTGGCGGGCAATACAATGAGACCATTGTCTCGACGTCGTCATCGTCTAAAAATTTCATCTTGATAACTTTGATAGGATTTGACGAAACTGGAAATTTGTAGAATAGTTTCATCATCCTTTTTTCACAACGTTAGTAAATTTTTTCACTGATCTTCTCTTTCATATCACCAACGGACACATTCCTATTAAATCTCATTTCGATTTTTAGGAGAGTTTCAAAAATACAACCAAAAGTTGTTTCTAAATAACACCACCAAAATAAATGTATGCAAAAAATTGATTTTCCATTTTTTTCTTTAATTGCAAAAATAGAACAAAATATCCTAATAAAATAACCACAAAAAGTAAACATACACAATTATACTAAAATAACTAACTATTCTTTAGAAAAAAAAAGGAACATCTGATTATTCTTTAAATCATAGCAAACAAAATAAATTGTAATAAAATATATTAAATGCCAAAACAATTAGTATTAACCTTGTAACACAAAAAATATATCTTAATAATAACATTAATAAACTATTACTAAAATAGCAGTGAAGAAGCTTAACTGCAATTTTCGAAGGGGGATGGGCAGAGCTTCATAACCTTTTTTCTCACTTCAACTCAAGAACTTATGTGTGAGGATTGGGGATCAAACTAACCCCCTTTTATAATAAAATAATAATAATATAATGATAAAACTAATTTTTTAAGTTGAAAAAAAATGGATGTGACTTGTCAGTCATCGGCCTGGTTCCAATATTCGAAAATTAAAATACCGATTTTTTTAGCTTAAAAAATATATATTTTATTATAAATAATAAGGTGCTGCCTGACACATCGACGACACCAATAAATTTTTTTTGTTTTTATGCTCATACATGTAAAAAAAACATGTATTTTGGGTTTGAAATACGGGTGCCGCCGATTGGTCAGGCTACACCAAAAAAATAGTTTTTTTAAGAGGAAAGAGGTGCTGCCAATTGGTTAGGCGGCACTAGTTATTTATTGTAGAATTTGCCTAAATTTGTGAATATCAGTGTTGTTATCCTATTTTGGTATTTGTTTTATTTTATAATATTGAAGTTAAAAACCCTCAGCCAAGTCAAAAAAAAAATTCAAAAAATTTATTGATCAAATTATAACTTTTTTTAATTAAGTGATTAAAATAAGCACTTACTTATAGTCTAGTGACTAATGGTGGAATTTACCCAAAACTATTGTTAAAGAAACAAAAAAGAGATTGTTTGGCTTTGGATATTTTGTTGGAATTGAATCCAATGGCCTTTTTTTAGCTTCTTCAATGTCTTGCTAGTACTTGCATTTTTCAGTTATGGATTTTAGATTTATGCCTAAAAATTTTAATCTAAAGTTTCCACATGGATGCAATACGTCAGCATTGTTATTTTTTTCGATTAATTTGACTCCAAAAAGAAAATACCAAAATTATGGGAAGGTGTAAATGTTAAAAGGGTCATTTTATCATTATGTTTCCACACCTTTTTCTTTAAAACAAGAGAAATAAGTTACCTTCAATAAACGAATTCAAATTATGATGTCAATCAAAACTTTATTTTAATGATAGTTGTACGGGCCTAAATTTGCCCGGGCCCAATCAATCAAACAAGCCAAAGTTAAAAAAGACCAAATGAATGTCCAAATCTCAAAGTCTAGATTACATACCAAAAATAAAACCCAAACTAAATTAAACTTACCCAGACCCATTACAATTTTGACCCAACAGAAGCCCGACTACCCAGGCCCAATACAAGCCTAATCCCGGTAGCCCAATCGGCCCAAACCCTAACAGCCCCTAGGGTCAAACTAAGGTTTCGAAAATTGAAACCCTAGCTACTCCTAAGCCTCCCGCGCCGCGCACCTAGGATGGCCAGCAGTCACCTCCATCCCACCGCCACTGCTTAGCCCCGTACCGTCCAGCTACCTACCCCCTGACATCTGCAAACAAACAGTGCAACGCAGAGACAGAACAAACAGAGGATAGCAACAAGGACAGAAGCAATAAAAGCATTGTATTTCATTTTCCGGATCAGCTATAAAGCGTTTGAAAACAAATGTAAAGAGGGGGGATTTAACAACAAAAATAAAAAGATTGTAAATATACAGTGGATCCATCCCCACTTGGAATAAAAAAAAAGCAAAAACAGAAGGTATTATGAAGAGAAATCGGTTCTTTTGATTGGTTTTGGCTTTCGGTTGTTCTTTTTAATTCTTTTTTGTTTCTATTCTTGTACGAAAAATAAGGAAATAAAAAAGAGAAGGAAAGGGAACTTACCGGAGTCCTGCTACGACACCGGAGTCCCTCGGATCGATATCGGAGATTTCCTCCGTTGCGAAGTCGGACCACAAAGGGGATGAAGGGAAACTCCTTTCTTTTGAACTCCACGGATCCATTCGGAAAGGGAAGGGACGGCCCTTATCTGTGCGCGTCTCTGGCCACCAAACCCAGTGGTGGTTCAGTGGCGGCGGTGGGACATTGTGGTCGGCACACAAGGTTGCCGAAACCCTAGCCTAAGGTCAGGGGTTTGTTGTAAAAAAAAAAAAAGGGTATAAAAGGGGCTGCAAATTGTTTCTGAAACGGAAGCAAAAGGGGGAAGGGTTAAAAGGGTTTAGGAAACGGCGCCGTATGGATGAAATGGGACCCGAATGCTACCCGAACCGACTGATTCATGATCCGCGTACTTCTGACGGAAGGGCTAATTGCACTTTTAGCCCTTCCGCTTTTATTATTAGTTTTAATTACATTTTCTTTTAATTTTAATTTGGCCCAGTATTTTGTTCCGTTTTCAATCGAATCCCTTCTGTTACTGTGTGTCTTAGGCCGATTGGGTTTATTTTCTTTGGGTCCCTAACTGTTTGTGCGTCTTTCAAACTAATCCATTAGCTTCCAGCTATTTTTAATTTCGCCCTAAACGTGTTGTTTTTTGTTCAAGTCAGTCTTTTTTGGTTATTTTAGCATTAAACTTAATTATTTTACTATCATTTTTGTTATTACCAGTATTTATAGATATATTTGGTATATATATATGCGCATTTTTTTTATATTATTCTCAATGTTACTATTATACTTATACGTGTATATATATTTTTACATAATATATTAATAGCTTGTTTCATATTATTATTTCTAATACTTCATATATTAGGTTTTTTTAATACTATTGTTATTTCTCATATTTCGTGTATGTATATTTTCCTAATAGTGATATTGTACATATGTTTTGTTATTTATGTGTACGTTCATGCAATTTTATTAATAATTTGTTTATAACATTTTATATGTATATATCGTATATATTCTGAATATTATATATTTTCATGCATATACCTTTTAATATAATGTTTTAATATATTCATATTTGTTTTTTTTTAAATGTTGTATTTGTGTATATGTTCTTAATACATATATATATTTATTGGCGGTTTGTTTTATTCCTAATATCTATTTCACGTATGTACTATTGATACTATTAAGTACATTTTTGTATTATTTTTTACTGTATTAAGTACATATTTTTATAGATTATGTATAGATACTTTTAATATTACGTTATTTGTGTGTTTCTATATATTATCTTATGCATTTTTGTAATATTCTAGGATGTACATATTTTTAATATTTTACTATGTATTTATATTTTCAATATTATTGTGAATGTGTTTTCAAATACTATTTAATATATATTTTGCAAGATATATATTTTTTATACTATTTATATATGTGTTGATTTTGGCATGTTATCTTATGTACATATGTTTTAATATTATGTTATATATGTATATATATATATATCTTTTTTTTTCTTTCATATTATCTCATTTTTTTTGAATACCAAAAAACTCTTATTATATAGTTTAATATCGTTTGTAGTTGTTAATGTTTGGTAACAATTATATTTATTATTTACTACATACTCGTGTTTTATTGTCTGCATGCTTCTGAATTAAATATATGTGAATTGCTTTTAATTATAACATTGTCCTGAACTTTTATCGTTTTAAAATGTTTTCCTTTTTTCAATTAATTTCGAAAATAAGGCAATGTACCGATTTTAACATTAAGTTTGTGATTTCATCGCTATGTTGGATGAATCACGTTGGCTTGTGTTAAAATGAGACATCCTTCTAAAAAATCAAAAAATATTGAAATTCTCGTGTTTCGAACGGAACACGATTAAAGTTCATATTGAACTTGCATTTTTGAAAATAGAGACAACACGTGTTTATTAAGATACCAACTTTGGGCGTTGTGGGGGTGCTAATACCTTCCCCAAGCGTAACAGACTCCCGAACCCTATTTTTCTCTGGATTTTGAAGTGGACCTAAACTCGGCCTTCTTTTTACCTAAAAATAAATTTTTCTGTTAAAAAGAAGTTTTATTAGGTGTCCGATCACACCTCGAAAAAAATCGGTGGCGACTCCTTTGCTTTCATAAAATTAAAATTCGTTTTCAAGATTTTTAAATCGCCACAATTAGCGATCGAGCTAAAATTTTTCGTCCCTACAGCTGGCGACTCCACTGGGGACCTAGTCTTTGAGAGTCGAGTCTAGAAATAAACAAGTGTTGTCAAAATTTTCAAAATTTCTTGTCCAATTTGATATTTAGTCATGATCCGAAAACTTCATCTTTGAAAAATCATGCATTTGCGTCTGTTGTAAATATTTTGCTAATTTGCTTGGTCATTTTGTTTTTAAGCTCTAAGTTTGTATGATTTTAGTTTTGTAGTTGTTAAAATAAAACGAAAGGGTTGAGAGTTTCTCCCCACACACCGTTCACATGCATTTGTGCATAACATGAGCGCCATATCCGGGCTCCGTCCATTTAAGTGAAAGTAAACGCTATACCTTCGTGAGTTAACTCGTCCCTCCGCACAGGCTAGCGAATACTTTCGGGTTACATACGACTTATGCTTTCGTGAGTTAACTTGTCCCTCCGCATATGCATAAGTAAATGTAATCCCTCGAATTGATCTCGTGAGCCTATGATGGACCGTGACCGAGGCTCTGTACTAATCTTAGCAGATGATAGTACGGACAATTCGAGTACCTATTTAGAACCAAAACCGCATGTAGTGAACCGTACGAGCCACCTAACTTAGAACCATGCCGAACCTCTATCCGTTTAGCAGTTACCAAAATAAGTACATGGGAGAAACGCCTCTTACCTTCTGTTGCTTTTACATTTACGCTTGTTATGCAAAAGAATCAGGTCCATTGGACCAAGTAGCTTGATTTGCTAGATTTTCCACAATTTTCCTCTGTTTATATTTGTTGTGCTGACAGAGGTTCTTTGTCTGTATTTCAATTTTTCATTATCCGTCGTAGGCATCTTGCTAGGAAGGTGTTGATTAGAGACTGGTTGCCAAAAAACGGGTTTTTGATGGAGGAGTCAATTACACAAGTGACTGAAACTTTTTGTAATAGACTCTTTGATTAATGAAATGCCTAAATAAGGGCTATCTTGAAATCGACACCAAATTTTTGCATTCATGATTAACGTTCATTTGACATTTTTTTCATTCATTGCATATACATATCCCATACTCATCCACTAAGGTTAGAATCATACAATTCGCAGTGGCAACAATACAAGGCTAAAATTACATCATTCGAATAGAACGCGCCGACAAACTGGAGTAATGGAGGCTGAATTTAATGAAAGAATCAAAAGGATGGAAAGAGTCCAAAAGGAATTACAAGAGCAACTGGCCAAGTCACAGCAAGAAAAGAGAGATCTGATAGTGAGATCTCGAGAGGAATTACTTGAACGAAAAGATCAAATGGCCAAAATGATAGAGATGATGTCGGTTTTGGTTAAAGAGAAAGAACCCTTGCAAGGCCCTGAAATCATAGAACCCCAAGCAAATCAGTATCCACTCTATCCCTCAGGATTTACTCCACTGCACGCCCATACAACACAAAGGGGGTGCACTCAAGGGGAATCTGTAGGCCTAGAGCAACAACCTGCACCATCTGCTCACCTGGGGCAAGGTATATTTGTGTCGAATCCCGGAGCTACTCCTTCCAATCCTCTTGTTCTGGATGACCCAATAGGAATAGCCAAATTAAAAATAGGCGATCATGACAAGTATAAGAGTTTGGAAGAAAGGCTCAGGGCAATAGAAGGTACTGAAGTCCTCTCTGCGTTGAGTGCCAAAGAGCTCAGTTTGGTACCCGATCTGGTTCTGCCGCCGAAGTTTAAAGTGCCAGACTTTGAAAAATATGATGGAGCAAGTTGTCCAAAGGGGCATCTTATCATGTTTTGCAGAAGGATGACTGGCTATTTAAATGAAGATAAGCTGCTCATACACTGTTTCTAAGACAGCTTGGTCGGATCGGCTCTTCGATGGTATAATCAACTTAGCAGAGAAAGGATCCGATCATGGAAAGACCTAGCATCAGCATTTTGGGAACAGTACAAGCACGTGTCTGACATGGTACCTGATCGGTTGACCCTACAGATGATGAAAAAGAAGCCGACGGAAACTTTTAGGCAGTACGCGCTGAGATGGAGGGATATCTCGGCACAAGTAGATCCACCTTTAACCAAAACCGAACTAGCGATTCTTTTCGTCAACACGTTAAAAGCGCCATTTTATGACAAGTTGGTCGGGAGCGCCACAAAGGACTTTGCGGATATCGTGGTATCTGGGGAACTGATTGAGAATGCCATCAAAAGTGAAAGGATAGAAGTCCTAGAAAGCTAAAAAAAGGGGGCAACACCCATGAAGAAAAAACAAGAAGCCATTATACTTCGAATTCGTACCCAATTCAACCATGGCTACGATATCACCCACCTCCAAACTTAGCATACTCGGGAGTGTTTTGAACAGTGGAACTGTGAAAGGGATCCGTGCACTTTTAAAGCTAATCTAGAGTAATATTCAAAACATACTTATTGCCTTAAGCCTACAGGCGATAAGTTTCCTTTTGTGAAATATGCTTGGGTCCAAGATTTTTATTTCAATGAAATACATCTTTTTGAGTGAATTTTTTTCTATTTATAGATTCTTTTATTTGGACTTTCAGTCTTTTATTTTACATTCATGATCATACCATGCAAATAATCATCTTAAGAATCATATATTCTTTGGAATATACCTTCGTGCCCACAATAGGTCCCCAAATATCAATGTCATGAGCGATGCTGTTACTGACTCCCTTTGAAGTAAGATATGTGTCTAGAGGAACCTTAGGACTTCGAAGATGACAGAGATTGTACCTATCTTCTGATTCGTTAAGAATGGCAGAACGAGATGAAAGACAAATCCCAACTTACAAAGGGTTAGTTGACATCGCGAGCTTAGGAAAGAGATGAAGATTGAAGCCTAGCCCACCGTAGAAATTAGGCAAGACTATTGAGTTATTTCCAAGAATTCAAGGATATTTTCGCACTATGCACTTGGGAACACCTTGAAAGAAATCCATAAAGATGTCTAAAGAACACATGACAGTGGTTCTACAATAGCCAGGCTAGTCATGAGGATCGAATATTGTTGGTCCACTATGAATGGCATCAGTTATATCGACAAGACTCACGTGCTTCTTTCATTTCTTCAAACTTCTCAATACATGAGGCATAGATGTTCTGGGGGCATCATCGTCGTGGTCACCAATTGATTCGCTAAGAAAGTGAATGTTGCTTCATATGCCAATATGATAAAGTCGACAGTTATCAAAAAAAGAGGAAAAAGAAAAAAGAGACCAAATTCAAAAAAAAAAAAAGAGAGAAGAATCATGTTTTATAGTGTGTAACTGTACAATGTCAAAAGATTACAGTTCGTTAAAAGATTAGGCGCAACATCACAATACAACAAAGGCTGCCAGAAGGAAAAAATACAAAAAGTTATGAAAAGCGACCGAGACTCGTAAATATTGGCATAAGAAGCTACCTTTTACTCTTGGTGCTTATTAAAGTTGACCAGGACCTTTGCTGGGGCATTAGAGGCGGTTCGGCCCATGGAAATTAAGATTCTTTTTCTCCAAGCTTTAAATAAATCGAGAGTTGGATGAAGTAGAATGTTTTCAGTAAAATTGATTGCAGAAGAGGTTTGAAAGTATTCATCATGGTCAAATGTGCGAAAATGGATAGTGCTGAGTGTTGACAGAAGATTCTTTCTGCACAAGAGGATTTCAAAGGAAATGAATGCTTAAGAACTTTACGAAATAAAAGAGGCTTTCCCCGGAGGAGCACTGATCCAGTCCTACATTTGGATTCAGTCTGGAGATATTCAAAAAGGAGAGGCCAAGGTGAAAACCCGTAAAGGGCGCTTTGAGACCTTCGTTGATTCAAAAAAAAAAGAAGAAAAAAAAAGAAAAAAGAAAGAAAGAAAGAAAAAAGGAAAGAAAAGAAAATGGAGAGTCCAAGGTGAAAACCCACAAAGGGCGCCTTGAGACCAAAGGGATTTTGAGTTGAAAACCTGAAAAAGGCAGCTCAAATTTTGTTCAAAAGTGGGGCATACAATAGTCTTGCTATGCTTGAATTGACAATGAAGAAGTATGCTACGTCTTGGGGCATCGACAAAGTACTCCAAATCCCCTAAACACATGTTGAGCTCAAAATGATCTCAAAAGAGTTTGTACAGAGAAGCTCAGGCTGCAATATCTGGGGCACCTAGCTTTCCATTTTATCCATTATTGAATTTATCTTTGATTACCTTATTCTTTTCAAAATGCGCTTCCAATAAACTTACATTTGCTCTCATTGTTCAACTTGCTTGTTTCGAGCTATGCTCTTAATCAATTTTCTTCCTGTCCATTAATACGATCATTTTCAAGCATTTCACATTGAGATAATGATTAATGGACTAATAATACTTTCATAAAAAGAGTTTTGCATATTACTCTAAAAGCTTTTAAATAGTACAAGAACCTGAAACAGGACTGTTGTTTAAGAGTTCACCAAGTATAAGAGTTGGAAATAGTAGAGCTTAAATCGAGTTTATCTCTTCAGATTTTTTGTCAAAGATATTAGCTGAACAGAAACAAGATATCGTGTCAGTGATGTAATTTTGATGGAATAAGTTACAGATCCTATATCTTTGAATTACAGTGGGGCAAGCTGGTTGAGCAAAACACGACCATTTCCTCGAGTTTTGGGTTGAAATACCAACCAAGCAATAGGGTAGCGTATTACGTCAATGATAAAGCCCTGATGGACAATGAGTGATAACACCTTAATTTGAAAAAAAAAAAAAAGAGAAAGAAAAAAAAAGAGATTCTTGATTAAGAAACGCGGAAGAATTCATACGTTGAAGATCTAGAGCATTTTGAAAGGACGTGCTCCAAACAAAAGAAATGTTACTTGGATGAGAATTTGATGAGTACAAGAGCCTCAAAGCAAAGAAAAAGTTTAATAGAGGACAACAGAGTGATGTCCGAGAAACACAGATTACTCGTGAAGCTGGAAGATGAGTATAAAGCCTGAAGAGAAGATCAAGAATTGAAGCAATGAATGCAGATCATCACAATAATCGTGAAAAAAGAGGCTAGGGCGCATAAGCATAATCATGTAGGCATAAAGGTATTTAGGGCTAACATGTGCATATCATGATAACATCATGCATGACATATACAGGTATTTCAGCAGAACAGAAGGTTTCGATGATAACTGCACTGAAGCAAGGAAAAGACACTTGAGTTCCGCCAGATAATGTTTTGGGACTCTGAGGTACCTTTAATTTCTGTTTTTCAAAATCAACTCATATTGCGAGAAATGAGTTGAGCCTCAGGACACGTTGAGGCATTTTCAATTTCTGTCTTTTTATTCCTGTTTCTCAAAGACAACTCATATTACAGAGGTGAGTTGAGCTTTTTCAATTTCAGTTTTTAAATTCTGTTTCTCAAAGTCAACTCATATTACAGAGGTGAGTTGAGCTTTTTTCAATTTCTGCTTATCATTTTCTCTCTTCAAAATCAACTCATATTACAGAGGTGAGTTGAGCCTCGGCTTACATGCAGAGGTATTTTCAAAGTCAACTCATATTACAGAGGTGAGTTGAGCTTTTTCAATTTCTGCTTTCAATTTCTTTTGCAAAAAAATCAACTCATATTGCGAGAGGTGAGTTGAGCCTCAGAACATGCTGAGGTATTTTCAATTTCTACTTATGTTTCAAAATCAACTCATATTACAGAGGTGAGTTGAGCCTCAGGACACGTTGAGGTATTTTCAATTTCTTTTTAAAAAAAATTAACTCATATTACAGAGGTAAGTTGAGCTTTTTCAATTTCAGTTTTCAATTTATGTTTCAAAATCAACTCATAGTACAGAGGTGAGTTGAGCCTCAGGACACGTTGAGGCATTTTCAATTTTTGTCTTTTTATTCCTGTTTCTCAAAGACAACTCATATTACAGAGGTGAGTTGAGCTTTTTCAATTTCAGTTTTTAAATTCTGTTTCTCAAAGTCAACTCATATTACGAGAGGTGAGTTGTGCTTTTTCAATTTCTGCTTTTCAATTTCTGTTTTTCAGAAAAATTGACTCATACTGCGAGAAGTGGGTCAAGCCTCAGGTCACACTGAGGTGTTTCAATTTAGTTTTCAAAAAAATCAACTCATATTACGACAGGTGAGTTGAGCCTTGGCTCACACGCCAAGGTAGTTTCAAATTATGTCTTTAATGCCTGTTTTTCAAAAAAATCAACTCATATTACGAGAGGTGAGTTGAGCCTCAAGACACGTTGAGGTGTTTTCAAATTTCATTTTTCAATTTATGTTTTTCAAAAATCAACTCATATTACAGAGGTGAGTTGAGCCTCAAGACACGTTGAGGTGTTTTCGATTTCATTTTTTTATTTATGTTCAAAAATCAACTCATATTGCGAGAGGTGAGTTGAACCTCAAGACACGTTGAGGTATTTTCAATTCTGTTTTTTAATTTATGTTGTTCAGAAATCAACTCATGTTGCGAGAGGTGAGTTGAGCCTCAAGACGCGTCGAGGTATTTCCAATTTCTATTTTCCAATTTATGTTTTAAAAATTGACTCATATTGCGAGAAGTGGGTCAAGCCTCAGGTCATACTGAGGTGTTTCAATTTAGTTTTCAAAAAAAATCAACTCATATTGCGAGAGGTGAGTTGAGCCTTGGCTCACACGCCAAGGTAGTTTCAAATTCTGTCTTTAATTCCTGTTTTTCAAAAAAAATCAACTCATATTGCGAGAAGTGAGTTGAGCCCGAGTCACATGTTGAGGTATTTTCAAGTTCTGTTTTTAATTTCTATTTTTCAAAAATCAACTCATATTGCGAGAGGTGAGTTGAATCTCGAGTCGCACACTAAGGTATCTTCAATTTATGCTTTCCAAAAAAGGTCAACCCATATTCCGAGAGGTGAGTTGAGCCTCAGGTATTTTCGAATTTTATTTTTAATGTCTGTTTTTCAGAAAGTCAACTCATATTACAAGAAATGAGTTGAGCCTCGGGTCACATGCCTAGTAAAGAATAAAAAAGAGTTGATTGAAGACACTAGATTTTGCCTTCCTGAAGTTGCAGTGGAGCAGATTAAAGTTACAAGTCATATCTCTGAAGTTATGGTAGATTGAACCAAAGCTACAAGATCCGGTGGACTGGGATGAGGCTACTTAAAGAAGAAGAGTACCAAGAAGTTGGGACCCCACAAGATCAGGCAAATTTGGCCCTTTTGAAGTCTTTGCTCTATTCTCGTTACTCGACAATGAGCAAAGAGGGGCAGCTGTACGGGCCTAAATTTGCCCGGGCCCAATCAATCAAACAAGCCAAAGTTAAAAAAGACCAAATGAATGTCCAAATCTCAAAGTCTAGATTACATACCAAAAATAAAACCCAAACTAAATTAAACTTACCCAGACCCATTACAATTTTGACCCAACAGAAGCCCGACTACCCAGGCCCAATACAAGCCTAATCCCGGTAGCCCAATCGGCCCAAACCCTAACAGCCCCTAGGGTCAAACTAAGGTTTCGAAAATTGAAACCCTAGCTACTCTTAAGCCTCTCGCGCCGCGCACCTAGGATAGCCAGCAGTCACCTCCATCCCACCGCCACTGCTTAGCCCCGTACCGTCCAGCTACCTACCCCCTGACATCTGCAAACAAACAGTGCAATGCAGAGACAGAACAAACAGAGGATAGCAACAAGGACAGAAGAAATAAAAGTATTGTATTTCATTTTCCGGATCAGCTATAAAGCGTTTGAAAACAAATGTAAAGAGGGGGGATTTAACAACAAAAATAAAAAGATTTTAAATATACAGTGGATCCATCCCCACTTGGAATAAAAAGAAAGCAAAAACAGAAGGTATTATGAAGAGAAATCGGTTCTTCTGATTGGTTTTGGCTTTCGGTTGTTCTTTTTAATTCTTTTTTGTTTCTATTCTTGTACGAAAAATAAGGAAATAAAAAAAAGAAGGAAAGGGAACTTACCGGAGTCCTGCTACGACACCGGAGTCCCTCGGATCGATATCGGAGATTTCCTCCGTTGCGAAGTCGGACCACAAAGGGGATGAAGGGAAACTCCTTTCTTTTGAACTCCACGGATCCGTTCGGAAAGGGACGGGACGGCCCTTATCTGTGCGAGTCTCTGGCCACCAAACCCAGTGGTGGTTCAGTGGCGGCGGTGGGACATTGTGGTCGGCACACAAGGTTGCCGAAACCCTAGCCTAAGGTCAGGGGTTTGTTGTAAAAAAAAAAGGGTATGAAAGGGGCTGCAAATTGTTTCTGAAACGGAAGCAAAAGGGGGAAGGGTTAAAAGGGTTTAGGAAACGGCGCCGTATGGATGAAATGGGACCCGAATGCTACCCGAACCGACTGATTCATGATCCGCGTAGCCCTTCCGCTTTTATTATTAGTTTTAATTACATTTTCTTTTAATTTTAATTTGGCCCAGTATTTTGTTCCGTTTTCAATCGAATCCCTTCTGTTACTGTGTGTCTTAGGCCGATTGGGTTTATTTTCTTTGGGTCCCTAACTGTTTGTGCGTCTTTCAAACTAATCCATTAGCTTCCAGCTATTTTTAATTTCGCCCTAAACGTGTTGTTTTTTGTTCAAGTCAGTCTTTTTTGGTTATTTTAGCATTAAACTTAATTATTTTACTATCATTTTTGTTATTACCAGTATTTATAGATATATTTGGTATATATATATGCGCATTTTTTTTATATTATTCTCAATGTTACTATTATACTTATACGTGTATATATATTTTTACATAATATATTAATAGCTTGTTTCATATTATTATTTCTAATACTTCATATATTAGGTTTTTTTAATACTATTGTTATTTCTCATATTTCGTGTATGTATATTTTCCTAATAGTGATATTGTACATATGTTTTGTTATTTATGTGTACGTTCATGCAATTTTATTAATAATTTGTTTATAACATTTTATATGTATATATCGTATATATTCTGAATATTATATATTTTCATGCATATACCTTTTAATATAATGTTTTAATATATTCATATTTGTTTTTTTTTAAATGTTGTATTTGTGTATATGTTCTTAATACATATATATATTTATTGGCGGTTTGTTTTATTCCTAATATCTATTTCACGTATGTACTATTGATACTATTAAGTACATTTTTGTATTATTTTTTACTGTATTAAGTACATATTTTTATAGATTATGTATAGATACTTTTAATATTACGTTATTTGTGTGTTTCTATATATTATCTTATGCATTTTTGTAATATTCTAGGATGTACATATTTTTAATATTTTACTATGTATTTATATTTTCAATATTATTGTGAATGTGTTTTCAAATACTATTTAATATATATTTTGCAAGATATATATTTTTTATACTATTTATATATGTGTTGATTTTGGCATGTTATCTTATGTACATATGTTTTAATATTATGTTATATATGTATATATATATATATCTTTTTTTTTCTTTCATATTATCTCATTTTTTTTGAATACCAAAAAACTCTTATTATATAGTTTAATATCGTTTGTAGTTGTTAATGTTTGGTAACAATTATATTTATTATTTACTACATACTCGTGTTTTATTGTCTGCATGCTTCTGAATTAAATATATGTGAATTGCTTTTAATTATAACATTGTCCTGAACTTTTATCGTTTTAAAATGTTTTCCTTTTTTCAATTAATTTCGAAAATAAGGCAATGTACCGATTTTAACATTAAGTTTGTGATTTCATCGCTATGTTGGATGAATCACGTTGGCTTGTGTTAAAACGAGACATCCTTCTAAAAAATCAAAAAATATTGAAATTCTCGTGTTTCGAACGGAACACGATTAAAGTTCATATTGAACTTGCATTTTTGAAAATAGAGACAATACGTGTTTATTAAGATACCAACTTTGGGCGTTGTGGGGGTGCTAATACCTTCCCCACGCGTAACAGACTCCCGAACCCTATTTTTCTCTGGATTTTGAAGTGGACCTAAACTCGGCCTTCTTTTTACCTAAAAATAAATTTTTCTGTTAAAAAGAGGTTTTATTAGGTGTCCGATCACACCTCAAAAAAAATCGGTGGCGACTCCTTTGCTTTCATAAAATTAAAATTCGTTTTCAAGATTTTTAAATCGCCACAATTAGCGATCGAGCTAAAATTTTTCGTCGCTACAATAGTCTTTTACGATTATAGTATAATCTCGATTGATTTTATTTTGTTATTTTAATTATTTATAATTATAAAGGAAAGTAAGTAAAAATAATTTTTATAATTAAAATTTGTGAAATAAATTGCATATATGCTACTTTTGTTTTATTAAATTGTGAAGAGTTGATAATTATTTTTTTATTATATCCTTTTTATAAAATAATTAATAAGATCCAAAATAATTTTTTGCATTTTAAAAGAAATGTCATATTATTTTACCTAATTTTTTTCCTCAAATTAGGGTAAAAAAAAATGACTCCAAGGATATTCAAGTCCCTTCAATTTTCCTTGCTTAAATAAAAGGGGATACATTATACAAATAGTCATTCAACTATTAGTGTGTTTCTGTTTTGGTCACTTAAATTTAAAATTTTTAATTTTAGTCACTTACGTTAATATAATTTAGTATTTTGAATCCATTAAATCACTAACAAAAGCTTTTTTATTGGCATAATAACAAGTTCATCCCTACCATGTTGATAGCTTCTATTAATTTGGTTTTGGTTTAAAAAAAAAATCAACAATTTTAGTCCTCAACTTTACACATTCTATCAATTCAATCTTGATTAATTAAAATTAGAAGAAAAAAAACTTTAAACTTTTTTTTAAAAGTTTTTGTTTTTATAAAAATATATAAGAAAACTTTAAAATACATAAGAAAACTTTAAATAAATATTTTTCTCTTCTATAGAATCTTATGTATTTTTATCAGGAAAAAGAAATTCTAAATATTTTTTTATTTGTAATTTTTTAAAATTTAAAATTTGAATTTTAAGAATCAAGACTGAATTGACATAATGTGTAAAAATGATGGTTAAATTTATTGAATTTTTTAAAATTAAGACCAGATTGATAGAATCTATATACATTGAAGGGTTGAATTTGTTATTATGCTAATAAAAAAAAGTTTTCCATTAGTGACCTAACAGAGGAGTAGCCAAAATATTAAATTTTGGTAACATTGGTGATTAAAATAGAAACTTTTAAATTTAGAAACACACTAATAGTTGGGTAACCTTTTGTACAATTTGCCCAATAAAAGAAGTAATGACCCCTTACTTTTCTTTTCTTCCCTTTCTTTTACTCCAAGGGTTAATTACACTAAACTTCCAAATGTTTGAGCTAATAATCATATTTGCCACTGCACTTTACTTTGTTGTTGCTTTAGTTTGAATTGATAGAATTTTTCCATTAAAGTTATATTTTTTATTTTTTAATTTAAAATATTTTGAAGACAAAATTTAATAGCTTTTGTATATTTTACTTTAATATTTAAAAATAACAAGTTAATTAGTATAATATTAAAGTTAAATAAAAATGGTTATTTTATAAAAATAAACTTTTTTATATATGTATTTTATTTTTCAAGCTTTTATTTCATTAAATAAAAATTCTAGTTTAATTTATTAATTTTTAATATTTATAAGTAAAATTATTTTTAACTATTAAAACATAATATTTGAAAGATTTTTTTCTCAATAGATTATGTTTTTAAATAATCAAAATTAGGTAAAATTAATTTAAAAATTAAAGTTTTTGGAAAATTTAAAATTTTTTTTACATATTTTCAAAATATAATAGCAATTATTAATGAAATAATTATAGTCTTAATGCCAAATGTTTTAATTAAGTATTGGTTTATGAAATGTTTCTCTATGCAACACTTCTTAGTTATTCCTACTTCTCTATTTTCTCCATTTCTCATTTTTACTTTCATAAAAAATACAAATAATAAATAATAAATTTCTTGTAATTAAAATGTTTTTAGATTTATATCTAATTATATCATTTTTCAAAAAAAAATTCTATTTTTTCCTTTTATACAAATACATAAAATAAATAATTTATTTTATAATTTACATTAACATTTTCATAAAAAATAAATTATAAAAATAAACTATTTTATATTTTCCCATTCTTCGTTTTTATAAATTTTTTGGGCAAAAGAAATAAATTTCATTGGCTCATAAAAGTACATAAAATGTATTTTATTTTTGTACTTACATATTTTATTTGGTTATAAATATAAAGAAAATATGTGATATTTTATATCAGTTAATTAGTGTAAACTTTATTTGCACGAATTAATTATAAAAATAAATAAAACTAAAATACATTTCAATTATGTAATGTAAATAAAAAGAATATGTTATAATTAAATTTAATTTTTACAAAATTTAATGAATATTATAAAGCATTTTTTAATATAATAATTTATTATGTTCTATGTAGAAAATCACATGACTTGAAAAGATAAAAAGTTGAGTGGTTTGATGTCTGAAAAAGCTGGCATGTGAATTGTGACTCTGCGTGCCCAATAAAACAAATAAATTTCGATAACCTCAATGCTCACCAGTCACCAGGGATTACTAGTGTAATTGGGGAAATATTAACCTTGCTACCATATATATAGCTTGCCAAAATTGGTAATCCACCCATGTTTCAAATGTATACAAGCAACGCTAATAAGCAACATGTGAGGTATATATGTACGGGCCTCTAAATGTAATATTGCACCTGTTTCATGAGTTGGTTATTTATTTAGACTCGAAAATTCATTTGAAATTTGGGAAATATTAGATAAAAATATAAAGTTTGAAAAATAGATTAGAGCAAAAAAATTAAGTTTGTTTAAAATATAAACCGGACTCAGGTTTAAACATTTAAAACTCAAGTTTAACCTAAATTGACCCATTTTTAATTTTGTTAGATTTTATATTATGTTATATATATATATGTAATTTATAACATATAAAAATCAAATCTATAGTAATATATAAGACTATTATAATGTAAACATAAAAAATGTTAAAATAATTATATATAAAAATGTAATAAATAAAAATATGTATAAAAATATTAAATTGAAATAATTTAAATATGTATTTTTAATTGTTTTTAAAAAAAATATAAATAAATCTAAACTGAATTTGAGTTAAACAATTATAAATATGATCGAGTAAAATTTTAAACTCATATTTTAAGTAAGAATAAATTTAAATAAATATAAAATATATTAACATTTTATATTTAAATTCGATCCAAACTGTGACCCATTAACGCTTCTTCTTCGCATAAATGAGTGAGGGAGCTGGCCAACAAATATGTAGGTCACCAAATATGTATTTGGGTGGAGTAGCTCGCATAAGCTACGCGTATGTGGCCTGTGGAGCTCATAAAAGTGGAGGGCAAAGGTAAACTTATACTCGGAAAAGGTTAAGTGAGTGGTAAGGCGGTATTAAATTGTTGTTATCGTCATTAATGTTTGTAAAATTTTTTTAATAGATTAATTTAATAAAATTTCATTGCTTACATTATTATTTTTCATATGTGTTTTTAATGATTTTTACACAAAAATTAAAATATATAAATAAATATTGACTTATTAATTACTTAACATTTAACTAATGTAAGTTGTATTATATAATCGAATTATGATGTGAGAAGACAATGTGTATTAATAAATAATCTAAATTGTCCATACTCTAAATAATCAAAATTGAACAAATTAATTTAAGGGATTATTATGACGTCTATCAGGTCCGATTGTGGAGATATTTTGTCTTGAGCATCGAATCAGATAAGTTTAAAAATGATAAGGACATATGTATGGTTGTTTGGACTGATAATAAATCGGACAGGACTAAAGTTGAATTTATTCTAGATCTGTTTATGAATTTATTTACTTGTGATATTCCTAATATGATTTATCTCAATCCTAAATAAGTAACTGACAATGTGTATGTGACTCGTATACTTTTGACATGTTGAAAGCTTGAATATAATTAGTAATAGAGTCAAAAGTCGATACGTTGGTATATGACTTACACATGACATAACTTTACTGACAACAGTGAAATTCATAACCCAATTACGAATAAATAATATTCTCTCATTAGCATTACATAATTGATAAAAAAGCAACGTGGTTACACGTCATTTGTCTAGGACAAATGATGTAATTACTATGTATTAGTAGTTACATTTTCTATAAAAAATGTAACTATTATCATGAGATAAAATAGAATAATATTGAATCAATGATTTAGCCCAAAGAAATTAATGACATTTTATGCGAGTAACACATATATAACAATGCTCTTAGATGAGAAAAATTACAAGTTGTTTTCATAATAGTATATACTTACAGAGAATTCGATAATGGTATTTTTAAAAGATTGTCTCAATTCCAAATAATGTTGAAATTTAATTACAAATTATTTGAGCTCTAATTGCGTATATCTAATTGATCCATTCATTAACTCAACACAACCTTATACGTATTACATTTGAACTGATACGTTAAAAAAATTAAAATGATGAATAGAGAAATAAATTACATATATTACTATCTTTTGTGAATACATCCTCTAGCACAAGACGAAATAATTTAATGATTGATTTAATTTTTTTGAATTATTATTTAATTAAGTTTAATTAAATAATTAAAGTTTAAAGTAAAAATTAAATTAATTATTCACTGTAATTTTATTTGATAAGACAATTAATTTTATTAATGTATTCTAGTACGATAAAATAATCATAACTTTAACATAATAAAAATTGAGTTTAAAAAATAATTTAATTAAGTGAATTAATTAAATTTATTTTGTTAATCAAATAAATATAATTTTGAGAATAAAAATACTAAATACACAAATGAACACAATAAGCACATTTTACACATGATAAGCGCAGCACCTATGTTTCTAGATGAGTGTGCCAACCACCCTTGATAGTTTCACAGCTATAAATAGGGATTGAGCTAAGTCCAAATATACCAGTTATTGAGCGTAGTTGCTCCGTCAAAAAATAAAGAGATTTGTTATTTTAAATAAATCCTATTTTCTTATTTTCGTGAGAATTTAAGGTTTTAACTTATAAACTCACTGAAAAATTAAAAATTTTCATTATCTGAGAATAAAAGAGGAAAGTAATTTATAATTAATATTGATTAGCACATAGAATAACCTTTGCATCCTACAAATAAAAAACTTAATTTACAATTATAATGATGAAATTGATTATTATGTTTTCAATCATTTAATATTATCATATGCATTATTTTTTTAATAATTAACAAATGTATGAATTTAAAACTTAAATGTTTAATAATATTTTTCTACAATAAAATTTCTTTTATCTTTTTGTAAACTTTTAAAAATTTGACATTTTTTTCTTAAAATATTTATTGCTTATATTTTATTGTACCCTCATAAAGTTATTTATATAATCCAAAAACTACACTAACAATGTACCAAATAATATTCCTAATTTCCTATAATTATTCCTTCTCAACACTCATTTACTATAAATTTATCCATAAATTTTAGAATTTAAAACTTTTCTTATAAATAAAATTTAAAACTTCCTTGTAACAAATTTTATATAAAAAAAAATCACTTTAAAAGTTTAAAATTTAATAACTTAATTATAAGTTAACAAACTATATTTAAAGTAAATTGGTTTATTTTATTTTGAACATAATTGGAGAAAATTAAATAATTTGAAATGTAAATAAAGTAATTAAAATTTATATTAAAATTTTATTAATTTTGAAGTAAATTAATATAATACGAACTTTTTTTAAATATCAATTAATTTAAGTTTAAATAAATAATAAAGTTACATATTTATATAACTTTGTTAATTTTAAAATTTAACTTAAAATTCTCACACATGGATAAAATGATGACTGATAGATGTAAATATATGATATATATATATATACACACACACATATATAAAGCTAATAAGAGTTGCAAAAAGGTAAGCACAAATTATGAATTTGAAATTACTCGCAAACAATCAATCTATTGAACCGGATACTTAAAACATCAGAGATAACATGCTAGTGATAAAGAGCAAGAATCATATTTTTGACTTCAACCTACCAGAATGAAACACCTTGGTAGATAACCTAGCTGACCTTGATTATTTGTTGTCGCTATTGCCACCATACTGCGTAGAATTTCCATTCCAGAAGGGATTACTATCCGAGAAACGGCTGTCATCCTCATCGTGTTTTAGTGTGTGAATATTGCTACCATATCTGGATGTTGTGGGCTGTCTGCTCCTGCTGTTGGTCGAACTGTTTCTGTTTGTCGAGTTAGGTGAATATGTCCTGTTTGCTCCAGCCAAGTTATTTTGCAGTGCAGGGTTTGGACCTATAAATGCAACCAATCCAGAAAACATGAGAAAATACTTTGCCAAGGCAATTTTCAAGAGTTTCTGTTTCACCACTACGAGTTTCATGGGGGATTACATTTTGGATCATTAATGAGCTGTGACACGGTTACTCAAGATCCCAAAAAGAAAGAAAAAACGTATGAATGCAATCTTGTACTACTAGATAGCCACCACCTCATAAGACTTCTATTATGATTCTTAAAATCCTATGCACAACAATAAATGAATCTGCTTCAAAAGGAAAGAAAAGAACCTGATCATATGCCATATTCAATCATCGGTGGTGCTCTAGGTTCTGGTTCCCATTCCACAAACCAAATCGATCACCTTCAACCTAAATTGCTTATTCTTACATCAGGGATATGGATGCTAGTTTGCTCTCTATCTCCCTGGTTTTAAGTATTTAAGTAGTCTTTGTACTATAGTCAAAATTGCAATTTAGTTCACATACTAGAAAGCTAAAGTAAGTTAATTCTTGTACTACTGATATTGGTTCAAACAAGTAAATTTGATAGTAGTGTTAATGAAAAACTGTCTAAATACCGATGTGAACTTCTAAAATCTGACAAAGCATATGTTCCTTAATAGAATATATTCTTTTTCCCTTCTAGTTCTGCCTATAGGTCTTTCAAACGTCCACACCAACATTTTGACATTTTTTATTACTCTGTTATCAAATTTACTTTTTAGCACCAATATCAAAACGTCCAAGAATTAAATTAATAATTCTACAATACAAGGATTAAATTGCCCTTATCACTCTTAAAAAAAAAAAAAAAAAAAAATTACCCTTTTCACTAGAGGCTGCCTAGATGCTTTAACCCTAACTCTCTTCACAAAACACTTACATGCGTTTGTGGCTATGTATAATGCATGCATGTCTATGGATGGCTTAAATAAATTTAGGTGATATAAATGGGGTCATAGAACAAGCATTTTAGCTCAAGAATTTAGGCCCAAAAGTATAAAAATTTTAATATCAACAGCCTAGAGACTCACTGTATTCCCAGATGCCACTTTGAGATTCCGGTCCAGTAGTTGAAGAGCTGGTACCAGTACCACCACCAAGATAAGAAAAAGGATTGAAATAGGACATAAAGCTTCTAACGTATGCAAAATATCCCCCATTGCTTCCTGCGGTAGCTTCAGAAGGCGTAGAATTTCTTTGGTCAGCAAATGATCTTTGCCCTTGGAAGCCAGTGCTTCTCTGACGTGGAACCACTATCAGTGCTTGTCTGTTAAGCAGACCCAAGTCCAATAAAGATGTACTCAAATCTGTAGGCAAAAGGAAAATAGTAGTTGTGAATGGTAGACACTACAAAGTAATGCTCCTTTATCAACATAGAGCAATTTCATAAGCATATTCTGCAGACAAGGAACGCTCCTCATATGCAAAGGCAATGCAATGTTAAAACTTCAGGAAACACTTCAACTAAGTCCAAAACGTCTCAAATGCAATGCAATCGACAAAGTTTGTCATCTATAAATAAATGTGAAAGTGGGGAAAATAGAACAAGGTACACATTTAGAAGGAAAAAGAAGGTACTAGAAGAACTACATTCAATCTGTATAAAGCATACAAGTAGCGTCTAACAACCAATAATCTTCCTAGATATGCAATCAAATATAAAACTAAAAACATAATCTTCTGTAAAACACACACACACACACACACACACACACACACACACACACACACACACACTTATATATGTCCAACCCCTTTTAAACATAATACATAAGCAACATGTTGTGAAAGATCCACAAACAGAACTGGAAGGCATATGAATTATGGAATTACAATGCATAACACCCATGAGCAACATGTTTCTAAAGACCAGTTTGAGG
Organism: Gossypium stocksii; assembly: GCA_020496765.1. Classification (NCBI taxonomy): domain Eukaryota; kingdom Viridiplantae; phylum Streptophyta; class Magnoliopsida; order Malvales; family Malvaceae; genus Gossypium; species Gossypium stocksii. Next base: position 40,924,668 of record CM035630.1, on the reverse strand, counting down.
TCGAGAACAGGCACTGTTTAGCTAAAAGTAATAAAATCTCAAACTGAGAAAAACTAAATAAGCTACATTCATTTTAAAGATGTACACACAAATAGAGTCATACCTTGATCACCAAATAACTTGCGAGGATAAGGAATGGCAAGATCATAAGAGCCCATCCCACTTGATTGGTTTCTATCCACATAGTCTTTTATCATTCTCAGGGTGTTGCCCACAGGAAACTTCTCTTGTAGGCTACTGCCATCAGGTAATCTGATATTTAAATGAACATCAGTTGGTACATTTGTGGTTGCAGTATTTTCAGACGCACCATCTTGCCTGCCATCTATTGATTTATCTTTTTCATGTTGCATGGCTTTCTCTGGTGCACTCCCACCGGGAAAACTTGACCGATGATCAATGCCCTTGACTGAGATGAAACAATCATCTCCAGGGTAAGAGGATGCATCCTCAGATACAGGAACTGCTGGATTTAAGGTAATAGAAGTACCAACCGTCCTGGTTGCTTCATTAGAAACATTACATTGTTCATCCACAACATTAGTCAAGTTGTCAGTGCTAAATGATTCTGAAGTACCCCGGTCAACCAATTCTGAAATATTCTCCTGAAATGTTGGGAAAATAATGAAATCCAATATCAAGTTTTTCAAGTTTCAAAGTAAGTCCCTTTTTGGGGTGGGGGTAACAAGCCCCTTAATTTTGCACCACACCCTGGGTTCAAGTGCTTTCCTTCCACCATAACTCTCATAGTCAAAGAAAAATTAGAAAACTCTAATCTAGACAACCATTTAACTTTACCTTTACTGTGTTTTCACTACCATTTTTTCCCTCTAGCACCCCAGAAGTAACAGCTGGTTTAGGCTCAAAGGACCGGACAACCCCATCCATTGTGGTTGATGGGACAGAAGTACTTGAACTTCCTTGCTCAGACTGGCTAACAGTAGAAGCTCCAGAGCTAGATGACTCAAGTTTCTTTGAAGCAAGTGCAGCACCAAGTACTGCTGCTGTGGTTTCCTGCAGTAAGAAATCCGAAAATCATAAACTAGATTTGGTAAATGCACACGCAGCACCCCTTCACCGACTGGATAATAGTCCTAAAGTCAATTATCACTAGCATACCTGGATATGAAGACTCAACCATGCTTTCTCTAGACTGGATGCCAGAACTTCAGCGCTGACAAACCCTTCTGGAAGAGTTCAACCAAAAGAAAAAAAACTGACCATTTAAAACATTTTTCTATGCATATTACATTACATGCTTGAAAAGGAGGGAGAAAAGAGAAAAATGGTTTTACATAAGAAGAAATTTTAATACCATTTTGCCAAGCTTGTACACCATTAAATCCAATTGCTGTTATGCAGGGGACAGATTTCTGTGGATCTGTAACATGTTGATGCAAGGAATTGTTCTCTCATTGAAACTGGTGACAGGTACTTACAATAGCAAACAAGAAATATCAACTTAAACAAGTTTCATTTAGCATGCACATTATAAATGGTCATTGAAATAGTTGACAAGGGAACTCAACCCCATATCAAATAAAGGAAAAGATTCAATGTACAAAGCAAAGACGTGTAGTGATGCATCCAACTTTTTGTTGATGCTGTGATGTATTAGTAGGAAATGCTAACGGAAAGGTGCAGTGATACAAAGTCTCAAAAGATGGAAGAATCATAGGATAATACAAAGAGTATTGAGTGAGGAGGAAATGCTAATGGAAAGGTGAAGTGACGCAACATCTCAAAAGATGGAGAAATCAAAGGATAATAAAGAAACTATTGAGTTAGGAGAGACAGTTTGAAAAATATATGGAAAGATAAAAATTAAAAAAAGCTTTCTTTCCCTTTCCCCACTTAAAACTTGTATCTTCAACTGTTCTTTCCCATCAAGCATATCACATGACTGCCAACATAACAACTATGGTAGTTTGGAACTATTCCTCAATTCCATTAGACATTGGTTGACAATTAAATGAAGTAGGCTTTCATTATCTTCAACGGACTCATGACTCATCATCCAAAGAAGGATAACTTGAAAGCTGTAATATGAAACAAAAAACCTAGTTCAGTAAGCACAGAGTGCCCTTGAGGCAGACTGCTTTCAAACAAGAGAAAATAAAGGTTGACCACAGCCAATTCTTCTACTCATATATTGGGGGGTAAACGATTCAAGAGTACATGCACATTAATTCTTTGTAAGGAACCAACTGTAAATGGTATAAAATAAGCCTTAGCACCAACACTCAACACAAAACAGTTCATAACAAGGAAAAGTAGCTAATTCAGCAAATAAGAAAAGATTTAAGGCTGCTAGTACTTCAGCAACATAACAGACCAGTTCAACTCCAAAAGCTTAATTCACAGCTAGATGCAAAACTATCACAGAAATTCCCTTAGCATCTATAACAAAAAGCCAAAAAATATAAAATGTTGATTTTAGAGTAACCATAAGAGAATCATGTTATTAAATATATACTTGGCAATACTAAAAAAGATGTGATCATATGATATGAATACCAGCCAGAATAAATAACTAAAACACAACTGAAAACAGGACATGATGCAAAGAAATTAACACTACACAATGGGAATACATGAATGCTTCAAAATCCATGACATACGAATTAAAATATATTAAAAACTATAGAAATATAAAATACTTAAATCACGATTAAGATATGACGAAATACACAAACACAACCTGGGTATACAAATTGTCAGGTATAATAAGGATACATATGGCAGAAAAATTTGCAGCATCGGTGGTCCCTTCTCTTATATGCAATAGAATGCAATACTTTGACAATGACTCTTTTACCTGAATCAACATATTAAAATATAGAGACGAACTATAAGGAAAAAGAAAGAATTAAATTGACGTTCAAAAGAAAAACTTAAAAGCAAAATAAATACTTTAAGATCAGTCCACGTTGAATGATCCAAGTTTTTCGACTCATCATCTTCACCTGAACAATCGAGTTTATTGAGTGCAGATCACAGTACTAAATTAACACCTAACAAAAATTTGAATTTGCTAATACATAAAAGCAGAAACAGATCAAATGAAAAGGGAAGACATTACCTGAAATATAGACCACGAAAAGTTTCTTCTGGTTTTGAGCTTCACGAATGGCTTCAGGAATTGAGCCTTTGTATGTTAGAGGTGACAGAGATTCAGACCTTTCCATCTGTTTCACATGATCAAATTTCAACAACATAAAATTTGCATTTAAATGTCTCTCAGTTTCATATTAATTTCACTTCAATTATACATATATGCACTTGCAAATGAATATTGCTCTATCATGAAAAGTTTCAAAAAGAAAACCTAAATATAGTTTGAAAAATTGTGGGGGAGATAAAAGAAAAAGAAGAATATTTACAGGTCTCAGTGTAAGGCAAGAATTAATTAATTTAAAATTAAATCAAGAGATAATTGAATGAAATGGTCGTACCTTTGGAACAAAGAAAATCGAATTTTTCGAAGAACTCTTAAAAACAGAAAACAATGGAGAATTGTGAAAACCGAAAACGTACAGTGAATCTATAAACGACGGCACCTCATTACTTTTAATCTTGCCACGTGTTAGCTGATTACGGGGAGAGATAAACTTTCATTTATGCTAGAAACTAGAGCTGAGCAAGGTGGCTTGGCCCGAAGATCCGCCAGAAAAATGAGAGAGTTTGGGTAAAAATATAGGTTTAAAAAATGAGTTTGGACAAAAATTGAGGCCCGTTTAAAAAATGGGCAGAGTCTTGGGTAAGAATTTTTTGGCCTGGGCCCAGCTTGGCCCGGCCCTAAATATATATTAAATAATTTTTTTATTTTTATTCATTTTTATTTTTTAACTTTACATTTCTTTTACTTTAACTTTCATTTGCCATTTCCTAATAAAATCTAGAAAAATTTTAATGTTTTTGTATTTTATTTTAGTATCATTTTTTATTTATTTCTTGTTTTAATATTTTTTATTTTTTTAAATGTATTTGATTTATTATATTTTATTTTTAATAAAATAAGCAAAAAAATTAATATTGGCCGGGCCGGGCTGGGCTCGGGCTTACCAATTTAATGTCAGGCCGGGCTTGGATAATTTTTTAGGCCCATATTTTCGGCCGGGCCCGGGCCCGACAAGCGGGCCTAAATTTTTTTTTATGCCCGGCCTGGCCCGGCCTATGTTCACCTCTACTAGAAACTAGTTTTCTTATATTAAAATTAAACACTTTTTTTGACATTTCATATTTGATTTGGTCGCCAAAGCAACTCAGACTAACTTAGTTGATTTATAAAATAATTAAGCATTAATTAAAACATTTTCAAATTACGAATGTATTCATATATTGTAGTTGCCTATCACTTTAATTGACGTGTCCTAAAATGACTCGAGTTCAATTACGAAGTTGGATTTGAATTCAACTCAATTTAACAAAATTCAGTAATGCGTCTCGAGACATACTTCTCCTATTTCAAAACCCTAGCTTTGATATTTGCTTATCTCAAGACATGGGATTCATGTTTTAGGACATCAATTCTTGTGTCTCAAGACAGGTCTCATGATCTAGCTCCCATGTTTTGGACCATTGCATGTGATATTTAGATGTTTTGAGACTTGGCAATTGATGTCTCGAAACTAGTACAAAAATACCCTAGAATGCTTATTATGATTATTTTGTTCTTGATGCCTTGAGACAATAACCTTATTGTCTCGAGACAAATGGTAAAATGCTAAAAATGCAACTTAGGTTCATGTAATTAGGATTACCAAATCACACCTATATGAAATCATCATTCCACTCAATCATAAAACATATTTTTAACATTTAAAAACACATTATTAGCACTTAAAATAATCACAATCAATACATCATAAAAGGACATACATGGTTAGATACTTAACCAAAACACATGTATAACTATTTACCATTATCAAAGGTCATAAACTAACCCAAAACATGCTTACAACTATATATCAAAACAACTCAACATCAAGACTCAATATATCATCCTAAATACTTAGTTACATGTCTTTACAACTTATAAAAATAACAGAACTTTACATAGATGTGGCTGAGCTGAGATGTGAGCGCTGGATGCTGTTGACACTTCTCGAACAATTCGAGACCTAATTGACACCTGCACACAGAAACAAGTAATTCGTATGCTAAGCAAAAGAGCTCAATGGTGCTTACATAATATGATAACAATGCATATTCACATTAAGCAAATATCATTGATCTATTGTAATTTGATATGTCAAGCTAGGCTTTCCCGTTTTACTTACGGAATTTATTTTCGGGCAAATTAGCATACTTTCCATAGTTTAGTGTATATTTTAGATTTCTAATTTAAGAAGTGAAAATACCTTTTTTTACTCATTTTTTAGACCCAAATTAGCCAATTGTGCCATTGGGGGCCCTAAAATATGATTGAGTGTTGTAGGTACTCAAAAGTGGCCCGAAATTGTGCAAAAACATCATTGAAGAAAGTGGTATCATGACATTGAAGCATGGGAATTGAGATACCCCTAATAGGCCCGAGATTAAGACAATCTACAGTGGTATTTTGATATCCCCCTTGGGTATCGCAATACCCACTTGCCAATGAGCACTCCATTTCAAGACTGTTGACGATATTGTAATATCCAACCTAGGGTATCGCGATATCGCTATCATGAGGGGATAAAAATGAAGCCAGAGGTAGTCTTTGTCCAACCAAAGCACCAATCAATGAAAGCCTGTTCAAAGGCATTTTGGTCAATAAAAGGGGTAAAAACTTACTGTTAAAACAACCAATTTTGGCTGAAGAGAGAGATAACACACATTAGACTTAGTTTAGCTTAGTTTTCTCTTTAGTTCTCTTAGGTTTTCCTCTTCATTTTTAGGGTTTCTTAGTTCTCATCTTTCTTAGCTGTAGAGCTAGTTTTCTACAACTCTTTTTCTTGTTCTTATTGTTCTTTAAGTTAGTCAAGTTAGTTATCACTGTAGCTAGGGTTTATTTTCACTTTTAATCCATTTCCTTTTCTTCTAATGACATTTCAGCCTTTACTTTAATATATTTTAGTTTCTTTTAGTTTAATATGTTAAAGACTTCAACTTTTATGTTTCTTGTACTTCATTCTACTGTTGAATGTTCATCTACACTTTTTTTTTTAAAAAAGTTTTAAAAATTAAAAATCCAAGCTTTTATCTTTTTCTCAAGCTTTATGTTAATGGTTGACAGTTTCTTTTCTTTCTTGTTTGTTAGCTTAGTTTTTAGCATGGATATTAAACTCTAAGGGGGTTGGTTGATAGAGATGTAGGTAAACTGATTTTTGGATAAGGGACTAAGTTGGAAATAAATTGGACAAAATTGAATAAACTTAAAAACATAATATTGATGTCTCTAAGGGAATATTTAGGCAAGTGAGACCGAGAGGTAATCTTGTAGAGCACTAATGTAGTTGTCACACTCCACGCCTTACCTATCTATCGGATCTGGGTATGCAGTGTCACAATTGGACCTATATTTAAATTTGGCTAACTTAATTATTATAAAATAGATTATTGTAAAACTATTTAAAAATGTAAAATTGATAATACTTCTTTACAACCAAAGTCTTGTGCCATTGAATGTTTAGTTTCTTAAATTTCCTATCTCTAATCTGATTGATTAATCACGATGGGCTTCTTACAACACTTAATAGGGCTAACTATTTCTTTACCCAAATCCTAAAGGCATTATCAGAATACACCATAATACTTCTGAGGCGAAGCCTCCATTGGTATCACCTTCCTATGTCATGTCCTGATTCATTGGTGACCCTAATCTCCACTCTATCTGGCTTAGCCCCACCACTGAGTCCTCGATCAACTTCACAATCCTTGCAAACATAGGTCAACCACTTGTAAGTTCAAAAAAAATTAGTGAGTCATTACACTGATCATAAATAACACTATCACACAAAGGTAAACACTGTAAAATAGATTAAATATAAATCAAAATACTCCCTACTTGCTCAAGGTGAGTGTACTTTATCAGGGTGGTGGACTTCATTCAATTTTTTTAGCTACTTGGCTTATCATGATACCTTCTTCTGGTTGGACTTTCCACTTGGCTGTACTAGTTACCTCGCTATATCAATGATCCTAACGTTACTTCTCATCTTTCTGTTCTTTCTTGTACCCTATATACTAGTTGTTCATTGTCCTCTATCTTACTTGACTATATACCTATCTACCATCTTATACCTCGGTGATAGTGTTCTCTTGTCCCTCTGTCCAAGGGTCCGTAAGTTATACCTCTCTTGGCGAACTTTTTTAACCGGACCAATTCTTAGCGGTCTCTCCTCTTTCCATGCCATAGTACCTAAAGGCTCATTGACATTTTCGAGTTATACTAACCTTCAGCTTGACTCGCCACTTTGGTGAATCCATTCTCAACCCACTTTATTATTCGCAGTGGTGGGATTACATACAATCATCCACCTTACGCACCAGTCTAACTTGGGACCTCTCTTGTACATATGAGAAACAACTGACTTATAGTCTTGGCCAGCCACTACCCATGTGACTACATGAGTTTGCTTCCCCTCTTACATTTCCATAATTAGGTTTGCTCTCACTCGGCCTATCTTTCTCTAATTCTTGTTAAGTCTTCTCCCATGTCTTTCCGACTTTCTTAACTACCTTCATTGCTTCCATCACTTTGGCAGATTCCATAAATTTCGTGTACCTCTTTTTACACTTTCCTTAACTTTCTTCCACCTTTGTGGTTTCTCATACCTAATGTATTGGCAATTGTTCTTATTGTCCCAACAGATTGTTTGCATTTGTGTCCTAGCAGACTTTATGGATGCCACAACCGAGCTATGGTCTTATACCCTTCTTACCTTTCTCTCATGTCCTAGTAGACTTATTCATGTTTACTGTCTCGACGGATGTACTCTATTTCGTGTTTATTATCTCGATGGACTTACTCTATTTCGTGTTTACTGTCTTAACGGGCTTCATCTCTATTTTGTTTTTATTGTCTCGACGAACTTTATCTCTGTTGATCTAATGGTGTAACAACCCATTTTTAGTCAAATAGAAACAGTGGTTTTGGAACCATAAATTTGAAGTTAAAATAATTATTTTATTATTATTTTAATGTTTACTACATGATAGTATAATTGTGTGAAAATTTCGTGAAGTTTGAATGTTCAATTCGATAAAAAGGACTAAATTACGTAAAACGTAAAAGTTGAGTTCTATTAGCTAAAGGTGTCTAATAGGTATAGAAATTTAAAGTAAAGGTCCTTAAGTGGTAATTAGACCATTAGTATGTTAGTGGACATTTATGAGATTGGTATTGTTGAAATTTGATTGAAATTAAAAGGTTAATTAAGTAAATTAACAAATTAAGGTTAATTAACATAAAACAAAACAAATTTTCTTTCCCATTCATCTTCTTCAATCGATTTTTAGGGAAAAAAAAGCTATTGGAGAAGCTTAACATTCGACCAACTATTTTTAATACATGTAAGTTCATTTTTGATCCGTTTTCAAAGATTTCTATGTCTTTGAGATTGTTGCAACTAGGTCTAGCTAGACCAAGGACTATTTTCCAAAACTTATAAAGGTTTAAGGTTTTTCCATTGATGAATATATGTTTATTTTGATGTTTCATGATAGATTTTGAATGGTTGTTGTTAGATAAATAACATTTGTAAAGTGAGTTTTAGTGAAATTGCAAATTAGGGATTAAATTGAGAAATATGAAAATTTTATGGTTGAAATATGAAATAAATGAAAAATATGGGCTGTTATGTCAATAAGAGAAATCCAGCTAGCATGGGTAGGGACCTATTTGCATGAATTTGTATTTTTATGAGCAAATGGCTAAATTGTGAAGAAATTGAAATATTAGGGGAAAAAGTGTTATTTTGCCATATTTGTATTTTGGGATAAATTGAATTGATTGATAACTAAATAAGTGAAATTTGATTACATATAGATCAAGAAAAGCAAAGTTTGAATCTAGATTGGGGAAAAATAAAATATCGGACTAATCGATCTACTTCGTCGTTTTTGTGAATCGAGGTAAGTTCATATGTTAATAAGCTTTAATATAATCATGTTTTAAATACTTTATTATTGAATTAATTATGAATACGATCCTTCAAAAATGTTCGACGAAGATTCGATGGTGTGAAAATCCCTGTTGAACCTTAGGAATAGATTAGGATACAAATGACATGTCATTAGGGGTTACTGAGATTATGTGATTTGGGTGCTGTTCTTGTACGTCTTACCAGTGGCTGAGTTTTTTAGCATGTGTTGCAAATTCTTGTCAGCTTGTGTGAGCAGACCCATTGATAGCTCGAGAGTGAGCATTATATGAGATTGAGATAGCTTCGGCTATGTATCTGGCACTTAAGGTGCGAGATTCCTGAGTATCCAATAGTATTCCGAATGGTTCAACAGGTAAATCAAGAATATGGATGAGTATGAGATTGATACGTGTTCGTACAGGTATTGAATCGAAGAAACTTATGAATTTCATATCTAATCTTGTGATTGAACATGTGATAGGTTTGTGGATCAATATGAGTTATAATATGATATGCTAAATTGCTTGAATTGTATATATATAAGTTGAGTTTATTATCATATGAGCTTACTAAGCTATATAGCTTACTCTTTTTTCTTTTCTATGTTTTATAGTGTTTCGAATGCTCGCTCGATTCGAAAGTCATTAGAGATGATATCACATTATCCAACTGTCATTTTGGTACTTTTGAACTTGTGTAATTTGGTTATATGCCATGTATAGGAGTAATAGTCATTTTGGTCTATAGTTTGGTTATGGATTTCGCCATTTGAATTGGCTTGTAAAAGATGAATGCTTGGTTATGTGTGTAGCCATGTGACTTAGCTAATTTTTGGCATGTTTAGTTGTGTATATATTGTGCAAATAGGAATTTTGTTAAGTGGTTGATAATTGCTCTTTGATGCTTGTTGTGAATTAGTATTTGTAGTATCAAATGGTTAAAATGTGAGATGGGTATGCTTGTGGTTTTAGGTCAAGTAATACATGTTTGAAATTGATCATTTAGGTAATTGTTGGATGTGAATTTGGTATGTTTTAAATTGGTAAAAACATAATGTTACGAACATTATAGTTCTTAGTATGAAATTGGCATGAATTAGGCTTGGTTGAGATTGGTTTGAATGCTTATATATGCCATGTTATATGCCATTTGGTTGGTGTAGGTGAATGCAATTTGGATGAGAAAATGGCTTGGAAAAGAGCCTATTTTTATCCACATGGGCAAAGACACGAGCGTGTGTCTCAGCCGTGTGTGACACATGGTCAGGTGACACGGCCGTGTGTCCCCTAGAGTTTTTAATAGAAGCAAGTCAGTGAGTTACAAGGGCTAGTCACATAGGTGTGTGGTTGGCCATGAGACACAAGTCAGAGAGTTACACCGGGTAGGACACGGTCTGGGACACGGCCATGTGGTCCCATTTCAAATGTCCACACGGTCTGTGACACGGGCGTGTCTTTTGGCCGTATGAGGCACACGGCTTGGCCACACAGGTGTGTGTTCCCTGTACTTAGAATTTTTAAATGTTTTCCTAAAATTTTCATAAGTTATCGGTTTAGTCTTGAACCACTTCTAATGTATGTTTTGAGCCTCGTAGGCTCGTGTTAGGGACAATATGATTGATATTGAATGATGTTCATTTGGAATTGGAAATTGTATGTGAAATGTATGGTTATTTATGTGATAAGTCCAGTAATGCTCCGTAACCCTAATCTGATGATAGATATGGGTTAGGGGTGTTACATTTTATTAGTATCAGAGCTACTGTTTAGCCAATTCTAGGACTAACATAGCGTATGTAAGTCTAGTTATACATGCCATATTTAACCTATGATAGTGTGATATCTCCTAACAATTTTAAAATGTGTTTTCATATAGTAAATGAATTCCAATCGAGTTGGCTCTGATGATGTAGAGAGTAATACGCTAGCCTCCATACATGGAGCCGTGCTATTCGAATCGAGACCCATATCTAAGGGTCGAGGAGGAGAGGCCAAAGAAGCCTTCTTCCAGATGATGAATGAATGGTTTTCTGAGTATGTCTGAACAACTGGCTACTCAACAACCTCCATCCCTACTTATTCCCCAATGGATCCTCGTAGCTCCTCAAGGTTTGGAACCTTTATGTTTAAGTAAGCCGTCTGTGGATAAAATTTGTAAGTATAGGGCTAAAGAGTTTAGAGCTACAAGTGATGATGATCCTGAAAAAGTCGGGTTTTGGCTTGAGAATACAATTTGAGTTTTTGATGAACTATCGTGTACACCAACAGAATATGTTAAATGCGCGATATCACTCCTGAGAGATGCTGCATATCAGTGGTGGAATACTTTGATATCTGTGGTGCTGAAAGAAAGTGTCACATGAGAATTCTTTCAGACAGAGTTCAGAAAGAAATATATAAGCTAGTGGTTTATTGATCAAAAGCGCAAAGAAACTTTAGAATTGAAACAGGGTCAAATGTCTGTGACCGAGTATGAAAGAGAATTTGTGAGACTCAGTAAATATGCTCGAGAATGTGTTTCCACTGAAGCAATTATGTGTAAGCGATTTGAAGACGGGTTGAATGAAGACATTAGACTTCTAGTCAGGATTCTTGAATTGAAAGAATTTGTTGTGTTAGTTGACAGAGCTTGCAAAGTCGAAGAACGTGACAAAGAAAAGAGAAAAGCTGATTCTGAGGCTAGAGATTTGAGAAAGAGGTCGATGAGTAAACCTTATCACTCATCGTGAAAGAAATCCAGAAATTCCTATAATCTTTCAATTGCTTCAAAGGGGTATTAAGATAGAGATCGTGAGAAGCAACACATAAGTTCGAAAGCTCAAGCCACTTCAGTATCGAGTGTTAGTAGTGTTAAAGCCAACAAACTTGAGTGCCAATAGTATGGTAGATGACATTTCGGAGACTGTTGGATGAATACCAGAGCTTGTTTTAAGTGCGGCTCGCAAGATCACTTTATTCGGGATTGTCCTGAGTTACCCAAGAAAGACAAATTTTAGAATGCAAGACCGAGTAATACAGTTGCCAGAGGGAGACCACCATGGAGTATTGGAAATTTGACTAGTAGTAAAGGTGCAACCAAGGATTCTGCTATGAGATCTGAGCTTCGAGCACCAGCTAGAGCTAACGCTATTTGCGCTCGTGAAGATGCGTCGTTACCAGATTTTATCTCATGTACATTTTCTCTTTATGACACTGATGTAATTGCTTTGATTGATCCTGGATCGACTTATTCATATGTCTGCATGAATTTAGTGTCTAGTAAGAGTTTACCTGTTGAGTCTATCGAATTTGTGATTAAAGTATTGAACCCTTTAGGCAAGTATGTCTTAGTTGATAAAGTTTGTAAGAATTGTCCTTTAATGACTCGGGGTTATTGTTTTCCGGCTGATTTGATGTTGTTACCATTTGATGAGTTTGATGTGATACTGGGTATGGACTGGTTAACTCTACATGATGCGGTTGTGAATTGTAGACGGCAGACTATTAAATTGAAATGCCATAATAGTAAGATTCTTCGAATAGAATCCCGCGATGCGAGTGGGTTTCCTGTTGTGATATCGATGATGCTAGCTCAGAAATATGTGAGAAAGGGTTATGATGCACATCTTGCTTATATACTCGATACAAAAGTGTCTGAGTCGAAGATTGAATTAGAGTTTGTGAATATGTGGATGTGTTTCCAGAAGAGTTACCTGGGTTGCTACCGATCAAAGAGGTTGAATTTGCTATTAAATTAGTACGAAGTAATCACCGATATTGATAGCTCTGTATAGAATGGCTCCTACAGAGTTGAAAGAGTTGAAAGCTCAGTTGCAAGAGTTAACAGATAGAGGTTTTGCACGACCTAGTTTCTCGCCCTGGAGTACACCAGTTTTCGAAGATTGATTTGAGATCTGGTTATTATCAGTTGAGAGTTAAAGATTCTGATGTGTCGAAAATTGCGTTCAGAACCAGGTAAGACACTATGAATTTCTTGTTATGCCATTTGGATTGACTAATGCTCCTGCAGTCTTTATGATTTTGATGAGTAAAATCTTCAGACCGTATTTGGATGGATTTGTACTTGTATTCATCAATGACATTCTGATCTATTCCCGAGATGAATCTGAACATGCTGAGCATTTGAGAATTATATTACAAACATTGAGAGATAAGCAACTATTTTCTAAATTCAGCAAATACAAGTTTTGGCTCCGAGAGGTTGGATTTTTGGGACATATTGTTTTAGCGGAAGGCACCTGAGTTGATCCGAGCAAGATTTCAGCAATTATTGACTGAAAACCACCGAGAAATATATCTAAAGTAAGAAGTTTTCTGGGATTAGTCAGTTACTATCGGCGTTTTGTAAATAGATTCTAGATGATTTCTACACTGATGACTAGATTGCTACAGAAAGATGTGAAGTTCAAGTGGACCAAGAAATTCCAACAGAGTTTTGAAAATTGAAAGCACTATTAACTGAAGCACTAGTTCTAGTTCAACTTGAGTCTGGTAAAGAGTTTGTGATTTTCAGTGATGTGTCATTAAATGGTTTGGTATGCTTCCAGACAGTTAAAACCGCATGAAAAGAATTATCCGACGCACGATTTAGAGTTGGCTGCTATTGTGTTCGCATTGAAAATTTGGTAACATTATGTATTCGGTGAGAAGTGTGATAAACGATAAATTATACATGTTTTATCACTAAATATGCGGAAATTGGTGCTCTTAATCTTTCTATTTCATGTTTATACTCAGAAGAGCATAGGGAAGAGAAAAGAACAAGAAATGGGCCAAAAAGGGAAAAAAGTAGGCCAAAGTATGAAAACAACACGGCTTGAAGATTCACCACACGGCCGTGCCACCTAAAGTCCAATACGGCCCAGCCCCGACAAGTATGGCCGGACCACACGGCCGTGCCACTATCAACAAGCCTAACCACAGCCTGGGCCTCGATCCATACGGGCGTGGCATACGGGCGTGTCCCTATTGTGAGGAAGTGCAATTTCACTCGGAAAAGGATGCTTAGAGGCTAAGAAAGGCATTCCAAAGCTCTATATAAAGACCCTAGGAGGCAACTTTAAGGGTATACTTTTCTCTCCTCAGAAGGGTGCTTTATTTCTGCCAACACAGAGAGTGAAAGCAAGGGATTACTCCAAGGGAAGCCGATTGATTCATCCCAGAAGCCGAATTCTTCATCAAGACAGAGGATCTCCCTTCAATCCTTTAGGGGTTTTCGGGTTCTTTATGTTTTGTTATCATTATTCTTCTGAGATGTTTTCTTTATTAATTATGAACTAAATCCCCCAAATACTTGAGGGGGATAAAACCTAAGACAGATCTTGTCATTATTTTATCTTGAGTTATATGATAAATACCTGATTTGTTCTTAATTATGTGTTCTTAATTCTTGTTTTAATATTCCTAGGTATTAATTCAAGTATTGATGTGCTTATTCAGAGGAGCAAAAGTCCTTGTTTAAGAGTAGATCTAGCATAATGAAGCAGAGTTGCATGCAACCCTAGACATAGGGCGACATAAATCTGCCGGATTAGGGTCAAACCTAATAAGGAGATCCATAGATCGAGTTAATGCAAGACTAGGGGTTTTAACTAGAAAGAGATTTCAGTTAATCAACCTAGGATTAGTTGTTCTTATCCTCGACGGAGGTATTAACATAAATCAAGGATTTCTACGGATCAAGTCAAGTGAATAAATCGTCCAGCTCAAGAATTGATAACAAGTGAAGTCTAGGTGGATTCTTCCTTGAGTATTGTCCAAATCAATCAGTTTTCCCTAAGAGTTTTTCCCCAATTTACTTTTTGTGCATGCTTAGTTTAGTTTTAGAATTAGTTTAGTTTTCATAAAAACCCCTTTTATTTCTAGGTTAAATAATAGAAAGAAAGTTAGTACTAGTACTTTTGGTTCCCTTGGGTACGATATCTCGGTCTTGCCACTAAGCTATACTACTGTTCGATAGGTGCGCTTGCCTTAAAGTCGTGATAATAGTTAGTTTTTGGTGCAATCATTATTATAAATTTTATTACTTCATATCGCGAATATCAAGTTTTTGGTGCCGTTGCCGGGGAACTAAGATATTAGGAACACTCGATTTTTATTACTTTAGCCATTACTATTTTATTTATTTTTAACCTTTGTTTTTATTTCTTTTATTTCTTTTAATTTTCTTTGCCTTTTTCCTTTCTAGGTATCTCTAGTTTATGACTAGAAGAAACCCAGGAGGACTATTACTTTTTGACGAGGATTTAGAAGCTACAGTTCACAGAAATCGTAGAGAAATCAGACGAAGCCTTCATTATCTGGAACAAGGTCAAGAACAAGAGCCAGAATCTACGGAAGAGATGGAAGTAAATCAGGACAATGTACCACCTCCCGCGATAGCTGCAGAACCGGTGAATCAAAATGATGCTCCTCGCACTATGTATGATTATGCTAAACCTAATTTGGCTGGTACTCAATCTAGTATTATTAGACCTGCTATTGCTGCAAATAATTTTGAATTAAAACCTAACACTATTCAGATGATTCAGCAATTTGTGCAGTTTGATGGTTTATAGGATGAAGATCCCAACTTACATTTAGTAAATTTTTTGGAATTCTGTGATACTTTTAAGATCAATGACGTTTCTGATGATGCCATTTGCCTCCGACTATTTCTTTTGTCCCTAAGGAATAAAGCTAAGCAATGGTTGAATTCTCTACCATGAGGCTCAATCACTATATGGGAACAGATGACCGAAAAGTTTTTACTTAAATATTTTTCTCCAGCTAAAATAGCTAAATTGCGAAACGATATTAGTTCTTTTGTGCAGATGGATTTAGAGACACTTTATGGTGCCTGGGAGAGATATAAAGATCTTTTGAGAAGGTGCCCTCACCATGGGTTGCCTCTGTGGTTACAAGTTCAAACCTTTCACAACGGTTTGAACCCATCAACAAGGTAAATGATCGATGTAGCCGCAGGAGGAACAATCAACAATAAGACACCCGAAGTAGCCTATGAGTTTATAGAAGAGATTTCATTGAATAACTATCAGTGGCAAGTCATGACGACAAAGCCGACAAAAGCTGCAGGAGTTTTTAATATTGATGCAGTCACCATGCTTTCTAATCAAGTAGAACTTTTAAACAAAAAGTTTGATAATTTTGTTGGTTCTACGCAGGCACACCCAGTGATGCAGTGTGACGCAACCCAGGGAAATATGTTCAATCTAGAATACTCCTCCTATGGACATAGCATGGAAACTGAGTAAGCCAACTATATGGGTAACAATTCTAGACCCTGAAATAACCTTATAGTAACACTTACAATGCAGGTTGGCGGAACCACCCCAATTTTTCATGGGGAGGACAAGGAAATCAAAGACAACCACCTCCTCCGGGATTTCAACAACAACCACCACAACGAGAGAAAAAGCCAAACCTTGAAGAGATGTTCACCAAATTTATGGCCGTATTAGAAACCCATTTCCAAAATACTAAAATGGCACTAAAAAATCAGCAAGCATCCATTCAAGGGCTTGAGAATCAAATTGGTCAGCTTGCCAAGTTAATTTTAGAAAGACTGCAATGTGGGCTACCAAGTAACACTGAGCCAAATCCTAGAGAACATGTCAAGGCAATTACTCTAAGGGATGGTAAAATACTGGCTGAGCCTGAAAAGAAGCCTGTTCAAGAAAAGGTAACAGAAGAGGAACACAAGGAAAGTACTCCACCAGCACTTAAAGAATACAACCCACCCATACCATATACGGCAAAGTTGAAGAAAGACCGTACAAATGCTCGATTCGATAAATTTCTTGAACTTTTTAAACAGTTACATATTAACTTACCTTTTGTTGAGGCAATTTCGCAGATGTCGAAGTATGCAAAGTTTTTAAAAGAACTTCTCACAAATAAAAGGAAGTTAGAAGAATTAGCCACAGTGGAACTCAACGAGGAATGTTCAACTATTCTCCAAAATAAACTGCCAGCCAAGCTGAAAGACCCAAGGAGTTTTAGTATTCCTTGCTTAATTGGTAGTTTAATTATTGAAAAAACCTTAGCTGATCTAGGTGCTAGTATTAACCTAATGCCTTACAAAATGTTCAAGCAACTAGGTCTAGGGGAGCCAAAACCCACTAGGATGAGTATACAATTAGCTGATAGATCTGTTAAATATCCTGGGGGAATCATTGAAGATGTGCTAGTAAAAGTAGATAAATTTATATTCCCTGTTGATTTTGTTGTGCTTGACATGGATGAGGATATTGAGGTACCTTTAATTTTGGGACGCCCATTTTTAGCTACTACTAGAGTGTTATCGACGTAGGGGATGGTAAATTAGAGCTTAGAGTTGGTGAAGAAGAAGTTGTCTTTAAAATCTATGATGCTATGAGATATTCTAGAGAACAAGATGATTCCTATTATTTTATTGATGTTATTGATTATTTTGTTCAAGATAATTTTCAGGAAATTACTATTGAAGACACGTTAGAACTGTGTCTCGTTCAAGGTGGGGAGGAAGATGAAGCCACCACTGAAGTAAAAGAAGTAATAAAGGAGTTGAACTCTCATGAGATTGTCACAAGGCACATAAGCTATGAAGGCCTCAAGTTAAATGACGAACTAAGACAAAAAACCTCGATTGATGAACCTCTTAAATTAGAGCTAAAGCAATTGCCCGACCACTTAGAATATGCATTTTTAGGAGATGATTCTACATTACCAGTAATTATCGCATCAGATTTGAGCGCTGAAAAGAAAGAGGAACTACTTCAAGTATTAAGGGAACACAAAAAGACTATAGCTTGGAAGATTTCTGATATTAAAGGAATTAGCCCTTCTTTTTGCACCCACAAAATTTTAATGGAAGATGAACATAAGCCATTGGTGCAAGCTCAACGACGACTAAATCCCAACATGAAGGAAGTCAAAAAAGCTGAGGTAATTAAACTTCTAGACGCAGGCATTATTTATCCTATTTCTGACAGTTCTTGGGTAAGTCCTGTGCAGGTTGTTCCTAAAAAGGAAGGCATGACTGTAGTGTCTAATGACAAAAAGGAGTCAATACCTACAAGAACAGGCACTGGATGGAGAGTTTGTATTGATTATAGAAAGCTGAATGATGTAACTAGAGAAGATCATTTTCCCTTACCTTTTATAGATCAAATGTTGGAAAGATTATTAGGACATATGTATTATTGTTTCCTAGATGACCTCTCTAGTTACTTCCAAATCTCGATAGCTCTAGAAGATCAGGAAAAGACGACATTCACATGCCCATATGGTACGTTTGTTTATCATAGAATGCCTTTTGGATTATGTAATGCTCCTGCTATTTTTCAGTGCTGCATGTTAGTTATCTTTGACGAACTCATGGAAGATATCATGGAGGTATTTATGGATGATTTTTCGGTTTTTGGTAATTTCTTCCAACTTTGTCTTAATAATTTAAATCACGTTCTGATAAGATGTGAAGAGACGAATTTAATGCTAAATTGGGAAAAATGTCACTTTATGGTTTAAGAAGGTATTGTCCTAAGACATAAAATTTCTAGTAAAGGGATAGAGGTAGATAAAGCAAAAATTGAAACCATCGAAAAGTTACGTCCCCCTAATTTAGTTAAGGCCGTAAGAAGCTTTTTAGGACATGCTGGTTTTTATCGCAGATTTATTAAAGATTTTTCTAAAATAGCTAAACCCTTAACAAAATTACTAGAAAAAGATGTGCTTTTCAACTTTGACCAAGAATATTTAGAGTCTTTTAACACCCTCAAAGAAAAGTTAGTTAATGCTCCGATTATGATTTCACCTAATTGGAATCTACCTTTTGAACTAATGTGTGATACCAGTGATTTTGTAGTAGGTGCAATTTTGGGGCAACGAAGAGACAAGCACTTCTAACCGATTTATTATGCTAGCAAAACTTTGACAGACGCACAAGCAAATTATACTAACACAGAAAAAGAATTGCTAGCCGTTGTTTTTGCATTTGACAAATTTAGATCATATCTAATATTATCTAAAGTCATCGTTTATACTGATCATTCTGTTCTTCGTTATCTTTTAACTAAAACTGATGCAAAACCTCGATTAATAAGATGGATTCTATTGTTACAGGAATTCAACTTAGAAATAAAAGATAAGAAATGAGCTAAAAATTTGGCAGTAGATCACCTTTCAAGATTGGAAAATCCACACCCCGAGGACCTCAATAAAATAAACGACTTGTTTCCTAAAGAACAACTCCTAGCTATAACAGAGGCTGCCCTTCCTTGGTTTGCTGATTTCACAAATTATTTAGCAGCTAACATAATTCTAAAAGGGTTAACCCATCAGCAAAAGAAGTGATTCTTCACTAATGTGAAAAATTACTTTTGGGAAGACCCGTTCCTTTTTCGTATTTGTATAGATCAATTTATTCGAAGATGCGTTACAGAGACAGAAGCATATAAAATTTTAAAGCACTGCCACTCGGGACCAACAGGAGGACACCACAGTGGAGATAGAATTGCTCACAAGGTACTCGAATCAGGTTTTTACTGGCCTACCCTTTTCAAAGATGCCAACAGGTATGTAACCTCTTGTGATAAATGCCAGAGAATAGGTATCATCTCTCAGCATAATGAAATGCCTCAAAACTATATACTCTCATGTGAAATATTTGATGTATGGGGTATTGATTTTATAGGTCCATTTCCTACTTCGTTTGGGAATAAGTACATACTGATAGCAGTAGATTACATGTCAACATGGGTGGAAGCCCAAGCTTTACCTACTAATGATGCTAGAATAGTAGTACGTTTCCTTAAAAAGCTTTTCTCTCGATTCGGAACACCTAGGATAATTATCAGTGATAGGGGTACTCATTTTTGCCATGCCCAATTTGATAAAGTTTTAAAAAGATATGGAGTACACCATAGAATAGCTACCCCCTATCACCCACAAACTAGTGGTCAAGTTGAAGTGACAAATAGAGAACTAAAACATATTTTAGAGAAAACAGTAGAAGCAAATAGGAGAGATTGGTCAAGGAAAGTAGATGATGCTTTATGGGCTTATAGAACTGCATTTAAAACTCCTATAGGAACATCTCCTTATAAACTTGTTTACGGAAAAAGCTATCATCTGCCATTTGAACTTAAACATAAAGCATTTTGGCTATTAAATTTTTAAATCTTGATTTTAAGCCTGCAGGTGAGAAACGTCTAATGCAACTAAACAAGCTGGATGGATGGCGTTGCAATGCCTACAAAAACTCACGATTATGTAAAGAAGCCACAAAGCGACACCATGACAATCAACTGAGACAACCTAAGCAGTTCAGAACTGGTGATCTTGTCTTACTTTACAACTCAAGGCTTAAACTATTCCCTAGAAAACTTAAATCAAGTTGGTCAGGTCTATTCACTGTTTGAACTGTCTTTCCATACGGCACAGTCGAGGTAATTCATCCAAACCACGGCACTTTCAAGGTAAACAACCATCGGCTTAAACATTATAGAGGTGAAAATTTCAAAGATAATAGGGAGAAGCTTCAGCTTCACGAACTCTCGTCATGATATATACAGGTAGAGTCAAGCTTAGACTCTAAATAAGCACTTCTCGGGAGGCAACCCGAGCACTAACTTAGTAACTCTTTTTATTTCAGTCTCCTAATACATCAACTAACCCTTTCGAATGCAGGATTCTTGGACCGCACGGCAATGCCCACGGGCATGCCTAAGGCCATGTGGACATTATGAGCATAGACACGGCCGTGCAATTTGGTCGTGTATAAACAGGGTAAAAATTTTCTAGAGACACGGGCTAGGACAAAGTGACATGGCTGTGCGATGTGGCCGTGGCCAACACTATCAATTCAGACACGGGCTTAGACTATCTGACACGGTCGTGCGGTATGGCCGTGTTAATTAAAACATGGGCGTGCGATACGCCCGTGCCCCAAGACCATGGTCGACACTGTCAATTCAGACACGGGCATGTGACCTACTACACGGCCGTGGGAGAAGCGAACATTGAAGGACACAGCTATGCGACACGACTGTGTACCTCAACACGCCCTAGGTACACGGGCGTGTGTCTCTAACTAGGCGTGTCAAAATCCCTAATTTTTGAACCACACGGGCAAAACCCGAGCCACACGGGCGTGTGACATGCCCGTGTGACCCAAGAACCTATATAAACAGGCCACTATTCACCTTCTTCCCCAAATTAAACCCTGAAACCACTTACCAAAAACCTATCCTAACCCTCCCCAGCACCACTGTCGGATTCCCAAGGCATTCCCACGACTGTGCAGCACCTGCAAGACCGTGCTCTGCCTTCTTTAATCACCCATTCGATTCTATTTTCTTATTTTCTCTTTAATTTTTAATGCTTTCATCCATTTTATAAAATGGTTATTTAGTTTTTACATTATTTTAGGGCATAAAATCCATTTTTAGCATGAATAATCTAGAATGTTATAGAAAATTTCATGATATCATGCCACTTATACTCCCATTTGCTTGCCACTTTTTCTTATTTAGATTATTATTCATTTAGTATAAATTCATACCCATGCCTCTATATTTGATACCATGCTTAGAATGAATAGATTATACTATTTAGGTTAGTAAAATCTACATTTTATTTCAAAATGTTTTGTTTTGTTTAAAGCTTAAGAACTTTTTACTATTTTCTTTTGTTAAAAAAAATTTTAGTTTCAATTCTTAGGACTAATGCATGACATGTTCCGTTTTGTTTCTAGGAATTATGTCTTCGTCACGCGGTAAAAGAGCTGTTGCCCCTATTTCAAAGAAACGGAAGGGGCCCGGTGGTTCATCATCGAGACCTACTACTGAAACCTGACATCCATTCATCACATTCCCACAGAACTCTCAAGAGGAGTTATTCCAAATTTTACGAGCTCGACCTCTAGGGATGGGGAGATGCATTAACTGGACCGCCTTAGAGCAGGTCCACTTAGCAGACGAGGTCCGGGCCCTACTGATGACAGACCCCTGGGAGCAGTTCTTCCAGATCGTGGAGCCCACATACTTGGAACTCACTCTTGAGTTCTTTTCCACGTTCCATCTTCAGACCGTCATGAACTGATACGATGATCTAGGGACGGTCCAGTTCCGCTTAGGAGGCATTGTACGTCAGCTTAGTGTACCAGAGTTTGGTACAGCTCTCGGCCTCTACACCGAGTAGTTCATGGAGGAGGAGGACCTTTCCACACTCTCTCGCTGCATCCATGTCTCCCCAGTCAATTGCTGACGCGCCATCATCCCCGAGCAGCCCACATATGACCATAGTCACTCCAAGGCGACCGTCCTCGCCCCATCCTTGAGATACCTTCACGGCCTCCTCGCAAACACCTTGACGGGTAGGCATGAGAGCACCGGCGTTTTCAGCACACATGATGTTTATTTCTTTTGGAGCATGGTGAATACTCATACCATCGACCTCACATATTTTATCGCTCATGCCATCCAGCATCAGACCGAGAGGCATTGCAGGGGAGTGATATCCATGGGCTCGTGCATTACACGTATGGCCCGCCACTTCGGGCTACTCAATACCGCGGCCTAGACATCCTCATACACACTGATCGACCAAATATCCCCTTAGGGCATCCAGGCTATGCTCCACATGAGGATGATCTAGCGCAGACTGGGGACCGATCCACCACAGTACCGTCTACTCTGCGAGGCCGAGGACCCCGAGGACATTACTGATGATGTCCCACGACTACCATCGGAGGAGGGCCCAGCTGAGCCACCACCCCCTCACCGCTCAGTTCATGCGGCAGCTTCATACGCTGACTTAGCTGAGCGCTTCACACAATTCGAGCAATAATGTTTTCAAAGATTTGATCACATTGATGCCACTTTAGCGCAGATTTGTCAGCATCTTCATATCGCACCACCCTCCCCACCTCACGGACCATCTGAGGATTAGAGATTTCTATTCCTCTTATCTTTATTTTTATTTTTATTCTTGATCTCTATTTTTACCTTCTCTTTTCTTCTCTTTTATTTTCCTTTTTACTTTTACTTTTATTTTAGTTCATCTTATCTTTTTCATTATTTGAATTCTAGTATTTTTAGAACTTAAATTGTTTTCTTTCTTTATTATTAATTATTTCATATCGGCTATCCCTTAACAAATATATTCTGTTAATCCAAATTTCCTACGACTGATAAATGTTTTTGCAGTTTCAAAGGAGCTCTACAACTCATATCCATATGTAAATGGGAAACCCTACCACAACTGTCGACTTTTCCAATTCCAATCTCCGTCTCACAAATTCATCCAAAATTTGGGGAGTTTCATGCCTTTCCCTATCTTATGATCTTATGCTTCTATTGCTACTAATGTATCTTTGTACATTGAGGGCAATATACATCTTAAGTGTGGGGGTGAAACTTACTTTTAGTTATTGCATTTTCTTTGAAACCCCTGAAAATTTTCAAAACTAACTTTTTGCGTTGTTCTCAAAATTTCGAATTATCACTTTCACTATTTGCATTATCTTCAATCTCTTATTAGGAATTAATTCTGATTGATTTATGATTGATATGTTGAGAATTAAGACATAGGTGCTTATGCCTTGACTATTCAAACTTTAAAACACTAGGGAATCAAGCATGATAAGTTGAAATTTTTGAGAATTAAAATTTTTTTCATAGGTTATTTTCCCTAATTTCAAGTGTTATCTTGAGATTTGAAATTCGCAGGATTGACATTAAAAGCCATAATTCTCGTGAGATTTTTGAGCCTTTTGAGCATAAATTCTTTCGTGTTCACTTTTATTGTTGCTTTGAGTGAGTCAATACTGATTTGTTATTCTAGAACTTGCTTCGATTATACATGTCAAGACCACATAATTGATTTGATACACTGAGATGATAAAGGCACCTAGGTTTTAACCCACTTACTCCATAAAAGCCTACCTCCATAAATGAACCTCTAGTGAACCCCATTGAGCCTAACAACCCATTCTTTGGCTCACCTTTAATATTAACCCATAACCCGTTTTTGTTGAATTACCATTCAATTACGTTTGACCCCTATTTTTGTTGAGATTTGAGTTGAATTATTATCTAGCTTTATTCTCTTTTCCATATTGTAAAGTTTGCAAGTGATCAAAGTATTGTATTTGATTTGTTCTGAAATTTTTTTTTATATACTCAGTAATTCAGTAATTCATATTTCAATTATAGTTTAACATTTTTGCATATTTCTACAAGCTTCCAAATCCAGAACGATGTCATCATAAGGCTTAGCTCTTGGAATATGTTCCAGTGATGGAGATTTTTCTAGCTAGATAATATTTCAGTTCAATCTTGATTCTAACCCTCTTTTTCAGCTTGTGACAACACCCCTAACCAAAGCCCCATTACAACCATTGAAAGACCTTTTGATCGACATATCATATCAATCTATAGTGGTGGAGATTTGATTTTCTTACAAGCCTATGGTAATAGCTTTTCAAGTTGACTAGCGAGTACTTAATTCTTGAACCCTAAACACTTCGAGTGGATATAGTGAATCTTTAGTGAGGATGTCAACTCTTGTTGATTTTGATTGAGAGATAATTACTTAGGAGAATGGAGAAAACCTATGTTTCAATGATGAAATTCTCAACTTAGAGTGATTGAATCTTTAATGTTCTTCTGATTGAATTTTTATTGTATGACTACCTGTGAATTAGTTTGAAACATTATTTGTGAGTTGAGAAGAATGATTCTTAACTATGAGTTGAGATTTTGCTTGAGGACAAGCAAAGGCTTAAGTGTGGGGGTATTTGATAAACGATAAATTATACATGTTTTTACCTCATGCTTTGCTTAATTTATGGATGAATTATCACTAAACATATAGAAATTGGTGCTCTTAATATTTCTATTTCATGTTTTATACTCAGGAGAGCATAGGGAAGAGAAAAGAACGAGAAACGGGCCAAAAAACGGAGAAAATAGGCCAAAGTATAAAAGCAACACGGCCCGAAGATTTACCACACGGCCGTGTCACACGGCCGTGCCACCTAAAGTCCAACACGGCCGTGCCACCTAAAGTCCAACACGGCCCAGCCCCGACAAGCACAGCTGGACCACACGGCTGTGCCACCATCAACAGGCCTGACCATAGCCTGGGCCTCGATCCACACGGGTGTGGCACACGGGCGTGTCCCTGTCGTGAGGAAGTGCAATTTCACTAGGAAAAGGATGCTTAGAGGCTAAGAAAGGCATTCTAAAGCCTATATAAAAACCCTAGGAGGCAACTCTAAGGGTATACTTTTCTCTCCTCAGAAGGGTGCTTTATTTTTGCCAACACAGAGAGTAAAAGTAAGGGATTACTCCAAGGGAAGCCGATTGATTCATCCCAGAAGCCGAATTCTTCATCAAGATAGAGGATTTCCCTTCAATCCTTCAGGGGTTTTCGGGTTCTTTATGTTTTGTTATCATTATTCTTCTGAGATGTTTTCTTTATTAATTATGAACTAAATCCCCCAAATACTTGAGGGGGATGAAACCTAAGACAGATCTTGTTATTATTTTATCATGAGTTATATGATAAATATCTAATTTGTTCTTAATTTTGTGTTCTTAATTCTTGTTTTAATATTCCTAGGTATTAATTCAAGTATTAATGTGCTTATTCCTAATGCCTCAAAAAGATTTGAATTTGCGACAATGAAGATGGCTCGAGTTGTTGAAAGATTATGAGCTAGTGATTGATTATCATCTGAGGAAAGCGAATGTAGTCGCGGATGCTTTGAGTAGAAAATCTTTATTTGTTTTATGAGCGATGAATACATGATTAACATTATCTAATGATGGTTCAATTTTAGCAGAGTTAAAAGCTAAACCGATGTTTATTCAGAAATTTTTAAAGCTCAGAAATGTGATAAAGAATTGCAAGCTATAAGAGTTCAGTGCAAGTTAACTAGTGATTCAGAATATCAGATCAGATCCGATGATTTTTTGATGTTCTGAGGTAGAATATGTGTACCTAAGAATCCAAAGCTTATTTGGAAAATTCTACACGAAGCACAAAATGGTTGTTTATTTGTTCATCTAGGGAGTACAAAAATGTACAATGATTTGAAACAGTCGTACTGGTGGTCAGGCATAAAACGAGACATTTTAGAGTTTGTATCATAATTCTTAGTTTGTCAATAAGTCAAAGCAAAACATTAAGTGCCTTCGGGACTGTTACAGTTTGTGATGATACCTAAGTGGAAATGGGACAGAGTTACGATGGATTTCGTATCGAGATTACCCCTATCTCCAAAGAAGAAAGATGCTATCTAGGTTATTATTGACCATTTGACGAAATCTGTGCATTTCGTTCCGGTACGTACAGACTTTTCACTTGATAGATTTGGTGAGTTGTAAATCTCTGAGATTGTTAAATTGCAGGAGGTACCCGTTTCTATTATTTCAGATAGAGATCCGAGGTTTACGTCACGATTTTGGAAGAAATTGCAAGAATCTCTGGGTACGCAGTTGCATTTTAGTACTACTTTTTATCCGTAAACAAATGGTCAATTTGAGAGAATTATTCAGATTCTCGAAGACATGCTACATTGTTGTGTTTTAGAATTTGAAAGTAGCTGGGAAAAATATCTACCGTTGGTTGAATTCATGTATAACAATAGTTTTCAGTTGAGCATAAAGATGGCACAGTATGAAGCATTGTATAGTCACAAATGCCGAACTCCATTGTACTGGACTGAGCTTAGAGAGAAAAAGACGGGGTTAATTTGGTTAAAGAAACCGATGATAAAGTGAAAGTAATTCGCAACAGTTTGAAACCAGCTTCAGATTAACAAATATAGTATGCAGATTTGAAACGTATAAACATTGAATTACAAATCGGCGATAGAGTATTTTTAAAAGTATCTCCGTGGAAGAAGATTCTTCGTTTTGTTCGTCAAGGAAAACTGAGTCCGCGATTTATCAAGTCGTATGAGATTATCAAAAGATTTGGGCCAGTGGCATATTAACTAGCTTTACTGGCAGATTTTGAAAAGATTCACAATGTGTTTCATGTATCAATGTTACGACGGTATCGATCGGATCCTTTCCATATCATTTCTCCGACAGAGATTGAAATTCAGCCTGATATGCGTATAACGAAAAATCGATCAAAATCTTAGCTTGAGAGAATAAAGAATTGAGAAATAAGAGTATAGCCTTAGTGAAAGTTCTTTGGCAATGTCACGGTGTCGAAGAAGCTACTTGGGAACCTGAGGAAGCTATGAGAAAACAAGACCCTATCCTATTTACTAGTAAGATTTTCAGGGACGAAAATGCCTAGGGGGAGTGTTGTAACAGCCCATTTTTAGTCAAATCAAAATAGTGGTTTCATCACCACAAATCCGAAATTGAAATAATTATTTTATTATTATTTTAATGTTTACTGCATGATAGTGTAATTGTGTGAAAATTTTGTAAAGAAATTTTATTGTTTGAATGTTCAATTAGATAAAAAGGACTAAATCGCGTAAAGCATAAAAGTTGAGTTCTATTAGCTAAAGGTGTCTAATAGCTATAGAACTTTAAATTAAAGGTCCTTAAGTGGTAATTAGACCATTAGTATGTTAGTGGACATTTATGAGATTTGTATTGTTAAAATTTGATTGAAATTAAAAGGTTAATTAAGTAAATTAACAAATTAAGGTTAATTAAATAAAATAAAACAAATTTTCTTTCCCATTCATTCTCCAATCGATTTTTAGGGAAAAAATAGCCGTTGGAGAAGCTTAACATTCGGTCAACTATTTTTGATGCACGTAAGTTCATTTTTTATCTGTTTTTAATGATTTCTATGTTTTTGAGATTGTTGCAACTAGGTCTAGCTAGCCTAGGGACTATTTTGCAAAACTGTTAAAGGCTTAAGGTTTTTCCATTGATGAATATATGTGTATTTTGATGTTTCATGATAGATTTTGAATGGTTGTTGTTAGATAAACAACATTTGTAAAGTGATTTTTAGTGAAATTGCAAGTTAGGGATTAAATTGAGAAATATGAAAATTTTGCGGTTGAAATGTAAAATAAATGAAAAATATGGGTTGCTATGTCAATAAGAGAAATTCAGCTGGCATGGGTAGGGACCTAATTGCATTAATTTATATTTTAATGAGCTAAGGACTAAATTGTAAAGAAATTGAAATATTAGGGGAAAAAGTGTTATTTTGCCAGAATTTGCATTTTGGGCTAAATTGAATTGATTGATAATTAAATTAGCTAAATTTGATTACATATAGATCAAGAAAAGTGAAGTTCGGATCTAGATCGGGGAAAAACAAAATATTGGACTAATCGATCTACTTCGTCATTTTTGTAAATCGAGGTAATTTCGTATGTTAATAAGCTTTAATATAATTATGTTTTAAATACTTTACTATTGAGTTAATTGTGAATACGATCCTTCAAAAATGCTCGACGAAGATCTGACGGTGTGAAAATCCCGGTTGAACTTTAGGAATAGATTAGGATACAAATAACATGTCATTAGAGGTTACTGAGATTATGTGATTTGGGTGCTGGTCCTGTACATTCTACCGGTGGCTGAGTTTTCGACATGTGATGCGAATTCTCGCCAGCTTGTGTGAGCAGCACCGTCTAGTTACGTATTAACCGTCAGCTTGTGTGAGCAGATCCGTTGATAGCTCGAGAGTGAGCATTATATGAGATTGAGATAGCTTTGGCTATGTATGTGGCTGGCATTGAAGGTGTGAGATTCCTGAGTATCCGATAGTATTCTGAATGGTTTAACGGGTATATCAAGAATATGGATGAGTATGAGATTGATACGTGTTTGTACAGGTATGTACAGGAACTGTACAAGTATGTAATCGAAGAAACTTGTGAATTTCATATCTAATCTTGTGATTAAACATGTGATAGGTTTGTGGATCAATATGAGTTATAATATGATATGCTAAATTGCTTGAATTGTATATATATATAAGTTGAGTTTATTATCATATGAGCTTACTAAGCTATATAGCTTACTCTGTTTTCTTTTCTATATTTTATAGTGTTTCAAAAGCTCGCTCGATTCGGAAGCCATTGAAAATCATATCACACTATCCAGCTATCATTTTGGTACTTTTGAACTTGTGTAATTTGGTTATATGCCATGTATAGGAGTAATAGTCATTTTGGTCTATAGTTTGGTTATGGATTTCGCCATTTGAATTGGCTTGTAAAAGATGAATGCTTGGTTATGTGTGTAACCATTAACTTGGCTAATTTTTGGCATGTTTGGTTGTGTATATATTGTGCAAATAGGCATTTTGTTAAGTGGTTGATAATTGCTCTGTGACGCTTGTTGTGAATTAGTATTTGTAGTATCAAATAGTTAAAATGTGAGATGGGTATGCTTGTGGTTTTAGGTTAAGCAATGCATGTTTGAAATTGATCATTTAGGTAATTGTTGGATGTGAATTTGGTATGTTTTGAATTGGTAAAAACGTAATGTTATGAACATTATAGTTCCTAGTATGAAAGTTGCATGAATTAGGCTTGGTTGAGATTGGTTTGAATACTTATATATGCCATGTTATATGCCATTTGGTTTGGTGTAGTTGGATGCAATTTGGATGAGAAAAATGGCTTGGAAAAGAGCCTATTTTTGTCCACACAGGCAGAGACACAAACATGTGTCTCAGCCATGTGTGACACAAGGGCAGGTGACACGGTCGTATGTCCCCTATAGTTTTTAATAGAAGTAAGTCAGTGAGTTACATGGGCCAGTCACATGGGAATATGGTTGGCTGTGTAACACAAGTCAGAGAGTTACACAGGGTAGGACACGATCTGGGACACGGCCATGGGATCCCATTTCAAATGCCTACACGGCCTGTCACACGCGTGTGTCTTTTGGCCTTGTGTCTTACACGGCCTGGCCACACGGGCGTGTGTCCCCTGTACTTAGAATTTTTCAATGTTTTCCTAAATTTTTCATAAGTTATCAGTTTTATCTCGAACCACTTCTAATGTATATTTGCAGCCTCGTAAGCTCGTGTTAGGGACAATATGATTTATATTGAATGATGTTCATTTGAAATTGGAAATTGTATGTGAAATGTATGCTCATTTATGTGATAAGTCCGATGATGCTCTGTAACCCTAATTCAGTGAGGGATACGGGTTAAGGGTGTTACATTTTATTGGTATCAGAGCTACTATTTAGTCAATTCTAGGACTAACGTAGCGTATGTGAGTCTAGTTATACAAGCCATATTTAACCTATGATAGTGTGATATCTTCTGACAGTTTTAAAATGTGCTTTCATGTGGTAAATGAATTCTAATCGAGCTTATTCCGATTATGTAGAGAGTAACGTGCCAGCCTCCGTATCTGGAGCCGCGCTATCTGAATCGAGACCTGCATCTGAGGGTTGAGGAGTAGAGGCCAAAGAAGCCTTCTTCTAGATGATGAACGAATGGTTTTCTGAGCATGTCCTAATGAATCAGGCTGCTCAGCAACCTTCACCCCCACCTTTTCCCCAATTAGTCCCCATAGCTCCTCAAGGTTTGGAAGCTTTATGTTTAAGTAAGCCGCCTATGGATAAAATTCATACGTATAGGGCTGAAGAGTTTAGAGCTACAAATGATGATGATCTTGAAAATGCTGGGTTTTGGCTTGAGAATACACTCTGAGTTTTTGATAAACTATCATGTACACTAACAGAATATGTTAAATGTGCGGTATCACTCTTGAGAGATACTACATATCGGTGGTGGAATACTTTGATATTTGTGGTGTCAAGAGAAAGTGTCGCGTGAGAATTCTTTCAGACAGAGTTCAGAAAGAAATATATAAGCCAGTGGTTTATCGATCAAAAGCACAAAGAATTTCTAGAACTAAAATAGGGTCGAATGTCTATGACCGAGTATGAAAGAGAATTTGTATGACTTAGAAAATATGCTTGAGAATGTTTTTCCACTGAGGCAATTATATGTAAGTGATTTGAAGACTGATTGAATAAAGATATTAGACTTCTAATCGGGATTCTTGAATTGAAAGAATTTGTTGTGTTAGTTGACAGAGCTTGCAAAACCAAGGAACTTATGAAAGAAAAGGGAAAAGCTGATTCTGAGGCTAGAGATTCAAGAAAGAGGTCGATGAGTAAACCTTATCATTCATCGTGAAAGAAATCTAGAGATTCCTATAATCATTCAATTACTTCAAAGGGGTATTCAGATAGAGATCGTGGGAAGCAACATATAAGTTTGAAAGCTCAAGCTACTTCAGTATCGAGTATTGGTAGTGTTAAAGCCAACAACCTAAGTGTCAACAATACGGTATACGACATTTCAGAGATTGTTGGATGAATACCAGAGCTTGTTTTAAGTGCGGCTCGTAAGATCACTTTATTTGGGATTGTCCTGATAATTCTTTTTATTTTATTGTATAGTGTTTTATTTTTGTGCTTTTAGTTTCGTTTGCCTTGTTGAAGATTTAGCTTAATCATGTTTAATAACAATGGATATAGGTGGTTGGGTGACCGATACAACTATGAAGGTTAATTGAGTTCAGAAAATGGAGATTCAACGAACCATTGGATTTATGATGATGACTATGAGAGACAAGGATATGAGTATCCTTATGTTTCTTATGGTTACACGTATAGAGCGGATGGCTACAATCAAGGATTGGTAGGTAGTAACTTGACATATGATCTGTATTCCTTGTATTCTTGAAAGGATGGGGGTAAACATTAGGAAGAGCCTGATGAGGATCATTACCTAACTATTCGGGTGAGTAAACTTAAGGAAAGCATGCATATGTTACAGGCTGATGTGCTCCAAATACATGGTCGATTAGACCAAATTTTCCAATGGATACAAAGCCATGCCTCATCGAGTGTACCAAGTGAGCAAATATTGGAATTCATCCAATGCCGAGCTATAATAAACACTCCGATGGAAGGGGTCAAGCATGATATTTTTGAGCTTAAGGATGAGGGCTATTCTACTGTTATTAAGCATGATGAGTAGAACATGGGTGTTCAATGAAAATTTTGAGTTGAAGAACGTGACAAGGTTTTGAGAAACGAAGAAGGTATCTTCACTTCGATTAACATAAGATTACGATTAGGATTAGGATTAGGATTAGGAATAGGAGTAGGTAGAGAATTAGATAGTCAAGATGAGCTTAAACTAGAATAAAGTGAAAGCGTAGAAGAGCCGGCACACTTTCTAACTATTGTTTTGGAAGAGCCAACTGATGAACTTAACGAGTATATCCATTTTTAGTTTGAAATGAGAAGTGAAGCTTGGGTATCTTTGACTCATCGTGACATCAAGTTTGTGATACCAGAGCCTATAGTATCTTAGAATGAGCTTTAGAGTTGGTTAGGCTTTGGAGAGAAGGGGCTCATGATGTGGCTTTCTAGAAGGTAAAAAATAAGAAGATGACAATGTGGTCAAACGCAAAGAGGGGTCCTTATTCTATTCATGAATAACAAACAATGATTCAAGGTGTTGAGGACCTCTTGGAAGTTCTTCAATGGGGGGATATAGATCGCCCGAAATTCAATAAGTTTTCTTTTTACTAGTTTTTATTTTCTTATTATTGCATATTTTGTTTTTGGTATGTTTTTTCTTATTCTATGTAGGCCACTCATTCAAGAATTACACGACAAACTTGAGCTTCAATGAGGAGGTGGACGACTCTAGCTACATTGATAAGCACTCACGATATTCAGGGAAGTCCGTTAACCTTTCTATCTTCTCTTGAGGTATACACATTGGGGACAATGTGTAATTTAAGTGTGCGGGGCATTCATAGAAAATTTTCATGTTTAGTCAAAAATTTTTTTATGGGTGTGTGTTTGTTTTATTTTTCTTATTTTAATTGTTGCATTTTAATAGCCTGTTTTTTAGTGGTGTGGAAAATAGTGATTTCGAGACCAGAATTCTAACGAGAGAGTCCATAGATATGTTTAATTAATATTTATGAGTTAAATATAATGTAATAGTGAATTGTGACTTATTAGATTTTATTTATTGGTTTTTTAGTCAAGGTACAAGTGGCATGTAGCGAACGTCACTGGTTTTGGAAAATGAGGTATCAGGACATCATTTTTATAAACCGAGCTCATAAATATTTCATTGAATATTAATGGAGCTATTATATAAGTGAATTGAGGTTTGGTCCAGAAATTTTAGTGTTTAAATAGTTAATTAAGTACAAAGACTAAATTGTAAAATTCATAAAAGTTAATCACTATAAATTTTTCTAAAGTTCCAGGGACCAATTAAATAACTGAGCCATTTTGTATTGTTAGATAGTAGAAAATAAAACGAGAATCCACTAATTGTGTAACGCCTTAATTTTCGGGATTTTTCGAGTTTTGTGAATTTCAGTGAAGTTTTAAAATTTTGGGTGTTCTGAAGGTTGAAAATGTATGTACATGTGTTAGTGGGCCTTTAAGAAGGCCCAAGCTTAAGTTAAAACCAGGTAAAATATTAAGTTGGATTTTCAAGTGAAAGGGGACTTGGTTAAGTGGGCCTTTAAGAAGAACCGTGTAAATTATGTCACTAAGGGAGCCTGGTAGAGTGGCAAGGTGGCGCCACTAAGCTCCTAAAAAGGTGGCACCTAAGTGGGTATTCAAGGACAAGGGTTCGAGTTGCAAGGTAAGCGTAGTGTTCTTTTTAATTTTTAAGCATGTGCCGGGCATGTGACTAACTTAAGTGAATTTCGGCAAGGGCTTTAGGGACTTGGGCTGATTGCTTTAGAGAGATTATTAGGGTTTCATCTTTTTCTATTTTCTGTCATAAGAATTAGGGCTAGCCACCATTGGTATAATCTTCTCTTTTACTGTCAGAAAAGCCGAAACTTGCCTCCCTAGAAAGCTTCTAGCCGATTTCTTCTTCTTCACCTCTACCATTATTTTCTTCACTTTTCTTTTTCCTCTTTGATCTTTTCCCTAGCCGAACACCCTTCTTACTCAGATCCACTCTTTCTTTTGCTCCCATCCCTCTCAAAAACACCCATAGCCGATTGTTCAAAGTGCCAAAATTCCGAAAGCTACTTTTTTTTGCCAAATCCTTCTAAGCTAAATTACCCCTGTTCCCTTCACCTGTTGTGGCCGATTACTACATCCCCTTGAGCCACATCATTGTCGACACCATCACTCAAACCCATAGTCCAAATCGTCATCTTCTTCACTTGGTGAAAAGCCGAAATCACCATAGTTTTAGGGAGATAGCCGAATTTGCAGATCTCAGAGATAGGGGTTCTACTAACATTTAAGGGTTAGATCTACTTCAGATCTGAGTTAGAGCCAAGGTAAAAGCAGTGGTAAGTGGTTATCAACTCAGATCCTTAAGATATTTCATACTTTGGAAAAGCCGAAAGTCCCTAAAGTTAGGGAGGTTGTCGATTTAGTCTATTAGTGATCTAAAGTTGTGTTTTGGTTCTTTTTGAGTGATAGTTAGCGAAAGAGGTGAGCAAGTGAGGCAGTGAAGGCATCGGAATCATCAGATCTAGATCTAAAGGGATCTAAATCGGTAAAGGTAAGATTTTTAGGCCATTAGAGGTATTGGCCGAATTTGGTAAGGAACTTTTTACAGTGTTTTTCATGGATCTATTGGCTAATCTATTAGGAAATGGATTGTAGGAGTTAGCACGTGGAGGATTTCGTCGGTTGAATCACAAAACAGGTGTGTGATTTGAACCCCTTCATTGTGTAATTTGGCAAAGGCCGAAAAGCCGAAATGCCGAAGATCTGGCATTTCGAGAGCTTGTGAGTGTGCGAACGCTCTCAGGTTGGTAGGAGAAGGTTGGTTTTGGAATCGGCACTGTCAGGCGGGCTGACCGCGGAATTTTAGGTGCTACAGTAAGTTGGGTCTCGGTGGGCCGAATATGGGCCCAATGGGCAATTTGGGCCCATTTGGGTAAAAATAGATTTAAAGGCAATAATATGGACTGAAGGTGTAAAAACTGTTAAAACAAGATAATGGATTAGAAATTAAGGCTTAAATGGGCCTAATGGGCTAAAATGGCATGGTAGAGCCCATTAAGGGTTTTAGGGCCTAAAGGCTAAAACTGATAAATTGGGTTAAATGAGATTCTGTAACGACCACTAAAATAGTAAAGGCTGTAATAGAAGTAAAAATTGTAATAAGAGAGCAAAATTACTAAAATACCCTTTAGGGTGAGAAATTACTGTTTTGCCCCTAAGTATAAAATTACCATTATACCCCTAGGGCTAAAATCGACTGTACTGCTTGATATGACTGATACTGTTACTGTATACCATGATATGTATCTGTTGCATGGGTTGGGTTTGATATTAGAGGAAGTGTGAGTGGCACTGCCACGTTACTGAAAGGGGCTATGCCTCATACTGTTTCTGAAAGGGGTTTTGCCTCGTATACTGTTTATCTGAGCAGCCATGCTGCAACTGTGGTGTGTGGGCTGGGTGGGTCGAGTTATTCCTCACATGGTGTATTGGCTGGTACGGGTGGTGTGTAGCGGTTGGTGGGTTGAGTAGTCTCCCCAATTGGGTTGCATTCATACTGTTATACTGTACTGTACTGTTATGGGCCTATGGGCCAAACTGTTATATGAGTAGGGCTTCGGCCCAGTATCTGTTAGAGGGCTTTGGCCTAGTATCTGTAATCTGAATAGGGCTTCGGCCCAGTAACTGACTGAGACTGGTTAGGGCTCAGGCCCAGTGGGCTCGAGCCGAA
The DNA here is from genome assembly GCA_020496765.1 of Gossypium stocksii. Taxonomy (NCBI): domain Eukaryota; kingdom Viridiplantae; phylum Streptophyta; class Magnoliopsida; order Malvales; family Malvaceae; genus Gossypium; species Gossypium stocksii. The sequence continues at coordinate 40,888,904 of CM035630.1, read as the reverse complement.
GTGGGCTTTGGATGGGTTCTGCACACACTGAGTTTTCCCAAACTCACCCTTCTCTTTTCATCCTTACAGGTGAGCCCTAGATCGCGACTTGGTTGCTGGGAGGGATTCAGAGTGGCCACGAGGACTGAGCACGGTTTAAAATAAGTTTTACTACTTTATATTTCTAATTATCGGTTTCTACTTTTAAATTTGTTTATGGGTTGTAATAAGGCCACTATAACTGTTTTATTTGGGATTTTCAATTGCTTTACTACGATTACAAATAACACACATGTTTTCAAAAAGTAAATGAACGTTTTCTTAACCAATCTGTTATTGCAAAAGACTAAGTAAGATATTAAGGTTAAAATGAATCGCTTAACAAATGGAATAGAGATTAGGTTGAATAATTATTAAAGCGGGAATTTCCAAAAACCAAGCATTGCTTTTCAAAACCCACCATCGGACTTAGTAAATAGGGCGGAGTAGGATAGTCTAGGTGATGTAGCACATCGGACATGGCCATAACGTCTGGACCGGGTTCGGGGTGTTACAGATTGGTTAGTTAAGTTTAACTTAAACTTATTAAGGTTAGTTTAATTTATTAAGATTAATTAAATACTAATGATAGTATAAAAGCCAAAAATGTTGTCGTCTTCTACAATTTTCATCTCTTGGCCAAATATCAGAAAAAAATTGCGGTTCTCCATTTTTGAGCTTTGAGCTTTGCATGTAAGTGATGTTTAAACCCGTTTTTTTGTAATTTTTATGTTTTTGAGATCATTGTAGCTTAATTTAGCTAACCTGTACCTTTACTTTCAAAACTATTAAATATTTTAAAAGTTACCATTAATGAATTTTAGATTTTTTTGATAGAAAAGGGTAGGTTTGAAAACTATGAAATGTTTAGGATTATTTGATAAAGTAAATTTTGTTAATTTTGCATTTAGGGACTAAATTGTGAATATGCCAAAAGTGACATTAAATTCATGTAAATTTGGAATTTTGAGGTATATAGAAGGGCATTTTAATTGGAATGAAAAATGAATCTTAATTGTAGAAGTTATACTTGTTTCGGTGTTAGGGACTAAATTGAATAAAACATAAAACTTTAAGGTAATTGTAGAAAATTATAATAAGATGTTATTTGTATTAAATAAGCAGTTATAATTATGTATAACTGATAAATAGAAATAAATTATTGCATAGATTAAGAACCGGTAGATAATCGAGAAAAAGGAAAATTATACATTAGTCTCTGACACTCATGGTTTTGTCATTTGCTCTTGGTAAGTTCATACAATATATCTAAATTGCTGAAATGATATATTTGATTTTGAAATAATGATTGTTAGTGACTATGAATTGTTGTACAATGTGAGATAACTCTAGATAAAATTAGTAAAATTCTCACATGCGAGGTTAAGAGTTATTGTCTGCGGGTTCTGAGCTCCAAAATTTGTTGCGGACTCAAGAATACATGTATATATAGCCTTGGTCAGGCTCTTTATTGTGTAGGTTAACTTGAACAAGTAACCAAACACTATTTCTCATGTACGTTAACTTGAAAGGGTGACTAGACACTATTATGTGATTCACGTAGGTTAAACCCTAATGGGTGACTAGGCGCTATTATCTGATTCCTGTAGGTTAAACCCTAATGGATAACCGGGCGCTATTATCTAATTCGTGTAGGTTCAACCCTAACGGGTGACTAGGCACTATTATTTGATTCACGTATGTTAAACCCTAATGGGTAACCAAACACTATTATCTGATTCACATAAGTTCAACCCTAACGGGTGACTGGACGCTATTATCTGATTCATGTAGGTTCAACCCTAACGTGTGACCAAGCACTATTATTTGATTCATGTAGGTTCAACCCTAACGGGTGACCAGACTTTATTATCTGATTCGCATAAGTTCAACCCTAACGGGTGACCAGGCACTATTATCTGATTTGTCTAGGTTTAACCCTAATGGGTGACCAAACATTATTACTTTCACCTATGTATGGAGTTCTTTTACGAAGTTTCATTGGGTAATATTGTGGATAAAAATGTGATGATATGCCATTGAATGTGGACAAAGTAATATATATGATTTTGAAATAAGATATAAATTGGTTTAGGATATAAATATGAACGATTGAGGTTATATATGTGGTTTGAGCTCAAAACTTTACTGTGGTTGTTTTGTATCTTAATAGGGATACTTATTTTGCATAACTAATTGAATTTGCATTAAATAATAGTTAATGGAGTACTTACCTAAATTTGTATTAATAGGGATACTTATTTTATATAACGAATTTATACTTATTTTGGTATATGATATTTGACTTGATGTCAAATTTGGTATTTGAAGGTTAAATGAAGTGACAAAGTTTGAATGGTATTATGCATATGAAATAAGTTGTGATATGAAATGGTTACAAGCTTTGGTATAAATTGTATTTGATTTGAGTTTAATGAATTATTGGTGCGAATGAGTGTATATTCATTTTATGTTTATATAATTATGTGAATTAGTGTTTTGGCTATGAAATATGTTTGTTTTGGTCTAGGATTGAAAGGAATAAATTAACATATTAGGTCACCTTGCTTGAATTGTATGAAACTTGCTTTAAAATGGTCATTTTTGTTGCACATGGACTACCGGACGACCGTGTGTGACACATGGGTGGTTGACATGGCCGTGTGTTCAACATGTTCAAGTTGGTTTTTAGATCACACAACCACTATTTGTTATATGGTTTGGGGCCGTGTGTGTAATAGCCCGATTTTAGCTAAATCAGAACATTGGTTTTGGAACCACAAATCTGAGGTTAGAAAAATATTTAATATTATTTTTTATGTTTACAGTATGATATTATACATGTGTGAAAGTTTCGTGAAATAATTTTAGCGATTGGTTAGTTAATTTGATAAAAGGACTTAATTGCGTAAAATGTAAAAGTAGCATGCTATAAATTAAAAGTGTCTATTTGATATGGTTTATTAAACCAAAGGTCCTTATGATGTTATTATGCCATTTATAAGGTTAATGGGCATTAATGGCCTTATATTTGATGATTAAATAATTTAGTAACCAAGGGTAAAATGGTAAACTATGTATTAATGTATATTAAATAAAACAAAACATTTTGGTGGCCATTATATAATCTTTTTTTGCACTAATTATTGAAAGAAAAAGAAAGAAAATAAGCTTGCTAGGGTTCGGCACTTGCATTGGGTGATTAAGGTATGTTTTGAGCTCGATTTTTGATAATTTTTATGTTTTTGTGATTGTTGCTTCGTATAATAGCTAGCTCGTGCTTTAATTTTTGAATTGGTTGATGAATTTGTGAGTTACCATTGATGATAGCTTGATGCTTTTGAATGTTAATGATGGAAAATGAATAATTGTTGATAGATTAAAATGTTTTGTAAAGTGATTTTGAGTAAAAATGCATATTGAGGATTAAATTGTGAAATGTGCTACATGTGTGGTTAAAATGTGAAATAAATGAAAGTTTTAGGCTGCTAGGGACTAATAGGAAATTTGGCCAAGATTGGGTTTAATGAAATTGTGCGAATTTAGTGTATTTGTGAAATAAAGACTAAATTGAGAACATGTGAAAGTATAGGGCTAAAGTGTAAAAATGCCTAAATATGTATTTGTGGACTAAATTGAATGAATGAATGATTAAACAAGTTAAATTTGAATTTATATAGATCAATAAAGAAAGAAATCGGATTTAGATCAGGGGAAGTCGAAAGTTATTGAATAGTCGTTCCGATCTGTTCATCCCGTTTTTGAGGTAAGTTCATATGCAAATAAATGTATTATATTTGAATCATACATGTTTATATGTTATTGAATTGAATTGGATGATAAATGATCGTGTACGAGAAAGAATCGACAAAGTTACGACATTTGAAAGACCCGTACGAGCCCTAGGAAAAGTATAGGATACTGATGTCATGACATTAGGATTACCGAGGTGTGATTTCGTGTAAGACCATGCCTGGAAATTGGCATCGATATGAGATTACGTGTAAGACTATGTCTGGGACATTGGCATCATTATATGGTGTAACATCCCCATACCCGAGACCGTCGCCGGAGTCGAGCTTGAGGTGTTAATAAACTTAATTTATCACTTAAACAATTTCCAAACCATTTATTTTACCTTTCGGAAGAAGCTGTTCATCTGCGTCACAGTAGCTAAAAAAATCATATCTCGAGTTACGAAACTGGAAATTCAAATCTGTAAATTTTCCTTGAAACTAGACTCATATATCTATTTACTAATTTTTTTCCTGAATTTTTGGTCAGGCAAATTAGTACAGTTTACCAGTTAAAGTTTCCCCTGTTTCAGTGTTCGACTGCTTTGACCTCTGTTCACTACGAATCACTTTTCTCTCTGTATAGAATTTAGATGACTATGCTGTTTATTTCTCTTAAAAGTAGACTCAAGAAGGAATCTGTACATATATAGCATGACTCCTAATTATTTTTGTACAATTTTTAGTGAATTTCTAAAGTCAAAATAGGGGATTCAGAAATCGCTCTGACCCTGTTCCACCAAAACTCAAATATCTTATAAAATACAACTCATTTACCTGGTTCGTTTCTTCCATATGAAAATAGACACAATAAGCTTCAATTTCATATTTATCAAATAATAATAATTCACAAAGCATAATATTTCATGATAATAAACATCATATCATATAAATGACATTGAATTACTTAAAATAACAATTATGTTACCACATTTACACATGAACTTACCTTGGTACAAAATATATAAATTTTGCAATTTAGTCCACAATCTTTTCTTTTCCTCGATCAAGGTCGATTCCACGTCTTTATTGATCTAAAATAACACATTTAGCTTATTTAATACTCACATTTATCAAAATAGTCCTTAACTCTAACTTTGGAAAAATTACGATTTTGCCCCTAAACTTTTACATATTTACGCTTTTTCCCTAAAGCTCGGAAATTAAAATTTTCCCTAATTCTTATTTTTTAAGACATGCTGATCATTTATTTACCAACAGAAACATCAAATTCCCACTCTAACATGTACTTACGAACAATAAGTATTTTTACCGATTAAGCCGTTTTACTCATTTTTACTTAAAATCGAGTAGCACAAGTTGTTTAGCATAATTTAAAACCTCTTATTCTATCATAAAACATCAAAATAAACACTTGTCACCTATGGGTATTTTTCCAAATATAAACTCTAGATTAAATTATTGCTAGAATAAGCTAAATCAAGTTACCTAAACTCCGAAAACGTAAAGAACATTAAAAACGGGGCTTGGAATCACTTACTATGGAGCTTGGAAGCTTGAAACAAACCCTAGCTATGGAGAACCCTTGAAATTTCGTCCTAATGAAGAAGATGGACATATTTTTCCATCTTTTTCCCTTTTTTTAATCTTTTAATTACCAAATGACTAAAATACCCTTCATTAAAAACTTTGGTTATTTCTACCTATGTATGTCCATTTTTGTCCAAAATTTTAGAAATTGGTCAAATTCCTATTTAATACCTCCTAATTAATATTCCAAAGCAATTTCATACTAAAAGCTTCTAGAATGCAAGTTTTGCAACTTATTCGATTTAGTCCCTAATTTCAAATTAAGCACTTTATGCATAGAATTTCTTCACGAAATTTTCACACAATCATGCAATCATATCATAAACCTCAAAATAATTATAAAAGAATTATTTTTATCTCGGATTTGTGGTCACGAAACCACTATTCTGGTTAGGCCATAATTCGGGATATTACAACTCTCCCCCCTTTAGGAATTTTCGTCCTCAAAAATCTTACTGATAAACAAATGTGGGTATTGATTCCTCATAGTTTCCTCGGGCTCCCATGTAGTCTCTTCTACGCCGTGCTTTTGCCACAATACTTTCACGAGAGCGATACTTTTATTTCTTAGTTGCTTGACCTCCCGAGCTAAAATCTTAATCGGTTCTTCATTGTAAGTCATATCCAGTCATAGCTCAATTTCTGTCGGTGAAATTACATGTGAAGGATCTGAACAATACCGACGTAACATAGATACGTGGAACACATCATGAATCTTCTCTAATTCAGGTGGTAATGCTAACCGATATGCTACCGGTCCAACTCTTTCAGTTATTTCATACGGTCCGATAAAACGCAGACTCAACTTGCCTTTTCGTCCAAATCTAAGAACTTTCTTCCATGGAGACACTTTTAAAAATACCTTATCACTGACTTGAAACTTGATTTCTTTTCGTTTCAAATTCGCATAGGATTTCTGTTTATCTGAAGCAGCTTTCAAACAATCTCAAATCACTTTCACTTTTTCTTCGGTTTCTTTAATTAGATCAATTCCATAAATCTAATTTTCTTTGAGTTCAGTCCAATACAATGGCATCTGACACTTATGACCGTGCAATGCTTCATAAGGTGCCATCTTCAAACTCGTCTGATAACTATTATTGTAAGCAAATTCCACCAACGGTAAGTATTTTTCCCAACTACCTTAAAATTCCAATACACAACATCTGAGCATGTCTTCAAGAATCTGAATTATTCTCTCTGATTGTCCATCAGTTTGTGGATGAAAAGCAGTGCTGAAATTTAACTTTGTACCTAATGCCCCTTACAACTTTTTCCAAAATCGTGATGTAAATCTCAGATCTCTATCCGAAATGATTGACAAAGGTACTCTGTGAAGTCTAACAATCTCACTGATATACAATTCAGCTAACTTATTAAGAGAATAATCAGTACGTACTGGAATAAAATGAGCCAATTTAGTCAATCTGTCAACTATTACCCAGTTGGCATCTTTTTTCCACGGAGTTAACGGCAACCCTGATACAAAATCCATAGTAATTCGATCCCATTTCCATTCGAGAACCATGATAGGCTGATGCAGTCCTGAAGGCACTTGGTGTTCAGCTTTCACTTGTTGACAAATTAAGCATGTCGATACAAACTCAGATATATTTCTTTTCATTTCGCTCCACCAATACATTTTCTTTAAGTCATTATACATTTTCGTACTACCTGGGTGAATCGACAAACAACCATTATGGGCTTCATGCAAGATCTTTTGAATCAATTCATCATTTTTCATCACACAAATCCGATTTTTAAACATTAAGCAACCATCAAAACCTGAAATCTGATCCTGTATCAACCTCACATTGCTTCCCCTTGGCTTGCAAATCTTTGTCGCTTTTCTGAGCTTCACAAATCTCTTGTAAAACATCGGTCTTGCTCTCAACTCTGCTAGAATCGAATCATCGTCAAACACCGTCAATTGAGTATTCAGAGCTCTCAAAGCAAATAACGACTTTCTACTCAAGGCATCAACAACCACATTCGCTTTCCTCGGATGGTAGTTAATCACAAGCTCGTAATCTTTCAATAATTTTAACCATCTCCGTTGTCTCAAATTCAAGTCTTTTTGTGGCATGAAGTACTTAAAATTTTTGTGGTCAGTATATACTCGGCACTTTTCACCATACAGATAATGCCATAAAGTATTCGTGTTAAAATATGATATTGTTATCAATTTCACATTTTTTCTTTAAAATAACTTTTATTAAAAAAATCACATTTTTACATTTAATATATTTTTTAATTCCAAAATACATGGTGACAAGAATCTAAAGATAATTGAAACAACTAAGCAACCAAAAAAACTAACCTATATATAAAAGATTAAAAAATAAATTATGAGGTGATGAAAGTTAATAAAAAATTTGATTATGGTGGACAAATTTTATTATGATGGGTGACTGTGGTTACAATAACCCAAAATTATTTTTTAAAATTTAACTCGAACAAATATATTCGATTCGATTCGATTCGAATTCCATTTCACTTGACTCGATTCGACAAAAATTTCAAATCAAATTAGGATAATAAAATATGATTCATTAACTCAATTAACTCGAAATATTTTCATTCAATTCGATTCAATTCGATTGAATGCTCACCCCTATCCTTAAGGGACTTTGTGTTTATGAATGACTATGATATGATAATGTATGAGTAATGTATGTGAAGTGATTTTATAATGTTGTGTTTTGATAGGTAATGCCTCTTAACCTTAGTTTGGCGATTGATACAGGTTAAGGGTGTTACATTTTTTTGGTATCAAGGCTACAATTTAGTCGATTCTAGGACTAACGTAGCGTGTGTGAGAGTTTAGCTATACATGCCATATATAAAAACTATAATAGTGTGATGATTCCTGACAATTGAAACGTGTTTTTGTATAGTAAATGGATCTCGAACGAGCCTTAGCTGGCAATGTTAAGAGCAATGTGCCCGCTCCCGCTCAAGGGGCAGCGCCGGCTGATTTTACGCTGATTACAGGTAGCCATGAGGGAGAGGCTAAGCAAGCCTTCTTCCAGATGATGAATAAGTGGTTCATGGAGTTCGTTCGAACGAATCCGACTGCTTAATAACCTCCACCCCTGCCTAATCCTCCACAAATACCTATGATACCTCAAGTTGTTGATCCGATACGCCTGAGTAAGCCTTTAGTTAATAAAATTAGAAAGTATGGGGCTGACGAGTTCAGGGCCACTGTTGATGACGATGCAGAGCAAGCTGAATTCTGGTTTGAAAATACTATTCATGTTTTTGATGAGATTATACGGATAGAGTCAGATGATTTGAATAAGTTACTGACTGTGATTTCATCGATGTTAGCTCAGAGGTATGTGAGAAAGGGTTGCGAAGGTTACTTTACTTATGTGCTTGACACTAAAGTGACTAAAAAAAGGTAGAATCAGTGCCAGTTGTGTGTGAGTATCCGGATGTGTCCTGAAGAGTTGCCGAGATTACCACCGATCTGAGAAGTCGAATTTGGTATTGAGTTAGTGCTGGGAACAACTCCTATATTGATAACTTCGTATAGAATGGCACCGACAAAATTAAAAGAGTTGAAAGCTCAGTTGCAAGAATTGACAGATAGAGGTTTCAGTCGACCGAGTTTTTCTCCCTGAGGTGCACCAATTATATTTGTGAAAAAGAAGGACGAAACTATGAGAATGTGCATCGATTATCGGCAACTCAATAAAGTGACCATTAAGAACAAATATCCTCTACCACGGCTAGACGATTTGTTTGATCAGTTGAAATAGGCTATAGTGTTTTCAAAGATAAATCTGAGATCGGGTTATTACTAGTTGTGAGTTAAAGACTCTGATGTGCTGAAAACTGCTTTTCGAATGAGGTATGGACATTATGAATTTTTGGTTATGCCTTTCAGACTAACGAATGCTCCTGCAATCTTTATGGATTTGATGAACCGGATTTTTAGATTGTACTTAGATCAATTTATTGTCTTACTCATTGATGATATATTGATTTATTCTCGTGGTGAATCTGAGCATGCCAAGCACTTGAGAATCATATTACAGACTTTACGTGATAAGCAGTTATATGCAAAGTTTAGTAAATGTCAATTCTGGTTGTGAAAAGTTAGTTTTCTGGGGCATATTGTGTCAGCATCGAGTATACGAGTTGATCCAAGCAAGATTTCTACAATAATAGATTAGAAGCCTCCGAGAAATGTATCTGAAGTCCGTAGCTTTCTGGGGCTTGCTGGTTATTACAAATGATTTGTAAAAGGTTTCTCGATGATTGTAACTCCTATGACATGATTACTTCAGAAAGATGTTAAGTTCGAGTGGTCAGATAAGTGCCAGAAAAGTTTCGATTAGTTGAAAGCCCTGTTGACTGAAGCTCCAGTGTTAGTTCAGTCAGAATCGGGTAAAAAATTTGTGATCCATAGTGATGCATCATTGAATGGCCTGGGTTGTGTTTTATTGCAGGAAGGCAAAGTTATAGCTTATGCCTCGAGACAATTAAAGCCGCATGAAAAGAATTATCCGACGCACGATTTAGAGTTAGTAGCCATTGTGTTTGCATTGAAGATTTGGCGCCATTATCTGTTTGGTGAGAAATGTCATATTTATTCTGATCATAAGAGTTTGAAATACTTAATGACTCAGAAAGATTTGAATTTGTGACAACGGGGATGGCTTGAATTGCTAAAAAATGACGAGTTAGTGATAGACTACCATCCGAGAAAACCAAATGTTGTTGCCAATGCTTTAAGTGTAACACCCCTATCCCGTATTCGTCGCTGGAATAGGACGAGGCGTTACCGGGAATTAGGAAAAACAGATCAGAACAGTAAAAATTTTGAACATTTTCTTGAATAAAAGATCATTTATTTCTATAGATGCTAGGCACAACCAAAGATCGAATTTAATACTTATAAAAGTAAACTTCCAAAAGATGCCATATTCGTATGGCTTATATACAATAGTCAAAATATCATTCTACTTATAGTCTATCCTATACATGCCATAAGCTAAATTCAAATCATATGGTTAACACAACAGTAGATAGTGTGACGAAATGCTGACGATCCCCGAGCTGGTAGAAAGAGTCAACGATCTATAATATAGAAAAATATAACATTCAAAGTAAGCTTTCATAAGCTTAGTAAGTCTTAAGTAAAACAAATAACTATGGTGAATTAAGCACATTTATATTATATACAATGTCTAAGTGAAATCTCATTTGGCCGAATAAGCCTACCCATAAATTGTACATAGTTTAATTAACATTATAGTTTCAATAATCACATCATATAGCTACCACATATACTTTCATGATAATGTCCAAAATGGTCGATTATTCACAAGCACATAATGCACATGAAAAGACCTCTTGATCGATATATCATATCAAACTATAATGGTGGAGATTTGATTTTCGTGCAAGCTTATGGTAAAAACTTTTTAGGTTGACTAGAGAGTGCTTAAATTTTGAACCCTAAACACTTTGAGTGGATAGAGTGAACCTTTAGTGAAGATGTCAACTCTTGTTAATTAAGATGGAGAGATAACTACTTAGAAAGAAGGAAGAGACTTATGTTTTCAATGACAAAATTCTCAACTTAAATTGATTGAATCTTTAATGTTCTTCTAATTGAATTATTCATTGTACGATTACCTATAGATTAGTTTGAAACATTATTGATAAAAATTGTAGGTTGAGAAGAATAACTCTTTTTAGGGATTGAGATTTTGCTTGAGGACAAGCAAAGGCTTAAGTGTGGGGGTATTTGATAAACGCTAAATTATCCATATTTTTACCTCATGTTTAGCCTATATTTTGGATGGATTCTTATCAATTTTGTGAGAATTGGTGCTCTTAATCCTTCCTTTTTATATCTTATACTCAGGAGAGCATAGGGAAGAAGAAAGAACAGAAAACGGGCCAAAAACGATGAAAAATGGGCCAAAATGTGCGAACAACACGGGCAAAGAAATGCCACACGGCCGTGCCACATGAAGATCACACGGTCAAAGCCCCGACAAGCACGGCTAGGCCACACGGCCGCGCCAAATCACATGGCCTTTGTCGAACCCACACGGGCGTGGCACACGGGCGTGTTGTAGTCGTGAGGAAGGGGAATTTCACTCCAATTGGGATGCTTAGAGGCTAAGAAAGGCTCCCCACAAGCTCTCTATATAAAGACCTCATGAGGGTAGAAGCCGATTAATTTATCTCAGAAGCCGGAATTCTGCCACACTGAGGGTAGAAGCAAGGGATTACTCCAAGGGAGAAGCCGATTAATTTATCTCAGAAGCCGGAATTCTGCAGCGACATAGAGGATCTCCTTAAATTCCTTCAGGGGTTTTTGGTTTCTTTATATTTTGTTATTTTATATCTTCTTAGATGTTTTCCTTCTTTATTATGAACTAAACCCCTCAAATACTTGAGGGGGATGAAACCTAATACAGATCTTGTTATTTATTCTTGATTTATTTGATAAATACTTGAATTGTTCTTAATTATGCGTTCTTCATTCTTGATTTAATAATCCTAGGTATTATTTCAAGAATTAGATGTGCTTAGAGCAGAGGAGCAAAAGTCCCTGTGATAAGAGTAGATCTACCATAATTAAGCGGAGTTACATGCAACCCTAGACATAGGGCGACATAAATCTGCCGGATTAGGGTCAAACCTAATATGGGGAGCCATAGATCGAATTAATGCAACTTAGGGAGTTAATTAATAAGGTAACTTTAATTAACAACTTAGGCCTAGTTGCTCTACGCCTCGACGAAGGGTTTAGCATAAGTTAGGGATCTCTACGGATCAAGTCAAGTAAAGAAATCATATAGTTCAAGAAAATAATAACAAGTGAAGTCTAGGTGGATTCTCCCTTGAGTATTGTCCATATCAATCAGCTCTTTCCTAAAAGTTTTCCCAATTTACTCTTTACACTTTCTCAGTTAGTTTTAAAATTAGTTTAAACAACCCTCTTTTATATTTAGGCTAGATAATAGAAAAGAAGTAAGTACTAGTACTTTTGGTTCCCTTGGGTACGATAACTCGGTCTTGCCACTAAGCTATACCACTGTTCGGCAGGTGCGCTTGCCTCAACGTCGTGATATTAGTTAGTTTTGGTGTGATCAAGTTCTTTATAAATTTTATTACTTCATATCACGCATATCAGCACACTTAGCATACAAATTTCAATAATCCTCGAATTCATATTTCATAGGAAAATCGATATCTACACATAATTTCACACATTGGCCGAATGTGTCATACTCGAATAGAAAATCTTAATACTCGTTCACTTATATATATATATATATATTGACATCTCATTTACTTAAGATTTGGAGTCATACAATCGCATCATTATAAACCACAAAATCATTCATTAATTAAACTCAATAGAGTTAATTTAAGGTACTATATCATCATTTAATTTCAATGACTGATAACACATATGCATAAAACTTATGCCTTCAAGTATATAATTTCGCAAAGGCTGGATATATATACAATCACTCATGTGCACTAACAGTAGGTAATTTAATTACTTTCAAATTTATAAAAACATGAACACTTCAAGATCTCAATGTCAATAATTATTCGCTCAAATTGAGCTGTGATGCAATACCGTTTCTACCTTTAAATCATACCTTCTCATTTTGTAACCACATACCTAATTGGTATACTTCTAAGAATAGTTTCACATGACTCAATGTTCATAATTGAATATAATAAAAAAATCCATTCCGAGTTATTCTTACTTCAAAAGGTAAGTATCACATACCTGAGTCACTTATTGTGTAATACAAGTTCAATTTGTCATCTTAGCGTAGGATCTCGTAGTCATATATTTTTATTTAATTCATCGGCACTTGGCCTGCTAGGTATAAAACCCGAATTCAATCACCGACTCGAAACCTGCAGGACTTTAAGCCCGAACTTATCACCAATACGAAGCCTGCGAGACTTTAAGCCCGGATATATTACTAGCACGAAGCCTGCGGGTCTTTAAGCCCGGATATATTACCAGCACGAAGCCTGCGGGTCTTTAAGCCCGGATATATTACCAGCACAAAGCCTGCAGGTCTTTAAGACCAGATATATTACCAGCACGAAGCCTACGGGTTTTTAAGCCCGGATATATTACCAGCACAAAGCCTGCGGGCCTTTAAGCCCAGATATATTACCAACATGAAGCCTGTGGGTCTTTAAGCCCGGATATATTACCACATATACTTTTAGTATTCACATAACACGAACACATTAACAAGTGATGCCTTCATTTGAACCTATTCGTAAATTACATAATTTGTTTTCATCCTGTATTAACCATAGGGCCTCACTATGTACATCTATTTATAACTTGCACACATTTAACATTAGCCATTTCAGCTTCATCACAAATACATATCTCATACACATTTCACATTAGCCATTCGGCTTTACCACATATATAACTTTCACACAATTCACATTGATCATTCGACATATCAATATAGTAAATTTCATTTCACAAGAGACATTCGGCCATATCACATCTACATATAAATACCATTTCAATTTCATCTTCATTTCATAGTAGCCATTAGCAATGTCCATATATATACTCAACTTATCTAAAATCTATAATGGCCATTCGGCTATATACATTTAAACACAATAAAGTCATGATTCTTTTAATATGTACTTAGCATATCATACTCAATCATATCACAGACTTAAATACTCAAAACTTACTAAGATCTCAATTTCCCTTCTTCAATTTCCTAATCACATTAGTAGTTTCACTCACTTTGTAACATTAAACCACAATTCATCTCATAATACATTCGGTAGTTTCATCGCATAATTTATTAAAATACCATTTCCTTATATTGATTCCAAATACATTCGGCTATCACATTTAGCCATTTCTAAAAAAAATAATACCCATTCCTTATGTATGTAACATTCGGCAATACACTTACATTATACCAAATATTTATTTATCAAGATTTAGCATGTCACTTTCACAACATATGTTTCAACTTCACATATATCCGAACATACACATTTGTACAAAGGAATTACATTCAATTTCCATACCTTAATTACGTTCGGCAATCACACATAAATAATAATATCATTCTCTTAACTATTTTTATTTAATCGTTAAGCATATAAAATCAAGTTTAATACTTAAGAACTTACCTCGATATTTATAGAACGTAAATTTTGGCTATTCAATCAATTTCCCCTTTCCACGATCTGAATTTGTTTCCTTGACTTCTTGAGCTTAATTCAACAAAACTTAAACTAGTTTAATCATTTTATCAACTCATTACTTTCATTTAATAACTTATAAATTAAATAACATCCACATACACAAATGTGACCTTGTATATTACACAATATGGCCGAATACATTGTTCTTTTTATTTTAAGCACATATAACCACCATAAACACACACATCATTCATACACTAATTCATACTGTTGAATTCATGCCAAAATTTCATTCACTAAAATCAAGCTTAATTGTTTCACATTCGTCATCCCATATAAAATTCAATATGCATTATGAGTATATATATAAATATGCCATAAATCACATCTCATGCTTATTATTTAAATTGACATTCGGTAATCATGTATACCAAAATTTGACATATATACACATGGCAAAATTTCATTTTCATCAAGTCAGCACATTTGGCAATGATATAATAATTTTGACATTCAAGCATTATCTTTTATCAACTAACATGAGATTTCACACATTAACATCCTCACCCGAATGACATTTTAAACATTTTAACACTCTTTTCTCTTATACCATATTAGCCAAGCTCAATTATTTATTTTATCCACATAAATCTAAGTTTAGCTAGCTCAAACACATTTATAATCACCCTCCATTACACAACAACAAATCCTCAACCATTTAACACATAATTACCATGGCCGAATGCATCTTATGTCACTAAATCCATCAAGACTTTGAGTTAACAATTCGGCTTCTCACTACTAATCATTCAAACATTTTAAACTCAAGGACAATTTCATTCAAGACCAGGATAATCTTATACTAATAGTTTACAAACGGCAAATCTCATTTCATACACCCCAAATTACTATCAATTCAAACCTTGCATTATAATTAAGCTTATTCGACCCTTATAAGTAAATTTTTTTTTAACATCTAAGCATCATTTTATAATATCTATCAAATTCCCACAACCTTGAACAAGTTTCCGAATATACTTAATTTCCTTAATTCAAGAATGTAAGCCATGGGCTAGCTAAGCAATGCATTAACCATGCTAATTTCACAAAAACTTTGAAAAAAAATCTACTTAACTCACCTTAGATTCAAGCTTCATCCATGGCCGACCCCTTAGTGTTTTTCTCTTTTTCTTTTTACTAATAGTTTCGGCAAAGTCATGAAAATGAAGCAAAATTTATGTTTTATTAACTCATGCATGTGTTCAATTTCTAAGTTTCCAAATTAGCCTTCATAATGACATTGCCTTTCCACAAACTAAGGGCCGAATGTGTCCATGAGTTTATATCATGGTTTAATAGCATTTGGAGTCCTCCAACCTAATTAAGAAATCACAATTTGGCATTTATAAAATTGCCCCCAATTAACTAATTAAAAACGTTTAAAAAAATGTTTCCAATTACAGCCGAATGTCAAAGAACCCTTTCTCCCTTATTTCTTTTAGTTAATTCATATGTTCTCATTATAAAATACATATAATATTATAAGTTAAAACCCACTACCGTGCATTAATTTAAGAATTGGTTTATTTACCAATTCAAACCTTTATACTAATGAAACATGACATTCAAACATTTTCAAAATAGCATGCATATAATTTCATTTGATACAATTTAACCCTTTTTTAGTAATTAAGCAACCAAATCTCAAAATTTAAACATGAAACTTTAACACATCTTAATTCACACATTTAAAACATAAAAAATAATATTCGAATATTTTCTGACTCAGATTCGTGGTTCCAAAACCACGGTTCCAATTAGGGTCAGATCCGGGCTGTCAGAACTCTTCCCATTTTAAGGATTTTTCGTCCCAGAAAAATCTTACCAGTGAATAACCACAGAACTTTAACTAACGAATTTTTTTCTTATTCCGCAATTCTTTCACCTCGTGAGCCAAAGTATAACCGATTCTTCTTCATAGCTCCAATCAGACTGAATTTCAAACAATTATCATTAATCAGAAACTTTGAATCCTCTTTCGAGACACATTTAGCTCGTTAGGTGACCAACTTATTATCAACTTTCTGGGCTTCCTGAATTTTTGGTTACATCAACATTGGTTTTACTTTTAGTTTTGCTATTAACACATCATCAGCAGACATGGATAAATGTACATTCATCGCTCGTAGAGCAAACAGAGGTTTTTTTTCAACTAAGAGCATTAGCAACCGCATTATCATTTCCCGAATGATAATTAATGACAAGCTCGAAATCTTTCAGTAATTCTAGCCATCAACGTTGTCTTAAATTCAAGTTTTTCTGAGTCATTAAATAGTTGAGGCTTTTATGATCAGAATGAACATGACATTTCTCACCGAACAAATAATGACGCCAAATTTTTAGAGCGAAAACAATAGCAACTGATTCGAGGTTATGTGCTAAATAGTTTCTCTCATGAGATTATAACTATCTCGAGGCTTACACAACAACTCTATCTTCTCTCATCAAAACACAACTTAAATTATTCAAAGAGGCATCGCTAAAATAACACTGGAGCTTCCGTCAAATGAACTTTCAATTGATCAAACTTTTTCGATACTTTTTGGACCATTCAAAATTGACATCTTTCTGTAGTAACCTTGTTAACGATCTCACTATCATCAAGGATTCTTTCACAAATGTCTTTAGTTTTATGCAAGTCCCAAAAGCTATCCTCATATAACCAGAACTCCCATTTACCAAACTTCGCATAAAGCTGCTTATCACGCAGAATCTGTAGCACAAGTTTCAAGAGTCCTTTTTGATAATTTATCATCTAGTACATACGCAAGATAAGCTTTGCAACTCTTTTTCACATATCTATGTGCCAGCATCGAAACTACCAATGATGGTAACCCGTTCTAATTAGTTGACTCAACTCGAATCATTACATCACTTGAACATCACAAATCAATTGCCTTTCTTTTGCTATTCACTACAGCAACATGCTCGGTTAACCAAGCCATACCGATAATACTATTGAACTCATCAAATGGTAATAGCATATCGTTTAACACATAACAGTCCCAAAGAATTCAACACTCAAATCATAAACTCAGTAGACTCAACAGATAGAGTCTTACTGGATGCTAATGTTTCACACATATATGAATTAGTTGGACCGGGATCAATCGAAGCAATATCATAAGTATAAAAAAGAGTAAAAAAATACCGATATAACATCTTGAGAAGTAGCCTTTTCACGAGCACGGAAGGCATTGGCGCTGGCATGTGTACGAACCTCAGATCTAACAGCCGTGTCTTTAGTCCCTCTCTGACTGCCACTATCATTACCCGTATGCCTGGGTGGTCTACCTTGCATCGCAGTATTACTAGGCCTCCCACTCGAATTAGTATTCTGCTCCACTAATCTCGGACAATCTCTAATGAAATGATCAGCTGATCCGCATTTAAAATAGGAGCGGTCAAGCAATCTACAGCTCTCTGAATGCCATTTACACAGTGCTTACATTCAATTCTTTGTGGTCGAATATTACTCATGATAGCAACTGATGCAACTTGCGACTTTACAGAAGATCGGTCTTGATCTCGTCTCGAATAATCCGTACCAGCTTTAGATCGGTTGTTATCTCCTTTAAACCTCTTTAGGGACGACTGAAAAGTTTTACTCATTGATTGTTTACAGGAATCTCTAACCTCATAATCAACTTTTCTCTTTCCTGTTCTCAGCTTTTCATCTCTATATTTTCTAATTTTGTCAACTGGGTGCTTAATCAATCTCAACGGATCGGTCACAAAAGGCACAATAGGTATCGGAAGGAGATTATTCGGGGGTGAAGGAGGTTATGTAGCCGGGTTATTTCTCACAAATTCAGAGAACCATTCATTCATCATAGCATAAAAGGCTTGTTTCATCTCATCATTTTTATTATTCGAATTCGACTGAGAGTCAATCGGGGCTGTCCCTTGCGTGGGAGTAGGCGCTACACTTTTAACATCATCTACTACGGCTCGATCGGGATCGAAATTTATTACTATACAAAAAACACATTTTAACTGTCAGAAATCATCACACTATCATTATATCACTTTTTGGCATGTATAGCTAGACTCACACGCACTATGTTAGTCCTAGAATCGACTAAACCGTAGCTCTGATACCAATAAAATGTAACACCCCTATCCCGTATCCGTCGTCGAAATAGGACGAGGTGTTACCGGAAATTAGGAAAAACAGATCAGAATAGTAAAAATTTTGAACATTTTCTTGAATAAAAGATCATTTATTTCTATAGATGCTGGGCACAACCAAAGATCGAATTTAATACTTATAAAAGTAAACTTCCAAAAGATGCCATATTCGTATGGCTTATATAAAATAGTCAAAATATCATTCTACTTATAGTCTATCCTATACATGCCATAAGCTAAATTCAAATCATATGGTTACCACAATAGTAGATTGTGTGACGAAATGCTGACGATCCCTGAACTGGTAGAAAGAGTCAACGATCTATAATACAGAGAAATATAACATTCAAAGTAAGCTTTCATAAGCTTAGTAAGTCTTAAGTAAAACAAATAACTATACTGAATTAAGCACATTTATATTATATACAATGTCTAAGTGAAATCTCATTTGGCCGAATAAGCCTACCCATAAATTGTACATAGTTTAATTAACATTATAGTTTCAATAATCACATCACATAGCTACCACATATACTTTCATGATAATGTCCAAAATGGTCGATTATTCACAAGCACATAATGCACACTTAGCATACAAATTTCAATAATCCTCGAATTCATATTTCATAGGAAAATCGATATCTACACATAATTTCACACATTGGCTGAATTTGTCACACTCGAATAGAAAATCTTAATACTCGTTCACTTATATATATATATTGACATCTCATTTACTTAAGATTTGGAGTCATAAAATCGCATCATTATAAACCACAAAATCATTCATTAATTCAACTCAATAGAGTTAATTTAAGGTACTACATCATCATTTAATTTCAATGACTGATAACACATATGCATAAAACTTATGCCTTCAAGTATATAATTTCGCAAAGGCTGGATATATATACAATCACTCATGTGCACTAACAGTAGGTAATTTAATTACTTTCAAATTTATAAAAACATGAACACTTCAAGATCTCAATGTCAATAATTATTTGCTCAAATTGAGCTATGATGCAATACCGTTTCTACCTTTAAATCATACCTTCTCATTTTGTAACCACATACCTAATTGGAATACTTCTAAGAATAGTTTCAAATGACTCAATGTTCACAATTGAATATAATAAAAAAATCCATTCCGAGTTATTCTTACTTCAAAAGGTAAGTATCACATACCTGAGTCACTTATTGTGTAATACAAGTTCAATTTGTCATCTTAGCATAGGATCTCGTAGTCATATATTTTTATTTAATTCATTGGCACTTGGCCTGCTAGGTATAAAACCTGAATTCAATCACCGACTCGAAACCTGCGGGACTTTAAGCCCGAACTTATCACCAGCACGAAGCCTACGAGACTTTAAGCCCGGATATATTACCAGCACGAAGCCTGCGGGTCTTTAAGCCCAGATATATTACCAGCACGAAGCCTGCGGGTCTTTAAGCCTGGATATATTACCAGCACGAAGCCTGCAGGTCTTTAAGCCCGGATATATTACCAGCACGAAGCCTACGGGTTTTTAAGCCCAGATATATTACCAGCACAAAGCCTGCGGGTCTTTAAGCCCGGATATATTACCAGCATGAAGCCTGCGGGTCTTTAAGCCCGGATATATTACCACATATACTTTTAGTATTCACATAACACGAACACATTAACAAGTGATGCCTTCATTTGAACCTATTCGTAAATCACATAATTTGTTTTCATCCTGTATTAACCATAGGGCCTCACTATGTACATCTATTTATAACTTGCACACATTTAACATTAGCCATTTCAGCTTCATCACATATACATATCTCATACATATTTCACATTAGCCATTCGGCTTTACCACATATATAACTTTCACACAATTCATATTGATCATTCGACATATCAATATAGTAAATTTCATTTCACAAGAGACATTCGGCCATATCACATCTACATATAAATACCATTTCAATTTCATCTTCATTTTATAGTAGCCATTAGCAATGTCACATATATATACTCAACTTATCTAAAATCCATAATGGCCATTCGGTTATATACATTTAAACATAATAAAGTCATTATTCTTTTAATATGTACTTAGCATATCATACTCAATCATATCACAGACTTAAATACTCAAAACTTACTAAGATCTCAATTTCCCTTCTTCAATTTCCTAATCACATTAGTAGTTTCACTCACTTTGTAACATTAAACCACAATTCATCTCATAATACATCCGGTAGTTTCATCGCATAATTTATTAAAATACCATTTCCTTATATTGATTCCAAATACATTCGGCTATCACATTTAGCCATTTCTAAAAAAATAATACCCATTCGTTATGTATGTAACATTTGGTAATACATTTACATAATACCAAATATTTATTTATCAAGATTTAGCATGTCACTTTCATAACATATGTTTCAACTTCACATATATCCAAACATACACATTTGTACAAAGGTATTACATTCAATTTCCATACCTCAATTACGTTCGGCAATCACACATAAATAATAATAATATCATTCTCTTAACTATTTTCATTTAATCGTTAAGCATATAAAATCAAGTTTAATACTTAAGAACTTACCTCGATATTTATAGAACGTAAATTTCGGCTATTCAATCAATTTCCCTTTTTCACGATCTGAATTTGGTTCCTTGACTTCTTGAGCTTAATTCAACAAAACTTAAACTAGTTTAATCATTTTATCAACTCATTACTTTCATTTAATAACTTATAAATTAAATAACATCCACATACACAAATGTGACCTTGTATATTAAACAATATGGCTGAATACATTGTTCTTTTTATTTTAAGCACATATAACCACCATAAACACACACATCATTCATACACTAATTCATACTGTTGAATTCATGCCAAAATTTCATTCACTAAAATCAAGCTTAATTGTTTCACATTCGTCATCCCATATAAAATTCAATATGCATTATGAGTATATATATATATAAATATGCCATAAATCACATCTCATGCTTATTATTTAAATTCACATTCGGTAATCATGTATACCAAAATTTGACATATATACACATGGAAAAATTTCATTTTCATCAATTCAGCGCATTCTGCAATGATATAATAATTTTGACATTCAAGCATTATCTTTTATCAACTAACATGAGATTTCACACATTAACATCCTCACCCAAATGACATTTTAAACATTTTAACACTCTTTTCTCTTATACCATATTAGCCAAACTCAATTATTTATTTTATCCACATAAATCTATGTTTAGCTAGCTCAAACACATTTATAATCATCCTCCATTGCACAACAACAAAACCTCAACCATTTAACACATAATTACCATGGCCGAATGCATCCTATGTCACTAAATCCATCAAGACTTTGAGTTAACAATTCGGCTTCTCACTACTAATCATTCAAACATTTTAAACTCAAGGACAATTTCATTCAAGACCAGGATAATCTCATACTAATAGTTTACAAACGGCAAATCTCATTTCATACATCCCAAATTACTATCAATTCAAACCTTGCATTACAATTAAGCTTATTCGACCCTTATAAGTAAATTTTTTTTAACATCTAAGCATCATTTTATAATATCTATCAAATTCCCACAACCTTGAACAAGTTGCCGAATATACTTAATTTCCTTAATTCAAGAATGTAAGCCATGGGCTAGCTAAGCAATGCATTAACCATGCTAATTTCACAAAAACTTTGAAAAAAAATCTACTCAACTCACCTTAGATTCAGGCTTCATCCATAGCCGACCCCTTAGTTTTTTTCTCTTTTTCTTTTTACTAATAGTTTCGGCAAAGTCATGAAAATAAAGCAAAATTTATGTTTTATTAACTCATGCATGTGTTCAATTTCTAAGTTACCAAATTAGCCTTCATAATGACATTGCCTTTCCACAAACTAAGGGCCGAATGTGTCCATGAATTTATATCATGGTTTAATAACATTTTGAGTCCTCCAACCTAATCAAGAAATCACAATTCGGCATTTATAAAATTTCCCCCAATTAACTAATTAAAAACGTTTAAAAAAATGTTTCTAATTACAGCCGAATGTCAAAGAACCCTTTCTCCCTTGTTTCTTTTAGTTAATTCATATGTTCTCATTATAAAATACATATAATATTATAAGTTAAAACCCACTACCGTGCATTAATTTAAGAATTGGTTTATTTACCAATTCAAACCTTTATACTAATGAAACATGACATTCATACATTTTCAAAATAGCATGCATATAATTTCATTTGATACAATTTAACCCCTTGTTAGTAATTAAGCAACCAAATCTCAAAATTTAAACATGAAACTTTAACACATCTTAATTCACACATTTAAAACATAAAAAAATAATATTCGAATATTTTCTAACTTGGATTCGTGGTTCCGAAACCATGGTTCTGATTAGGGTCAGATCCGAACTGTCACATTAAGTTAGAAATCTTTATTTGCTCTACGTGCGATGAATACTCAGTTAGCTTTATCTGATGATGGTTCGATTGTAGCTAAATTGAAAGCAAGACCGTTATTTTTACAGTAGATTTGTGAAGCTCAAAAAGTTGACAATGAAATAGTAGGAAAACGAGTTCAATGTGTTTCGAATCCTAATTTAGAGTTTCAGGTTGATTCTGATGATTTTTTGAGATTCAGAGGCTAATATGTGTTCCGAGAAATTTAGAGTTAATTCAGATGATTTTGAATGAAGCACATAGTAGTCGTTTATCTGTTGATTCGGGAAGTACGAAAATGTATAATGATTTGAAACAGCTTTATTGGTGGCCTGGTATGAAACACGATATTTCTGAATTTGTATCGAAATGTTTAATTTGTCAGCAAGTCAAAGCTGAACATCAGGTGCCATCAGGTTTATTACAGCCTATTATGATTCCCGAGTGGAAATGGGACAGAATCACGATGGATTTTGTGTCAAGTTTGCCCGTATCTCTGAGAAAGAAAGATGGGATCTGAGTTGTTGTTGACAAATTGACGAAATCAGCTCATTTCATTCTGGTACGTACGGACTATTCGCTTGATAAATTGGCTGAGTTTATATTTTCAAGATTGTGAGATTGCATGGGGTACCCATTTCTATTGTTTCAGATAGAGATCCAAGATTCACATCGCGGTTTAGGAAGAAACTGCAAGGTGTACTGAGTACAAAGCTACATTTCAGTAATGCATTTCATCTACAGATGGATGGACAGTTTGAATGAATTATTCAGATACTCGAGGATATGTTGAGATATTGTATTCTTGAGTTCGAAGGTACGTGGGAAAAATATTTGCCATTGATTGAATTTGCCTATAATAATAGCTTTCAATCAAGTATTAAGATGGCACCGTACGAAGCTTTATACGGTCGCAAATGTCGAACACCTTTGTATTGGACAGAGCTTAGTGAGAATAAAATTCACGTGGTTGATTTGATTAAAGAGATTGAGCAGAAAGTAAAAGTAATTCGAGATAGTTTGAAAGCAGTGTCAGATCGTCACAAATCATATGCAGGCTTGAAACGGAAAGATATTGAGTTTCAAATCGGTGACAAAGTGTTTTTGTGTAACAACCTATTTTTAGGGTTAATCGGAACAGTAGTTTTGAGGCCACAAATTCGATGTAGAAAAATTTATTTTATTATGATTTTAATTTTTATAGTATGATATTAGAGTTGTGTGAAAATTTCGTGAAGAAATTTTACCGTTTAGGTGGTTAATTTAGTAAAAAGGACTAAATTGCGTAAAGTGTAAAAGTTGCATTCTATAAGCTAAAGGTGTCTAATAGCTATAGAACTTTAAAGTGAAGGTCCTTATGTGGCAATTCGTCCAATAAAGAGTTAGTGGATGTTAATGGCTTGGTATTGGTGTAATTATTAAAGTTTTTTAAAGGGTATAAAGGTAATTATGTAAATTAAATTAAATTAAATTTAAAAAAATCCAAAATTATCATTTCATTCATCCCTTCCATTGAATATTGGTTAAAGGAATAGCCATGGAAAGCTTGCTAGGGTTCGATCACTTCATGGATTGATGGTAAGCCCGTACCTTTGATTTCTAAACTGTTAAAGATATTGAATGTTGCCATTGTTGAATATTTGAATAATTAGATGTTTGATGATAGATTTGGAAGGTTGAAAGATAGATTAATAGTTTTTGTAAAGTGATTTTTGACTAAAATGTCAATTAGTGATTAAATTGTGAAATATGGAAATTTAGTGGTTAAAATGTGAAATAAATTGAGATTATGGGCTGCTAGTGATATATGAAAAATTCAGCTAGCTTGGGTTTGTGTTTAATTTCATCAAATTGTGATTTTATGTGATAAGGACTAAATTGAAAAAATGTGAAATTATAGGGGTAAAAGTGTAAATATGCTTTAAAGTAAATTTTGGATTAAATTGAATAGAGAGATAATTAAATAAGCTGATTTTGGTTATATTTAGATTGAGAAAAGTGAAATACTGGTCTAGATTGGGGAAAAGATAAAGTATCGAACCAGTCGATCCGTTCTTTCATTTTAGCAATCGAGGTAAGTTCATATAATGAAACTCCAATGTATATTTATGTAATTGATGAATGATAGTATGAATGTATTCATATAATTGATTTAATTATGGAAATAAAATTAAATGTTTGAAATAAGTAAAAACGCAAGATCGAACACAATCGTTTCGTAACGAAAGACGAATTAGCAGAAAATACCATGGTTGGACCATGGGAGTACATAATTTCATATAAGACCATAGCTGGGCTATGACATTGGTATATGAGACTTTGTGTAAGACCATATATGGGATATGGCATTGATATATAATTTCGTGTAAGACCATGTCTGGGACATTGGCATCGATATATGAGACTTTGTGTAAAACCATATTTGGGATATGGCATCGATATGTGATTACATGTAAGACCATGTCTGGGACATTGGCATCGTTATGTGATTTTGTGTAAGACCATGTCTGGGACATTGGCATCGATATATGATTCGTATAAGACCATAGCTGGGCTATCGACATCAATATGTGATAACATGTAAGACCATATCTGGGATATGGCATTCTATGTGATATACGAGACTTTTGAGTATCCTTAATGATTCTGAATGGTTCAACAGGTAAAGTTAGGACAAGAATGAAAGTTCAATTGAATTAAGCAAAATAGGTATGTTTCCAACCTATGTGAGAGTTAAATGAAGGTAATTTAAATGAGTTCATAGTGTATCATGAATATGAAATGAGAATTATTAGTGTATAATCATATTTTATGCCAAAATATGTTTATTTGGCTATAGTAAGGTATGAATTGAATGATATGTGTGATATGAGCAATGGTTGTATTAATTATATGAATATGGCACATTGAGTGAGAATTACAATTATTTAACGATATTTTACATGATTCATTCGGCCAAAGAAATATGATGAATAATGGATCAAATAAAGCTATACATATAATTGCTTATGTATTTGTAAATGAGAATGAAGTGATAAGAAGTTTAAGAATCATATGAGCTTTGAAATGAATAAACTCGTGGAAATCTTGTTTAATCATGTGCGTAAATATGAGGTAGAATGGTGAAATAAAATGAGCTATATTATGACTTGATATAATTGTTTGTAATGTGGTTATTTAGTAATATGAGTTATTATATTACGAGCTTACTAAGCTTTATAGCTTACTTGGTGTTATTTTTCTATGTTTTATAGTGTTTGGGACGTTCACTTGGGTTGGAAGTCGACGGAGATTGCATCACACTATCTGGCTAATAATTTTGGTATTTATACACATTGTGACTTAGTTATATGGCATGTATAGGCTATGGTTATTTTGGTTTTACTATGGAAAGTGTATTTGGCCATATGGTTTGGCATGTTTTAAGTATGTATTTGGTTATTTTGTATGGCTTATTAATGATTTATGTTTGAGGTATAAATTGCCTTGTGAATTGGCATATTTTGGTATGGATTTGAGAGACACAAATGGTAAATGTTAGGTGGTGTATATATTCTTGATATGCTTTTATATGTTTAATACACTTAGGTCTTGATGGTTGGTTAAATGCTTGATTAAGGCATGTGCCATCTATGTGTTCTAAGATGTTTATAAATGGTAAATTTGGATGAACATTGAATTGGGAGTTATATGTGAATTATAGCTGATGAATCAAGCTAGTTTTGGTTATGTTTTATATAAGAAATGACTATGTTTTGAGTAGTAAAATGATTGGGATTGTTATGGTATAAAATGTGCATGAAATGGTCATTTTTTGGTTGCCTATTGTATGTGAAATTGATGCCATTTGAATTCTTTTAAGTGCATGAAAGTTAGGTGGGAAAAGTGATTTAAAACAAGCTTATTTTCGTGCCATAAAGCTGAGCACACGGGCGTGTGACCTGGCTGTGTGACCCCTGATGCTTAATTAAAACAAGTCAATGAGTTACACGGCTTAGACGTAAGGGATTGTCTACTGGCCGTGTGTAGCACACGGGTTGGCACATGGGCGTATGGCCAGCTGTGTGATCCAAGTTAATATGTATGCCCTGTTTCCACACGGCCTGGATACGTGCGTGTCTGGTGACCGTGTGAAGCACACAGCCTGTTCACATGGGCGTGTGACCACTGTATGCATGAAAATTTTATATGTTTCCTAAAGCTTTCAAATGTCATTAGTTTAGTCCCGAACCTCTTCTAAGCATGTTTAAGGCCTCGTAGGCCATTGTAAGGGACAAAATGTGACAACTCGAATTAGGGGTTAGTTAGAATAGTGGTTTCGTAACCACCAATCCGCAATGAGAATTTTTAATTATGTGAATATTTTATGATATCTGCTTGATTGAATATTGGTGTTAAAATATTGTTTGAAATTTTTACTGTTTTGGTGCTTAATTGTGTGTTAAGGACTAAATTGCAATAAGTGAAAAATATGTATTGTGTATGATTAAATGACTTGATTGAAGTATTATGTGAAATTGGAAGTGTTTATGATGCAAATAGACCATTAAATTGTGCTTTAGACTAAAATGCCCTTACATGAGAAAATATTCTAAGAAATGGTTTGAGGGGTAAAATGGTCATTAGTGAATAATGACAAAACCCATTATAATAAATCATCGTCTTCCTCATTCTTCTCCTTATGTGCTGCTGAAAATTGAAGCCTCCATAGCCAAGGGTTCTTTGATTTTCCAAGCTTTATTGTAAGTGTAATTTAGTCTCATTTTCAATTATTTTTGTATTTTCGAGTTCATTTGAGCTTGGATTTCATGATTCTACCATTTATTTGAAGAGAAATAAGAGTTTGAAAATTGACCCATTTGTGATATGAGTGTGTTTGACATACTAATGGTAGATAATGGAAGTTTTAAGTGTCATATACATGTTTTATTGGATGAAATTGAATGAAAGTTCATGAAGAGGGACTAATTTGTAGAGATCACAAATTGTTCCTAAATGTGTGAAATAAAAAGAATTTGAGTGCCATAATTGTGAAAATGGGTTATATAAGCCCATGGATTAAAGAAATTTAGATTTTTAAGTCCAAGGGACCAATTTGTAATTGTTGTAAAGTGGAGGGGTAAATTTGGAAATTTGCCCCAAATGTGAATTGTGACCGTATTGAAATAGATAATTGATATCTGTGTATGTGTGTTAATTTAGATTAAGAAAAGTCTAAGAGAGCCCATGATCGGGGAAAAGACAATGTCCTCGATTAAATTCGAGAAGTAAATCTTTTGATATCCAAGTAAGTTATATGTAATTTTAGCGAATTCGATTAATTCTGTTTAATTATTTATTTCTATACTGTTATATTGACAATTGCTTGGTGAGATGATTGAATATTGGATACTATCACTGAATTTATGGAATGTTATATTGACTGTAAATCCCGATTGAGCAAGTAGGAATAGACATAGATATAGGTGACATGTCACTTGAGGGCCCCACTGTTCTGACTGTTATAGTTACCCGGGTGCTAGGTAGTCTTGCATGTGTTGCAGACACCTGTCAGCTTGTGTGAGCAGGCCCGTGGTTAACTTCTGTACTGTTACTGATTGTAGCTTTTGCTACCGCACTGTTAGTAGCTTCGGCTACCTCATGGCTTTGCCATGTTTGTTTGGCACTTATGTGCCAACCTTTGTATATTTGTTTATATTCTGAACTTTGCTCAATAGGATTTGATTTACTGTACTGTGATGAAGTGATCGTACAGGTGAACTGAAAATGGTACGGTATACTGAGAATGTTATTGCTAAGCATAATCATGATTGGCATGTGGAATGTGCACAAAGAGTAAGTTGATTGTGCAATGACATGTGATGACATTTATTGTGTTGAAGCAAATGATGTAGTGAATTGTTGTATTGCTTGAATTTCATATGACTTACTAAGCTCTTGTAGCTTACCTCTTTCTCTTTTCCCTTTTCCTTAGATTTCAAGCTTGTTAGATTGGGATCGTAAAGTCGGAGTTACACAACACACTATCAAGCTTCTTTTGGTATATTTCATATTTTCAAGTGTAATTTATGGCATGTATAGAACAATTGTGGTTGTAAATAGCTATTTTGTATGCTTAAGTTATGTCACTCATATGTTATTTTGTGAGTCAATATTTATAAATGAAGTTTCTTTGAGTAAATTACTCTTGATTTGGTTAGTTTTGGTTACATTTATGCTTGAATGTGTTTTTGGGAGGCCAAAGCTTGGTACATAGCCTAACACTGCCTGTATGGCAGAGTACACGGGCGTGTGCTATGATCGTGTGGGGGTTGGTAGAATGCTCCACGGGTATAGGGCACGGGTGTGTCTAGACTGTGGACGACACACGTTCTGACTCTACGAGCGTGCCCCTAGACCGTGCCTCCCCTGCACCTTGATTTAATTTTTAATGTACCACATGGGTATTAGACACAGCCGTGTGTCTCAACCGCGTGAGGGTACACGGCCCCCAAATGGTCGTGTGGTGTGGCCGTGGCATAATGGACAGTTTCGTCCACGGTTGTCAAACACGAGCATGTGAAGACCACACAGTCTAATAACACGGCCATGCCAAATGTCACACGGGCGTGTGACTTCGTTTTTAAAGCGAAAAATTTTCTGAGTGTCTGAAATGATAGGATTCAAATCCTAATCGTCTTCAATGACTGTATCGTGTCTAAAAACCCTTGATAACGGTGATTATAAGTTGATTTTCATGTGATTCTGCGATTGTTTTCGAAATAGTTCTGTTATTGTTTCTCTGAATCCTGTAATGCCCTGTACACGATTCTGGTGACGGTTTCAGGTTAAGGGTGTTACAAAAAATGATGGTGTTTGAATGGTGTATGTATTTGAATGCTTAAATATATGAGAAATGTATACTTTATGATGTGATTGATTGGTAATACCTCATAACCCTATTCCGGCCACGGATACAGGTTAGGGGTGTTACATTTTGAAAGTATCTCCATGGAAGAAAATGATCCTGATTTAGTTTCGAGCTGGTTTAAGGGGATTCATAAGCTCGATTGGGACCTGAATTAGTTTGTTAGTCATGTTTTGCATAGATTATGAAATGGGAAATTGATTTTTAAGTCAGAATTGCATGTAATGATCTTTATTTTCTATGGTAGCATCTCATAGACCGAGTAAGGGGTGTTACATGCATGGTGCTTGAACATAATTTGATTGACAATTAGTGAATTGTGGTATGATTTTGTGTAATAGATTCTTTGAGTTGTACAAAATTGAATGATACTTGATGAATTCTATTATTTGTGAATAAATTTTTTAGTTCAATTAGTTATATTGTATAATAAAGTAAAGTTAATTAAAAATTTGTGAACTTTTTTCAAATTTATCCTAATGGTTAATATGTTTGTAGATATATGTGTACGTGCATGAATTAGAATTCAACATTATTCATGGAAATAAGTTGAAGCATGTTTTAGTTTTGTGATTGTTGAGATGTTCAAGGATAGCCTAAAGCATTGTTTCTATAGCCTAGAGCCTAAATGACTTACTTATATGCTATATTATCCCTAGTTCCAGTAATTTGAGCCTTTAATTATCTTTTCTTGATAAGCCTATTTCTTTCTAGACCTTGAGCCTAAAAGGACTTAAAAACTCAACCCTTCATCGTCCTTATTCTTGAGAGGCACTATAAAAGGATGTTAGGCCACGAACATTGAGGGGTAGGTTGAAACGTTTCAGACGTTGTAAAATGAACTTGAGTGAATAGTGAAGAGATGGTTTTATATGGCATGTATAAACTATTACAAAATGTGCATAAAATGAAATATGAATGAATAAAAGCATGGTGAGGGTAAAAAACAAAGCAAGCGAATAAAAAATAGTATTAAAGTTAAAATAATTGTGAGTGAAAAGAGTAGAAAAAAATTAAAAACATGCTCAAAATGAGAAATGAAGTAAAGAACATAAAATTTGTTTTCACTATCATAGTGCACTAGTACTTGATAAGTTGTGTATACTAGCCAATATCGAGCTATTTCTTCCATATTATTGGAGAGAAAAGGAATTCGAGAGAGGAGAAATAAGGTGGTGAGCTTAACGATCTCATATTGGGGGGAATAAGGGAAATGCCATGTGCTATACTATTAATAGTGCTTGAATCATTTTGAGCTGACATTTTCTTGAATTTGTACCAACTTTAGCCTTAGAACACTATAAGCTAAAAGTCTTATGTGACATTAACACTGATGTTTGTAAAATCAAAACTGGTGAAATTTAGGAAGAATGAATAAGTTAAATTCTTTCATGTATAGATGCATTATATCTACAAACCTTATTTTGATGGAATAATGTGAAAAATACTTTTTTGATAAATTTCCTCTATTTCTATTTACCCTATAACTTTTGGAGCTAAAATGGTGTGCCTTCAAAGTTGTGAATTTCCAATATATCATCTTTAAGTTGTATGGTAGAAGAATTTATTACACTGTATATATCCATTAATTGATTGTCAAATCTGTTCATTGTTTAAGGGTCGTCTTTTATGAATGTTTCTTAGGTGTTTGCTTGAGGATAAAAAAAGATTTAAGTGTGGGGAATTTTAATTTTCTGTAATTTGATATGTCAAATTAGTCTCTCCATCACCCTTAAAGAGCTTATTCTCGAGCAATTTAGATGTCTTTTTGTTACTTTTGTTGATTTTTAGTTTCATCGTTAATAAATTGTTTTTATTAGTTTTAAGCCATTTTTTATACCTAAATTGGCCAATCGTGCCATGGGAAACCTAACAAATTGATTGAGTGTTGTAGGGAGTTGCAGTGGTTTGAACGTGAAGAAAACATCACCTAAAAGGGGGTATCTAATCTACCATGAGTTACACTATTATTTACATCCATTTTACACATAACTTTAGCTTGTTTAATAGCTAAATCAAAGCATCTTAGTATATATTTAGGTTTTCATGCTTAAATTAGTAATTTATGCCTTTTAGTAGTTTTTATTACATTCTATATATCTAAATAAGATTACATGATCTTGTAGGACAAATCGGGAGCTAAAGATGCATATTCGGGCCGAAACTGAAGCTTATGTCACGAGACCAAGGCACTAATGTCCCTCCATTGAAATAGAAGCCAAAAATGAGTCTGGAGTGAATTGCCTTCAATATCACGACACGCTTCCTGCTGTGTTGCGACATACCCCTTGTGTTGCAACATAGCCCCTTTGCAGCCTAGAAAAATCCTACACGTGATAATTACGTTTTGGAGGGAAATTAAGTGTATTTGTTCTAGTCGAACTCTAAGGACTTTAAGGACAGTTTAGGCACTTTAATATTTCAAGTTTAGCCTATAATAAGGCCATTGTAATCAGTTTGAACATACAAGTGGAGGAAGACAGAAAATATTCTTAGGGTTTCTATTTCATTCTTAATTTTTACTTAAGGTATTTTATGTTCTTATAATCGGGAGATCTAATTCCAAATTGAGAATCTCGCGAGTGGAGATTGTTCTGGAGCCACGCTTTCATCGATAAATCCATGAGTATCTCTTTCCTTTATTCTATTGTTTATATCTTTTTTTTTGACATTATTAATTGAATGCTTGTGTAAAGATTATAATAAGTTTATACTTTATCTATATTTCATATGTTTCAATTGTATTAATCTTATTAATTGATTGAAAGGTAGAGTTTTCTTAGCGAATCAGCTGTGTGAAAGAGGAAGAACTTAAACCCTAGGCTTGACCATTCTAGGAAGTCATTTAGGTGGGAATTAACCCAAAATTGGTATGGCCTATCTGTTAACACCATAGCCCCGAATTAGTCTGAACTGTGAGGTCGAGAGATAAGTAGTTCTTGCTGACTCATTAGGTTTGTTGAACGCCAAGAGGCACAATTAGGTTGATGACTAGCTAGTTGAATAAAGCCTTATGTCAATAATTAATTAGGTAAATCAATTGGATCTAGGCTAATAGTCAGGATAAGGGATAGGAGAAACCGGTACATGAATTTAGGAGTAGATCTGGGCTTAATTTTATTTATTTAGTTTATTAATATTATCGTCATCTTGCTTCCATATTAGCACCACTAATTCGTGACTCAAGTAGATTAGTAATTATTTCCAATAATTGGCTTGATAGTAGTTTTCCCCAAACTACAATCCCTTGCGTACGATCCTTGGAGTACTTACCTACTTCATTGTAACTATATTACAACTTGACTTGTATACTTGTGGACACTGCCTAAATACCATATATTTCGTCGCAGTATTCACACTGTAGATATTAGTATGTCCAGAGACGATTAAGTTGTTTGTGTCGTTGTCGAGGGTTGTGACAATGATAATTGTTATTAAATCAATTACTTACAAATAATATTTGTTGAAAGATGAACGAGCTAGGTAGTGTACTAATTTTTATATTCATTAATTATGTTATTTTCATTTTCAATTTTTTTACCTCGTTGACTGGAAGATTTAATCATGGGAAAATTTTGATTATAGGTGGTTTAATGATGAAAAGACTTCTTGGGATGATGAATGGAATTGCATAACCGGTTGGTCGAACAGAGCTGCGAAAAACCAATAGAGAGATGATAACAAGTGTGAGGACAATGAGTACTCGTACAAACCTCTTTATGAGTCATACAACAAAGACAATGATATGCCCAAACACTCAGATGTGCCTCCTTGTGATTTGGATAAGATGCCATCATGTTAAACTTTGATTTGTCTAACTCCAAAAGATTATCAAACATGTCAGACATGATGGAACAGATGAGGAAAATGTTATAAGAAATATCTGAGGCGCTACCTCTATGGGAATATGTTGTGCATGATGTTCCTAACCTTGATCCTGAGGATCCTCGTAGTATCATTGATCACCTTGAATTAGACAATAGTAGTCAACAAGAGTTTGGAACCGAAGATCATGGGGATAAATTGAATATGGATGAAATAGTCTCTAATCCAATTGACGTAGGATTAGACATAATAATAGATGTAGTCGCTAACGTAAAAGTAGAAGTAACCACTAATGTTGAGCTTAAATGGATTCTAAATAGAGGTGTAGAAGAGCTAATACACCTTCTGGCCATAGCAAAAAAGGTATTGGCCGAAGAGATCGATGAGTTTGACTTATTCTCATCTGACAAGGGAATCAAAGCTCGAGCGACCAAAACTTCACATGACATGGAGAGAGGGAAACTTGAGGCAATAATACATCGAAAAATGATTTGGGGCTGGCTCGAATTTGGTAGCAAGTGGCTTGTAATGTGGATGTAGCGACAGTAAAAAGTAAGGCAATATCAATAGAATCGATCGAAGAGGCTGGTTCATATACATTGATAGGGGAACAAACGTTGGATCAAAGTGTCAAGAACCAGCTAAAAGTTCTTCTATGGTGGCGACACAGCTCCTCCCAATTTTTAAAGAACTTATATTTCCTGCTTTAAGTTTTCAGGTGTAGATACGATGGAGTGACATAATTGAAAAAAAATTGAAAAAGCTAGAAATTGGGCTCAATGTCGCGACATCGCACCCTAATGTCAGGACATCCTAGATAGAAGACAACCGTGCAACATTGAAGGCCAAGTTCATCTGAGACATTCTGTTGTAACACCCCTAACCCGTATCTGTCGCCAGATTAGGGTTAGGAGTATTACCAGACAAATCAGAACTTCTACAGATAATTCACATTTATTAACATCTTAACATAAAAGTACATCACCAAACAATCCCTTATGAAGGTCTACGAGACCTTAAACTTGCATTAGAAGAAGGTTGGAACTAAACCGAACACTTAGAAAATTTTTCTAAAACTTGAACATTTTTCAAAGTTGATGGTCAGGCTGTGTGCCTCATACGGCCACCAGACATGCCCATGTGTCCAGGCCGTGGCAAAACAGAGCATACATACTGACTTGTTCACACGGCTACGAGACAGGCCCATGTGCTTAACCATGTGAAAATTTGGGAGGCTACTGACTTGCACCCATGGCCACTAGACACACCCGTGTGCCTAGGCTGTGCCATTCCTGTAGGGTATACTGACTTAATCCAACAGGTACCCTAGGGGACATACGGCTGTGTACTATGACTGTGTGTCGCACATGGCTGAGACACACGCCCGTGCCTCTGCCCGTGTGGACAAAAATAGGCCATTTGAAAAGCCAACTTTGCTACCCAATTATGGGTCATCCCTACAAGTCAAAACCAATATTTTTATACCAACAATTCTCAACCAAAATATACTCAAAACACTCATCAGTATAACTAAGAATATCACCAATCAATTTATGCACCTTAACCAAACTAAAGCATTTCAATTCATGACTAAAACTTACCAAAGTCCATAATTTAACTCATACCAAAATAACCATACTTAACTAGGCTATTCATGCAATTTAAGATATGCCAAAACCTTGCATCACATATCACATACCCAAACAACCATATTCACAAACTTAGCTAGCCAAATCACATGGCTTAGCCTAATTATAATTCAAAATATACTTGCAAACCTCTCTAGCTTTTACATGCCATACTTAGCTATTCAAAAACACTATAAGTACCAAAATGAGTTCAGATAGGGCGATGATGATCCTTAATGATTCCTAAGCCTTTAGTAGCTTCGGTGATCTATGAAAAAGAAGTGAACAAACCAAGTAAGCTTGTAAGGCTTAGTAAGTCATAAGCAAGTAATTTAACATATGATCTTAACGTTAAAGCTACCATTCCATCAATTTGAACCATGAACAAGTCATGGCCCGAAGCCAACATTTTACCCTAGTGACATGTCACTACCTTACGAAAGTAATCTTACGATTCAATCAAGCTTTCTCAATCTCATTTTCTATTACTAACTCATCTACAACATCAATATCACTAATTCCACCTCCTCCAAGGTTCCATTCATTTCAATTCATTCAATATTAATGTAATTGACAACATTATAACTAAATTACTTCTTATGAACTTACCTCGAGTGTGTTTTGTTGGTTCAGTCAATTATTCGACAACTTTTTATTCCCCACGATCCAAGTCTGGATTTCACTTTTCTTGATCTTAATTAAAGAAACAAAGAGCTGAACCCTAGCTTGAATTTTCTTTTCTTTTTCCTTTGAATATTCGGCCAAATGAACATGAATATGGCCTTTTTAATCAATTTGTTTTATTTAAAATCACTTTAGTAACAATTTCCCATATTACCCTTAATGAATCATCAATTAAAACTATTTAAACCATGGACATATATGTCCACTAACCTTAAAATGGTTTAATAACCTTTTAAGGACTTTAATCATTACAAAACTTAGCAATATAATACATCAACAATTAGGATGCTACTTTTACCAACTATGCAATTTAATCATTCTTCATAATTAATCACACGAACGATCAAATTTTCGTACGAGACTTCCACACATACTAATTCACATATTAAAAACACAGAAAATAATGTAAAATATTTTTCTGACTAGGATATGTGGTCCCGAAGCCACTATTTCGACTAAGGTCTAAACTGGGGTGTTACATCTGCCATCCATTATCAATACTTATTATTTTTCCTCTTATTTTTATTTTTATTATATTTCATATTTTTTTTGTTGTAGTATTTTTTTAGGTACTTTTTCATCTGCTTGGAGCACACAAACCCCGAGATTATCATAACAACAGGGATTCAACCTACTTAGGGAAGTTTTCTTATTTGTACTTTAATTATTTTACATTATGGGCAATGTTTGTTCTAAAGTTTGGGAGGGGGCAGTATATAGGATTAGTTTGTGTGTGTTTTCATTTGTGTGTTTACTTTGATTTAGTTTATTATTTATTGAAAAAAATATTATTATTTTTGTTGCATGGTGCTTGGTTTATATTAATTTTATGAATAATGCTTGAAAATAATAAGCATGTAATGATCTTTTCCAAGCGTGAAATTTTTTATTGATAAGAGATAATTTGATTATATTTAAGGGAATGATTAGGTTACTTAGTTAAATTGTATAATAGATTAGAAGCACCTAAGTAAGAATGTTTGATGATGCCATATAAGATATAAGTCTTATAGATAGTTGTAGAGACATGAATGCTTGAATTGATTATTATCATTCTGTTTAATTTGAAGTATGAAAGAAATTGTGTATGGTGGGATTCTTAGGGATGACCTAAGACATCGCTTGAATAGCCAATTCTCAAATAACCATACCTTAATGCTATTAATCCCTATCATTATTTGAATCTGATAAGTCCTTTTTGTTGACAAAAGGCAATGAGCTTGGATGGGACATTTAGGGGGAAGAGAGGAAACAATGTCACGTGCCTAACTATTTCTAGTGTTTGAATCGTTTTGAGCCATATATTTCTTTAAACTCATACCGTCCTAAGCCTCAGAATGTTACAAGCCTAAAAGACCAATCTGACTTAAGCGTTCTGTGCTTAACTTCTAAAATTGCTAACAATTATACTTAATGAATATTTTTTATTCACATGAGTGTGTCTACTACATATCTGTTTGATTTATGTTAATGGAGATATTGTTAAATGTTTGTCATGAGAATTACTTCTAATTTGTTAGTAATGTAACTTTGTAAATTAATCCTAATTTACTTTAAAAAGTTTCAAGGCCTTAAACTATCAAGATTAAGTTACATGTGCGATAAGAATTGTTATACCTTTAATATTTGACAACCATGTTCATAGTAGTAATAAAATCTAAGGGACTTGTTCTTATTACTTGCTATGTGTCTAGACTTGGTTTGCTTGAGGACAAGCCAAAAGTCAAGTGTGGGGGAGTTTAGGTGTGAGGTTCTTATTTACATCCATCTTTACTAACTCTAGCCTATTTAAAGAAAGAAATTAAGTCATTTTCGTGTTATTTTTTATTATTTTCTTTTTTTTCCAATATATGTGTTTTGGTTGCGTGAGGACAAGTAACAATTGAAGTATGGGGGAGTGATCTAGCATGAATTATACTATTATTTACATCCTTTTTACACTTAACTTTATCTTTTTAATAGTTAAATCAAAGCATCTTAGTATATATTTAGGTTTTCATGCTTAAAGTAGTATTTTATGCTTTTTAGTAGTTTTTATTACATTCTATATATCTAAATAAGATTACATGGTCTTGCAGGACAAATCGGGAGCCAAAGATGCATATCCATGCCAAAATTGATGCCTATGTCACGATACTAAGACATTGATGTCTCAACATCGAAGGCAGAAGCCAAAAACGAGTCCTGGAGTGAAATTGCCTTTGATGTTGCAACATGATCCTTGCTGTGTCTGGACTTAACCCCTATGTTGCAACATAGCATCTTTGCAGCCACAAAAAATCCTGCACCTGATAATTACGTTTTGGAGGGAAATTAGATGTATTTTTCCCAGTCGAACTCTAAGGATTTCAAGGACAATTTAGGCACTTTAATATTTTGAGTTTAGCCTATATAAAGGCCATTGTAATCAGTTTAAACACATAATTGGAGGGAGACAGAAGATATACTTAGAATGAACTGTCTCTAAAAGTATTGAAAATGATTCCAGCTAGACGGCCTTTTCAGTACTGCTTCGATAGTGCGTCTTGCTTGGAGCATTTTTCCTCTACAAATTTTAACCCCCACTATCTGGGGCATTTTATACAAAGGAGTGAGATGCATTCCCTTAGGCTATAAATGACCGATATTTCAGCCTCTAATGGCATAAGTTGGAGCAATAGAAATTGAAGAAGTTCAGAAGAAAAGAACTTCAGAAGAATAGAAGTTAAGGTTGAAGGTATATGTTGATTTTTCGTGTTAATATTTATATAAAGCATTATATTTATTGTATAATGTTTTGATTTTTCGTGTTAATTTTTTGTGTTTTGAATTTCTCTCGACAGATAAATTGGTTGAAAATGAGTGGATGAATTAATGCTATTATTTATTACGACGGTGAGGTCCGTGGCACTGAGAACGATGTGACTTTTTTATCGGAGAACACAATGCAATTGGGTTTTAACCAAAATATAGGGTTGACAGAACTTCGTAAAAGAATTGGACGAAAAATCTTCAGATCTATTGGAATTAGAGTTTTGTCTATTAAGTATCGATTTTTTGTTTCCGTCGATCCAGTGAGATATGACTCATTTGATATCAAAGGTGCTTGAGGCTTAGAGGCGATGGTGCAGATGCACCTTGAAAGTGGATCACCATTTCTTGAGTTATATGTGGGAATTTTCAAGACCGGATGAAGGACTTTCAACGTTAACATCTCTTCCTATCTGAGAGGTGAGAATGGTTGAAATTGTCGATAGGATAACGATTCTGTTAGAAAGTTCCCATTATGATATCCTAGGATCATCAATGGGAAGACACTTATTTGTCTCAGCCTTATATTTCAATCGTGGGAGGTAGAACACCGAAACATCAAGTTTTAGTGGTAGAACTTAATACACGACCCCTACAAGATACTTAGTTTGTAGATCGAACATGTACCTCGGTGGGTCAATGTTCGACACTTACTAGGGAATGACATCAACCTTTAGTGGTTGGCAATCAACATGTGATTTTGGACATTCTGAAATGTACACAAAAATAGATTATTTACTCCCTATAACGTCCACCGGCAAGAGGACCTCCAACATGGCAGATGTTAGTGGGTTGGAGAATGAAGATGACAATGAATTTGAAGTGGGTCCACCTTGAGAACCTTGTGTCCATGGTTTAAAAGTTGGATTATTTTTTGAATTGGAGCTTGTCACCACTGAACTTGAAGGGGGTGATGAAGATAAAGAAGAAAAAGATCCACGATTTACGTCATACTAGATGCCAGCCCACATGCATAATGTTGATCTTTTTCGCAGAGGATACGTTGGAGTTTACAGACCTACCACACAGGAGGCCTGGTCACAGAAGTGCACTGTTGGATTTGGGTGATTTGGAAGTGGGTAGGGAGCTTTCTAGTTAAGATGGTTTTCTCACAGCATTGAAGTGATACAACATCAAGAACGGGGTTAACTTACACGTGGTTAAATCCAAATATGAGCAGTTCAATAGGAAATTTGCGACTTTAGACAACAATTGCTCATGAAAAATCATGGTTTTTGTTAGGAAGAAGACGGGGTTGTGGACGATTAAAAAGTTCACCGGTCCATAGTAATGTGTTGCCTCTGATACATTATCACTGGGGTTTTAGGGTTTTATTTGGGGTTTAAGGTTATTTTCAATTAATTTAACATACTCATGGGATTGCAAGTGTTTCACGAGATTATCCAAAGCTGGATTCAGATATGATTGCGGGCTTAATACTAGCGATAGTGAAAGTGGATTCGAGGACTAACATGTTGATTTTAATTGCCAATATCCGTAGCCAATTTAATTATATGCCTTTGTACCGCTAGACGTAGATAGTTAGACAGAAGACCTTAGAGAAGATGCATAGTGGTTGGGACACATCATATAACGAAATATGGGAGTGGTGTCAAGTGTTGAAGAGATACGTACCTGGTTGTGTAATAGATCTTGAAATGAGTATCGCATACTACAATGATCGCTTGCTTCGTGGGTGCCAAGTGTTCAAGTGCTTGTTTTGGACCTTCAAGCAATGTTGGGATGCATTCCAGTACTGCAAGCTGTTGGTACAAATAGATGGTACCTTCATGTATGGTAGATATACCTATCGGTTGTTGTTGGCTGTGGCACAGGATGGTAATTAGAGGATCCTTCCAACTGCATTTGCAAACACACCAGGGAGAAAGCAAACTACCGAGATTTCTTTTTGTCTAAGTTGAAGAGACATGTTTGCCCTCAACCTGATATATGTGTCATCTCGAATCAGGGAGATAGAATACTTCTCATAATTGAACGACAAGGAAGCTTCTAGGATCGCACACACCATTGGTACTACCTAAGGCTTGTTAGGTCCAACTATTACCAACAACATCAGTCTACCATTGAATGACAAGAAGTGACGAACAGGGGTATCTGATTGTCAACAATATTATTTGGCTTATAATATTTCGTTTGTATTTTAATTTGGTATGTAATTATCGCTATGCTGTTATATTGACAGGGTATGAGATCATGAAGGACCGTTTTGATAAGATATTGACAATATTATGGTCAATTAACTCGGCAAGGGCAACATATCTCAAAAACATACCATTCGAACAGTGGACACAAGTATACGATGGCGGGCTACAATATGGCCACATGACATCGAACCTTAGAATACATCAATTCTATTTTAAAGGGAACACATTATTTGCTAATAATCGCAGTTGTGAAAGAAATATACTTTCATCTAGTAGAACTGTTCCCAAAGCAAGTAGTGAGTTATGCAGGGAATTACAGGGAGGCCATGTATGGTGTCTAAAGGTAGTGGAAGAAATTAATAATGGTAAGGCACGAGCAAACTGCATGCACGCAGTTTGTAACTCATACAATGACTTGTGGTTTTGGGTGATGGAGTTTGACAAGCTAGACCAAGGTATTGCCCTGGGGGTGTACCGAGTACACTTAAGAAATAGGACTTGCGACTGTGGGATATGTGATGCACTTTGTACCCATGTGCTCATGCAATTGTAAGTTGTATGAATCTCCGTTTGGATCTAATGGGCTTTGTCTACGATGTGTACAAATTAGAAAACTCGTACAATGTGTGGAGACACATATTCACATCATCCCAGATAGACGTAAGTGTCCATCTGCATCACTTGCTCCACTATAAGTTTTTACCTAATAGATATCTAAATCACAAACCAAAAGGTCAACCGTGCTCGACTTAAATACACGACAACTTGGATATTCAGGAGCACTCAAACCAACAGAGGTTATCCGATTGGTATAGGAACCCAGGTCATACAATGTCATCCTATCCACATCAAAGCTAAACATTATAATATGTTTTCATGGGAATTGTTAGCCATTATTAATCTAAAATAAATTTAATATTTGTTCATTTGAATTTTCAACAAAAACATTTGATATTCAGGGAAATAAGATTAGCTATATTTAGTTTACTCCACTGTAACTTCTAGGAGATAAGGCTGGTGGCTTCAATTTGCTTCACTGCAACTTTAGCAAGATAAGATTTGCCATAATTTGTA
Source organism: Gossypium stocksii (assembly GCA_020496765.1). NCBI lineage: Eukaryota > Viridiplantae > Streptophyta > Magnoliopsida > Malvales > Malvaceae > Gossypium > Gossypium stocksii. The sequence continues at coordinate 40,846,602 of CM035630.1, read as the reverse complement.
GCTTCAATTTGTTCCACTGCGACTCAAGGAAAATAAGATTTGCATTCTTCAGTTTGCTCTACTACAACATCAGAGAGATAAGAACTGGTAATTTCACCCTACTCTATTGCAACTTCAGGGAGATAAGGCTTGCTTTCTTCAGTCTACTCTGCTGCAACTTTAGGGAGACAGGACTTGCTTTCTTTATTCTACTCCACTGCAATATCAGGGAGATAAGACTGGTGGCTTCGATCTACTCTACTACAACTTCAATAAGATAAGATCCACCATTTTTGATCTACTCCATTACAACTTCAAGGAGATAAGATCTACAACTTTAATCTACTCCACTACAACTTCAGGGAGATAAGATTTGTGGATTCACCGATGTTGCTACACTGTCTTCTAGGGGATTTGACCTGTAGAATCAGTTTTATGCTTATGCCAATGATTAGGATGTTATGATCAGAAGGAATCAAATGCTCCTAACTAGATGTGTTTTGAATGCAGAAATGTCATGAGAATGATCCCCTTTTAATGCTTAGGGTGTCATCACTCATTGTTCATCAGGGCTTTATCACTAACGTCTTCGCTGCCATCCTGTTCGGCTGGTATTTTGACAGAAAACCCAAGGAATCAAACATACTGCTTAGCTGGTTTGCTCCATTGTAACCTCAGGGTCCATTCCACTGTACCTCTGGGACATAAAGTTTGTACCATCTTCAAATCATCCTACTGCAACTCAGGGGTATAGAATCTGAATCTTTTTCCATCCATTCCCACTACAACTCAGGGGTATAGGATTTGTGGCTTCTTCAATCAACTGATCTGTAACCATTCTCTAGGTGACTCGACCAGATGTGTATGCATGAATGTAGAATGTCATTTTTTGAGAATAATCTCCTCTTTGACATTACCTATTGCTTATTGAGACTGTATCACCGATGCAATATGTTGTCTTCTCTTTGACAGAAAATCTAAAGAGATAGTCTTGATCTCGTGATGATGAAGTAATAAAATCTATCATACCTAGAAACTAACTAATATCACGATACAAGCAAGTGCACCTATCGAACAGTAGTATAGTTAGTGGCAAGACCGGAATATCGAATCTAAGGAACTAAAAGTACTAGTAAGGACTTCCTTCCTATTATCTAGCCTAAAAATAAAGAGGTAGTTTGTGTAAACTAATTAATTCTAAACTAAACGAAGGATGCGGCAAAGAGTAAATTAGGAAATTGCTTTTGGGAAAACTGATTGATGAGGGTAATACCTAAGGAAGAATCCACCTAGACTTCACTTATTATCTAACTCTGAACTAGACAATTTCTTCATTTAACTTGATCCGTAGAGACCCTTAAGTTATGTTAATACCTCTGTCGAGGATAAGAACAACTAATCCTAGGTTGATTAATTGAAATCTCTTTCTAATTAAAACCCCTAGTCTTGCATTAACTTGATCTATGGCTCCCTATATTAGATTTAACTTTAATCCGGCAGATTTTCATCGTCCTATTCTAGGATTACGATCAACTCCGTTTAATTGTGTTGGATCTACTCCTATACAGAGACTTTTGCTGCTCTGTATAAGCACATTCGACTTAAATTAATATCCCGAAAATATGAATTCAAGAGTTAAAAACACAATTGAGAACAAATCAAATATTTATCATATAGTTCAGACAATAATAACAAGATTCGTCTTAGGTTTCATCCCCCTTAGATATTTGGGGTTTTAGTTAATAATTATAAAAAGAAACATCTCAGAATAAATAAAATAACAAAACATAAGAAAACTCAAAACTCCTGAAAGGATAGGAGGGAGATCCTCAGTCTTGATGTAAATCCTGGCTTCTAAGATGGATCAATCTGCTTTCCTTCGAGTAATTCCCTACCTCTAGCTCTTTGTCTTGGCAGGAGGACTGAGTTGGTACTGTCTTGTACTGTCCCCTCTATTGTACACCCTTGTAGTTGCCTCCTAGTGTCTTTATATAGAGTTTAGAATGTCTTTCTTAGCCCCTAAGTAGCCTTTTCTGAGTGAAATTGAACTTCATCATGATAGGGACACGCTAATGTACCACGCCCATGTGAGTCGATGTGGAGGCCGTGCTCGGGCCTGTTAATATGGCACGGCCGTGTGACACGCCCGTGTGACGAACTTCCATGCCGTGTTGATTCATTGTGTTGGCCCATTTTCTCTATTTCGGCCCGTTTCTTGTTCTTTTCACTCCCCTAAGCTCACCTGAGTATAAAACATGAAATTAAAGGTTTAGGAGCATCAAATTCCACAAATCAAGGAATAATTCATCCATAAATGTGCTAAGCATGAAGTAAAAACATGTATAATTTACGGTTTATCAAGACACAATTTAGACTTCTCTTCCTGAAATATTTCCAACCCTTAGGTTTGGTAAGTTCTAAACAATAGTCATGTTTCAGGTTCTTGCATTATTTAGAAGCTTTCAAAGTAATATGCGAAACTCCTTTTATGAAAGTATTATTAGTCCATTAACCGTTATTTCAATGCAAAATGCTTGAAAAAGATCATAACAATGGACAAGAATGGAATTAATTTGGAACATATCTCGAAATGAATAAATTAGAAAAATTAATCGAGAATGCATCTTGAAAAGAAAAATGTACTCAAAGATAGCAAATTCAATATGAGTGGGACGAAGAACTAGGTGCCCCAGATATCGCAACTTGAGCTTCTCTGTAAAAACTTTTTGAAGACCATTTTGAGCTCAATATGTGTTTAGGGAATCCAAAGTACTTTGTCGATGCCTCAATATGTAACATACCTCCTCCTTGTTAATTCAGGCAAAGTAAGACTACCGTATGCCCCACTTTTGATCAAAATTTGAGCCACCCTTTTTGGGTTTTCAACTCAAAACCCATTTGGTCTCAAGGTGCCCTTTGCGGGTTTTCACCTTGGCCTCTCCATTTTTTCTTTTTTCTTTTTTTCTTTTTTTTGAAGGCCTCAAAACGCCTTTTGCGGGTTTTCACCTTGACCTCTCCTCTTTTAGGTATCTCGGGACTGAATCCAAATTTACAGGATTTGGTAGATCTTTGCCATCCATTTCGATCAATATCAATGCTCCTCCAGAACAGACCTTCTTTACTACATAAGGTCCTTCCCAGTTTGGCATCCACTTTCCTCTGAAGTCCTTTTGTATAGAAAGGATCTTCCTCAATATTAGGTCCCCATCATGAAATTCTTTTTGGGTGGACCTTTTCCTTCCTAAGTTCGCATCACCCATTTTTGGTACATTTGACTATGATTAATACTTTCAAGCCAGGTTCACTGGAGACATTCTACTTCATTCAATTCTTGACTCAATCAAAGCTTGGAGGAAAGAAATCTCGATTCCATGAGCAAAACTGCTTTTATTCCATAAACCTATGAGAAAGCTGTTGCCCTAGTGAAAGTCCTGGCCGACGTTTGATAAGCATAGAGAGTAAATGGTAGCTTCTTATGCCAATCTTTACAAGTCTCAGTCATCTTTTACAATTTTTGTGTTTTCGTTTTTTTTAATTTTTTCTGTACTTTTGTTTCTCTCTTTTTGGCTGCCTTTGCTGCACTGTGATATGTCGCCTAATCTTTGAATAGACTGCAATCTTTTGACATTGTGCAGTTGGATATGATCTTTTCTAGGCCTTTTTTTGTTGGAAATTTGATGACTTTGGCATATGAAGCTACTTTCACCCTCTTAATGGAGTAGTCGACAACCACAAAGATGAATCAATGTCAGTTAGAAGCTTTTGACGAGCTCGACCCCATAGCACCTATGCCCCACATATAGAAAGTTTGTGAAGAAATGACCGAATTTATGGCATAACTGATGCAATCCCCTTCCATGGTGGATTAGCAGTACCTGAACCTCATGATTAGCCTAGCTTATGGTAAAACCATTAGCATGTGTCCTTCTAACACCCTTATAGACTTCTTTTGGCCTTAACAACATCCATAGGTCTTAGTAGCATAGGTCTATCTTGATATGATTATTTGAAAGCATCTTTGAATTCAATGACGTTTCGTTTTGTCTTTGTGGTAATGCAGGCTCTGATCTTTTCCTCTTTCTCTTCTCCTAGGCTTACCGTCCATTGACTTTTTGTAAGGTAGGATCCATTTTCATCTTGTTCTACCATCCTTAACAAATCAAGAGGTAGGTTACAATCTCTGTCATCTTCAAAGTCCTGAGATCCCCCTAGACACATATCTCATTCAAAAGGAGATTCTGAGTCAATAGCAGCGTCGCTCATGTCGTTGATATCTGGGGACCTATTATAGGCACAAAGGTAGATTCCAAAGAATAAATGATTCTAAGGATAATTATTTATATGGTATGATCATGAATGAAGAATAAAAGAATATTTCAAAGAAAGTCCAAAGAACAAAAGAATCTATACATGGAAAGAATAAAAAAATATTTGTTCAAAAAAAAGATGCATTTTATTGAAATAAAAATTTTGAACACAAGCTTATTTCAAAAAAGGATTCTTATTGCTTCTAGGCTTAAAGTAGCAAGCGTGTTTTGAATATTACTCTAGATTAGCTCTAAAAATACAGGGATCTCTTCCACAGTCCCATTGTTCAAAACACTCCCAAGTATGCAAGGGCAGACACTTAAAAACTTTTATTCGCCGCTATCCATGTTCAGATTCCTCGACATTCCTTTCGGGCTTTTGACTTCTTCAAGGAATCACAACTCTCTTGCCTCTTCCTTCAATTATCGCATTTACTACCTGATTAGGTTCTGGTGAATTGTTGAACTTCACAATTCCCATTTTAATGAGCCTTTCGACTAGCTTTTTGAATGTAGTGCAATTTTTACTTGAATGTCCCGTTGTTCCCTCGTGGTACTCGCATTGGGCATTCGCATCATACCATTTTGGGAACGGAGGTTGCACAGGTTCTGTGTAGAACAGAGACACCGCATGCACATCAAAAATATTTTGATACAGCTCCTTATATGTCATCGGGATAGGTGTGAACTGGAGCCTTTCTGCATTTAGCCTGGAGTTGGATTCTTACTTTGAAGAGCCTTGATAGCTAGTGGTTACGGCCCTCGGCTAGCCTATAGTGACTGATTTTGAATGCATGCTCAGGATATTTACTTCATTTTCCCTATTTCTCGAGGTTGTTCTTCTGACACCTTCTCTCGCATCTATCCTCCCACTTCTTATTGCGTTTTCAATCATCTCACCGAACATTACTCTATCTAAAAAGCTCATAGTAGCACTTCCCAACATATGACTAATGAACGAGGCTTTCAGAGTATTGATGAAAAGTATTGTGATTTCTTTTTCCAGAATATGTAGCTGGACTTGCGCTGCTACCTCTCTCCATCTTTGTGCATATTGCCTGAAGCTCTCACTCTGCTTCTTTTCCATATTCTGTAGTGTAATTCTATCGAGTACCATGTCTGTTACATGGTTATATTGCTCCATAAAAGCTTGTGCTAAATCTTTTCATGAATTGATTTTAGCACGACTCAATTGGTTATACCATTTAGCTGCTGACCCAATCAGACTGTCTTGGAAGTAATGGATTAATAGTTGGTCATTATTAACATATCCTGTCATCCTTTAACAGAACATCGTGATGGGAGCTTCAGGACAACTAGTTCCATTGTACTTTTCAAACTCTGGAGTCTTGAATTTTGGCGGGAATACTAGATCTGGAACCAAACTCAAATCTTTGGCATCAACCCCACAATGGTAATCAGCATTCTCCATTGCCCTAAGTTTTTCCTCCAACCACCTATACCGATCTTCAAGTTGTTTTGGCAGTTCCACCCTTGCTTTTTCTATTCTTGCCATTTCGTCTAGATCAGGAACTATAGAATTGATTGGATTGCCCCCCGAATTAGAGTCTGAGCCTATTAGGTAATCCATTGGTGTCGAGGTACCGACTTAATTTTGTTGGGGTCTAATAGTGACGGGTACCCCTTGTGGATGCTTCTGAGCATTTGTTGGGGAAAAACATGGAGGGTAGAGAGAGTCCTTGTTGTCATCTCTATTGTTGACCACGAGGCCTTTCCTTTTTTCAAGCACCCCGGCTAGTAATTGGGTCAACTGATCCATCATATTCCTTTGGGACTCTAGCATTTGGTCCTTCATGTCTTGCTGGATCTTGGCCAGTTGCTCTTGCATTTGCATTTATAATTGGTCTTGCATGTCTCTTTGAAATTGTTCTAGTCTTTCCAACTCTGGTCCATATCTTTCGTTTTAGCGCAAGTACCGTAATGATACTTAGTCGATAGACTTTTGTCGGTTTCTAGGTTTACTGTAATAATTTTATGTAATTAGGGTCATTTTGTGAAAATCTAATGCATATGATGTAATGTAATGCAAATGCATGAAATGAATACAAGAAGAAACAGAGGCGTTGATTCTGAATTCAATTCCATTAAAACAACTTTTCTAGAAAATAAATTTCTTTACATAAAACAGATTACATATACGGCCTTGTCCTCATATTCTAAGTGAAAACCTCGATCCATTTCTTCGTAACTGGACGTTAAAGTCAAATCTCGCGAACCTTCCAATAGATGTCTCTTACTAGCTCTTTTTTGCTTGATTCGAGCCGCAACTCACTGCTCATTTATCCCCGCGGTACTCGTTAGCTCCTTTGAGATGTGACAACTCCCAAATAATCTTTATTAACTTGAATCTTCAAGCAACGAAGTAAAGTCGCGTATTCCTCCACGGACTATCAACCTTCTCTCGTTGTTTATTTGAACCATATTGGGACAGCCGTATTATATTCCACTTTATCAAGAAATCCATTTTCCATGACAAGCTTTTCTATTAAGCAATCGAATTTGAATCAACACCTCTTTTCTATGATGAGAATGTAATGCAATCAAAACAAAAGAAAACACATTAGCACAGAAGAAATAAATAACAAAATAAAGCACCTATCCGGGTGACCACTAGGGTTTGGCGCGGCTCTACCTAAGGTGGGCTCTTAGGGCTCTCTATATGGGCTTTGGTTTTAGAGAAAGGGTACCTGAACCAACAGATTCCTCAATCCTCACCCATTATAAGCTCATATGGACCGAGTTCAGTTCAGGGGAATACATTTCCCTATGGCCATGCGAAGATGAAAATCTCACGAAGACATAGGTACGGATGTATCCCGGAAGCAGTCCACTAGCCCATGCGGAGGTGAAAACCTCACGGAGGCATAGTTTCTCACTCTCACTTAAAAGGTGTAACCAAACGGTCATGCAATGCAATGTGCGGGAATAAAACTCGAAATAGAACAAAAATATGAATAAAACACAATGGATGAGATGCAGTGAAAGGATCATATATTAAAATTAAATTTTCAATTTTTGATAAAAAGACAAAAAATAATCAATTTACGGCTTGACTCTCTTAACATCCCCAGTGGAGTCGCCAAGCTGTCGAAACCATTTTTAATTTTGAAAAACGGGGTCGACTTTAAAAAAAAATGAAAATGGAGTCGCCACCAATCTTTTTTGTTTAAGTGTGATTGGATCACCTTATAAAACATTTTTTATTTAAAATATTGATTTTGGCTTATGAAATTATAGAAACAGGTTCGGGAGTCGGTTACGTACGAGGAAGGATTAGCACCCTCTCAACGCCCAAAATTGGTACCTATTGATTAAAATACGGTCCCTTTAAAAATGCTTGAACAATTCGAGTTAAAATTTAAGATTCTCTTGTTCTAAAAGAATAAAATATCACATCCAGCACATTAGGATACGACATTTTAAACCTCGAAACCAAAATCATCTCATGATTTGCAAAACTCATGCCTTTTAAAAAAAATTTAAAAAGGATATTTAGTTATTTGGTCAAACGGAAAATCAAAATCCAGCACGTTAGGGCATTATTTCCCGAATTTCCAAACACAAAATTTTACCTTATTTAAAAAACTTCTTTTTGAATTTTTAGGAAAATTGATGCAATATTGAAACGATGCATAAAAACTTTGATAGAAAAATAACAATATGAAAATACAAATAAATATCTTATAGAACACAAAATGACAATAATCACATCATATATATTATTTAGGAAACTAACATCAATAATCAAAGACAAATGAATTAAAAAGCCATATATAAAAAATTGAAAAAAAAACAAAGCAAATTGAAATAAAATGTAAAAACAACCTAAAATGATAATAAGAAAAATGAAAATAATAATGAAAAAAATAAAAACAGCTTGAAATAAGTACTACATAAAAATTTGGAATAAGTAAACAAAATACAAATTTGCAAAAAGGTGAAAATAGAATAAATCTCTATACAAAAATTATAAATAAATGAATAAAAATAAAAAGAATAATTAATAATTAAACAATTAAATGGATAAATAAAAAAAAGTTTAAAAAAAGGCCTAAGCCAACCTAACTCCCACAATATTAGGATTTGACGAAATTCCTCCACTAAAATCAAACTCAAACGAAAGCAACTAAAAAAACGAAGATGAACGAAGAACAAAATAAGAACAAGCCACAGAAAATAAGAATGCAAGAGAGAGACAGAAATTTGAGTGAATGCTCTCAAGAATTCTTATTGCTCCCAAAACTCAAGTGATTTACAATGAAGGGAGTGGCCTCTATTTATAGTTGAGCCTCCCCAAATCCAATGGTACAGAGCAATTACATCAACGGCTAAGATTGAAGGGTATCTACAAATTAAATCTCTAAGATTACAAAATCATATCTTCTAAGATTGCATATCATATCTAAGATTGCATATCCTTGAAGATTATGTTTCCATATGCGTCAATGTTGTAGATGGACCTTCAATCTTTTCAAGTAATGTGCCATTCCGATCAGGCCAAATGATATATTTGTAATTTTGGACTGGACTTGGACTTTGTTTTATTATTTTTTTTGTATGGACTCGGGCTAAATTGGCCTATTACATTTGTTTAAATCAAATTTTATTACAATGTTATGTGAAAATATTCAAGGTAAATTTGAATTTTGATTAGGATTTAATGGATAGCTAAATCAAATAGTGAACAAAAAAGAATTCAAAGGAACTTATATTAATTTAAATGATACAATTTACAATTCATCAGTGCATATGCTGCTCAGAGTCTGTGCCACATTGGGGTGGTCGACGGTTACACGCTGAATTTCCTCTAGGTTCAACTTCTAACCAAGGTTGTGGTTGTGGTTGTTGGGGTTCGCCTTCGGTCAATGTAGATCCTTGCATTCATGCAACCTTCGGTCCATACCTAGGTGGTCAGGAAGATGACCCATATTGATTGAACAAAGATGCTGGAGGTGTTTACGTCACCCACGACGAATAAGTGTAACTATGTTGAGTCTTATAAGTTGATGGGATATCAAATGGACTCCTTGTCAGTGCCTCATACATAGTTGGCCTATACATCATCGTATGCGTCGTCGTCATTGGGAAATGATATGGCCCGGGTGTATACCTCATCGGTGATGGATGACCAATAGTCCAACCTGACATAGGACTAGAAACAGAAAAATGTAGTGCAATATTTTGTGCTTGTATGAAAATAAAAGAGTTAGGATACCGACCAAAATAAGATGGTATGTAATGAAGGGGTTGTGGTGAAGGCAGTGGTGCTGAGGCCGTTGAGGCCGATTTTTGCACGGGTGCTAATGATGGGCCCGTCTTGCCACCCTTTGGATTTGAATATGCCTGTCATGGCCTACTCGTATGGGGATGCTGATGCCTCACCTCAACGATCAATAAATATGGCTTGCCATGGATCCTAAACCATGACATGTAATTCGGATCACATGCTAACTCTAGAACAAGAATTGCGTCGCGAGTAGGTAAAAAATCATACCAATTATTCCACATCTCGATGTATTGCAAGTGGAATACTGGCCAATTCATATTTGACCATCGTAAGTCGATATGATGCAGATAATCAAGCTCCTAAGGTGCCACGGGAATCGATTGCCAGAATCTAGACTATCGCAACACTTAATTTGCCTCGTGCATCTCAAAAGTAGTATATACTACCAATGAGACCTTAACGTGCCAAGCATTAGGATTTACAAGGAATTCATCAAGAATTACTGCCCGCATTGCGAGGTCCTCGTATGGTGTCCATTCAAACTATATGAACGTGACCAAAACATTAGTTATTTCTATGCTACTTAATACTAAATACGAAATCGATTACGTTATTTGTATATAGTTCAAAATTAAATAAATATATACCTTCGCTTCTGATCGTTGGTCCAATAGAAGCCATATATCTTCAAATTCGGTAGGTAATCCCACGTGACTCGGGGCTTGGTTCCACCCATTTAAATAACTTATTATCATAATAATTTTATTTTAAATCAATTTAATAATGGCAATATATACTGGATTTTACCTTGTTACGAGTGGGAATGTATATGGGTAGTCCACTCGAGGACATAAAAATGGAAGGTGGTACTGAGCCCATGATTGTAGTAGTAAAAGGCAACCACCAATTTTGATTTTTTCTGGTTTCTTCGTCGACTCATCTCCCGGTACAATGTCGCCAACACTGTAAACTCCCAACCGAGTTCGCCAGCTTGTCTAAAATCAACGAGTTTCAGCAACTACCTTAGATGTACAAGGTTTCATAACTTATCAAGCATCAAAATACCCTTGATAATCTGAAGGATGTACGCTTGAGCGTATCGTAATCTTCTCTCTTTAGTAGAATTCTCTGCCAACTTCACGAAATCATTTCGTAACCACTCATTTCGATTCGACCTCCGGTAATCATCTTCGGTTCCACAACCAAAAGTTCATAACATACGGTCCCCAATTAGTAAATTGAACAGAGCCGGTGACAACTGATCCGTCCATGGGTAACCCTAATTGTAACTGCACGTCCTGTAGAGTGATAGTACACTCATTGCATGGAAGATGGAATGTGTGCATCTCTGGTCTCCACCTCTCCACCAACGCACTCTTAAGTTTCTGGTCCAACTTACGCCCCCAGCCTGAGTAGGCCACATGGAAAAAACTAGCTTCCCTCAAGTATGTTTCCATCAATGGTGATGGAGGACCGAGTAGATTACGAATATGGCATTGCAAAATTTGATCTTCCACCTATTTACATAAAAAGTTATAAAAAAATATTAAGTTCAACTATAACTATGAAATAAAAAAATTTAAAAATTTTAGAATTTTAAAATTTATTCTTACCATTTGCAGTTGATTGACAGAGATATGCTTGTCATCAAGACGAATTAGAGACCCGACCATTGCTTAATTGAGCACGAACAAATTTTTAATAAAAATACTAATTCTTGGAATTACTAATAAAAAATAAAAATATTAATTTAGATAAAAATAGAATTTATGATAATAATTTGAGAGCTTTTTGAGAATTGTGAGAAATTAGGAGCGAATTTGTGAGAATTGTGTGTGAAAAATGTGTGTGTGGGGGGTTTATACTTTTTTTTGGACTGTTGGGGGGTCCAACAGTTAGTTCAAATAGCCATTAGAGTTGGTCGTTGGAGTACGGGCAAAAGGGCACCCTTGTGGACCCTTTTTAGTAAAATGCTTCCACATCAGTGCGTTTTACCTGACATCAGGGAAAAAAGCGCTGAGCTAGACATGCTTTTTTGCGTTTCCCTTGAAAATAGTGCCAGCTTAGCGCTCTTTTGTAAAAAGCATCATTTCTGTTATTTTTGAAAAAATCGTCCTATTTTTGTAAATTTTTTTTGGAAATGGGCCTTTTTTAGTCAATTGGTCAGAAATCAATTGCTCCAAATATGTTATTAAAAATATATAGATAAATAAAATAGAAAAAAATGAAAAAGTTTAATTGTCATTCTGTACAAAAAAGAAATTTTGGGATTGCTGAATCACAGATGAAATAAATATATAAAGCAACAGAGTCATCATAGTATTTTTGGAATTTTTTGAAAAAAAGAAGGGTGGTAATTGGATTATTTAGTGATATGGGTCTAATAGATGCTCTCTATATTTTCTCTTTTTCTTTTTTCGATAAAAGAAAAAAGAGAAGTCCATTCTCACAAAAAATGCCTGTACGGTTGTTCAATTCTATCTCTTTTTTTCTTATAATTCTTTAGCTATTTTTAGCTATTCTTCTTGCTTGATTATATGAGTTAGAAGAATCTTTCATTATGTTATATCATCAGGGTAATGATATATCAACCTGCTAGTTCTTTTTATGAGGCACAAACAGGAGAATTTATCTTGGAAGCGGAAGAACTACTTGTAATAGGCCAATTTAGGTCGGGCCCATAAAAAAAATAATAAATTCAAAATAATAAAACAAAGTCCAAGTCCAGTCCGAAATTACAAATATATCATTTGGTCCGATCAGAATGGCCCATTACTTGAAAAGATTGAAGGTCTATCTACAAGCTTGATGTATATGGAAACATAATCTTCAAGGATATGCAATCTTAGATATGATATGCTTGATGTATATGGAAACATAATCTTCAAGGATATGCAATCTTAGATATGATATGCAATCTTAGAAGATATGATTATATAATCTTAGAGATTTAATTTGTAGATACCCTTTAATCTTAACCGTTGATGTAATTGATCTGTACAGTTAGATTTGGGGAGGCTCAACTATAAATAGAGGTCTCTCCCTTCATTGTAAATCACCTGAGTTTGGAGTAATAAGAATTCTTAAGAGTATTCACGCAAATTTCTCCCTCTCTTGCATTCTTATTTTCTGTGGCTTGTTCTTATTTTATTCTTCGTTCATTTTCGTTTCTTTTTGTGTTGCTTTCATTTGAGTTGGATTTTGGTGGAGGAATTTCATTGAATCTTCATATTGTAAGAGTTAGGCTGACTTAAGCTTTTTTTTTTTTAACCTTTTTTATTTATCCATTTAATTGTTTAATCATTAATTATTCTTTTATTTTTATTCGTTTATTTGTCCATCAACTTTCTTATTTACATATTGTTCATTCATTTAACCATTCTTATCATTATTTTATTTTCTTCCATTAATTATAGACTTTATTTGTTTTTTAATATTATGGAGCACACATGTTGTTTATTTTTTAAAGACTCGTGTTATAAATCATCCATTTTAAATTGTTTGATTATTTGCTTTAAAATTTTTTCCATATATTATCAATTGCAAATTTTTTTTATACTATCTATTTTATATACTATTTATTTTTAAGATGTTTTGTGTATAACTTGTTCTAAATTCCTTATTACACAAAATTTATTTTTAAACTCATTTATATATTATTACTTTATATATTACCTATTTTCATTTTATATATATTATTTATTCCAAACTTAAACATATATTACCTACTGTTTTTATATATAATTTATTTATTGATTTGTATATTGTTGATTTTAAATTTCTTTTTCCCTTATTATTAATTTTAAATTCATTATTTTTAAATTTGTTTACATTTTATTTTGCCTTATGAATTTTTTTTTCTTTATACTCTTTGTTTTAAATTCATTAGTCTTTGATTATTGATATTAGTATTTAAATAATTGTCATTATGTGTTTTATAAATTATTTATTTGTATTTTAATATTACCGTTTTTTATCAAAGTTTTTATTTATACATTGTTTTAAAATTGCATTAATTTTTCCCCAAATTCAAAAAGAAAACTTTTAAAAACAAAGGCAATATTCCGTGTTTGGGAAACTTGAGAGATCGTGCCCTAACTTACTGGGTTTCGATTTTTCTCTTTTAATCCAAATAATTGAATATCCTTTTAAAATTTAAATGCATGAGTTTTAAAAATCAAAAGATAAGCTTAGTTTCGAGGATTTAAAATGTCGTGTCCTAATGTACTGGATGTGATATTTTATTACTTCGGGACAAGAGGGTTTTAACATCCATTTCAATTTATTCAAACAATTTTTTAAATAGAAAGGATCATATTTTAAAATCTTCTTAAATTTTCGACATTAAGACATTAATTAATCAATTAGGTACCAATTTTGGGCGTTATGAGGGTGCTAATCATTCCTCCTGCGTAACCGACTCCCGAACCCGTTTTCTCGAATTTCGTAGACCAAAATCATTGTTTTAATAAATCAAAATATTTTTTTATTGAAATGATCAATTTCAAGGTGACCCAATCACACCTCGAAAAAAATATTGGTGGCGACTACATTTTCGTTTTTAAAAAGTTAATCCCGTTATTCAAAAGAAAAATGGTTTCGACACTACTGAAACTTCATGAAAGCCTCACAAGGGTTTATGTATAAAGAACAGGGAAGCCCCTATGGGTTGTATATGAAGACATGGAAAGATCTATCTTTATGTCAGCAACAGAAGCCCAAGATCATGGAATTGTAGATCTTGTAGCTGTTTAATAAGTTAAATAACAAATAGCAATAGCTACGATTTAACACCAATCCACAATTTAATTAAGATTAATTTAATCCCTCTTCTTCCTTTCCTTCTTAACTTCAGCCTAAGGGGTTAATATTTTATTAATCTATTAAATAGAAAAAGAAATAATTTAAAATCATCTAGTTAGGATCGATCTAAACTAGTCTATTATGTATATGATTCAGTATACCAACTATTAAACAACTTATTAGAAATGCAAGGAAGCCAATTAGAAATGTCACTATATCCCTTGCTCTTTGGGGAATGTCCTCAGCGCCGAGGAACATGTACTAGGGTGTATGTGCAACTTGTTCAGATCATGGGCTGAGAAAAAAGAAACAACTTTTTAGTATCAACTATCCATACCAATGAATAGAATGGGGTTCGTCCATTCACTATCTAAAAAAGATAGATCGACTATATCTTTCTATTGTGTATGAAATTTACGGTTTCCATTAGCGCAAATCCAATCTTAGAATTTAATATGAGAAAAAAATTCTCCATTGGTAGCGGACTCTTGCAAAGAATGGACTAACAAGGTTAGCTGCCCAATTAATCCTCATCCTTACATACTGTTACTGTAGAAGATAGATCTCATTGTGAAAGATTTATTACTGGAAAATTTATGAGTAGAGTCGAAGAGTGTGAACTGTACAAGCTACCGATTAAATGAAGGAATGAGCTTCGGTGTATAGAGAGGACCTCATTGTTAACTATAGAAATGATGTAACCCACTATTTATTTATCCATTTCTATTTACTCCTTTATTTTAGTTAATATGCCTTTTTTATACCTAGTATCAATACAATTTCTTGTTTCAAGGCAAAATGAAATGCTTAGAAAAAAAAGGAAAAATCGTGGTAAGGACGGTTAGAGTAGAAAAAGCCATTGGAATTTTTGTTTTATACATTGGAAGAATCCGTTTTGTTATTAATAGACTAGAAAAGAATAACTGAAAGAAAAAAATTAGTTATTCATCAAAATTTCTTTTATTCAATGACTAGAATTAAACAGGGATATATAGCTCATAGACGTTGAACAATTATTAGTTTATTTGCATGAAACTTTCGAGGGGCTCATTCAAGACTTACTCGAACTATTACTCAACGTAGATTAAGAGCTTTGGTTGCGGCTCATCAGGATAGATATAGGAAAAATGGATTTTCGTTGTTTGTGAATCACTCGAATAAATACAGTAATTCGTGGAGTGGGGGTATCCTATATTTATAGTAGATTAATACACAATCTGTACAAGACACAGTTGCTTTTGAATCGCAAAATACTTGTACAAATTCACGGAGTGGGTGTATCCTATAATTATAGTACAAATTCACGGAGACAATCTGTACAAGAAACAGTTGCTTCTGAATAGCAAAATACTTGCACAAATAGCTATCTGAAATAGGAATTGTCTTTATATGATTTCCAACGAAATTAGAAAATAGGGAGATTGGAAGGAATCCAACGAAATGCTTTAAATGAAATGGGGTTTCCTCGAGAATGAACTCGAGAAAGGTAGAGTAAAAATTACTGTCAAAACCATTTTTTAATTTTGGAAAACGGGGTCGACTTTTAAAAAACAAAAATAGAGCCGCCACCAATCTTTTTGCTTAGGTGTGATCGGATCACCTTATAAAACATTTTGTTTAAAAATATCGATTTTGGCCTACGAAATTCAAGTAAACGGATTCAGAAGTCGGTTACATACGAGGAAGGATTAGCACCCTCGTAATGCCCAAAATTAGTACCAAACCGATTAGTTAATGTCCTAATGTCGAAAAATTTTTAAAAAAAGTTTCAAAATACGATCTTTTATTTGAAAGAAAACTTGAATAAATTGAATTACATTAAAACCCGCTTATTTCTAAGAAATAAAATGTCACACCCAATGAGTTAGGATGCAATATTTCAAGTCCTCGAAACTAAGCTTGCCTTTATTTGTAGAAAATCCTTACCTCGAGAAAATAGAATGTCATATCCAATGAGTTAGGGCACAATATCTTAAATTCCCAAGAATAGGTTTTTTATTTGAAATTTGAAATTTTTGATTTTTTAAAGGATACTTAGCTATTTAAATTCAACAAGAAAAATCCAAAACCCAGTAAGTTAGGGCACAATTTTTCTCGAAGATTCCAAATGCCAAATATTGCCTAATTTAAGAAAAACTTTTGAACAAATTGTGGCAATTAAAAATGAGATATGCTGTTTTTTAAACAATGACTTGAATAAAATGTAACATTAATATATTACAAGACATAAATTCCAAAGAGCCATTCACTAAATTATAGAACATATTAACAATTAACACTAATATAAACAGTTAGGTATATGAATGACATAACATAGCGAATAATGCAGGCAGTGTAATAACAATGCTAAAGTAAATAAAGATAACAGATTTTGATTTTAAAAAATACGAATAATCAAAAAAAAGATATAGAGTAGATAATAACAATTTAAAAAATCTATGAAAAATTAAGAAATAAAGATAAAAATTTACACACAAGATTAAATATAAAAATATAATAGTATAAGGTAAAAACAAATGAGCACTATAACAATTTTTAGAAAAACAAAAAAAATATAAAAAAATGAGATGGCCAAAAACTAATATGAATAATATGTACATGATAAAATAAGTAGTATATATATATTTAAAATAAATAAATAAAATATATAAAAAATTTACTATAAAGAAATATATAATATAATAATCTAATATATATATAGATAAATAAATATAATATATAAAATTTTAGCTATAAAGAAATATATAAGGAAAAACATATATAATATAATAAACTAATATATATATATATATATATATATATATACGTAAAAAAGGGATAATATACATATTTAAAATAGAAAACATATGGAAAAAATTATGTTAATGATAAAACAATTTAAATATTATATAATATACAAATTTTAAAATAATATATAATAATATACGAATTTAAAATAATATGTAATATATAAATAAAAAATGATTTAATCTATAATACCAAGATAATTAAAAAAATAGAGTAAAAATATAAAAGAATACTAAAAAAAAGGAAATAGGGCTAAATCGAAATAAGAATAAAATTTGAGGTAAAATGTAAAAATGACCATATTGGAACGTGCGCCACACCATAGGGACCTTTTGGGAAATTATACCCTATCTCCTAAATGAAGCCGTTCCATCATCTGCCTTTAAAAAGCTCAAGGACCAGATTGAAACAAAGGCCATACTTTCGCGCCGAATTGAAAATGGCAGAAAAGTGCGATTAGGGACGAAATTACACAAAAACAATAATGCGGAAGGGCCAAAGGGATAAATTTCCCCTTTTAAAAAAAGGCGCAGCTCCTTCCCCGAGTTGGGTCAACACGCGGATCCTGGCCCTAAAATGACGTCGTTTTGGCCTTTAATGGTAACCTCAAAACGACGTCGTATGAATGGCCTATACAAACCAAAAATCGGCCAAAAAAATTAGATTAAATCTCTTTTAAAAAAACACAGAGCTTCCAAAAGCTCTCTCTCCCCAGGTCTGAGCTGCCTAGAATCCAATCTGGGCTCTGGCAATAGACCGCCGCATGCGCCACCACACGCGCCACCGTACACGGCTGCCGGGAAAGCCCAAATCTTTCTCTCTTCAGGCTGAATCAAAGGTAACTTTCGCTTTTTATTTTTTTATATTTAAAAAATAGGATTTAAAATAAAAAAAGAACACTGAAAATAAAAATAATCACCTCTAATTTTTTGAAGATTTTGTATTCTGATTTCTGTGTATTGTATTCGGAAAATCGTAGTCCTTTTTACATATTACATTAGGGTTTTTATAGCCCAAAATAAATCAAAAATAAAATAAATGCATAGATACTATTTTGCTATATTTGCTGTTTCTGCTGTGTTTTTCCTTCCTTTTGTAGGTGAAAGGCGAAAATCACGATGGCAAGAACGGCGTGATGCTCGACAGTAAAGGGGCTACAACGAGCATTGGCGCAAGGCCCTTGCTAGGGTTTCTAGAGACTGAAAACATTTTGGGTCAATTAGGCTCATTTAGGTTTTGGGCCACTGGGACTGTGGTTAGATTTGGGTATTAAGCTCTAATTGGGTTTGTAAACTGGGCTGGTCTGTATTGGGTTTTATGTATAGGGCTTGTAACAACTAAAATAAATTGGCCGTTTGTAAATAGGTCTGTAAATTTGATTGTAAAGGGACTTCATTAACTATTATTTTTTGGTTTTTTCTTGTATGGTATGGGCCCAGGCAAAAAATAGGTTCTTATAGCTGCCCCTCTTTGCTTATTGTCGTGTAACGAGAATAGAGCAAAGACTATAGAAGGACCAATTTTGCCCGGTCTTGCCAAGTCTTAACTTCTTGATCCTTGCTTTCTTCAAATAACTTCCAACCCATCTGCAATTTCAGAGGTATTGGACATAAGTCTGACGGCTTTAATCTGCTTCACTGCAACTTCAGGAAGGCAATATCTGCTATCTTTAGTCTGTTCCACTGCAAACTCAGGAACTAGTATCCTTGATTTGCTTCACTGCAACTTCAAGAAGACAAAATCTGCTATCTTTAGTGTGCTCCACTGCAAACTCAGGGAGACAAGACTGATGTCTTTAATCTGCTTCACTGCAACTTCAAGAAAGCCAGATCTGCTATTTTTAGTCTGCTCCACTGCAAACTCAGGGAAACAAGATTGATGTCTTTGATTTGCTTCACTGCAACTTCAGGAAGGCCAAATATGCTATTTTTAGTCCGCTCCACTACAAACTCAGGGAGATAAGACTGATGTCTTCGATCTACTTCACTGCAACTTTAGGAATGCCAGATCTGCTATTTTTAGTCCGCTCCACTGCAAACTCAGGGAAACAAGACTGATGTCTTCGATCTGCTTCACTGTAACTTCAAGAAGGCCAGATCTACTATTTTTAGTCTGCTCCACTGCAAACTCAGGGAGACAAGACTGATGTCTTCAATCTGCTTCACTGCAACTTTAGGAAGGCCAGATATGCTATTTTTAGTCTGCTCTACTGCAAACTCAAGGAGACAAGACTGATGTCTTCGATCTGCTTCACTGTAACTTCAGAATGCCAGGTTCGCCATTTTCGACCTACTCCATTGCAACTTCAAGGAGACAAGATCTACAACTTTAATTTACTCTATTGCAACTTCAGAGAGATAAGATTTATGGATTCACCAATGTTGCTACACCGTCCTCTAGGGGACATGACCTATAGAATCGATTTTATGCTTATGCCAATGATTAGGATGCTATGATCGGAATGAATCAAATGCTCCTAACTAGATGTGTTTTGAATGCAGAAATGTCATGAGAATGATCCCTATTTAAAGGTGTCATCACTCATTTATTCATCAGGGTTTCATCTTTATTCCTCTCGAAGTATCAATCATATTCTGTTCAAATAATTTGGCCCATGATAATTTCAGGGCTCACTCCATTTGAACCTTAGGGACACAAGGCTTGTACCACCTTCAAACCATCCAATCACGATTTAGAGGATTTGAAACTTTTTAATCCGTTCCTATTGCAATTTAAGAGTACATGATCTGTTTCAACTTCAATCCATTCCACCACAATTCGGGGGTTTTGAATCTTTTCCCATCAATTTGGACTGTCATGCCATTCCCTGAACGTTATAACCCAATAAGAATGCTCGTAAAATGATCCATTATTTTGTCCGATCAACCTTTGGACAAAAATTCAAAGAAATAGTCTCAATCTAGACTTTTTCTCAAGTACTTCCAATCCTTACACATGGAAATTCTTAAACAATTGTCCTATTTCATTTTCTTATATTATCTAGAAATTTCTAGAGTAATATGTAGAACTTCTTTTGTGAAAATATTATTAGTTCATCAATCATTATTTCAATGCAACATGCTTCTGAATAATGGACAACAAATTGATTCTAAAGATAGTTAGAGTTGAATAAATTATCAAACATAGAAAGGAAATTAACTGGGAACATATCTTTGAAAGGAAAAAGAATCCAAAGGTAGTAAATTTAATATGAATAGGACAAAGACCAAGTGCCCTAGATATCTTAGCTTGGGCTTCCATATACAAACTCCATGAAGACTCTTTGAGCTTAACATGCGTTTAGAAGATCCAAAGTACTTTGTTGATGCCTCGATATGTAACATACTTCGTTTCTTGTTGATTCAGTTATAGCAAGATCACTGCATGCCCTTCAAAATTTGAGCCGCCCTTTCAGGTTTTCAACTCAAAACCCATTTGGTCTCAAGGTGCCCTTTGCGGGTTTTCGCCTTGGCCTCTTTTTTTTTTTGAAGTCTTAAAGTGCCTTTTATGGGTTTTCACCTTGGCCTCTTCTCCTTTTTAAGCAAAATATTTTTTGACTGAATCTGAATTCATAGGATTTGGTAAGCTTTTCCCATCCATTTCGGTCAAAATTAGTGCACCTTCAGAGAAAGCCTTCTTCACCACATATGGTCCTTCCCAATTCGGCATTCATTTTCCTCTTAAATCCTTTTGTATAGGAAGAATCTTTTTCAATATAAGGTCCCCCTCATGAAATTCTCTTGGGCGAACTCTTTTGTCATAAGTTCGCATAATTCGTGTCTGGTACATCTGACCATGACGAATATCCGTTAACCTCTTTTATTCAATTAAGTTCAACTAATCATATCGAGACCGGATCCATTCTGCTTCATCCAGTTTTATTTTTGACAAAACTCGAAGGGAAGGTATCTCTACTTCAATAGGTAGAACTGCCTCTATCCCGTAGACCAATGAGAAAGGAGTTGCCATAGTAGAGGTTTTGAGGGATGTTCGATAGGCATAAAGTGCAAATGGTAATTTCTCATGCCAATCCTTGTAGGTCTCCGTCATTTTCCTTACTATCTTCTTAATATTTTTATTGGTCGCTTTCACCGCCCCATTCATTTTTGGACAATACGGAGATGAGTTGTGGTGTTTGATCTTGAATTGACTACAGACTTCCGCTATCGTGCTGTTGTTCAAGTTTAGCACATTGTCTGGTATGATTCTTTCGGGCATTCCATATCGACATATAATCTCCTTCTTCAAGAACCAACTAACTGCTGACTTAGTAACGCTAGCGTATGAAGCAGCCTCTACCCATTTCGTGAAGTAGTCAATAACCACAAAGATGAATCGATGCCCATTTGAAGCTTTCAGTGAGATCGGCCCAATGACATCCATGCCCCACATGGAAAAAGGCTATAGGGAAGTCATAACATGCAAAGGTGAAGGCAGTACATCAATTTTGTCTCCATAAATCTGGCATTTATGACATCTCTTAGCATAGTTGATACAATCTCCTTCTACAGTAGACCAATAGTATCCAAATCTCACAATTTGTCTAGCCATTGTAAAACCATTAGCATGTGTCCCACAAACACCCTCATGAACTTATTCCAAAATTTTTTTAGCTTCAACAGCGTCAACACATCTTAATAGTACATGATCTTTCCTTCTTTTGTACAAGATATCCCCATCTAAAACATAGTCACAAGCTAATCTTCTGAACGTCCTTTTGTCATTCTCAGTTGCATGATCAGGGTACTCACGATTTCTTACGTATCGTAATATATCTTGATACCAAGGGTAGTCATCCTTTTCCTCTTCTTTCATATTACAACAATGAGCTGGAACCTCAAAAATACTCATCTGAATAGGTCTCATATCCTCTTATTTGTTTACTTTAATCATAGAAGCCAGAGTTGCCAAAGCATCTGCCATCTGGTTTTTATCCCGTGGGAGATAATTAAAAGTGATGTCATCAAACTCCTCAATCAACCCTAGAACTATTTTTCGGTAATCGATCAGTTTGGGTCTCTTGTCTCCCATTCACCTTTAAGATGGTAAATTACTAATGCAGAATCTCCATATACTTCTAGCACTCTGATTTTACACTCTACAGCTGCTCGAATTCCTATGATGCATGCTTCATACTCTGCCATGTTGTTTGTGCAATCAAAATCCAACTTGCATGTGAATGGATAATGATCTCCACTAGGGGATACTAAGACTACCCCAATTCCATTTCCCACAGCATTTGACGCTCCATCGAAGTTTGGCTTCCACGGATACTCTTCTAAAGCCCTGCTAGCAAGAAATTCTGCTATTGCGCTCCCTTTTATAGCCTTTTGGTTTACATAGACTATATAAAATTCAGAAAGCAAAATCTGTCACCTTGCCATCCTTCCATTCAAAGCAGTTGACTCCATCATATACTTTAATGGATCAAGCTTTGAGATTAGCCAGGTTGTATGATATAGCATATATTGCCTTAACCTCCGAGTTGTCCAAATCAATATACAGCACAACTTTTCAATCGACGAATATCTCATCTCACACTCAGTGAATTTCTTACTGAGGTAATATATTGCTCTTTCTCTTCTTCCTGATTCATCATGTTAACCAAGCACACATCCCATAGAGCTATTGAACACTGTCAAATACAATATTAATGGCCTATCTTGATTTAGTGGAGATAGTACTAGGGCGTTTGATAGATATTGTTTGACTTTGTCAAAAGCATTCTGGCATTCATCATCCCATGTGCCTTGGTTATGCTTCTTAAGAAGACAAAATATAGGATCGCATTTTTCAGTTAATTGTGAAATAAACCGAGTAATATAATTTAATCTTCCGAGAAAACCTCGAACTTCTTTTTGAGTATGTGTTGGAGGCAATTCTTGTATAGCTCTAACCTTGTTTGAGTCAACCTCAATTCCTTTTTCACTGACTACGAAGCCCAGTAATTTCCCTGACCTAGCTCCAAAGGTACACTTTGCTGGGTTGAGCTTTAGTTGAAATTTTCTCAATCTCAAGAACAACTTCTTCAAGACTTCGATGTGTTCATTTTCTGTTCGAGATTTATCGATTATGTCATCAACATATCATTCAATTTCTTGGTGCATCATGTCATGGAATAAGGTTACCATAGCCCTTTGATATGTTGCCCCTGCATTCTTTAGCCCGAATGGCATTACTTTATAACAAAAGATACCCCACAATGTTATGAAAGTAGTTTTCTCTCTATCCTCATGATGCATCTTTATCTAATTGAATCCCGAGAAACCATCCATGAAAGAAAACAATGAGTATCTCACCGTATTATCCACTAAAGTGTCAATATGAGGCAAGTGGGAATTGTCCTTTGGGCTAGCCTTATTTAAGCCCCTGTAGTCTACACACATCTGGCCCTTTCCATCTTTCTTAGGGACAGGAACAATATTGGCAACCCACTCTGAGTATTTGACCACTTGTAGAAAACCAGCATCGAGCTGTTTCTTGACTTCCTCTTTTATTCTTAACACCACATCAGGCCTCATCCTTCGTAGTTTTTGCTAAACTAGCTTGCATTCTTCTCTTATGGAAAGGCAATGCACTACAATATCAGTACTTAGCCCAGGCATATCTTAGAATGACCATGCAAAGACGTCTTTGAATTCTCGCAATAACTCAATGAGGTCTTGCTTCGTCTCTTCGGCTATGTGCGTTCCAATTTTTACTACATTTCCTTCCTCTAAGATTACATTCTCTGCCACCTCTTCATGGGGTAAAATTTCTTTCTCTTCTTGCTTTACCATTCTTAACAAATCTAGAGGCAAGTCACAATCTCTGTCATCTTTAAAATCATGAGATTCCTCTAAACACATGTCTTGCTCAAAAAGGAACTCTAAAGCTGTAGTATCACTAGAACAAATGAATTCAAGAACAACTATTTACATGGTATGAATGCGAATAACAAAAGAAAAATTTTGAAAGGAAACTAGAAGATCGAAAGAATATTTGCTCGAATTGATCATCAAAGATGTATTTTATTGAAACAAAGATGTCTGAACATGAGCCTATTTCACAAATGAAATCTTATTGCTTCTAGGTTTTAAAATAATAAGTGTGTTCTGAACATTACTCTGTGTAATCTCTAAAAACTACAGGAAGTTCCTCTGCAGTCCAGTTGTTCAAAACGCTTCCAGGTTCATAAGGACGAATACCCCACAAGTTTCTTCGTTCAGTTCCTTCCTCGTGTATGGCATTGATGTAAAGGTTTTCATTTCTCAACAATCCTATCTCTGGGTAAATTATCCCTCCTAATACAAAAGTCTGGGATATGTGAGGGAATGTCATCAATTCCCACTTGACTTCTTCCCCACTCAACTATGCTCTCTTTCTCTCCTGCTTCTTTTCTATCTCTTTTTTCCTTTGTTTCACATCTGGCCTGAAACCCAAGCCAAAATTATCTCTTTTGTCTCTCATCATCAGGACCTGAATCCCTCATTGTAAATATCTACCAAGTCCTTTTCCCGGTAAGGCTCATTTCCTTACCATGATCTGCAAGCTCATTATCGTGGGTATGGATATATTAGGCACTGGAACCTCACTTCCTTCCATAATGAATGTTGCATTTACGAATTCCAAAGATTGAAAGGACCATTCAGTTGCCTCTTCATTCGCCTTTAAATATGGCGCATCATTAGTAACAGTTGCTATGATGTCCTCCTCTGTATTTATACTAACCAACCGGCCTTCTGTTACTAGCTTCAATTTTTGATGCAGTGATAAAGGTACTGCTCCCGCTGAATGTATCCAGCGCTTCCCCAACAAGTAATTGTAAGAGGGTTTGATATTCATCACCAGAAAATCCACTTTATACGTGTTTGGTCCAATCAACAAAGGTATGTCGATCCTTCCCATCACCCTTCTCACAGTGCTGTCAAATGCTCTCACTATGTTCTGGCATGTTTTCATGTGAAAACTATCTATAGGCAATCTATTCAACGTAGACAATGGTAAGACATTCAGGGCCGATCCATTATCTATTAACACACTTGGCAGAGTGTATCCTTTGCAACGGGTAGTAATGTGCAAAGCTTTGGTTGATCCCATACCCCTAGGCAGAATTTCATCATCACTGAAATAAATAAAGTTGTCAGCACTTATATTACTAGCCAGACGGTCAAGTTTGCTGACGGATATATCTTTAGTAACGTAAGTTTTATTCAGCACTTTCATCAATGCCTCACGATGTACTTCTGAACTTTAAAGCAATGCTAGCACTGATATGTGAGCCGGTTGCTTGCGCAACTACTCTACCACGTTGTATTCACTGTGCTTCAAGAATTTCAGAAATTCTTTAGCCTCTTCCTCTTTTACTGGTTTATTGATAAGTGACTTAGTCTCTTTCTCTCGCTCAACTACCAAGGCTTTGCTTTTACAGGCTCTGTTCTGACGTTTATCGAATCGTAACGCCTTCCACTACGTGTGTAAGATCTTTCACTTTGGACCTCTTTGGAAGTGCTAGCTAGATTTTCCCCTCCCAGTATTGTCACATTACAGTCATAATTCCAAGGTACCATATGGTTATCCTTGTAAGGAAAGGAAACAGGTTTCTAGATTACGACCTTTGGCGCCATTTGCGTTCCGCCTTCCGTGTTTCTTGGTCGGGAGATGATAATCCTTGGGTAATTGACTTCTGTCGCGCATATGTTTCCTCCCCCTGAGCCTTCTTCATAAAATTCCATTTTCTTATTGTCCATAAGATTTTGCACCAAGACCTTGAACTCAATGCATTCCTGGATCTCATGCCCTTCTGCTTTGTGGAACTCACAGTAGTCCCTTACTCTTTTATATCCTTCCACAGAATCTGATACTATCAATCCTCTTCCCACTATTTCTCTCCAGACCATTCTCAACGGGGTTTTTACTTCCTCAATATCCTCCTTGATCCTTCTCACGATACTTTCACCAATTGCATTTACCCCCTTATCTCCATGGTTAGGCAATGGGTTTTCCATACTAGGTGTATCGTCAAACTTTACAATCCCCATCTTAATGAGTCTCTCAACTATCTTTTGAAAGTAGTATTGTTTTCTATTGAATGCCCTGGTATTCCCGCATAGTAGTCACATTAAGCGTTTGAATCATACCATTTGGGATATGGGGCTGTAACGGTTTTAGATAAAATAGGGACACCACGTGTGCGTCAAATAAACTTTGATATAACTCCCTATACGTCATTGAGATTGGTATAAATTGGAGCTTTTCAGAGTTTTGCTTCGTGCCCGATTCTTGCCTTATCGAACCTTGTTGCCCAGTGGTAATTACTTTTGGTTGGCTAACAGTAATTGCCTTCGAGTACCCTTTGTTATATGTACTCGTATTATTCACCTCATTCTCCTTTTTCCTTGGAGCTGACCTTTTGGTGTTTTCCCTTGCTTCTATCTTGCCACCTCTTATGGCATTTTCAATCATTTCACCTGCTATTACTATATCTGCGAAGCTCTTTGTGGTACTTCCTATCATGTGAGTAAGGAATGGGGCCTTCAAAGTATTGATAAAAAACATTGTAGTTTCCTTTTCTAGGAGCGGTGGCTAAACTTGCATGGCAACTTCCTTCCATCTTTGCGCATATTGCCTGAAGCTTTCATTTGATTTCTTCTTCATATTCTGCAAAGTGATTCTGTCAGGCGTCATGTCTGTCACATGATTGTATTGTTTCATAAAAGCTTGCGCTAGGTCTCTCCAGGAACTAATCCTTGCACGACTCAGTTGATTGTACCACCTGGACGCTGCCCTCACCAAACTATCTTGGAAACAATGGATCAACAATTAATCATTATTAACATAGCCAGTCATCCGTCTGCAGAACATGGTAATATGGGCTTCAGGACAGCTAGTCCCATTGTATTTCTCAAATTCTGGCATTTTGAACTTGTGAAGAAGCACCCAATCTGGAACCAGGCTCAAGTCTTTAGCATCAATTCCATGGTGATTATTAGCATTTTCCAAGGCCTTGAACTTTTCTTCCAACCATCTACAATGGTCCAGCGCTCTTCATTTGTTTTAAGGAGCTTTACCTGAAGTTCGTAGTTCTGTAATGGTGACTCTAACTCTTCAATCTTCTTCTTCATTTTTTCAATCTTGTTTAGGCTTTTCTTTAGTTCAATCACCGAATTACGACTTCGATACTGATGAAGAGATCTTCCAAGTTCAGCCATTCTAGCCTTTAATTCACTCCTTTCATTTCGACTTTCTGCCAAACTCTTCTCTAAGGCCTCGTTTCACATTTGAATTTCTTGAAACTTCCTCTCCCATCGGTCAACTTTAGCATTTTCCTCTCGAATCTCTTGTTGCCACTGTTCCGAAGTCTTCCCCAATTCGACATTTTTCATCGATAGACGTGTCTTCTTATATTCTATCTTCGAACTATCTTGATCTTCCTCAAATTTCCTCTTCTCTTTTTTAATTGGCCTCCAGTTTCTGAACATCCACGTCTAATCTCATATGCATTATTTTCCTCTTCCAACTCTTCTATCCTCTTTTCGAGCTCTAAACTCTTCTTTTTGAAATCTTGCTTTATAATCTCTAACTCTGATAGGACCACTCGTAAATACTCATCCATCGATCGAGCGCCTTCTAAACTTGGCTTAGGGATATTGTCATTAACTCTTTTATTCCGCCATCCGCTGTATTCTAGGGTTGTCATTGGGCTCACATCCACTCTCTTCATGTGGCGGGTCTGATTCCAAGCAGTAGAAATCTCATTAACCCTTTTCTTATAACTATCTCCCTTATACAAAAACTCATATTAAGCTAACTCGTGTATTACTAGTATGAACTGCCTTGATCTGTATTGCCTCAGTACGAGCAAAGGCGCATACCCAATGGCTCCCCAAATTCCCAGTAGAGGGATCCAATCAAAACTCCCGCACCGATAAAGAATTTCGTCAGGAACCATCCAGGGGGCTCTCCACTCAACGTCTTCTTCTTGGAGATTTTAGAGGAGCGCTATCCAATTTTCCTCAGATATATCATCTCTCATTGGCGTAACTGCTGCTTTCTTTAATGAGAAGTAATTTCCAGAAAACACTCGGTAAGAAACCTTATCAACTTTCCAGAAATGACTATGGAACCAAACTAATAATAACAACATGCATCCAATGAATCTTCCTTCTCCTGCCCTCCTACATACACTTAAAGATCGAAACGTCTCAGCCAAGATTACAGGAACTGGTGTGACCCGTTTGTCTAGTCTATTAAATAAATTGACAACTGCTTCGCCTATATGCCTTAAGGCTTTAGGAAATATTACTAAACCATAAATACTCAAGGCAAAGATATCCACTTTCTTCTTTACATCTGGATATGCTATGATTAAATCCCTTAAGCTCACCCAAGGAATGCATTTACCATCACCCTTTTGCTGAACTCGAGCTATGACCCACTACTCACTCATCCCGGTAATACTCATTAATTTACTCATAAAAGTTAGGACGCAAGAGGCCCTAGAATAAGCTTTGTCGGCTTGAATCTTCGGACAACAAAGCAGAGTCGTATATTCCTCCACAGTGGGCACTAAATCTACTTTTCCAAAAGTGAAACAATTATAGGCAGGGTTCCAAAACTGAGCCATAACCCTAAACAAATGCTTATCCACATTGATGTCGAGTAAGTAAGGTAGATCACTATAATTGGGATAGAACAATTGCTTGGTCTTTTCATCCCAATGAGCCCATATATCTTTCAACTCTTGAAGCTCATTCTGTGTCGCACTAATACGGGTAAAGTCCC
Organism: Gossypium stocksii; assembly: GCA_020496765.1. Classification (NCBI taxonomy): domain Eukaryota; kingdom Viridiplantae; phylum Streptophyta; class Magnoliopsida; order Malvales; family Malvaceae; genus Gossypium; species Gossypium stocksii. The sequence continues at coordinate 40,817,715 of CM035630.1, read as the reverse complement.
ACAACTCTGATGTATATCCTACAATGACACTATCTCCTTTTTCTAATTGGGTTTTCTCTGACCATGTACGGACGGTAGTGTTGTCCTCCACTTTATCAAGAAATTCATTCTCCATAGCAAAACTCTCTAATTTAAAAATTGAACGTGAATCGACACCTTTTTAAACATTGAATGACATGCAATGATAACAAAATAAAACAAATCAGTGTCATGAATAAAGGATAAAATTCAAAGCAAGCAAAAAATAAACGAGCACTTAGGGTTCATTATATGCGGTTTGGTTCTGAAGAAAGGGTACCTGAACCAGCAGATTCCTCAATCCTCGCCCATTATAGGTTCATAGGGATCGAGTTCAGTTCAGGGGAACACATTTCTCTATGACCATACGGAGATGAAAATCTCACGAAGACATAGGTATGGACGTATTCCGTAAGCGATCCACTAGCCCATGCGGAGGTGAAAACCTCACGAAGGCATAGTTTCTCACTCCCACTTAAAGGTGTAACCACAATGGTTATGCAATGTAATGCAAAATTATTCTATGAGACTCGAACCACAGCAAACATATGAAATGACACAAACAAATGCAATAAAATGATCGTAGCTTTTTAAATTAGATTTTTAGTTTTCGACAGAAGGACTGAAAATAATCAATTTTACGGCTTGACTCTCTTATTGTCCCAATGGAGTCGCCAAGCTGTCGAAACCATTTTTTAATTTTGGAAAATGGGGTCGACTTTTAAAAAACGAAAATGGAGTCGCCACCAATCTTTTTGCTTAGGTGTGATCGAATCACCTTATAAAACATTTTGTTTAAAAATATCAATTTTGGCCTATGAAATTCAAGTAAATGAGTTCGGGAATCGGTTACATACGAGGAATGATTAGCACCCTCGTAACGCCCAAAATTGGTACCAAACCGATTAGCTAATGTCCTAATGTCGAAAAATTTTAAAAAAAAGTTTCAAAATACGATCTTTTATTTGAAAGAAAACTTGAATAAATTGAATTACATTAAAACCCGCTTATTTCTAAGAAATAAAATGTCACACCCAATGAGTTAGGATGCAATATTTCAAGTCCTCGAAACTAAGCTCGCCTTTATTTGTAGAAAATCCTTACCTCGAGAAAATAGAATGTCATATCCAATGAGTTAGGGCACAATATCTTAAATTCCCGAGAATAGGTTTTTTATTTGAAATTTGAAATTTTTGATTTTTTAAAAGGATACTTAACGAGAAAAATCCAAAACCCAGTAAGTTAGGGCACAATTTTTGTCGAAGCTTCCAACTGCCAAATATTGCCTAATTTAAGAAAAACTTTTGAACAAATTGTGGCAATTAAAAATGAGATATGCTTTTTTTTAAACAATGACTTGAACAAAATGTAACATTAATACATTACAAGACATAAATTCCAAAGAGCCATTCACTAAATTATCGAACATATTAACAATTAGCACTAATATAAACAGTTAGGTAAAAGAATGACATAACATAGCGAATAATACAGGCAGTGTAATAACAATGCTAAAGTAAATAAAGATAACAGATTTTGATTTTAAAAAATACGAATAATCAAATAAAAGATATAGAGTAGATAATAACAATTTAAAAAATCTATGAAAAATTAAGAAATAAAGATAAAAATTTACACACAAGATTAAATATAAAAATATAATAATATGAGGTAAAAACAAATGAGCACTATAACAATTTTTAGAAAAACAAAAAAATATATAAAAAATGAGATGGCCAAAAACTAATATGAATAATATGTACATATAAAATAAGTAGTATATATATATATATATATATTTAAAATAAATAAATAAAATATATAAAACTTTTACTATAAAGAAATATATAAAGGAAGATATATAATATAATAATCTAATATATATATATATAAAAATATAATATATAAAATTTTAGCTATAAAGAAATATATAAGGAAAAACATATATAATATAATAATGTAATATATATATACATAAAAAAGGGATAATATACATATTTAAAATAGAAAATATATGGAAGAAAATTTATGTTAATGATAAAACAATTTAAATATTATATAATATACAAATTTTAAAATAATATATAATAATATACAAATTTAAAATAATATGTAATATATAAATAAAAAATGATTTAATCTATAATACCAGGATAATTAAAAAAATAGAGTAAAAATATAAAAGAATACTAAAAAAAAGGAAATAGGGCTAAATCGAAATAAGAATAAAATTTGAGGTTAAATGTAAAAAGGACCAGATTGGAACGTGCGCCACACCATAGGGACCTTTTGGGAAATTATACCCTATCTCCTAAACGACGCCTTTCCATCATCTGCCTTTAAAAAGCTCAAGGACCAGGTTGAAACAAAGGCCATATTTTCTGGCCGAATTGAAAATGGCAGAAAAGTGCGATTAGGGACGAAATTACATAAAAACAATAATGTGGAAGGGCCAAAGGGATAAATTTCCCCTTTAAAAAAAACACGCTGATCCTTCCCCGGGTTGGGTCAACGCGCGGATCCTGGCCTTAAAACGACGTCGTTTTGGCCTTTAATGGTAACCTCAAAACGACGTCGTATGGATGGCCTATATAAACCAAAAATCGGCTATAAAAAATTAGTTTAAACCTCTTTTTTTAAAAAAAACACAGAGCTTCCAAAAGCTCTCTCTCCCTAGGCCCGAGCTACTCAGAATCTGATCTGGGCTCGGGCAATAGACTGTCGCACGCGCCACCACACGGCCACCGTACACGGCTATCGGGAAAGCCCAAATCTTTCTCTCTTCAGGCCGAATCAAAGGTAACTTTCGGTTTTTATTTTTTTATATTTAAAAAAAAAACAAGATTTAAAATAAAAAAAAAAGAACACCAAAAATAAAAATAATCACCTTTGATTTTTTTAAGATTTTGTATTCTGATTTTTGTGTATTGTATTCGGAAAATCGTAGTCCTTTTTACAGATTACATTAGGGTTTTTATAGCCCAAAATAAATCAAAAATACAATAAATGCATAGATTCTATTTTGTTGTATTTGTTGTTTCTGCTGTGTTTTTCCTTCCTTTTGTAAGTGAAAGGCAAAATCACGGAGGCAACAACAGCGTGATGCTCGGCAGTAAAGGGGTTACAACGAGCAACGGCGCAAGGCCCTTGCTAGGGTTTCTAGAGACTGAAAGCATTTTGGGTCAATTGGGCTCATTTAGGTTTTGGGCACTGGGCCTGTGGTTAGATTTGGGTATTAAGCTCTAATTGGGTTTGTAAACTGGCTGGTCTGTATTGGGTTTTATGTATAAGGCTTGTAACAACTAAAATAAATTGGGCCGTTTGTAAATGGGTCTGTAAATTGGATTGTAAATGGACTTCATTAACTATTTTTTTTGGTTTTTTCTTGTATGGTATGGGCCCAGGCAAAAAATAGGTTCTTACAATTAATATGATAAAAAATTTTGATTCTAATAAGGTCATCAAAACAAGATGAACGAAGACGCTCAATAAAAAATATTTTTTTCCCTAACTGGATTCGATTCTTTTATTTATTTTTTCTTACGACACAACAAATTTTATTATCGGATTTTTTGACTAAAGCATTAGTCTATGTTTGATAATTTTGAATTAATTGAAAGAGTAAGCCTATTTATTTATGATTCTAAGAGCAGTAGTTCTAGTGGTCGACTCGCTTCTTTTAAACTGTTTCTCATTATTAAGAAAGGGTAACGAAGATAAAATACAAGCTTGTTTTATAGAAATAGTAATTAATATTTGTTGTTTTAAGGTCAATCTATTTACTCGCCTAGATAATATTTTTTCTTGTTCACTAATAAATCGACTAATTAAACTCATGTTTCTATAATCAATTCGATTCCCCGATTGGATCGGGGGCAGACACCTACGAAAAGATTGCTTGGATTTAAGAAAGAGTCTCTTGAATTTATCCATGATTTCTTTATTCCTTATTTCTAATAAGAATCCTATCCCTATCTCTATTTCTATTTCTAAAATCATATTTTAAAAATTCAAATTATAAAATTAATATAATAAATAGTATTTGGTTTGTTTAATTTTTTACTATTTATCATATAAATATATAATTTAAATATATATAAATTAAAATATATTAATAATATAGAATAATATATAAATAATATTACTAATATATAAATAAAATATGCGTTATATATAACTAATTATATACTTATACTTAATAAATTATATACCTAATGTCATATTTTTATATTCTCGGGATGCGGTGACATATGAGGACTTGATTCGATTTATTTCTTTATCACCCCATGAATTGTATGTTTGTAACAATAGGGGCAAATTTTCTTCAATGCCAATCGACTGGGCGTATTATGTCGATTTTTTTGAGTAATATACCTAGAAATACCCATTGATTCCTTATCAACGCCGTTTCGAACACAACTGGTACATTCCAAAATAATTGTTACTCGAACATCTTTACTCTTGTCCATGAACCTCCTTTGAGTTTTTAATTCACCCAAACTTTCTATTTTCCGATTAAAAGCGAAAAAGAAAGGAATGAAAAAAAAAGAAAAGAGATAAAAGTTCCTAATTTAAACCCAACTTCTAAAAGATTTCATTGCAATCAATATAGTAAATAAATATAGATTTATAGTAATGGTAAATAATAAGAATAAGTAACACAACGATTTCTAACTCTATTTAGAATCAAACCACAGTACGGTATTTTCTTTAAGTATCTTGTAGGATACTGTTGTTCGAACCACATTTCTCTTTTCGCTCTACTAGTAATTTAATTGGAGCTTGAACCCAAGTTTCGGTGAGGTTGAATCACACTTTTTTCATTCTACCTTCCTTATTTATTTTTATCTATTTCTTATCTATTCTAAAAAAAACTAAAAAATAAAATAAAATAAAAATGGGGCGAGAGAGTAGTCACAGATATATGATTGTATCTCGATCTAATCTTTTTCGCCCTGTCCCGCGGCAATAACTAGAATTAAAAAAAAAAGGGATGTTAACGCATCCTGGAAGAAATGATTGATCTCTATCAATAAACCCGCTGAAGAATCAAACCAGAGAGTACTTAGTACTGGTGCTACGGAAAGATATGTTTTTAGATAAAGTAAAAAAAATAGTAAGCAATGACTGCATGCGCGTGTTTGCAGAAAACAGAAAATTTTATAAAACAATTTAAAAGTTTGGCTTTAATTGTAAATGGAGTTATCCATAGGTTGGGTCGAGTTTCGAGCCAGGTCTTAACAAAATGCTAGGCCCGATTGATAGGCCCAAACTTGACCCAAAAAATTGGCCTAAATTTTTGCCCAAACCTAATTAGGATGCTAAAATCCAGACCCAGCCCGACCTGCCCGTATTAAAATTTTTATTCTATTTTTATATAAAAAATTTAAAAATAATATAGCAAAAATACTAAAAATATTAAAATAAATGTTTCCCAACTAATTGAAAATAAAATTTTAAAAAAATTATACTTAAATAACTCTAACATAAGTGCAATTTAACAAGCAAATGCCTCTAAAAGAGTAATAAAATTAACAATAAAATAAGAGTTATATAATATTCAAACAATAACAATAAAATAGTAGCAACATAATAGTGAAATAGTAGCAAAGCAATGGGAAAATAATAGAAAACAATAGCAAAACAATGGAAAACAACAATAAAGCAACAGTTTTTTTTGCAAATTCAAGCCGGGCTCAGGCAAAAAAAACCTTACCCGAGGCCCTACGAGTTTTCTAAATGGGCCTTATTTTTTTGTCTAAGCTAATTTTTCGGGCCTATATTTTTGTAAAAACCCTCTCATTTTTCAAGCGGGCCTTGAGTAGAGCCAGGTGGCCCAGTCCATGGACAAGTGTAATTGCAAGCGTGCAATGTTAAGTTGTAATATTTATAGTGTTACAATGGAACACCCGAGTATTCTAAGGATTGAACCCAATGGATTGTCAAATTGGTAAATGTGTTTACTAAGTTAATTACAAGTTAAACAATTACTAATATAAAATGAAAAAAATTAAATTGCTCAAAATGAAAAGAAAAATATAGGAACCAATTGTATAATTTAAACTAAAATTTTCATTTGAAATGATGATTTAATATGCCATATCAACTTACCATTATATCGTTAATCGAAATTAACGCTCAATGACTAAAATATTACAATACAATAATATGAGTTATTAAAACATAACATTTTAAATATAAGTAATTAAAATATAACATAACTATTTTAATAGTTTACTCAATTCTTTTTCTTGATTTAATTAAAATGTATTTTTTATCCGTATTTTGAATCAACCTATCAACTTGGTACAACCCCGGGATAAGCTTATTTGGCACTTCGATAAAAGGGGGAGTACGTCGTTAAGTTGGCATATCGGCTTGTTTTCGACTCCCAACCAAGTTCGGCTAGCTTTAAGGGACCTTGGTTGCATTTGTGGAATGCTCGTTTTCCGCCTAAGGTTGTTGAGTTTTTGTGGCACTGTTTGCGGGGATTTTTGCCCTCGCGGTGTCGACTTATCGAAAGGGACTATGAGATTTTGGTTTTACCACGCTGCTAAGAAGTTGAGGACCGTGACCACATTTTTCGAACCTGTTCCTTAGCCATCCAAGTATGGTCTCTTTTTGCAGTCACTGTTGATACAAAGCCATTTGCACATTGGAGTTTTGGGCTGTTAGATTTTGCTGATAACAGCTTGCTGGAAAGAGTCGCGATGACTGCTTGGAGTTTGTGGTATTTTCGGAATTTTTATCTTTGGCGAGGGGAGGATGCGACTGTGACATCAATGGTGGCCTTTTTTTGCGTGTTTTATCCACGATTAGGAAGCTTCACGAGTGATGTACCAACGATTATTACCCGTTGCTGTGTCGTAGCCTAGTTCCGCTGCTATGTGGAATCAGCCCTCGATTGGGTTGCTTAAATGCCATGTTGATGCGGCTTGGCATGCCGCTGATTAGAGGGTTAGCTTCGAGGCTTTAATTTGTGATATGAATGGGGGATTGTCGAAATAACTAATAACAGCAGGTGGTGCAGTGATTGCCGAAGTAGTTGGGCATCTGCGAGGTCCTATCGTGGCTCAAAACTTCTAGTTTCGATACTATAGTCTACACTGAGGTGATTAATGCTTTAAAATTGTGTCAGTTAGCTTTGAGTTTGGTTTGATACTGGATGATTGTGGCTGGCTTGTGTCTTCTTTCCAACACATTTACTTTCATTTGATTCATTGGAGTGCTAATAGAGCTGCTCACCCTTAGCGTGGGAGGCTTTATTCCATGTAAACCATATTGTTTATGATACTGTGCCATCTTTTTTGAGTTCTGTTATTTTGTCTGATGGTAATGGCATCGATCAGGAAGTGAGGCGGTAGGCATAGGTTTATGGGGAGAGTCTATTTACTCGGACTTTATCGGTGCCATCTCTTATTCTATTTTTTGTACTTCTTTCAATATTTTGTTCAGTACTATTGAATTTTTCCCTAAAAAAACTTGAATATATCTCAATTAATTTAACAAAATTTAAATATTACCAAATAAAACTAATTTTTAATTGCCTAATTCTCCATTTCTTATATAATATTTATTACTTTTGTGTATATTATATATAATATTTATTTATATTTAATATCGGATAAATCTCAAAATTAAGTGCGATCTTATACAAGAACTTTAATTTTATGTAATTTTCTACATTAAATATTAGTTTAATTCAATTTTTGCAAATTATTACCACAAATAGCGGTGTGGCACCATTTTAAGAATACACATTGCAATACAAATAATTATATGTATCTTAATATAAAAATAATTTTGATGAGTTTTTTCCTTTAAGTGCGTACAACTGAATAAAATTAAAGTTTAATGTATACATTTGAACCACAATCAAAGTTTTATTTGCATAATTACATCAAATCAAAGTTCATATATTAAATTACACATTGAACCAAAGTCCATGTGTAGTTTTTGTTAAAAACATCTGGTTAAGAAAATTTTACAGTTATAGCTTTCAATCAAACGACCTCATCCGCTATTCTCGTATCACGAATTGTACCACGTATGGGCACAAGCAACATGAACCAAACATAAAACAAGAAACGATATTTTCACTTTCAGTAGGTAAGTAATTCTCTCAATAGAAACCCGTAAATATTTTAATTTTCAAAAAATAAAATTTAATCTTAATTAATAAAACAATCACATATCAGTTGCATTGCATTGGTATCTTTGTAATCGTTTCTCTTTTCAAGCAAGTAAAAATAGAATACTTACAAAATTGTCTCACAAATCTACATCCAAGGCTTTCTTGAAATGATCTTACAAGGATGGCACCCGTGTTCTTCAAGTCAGCATAGTTTGTAGTCTTATATGCTTGTACTTTTGTTCAGCGTTGAACTGTTTTGCACTCTCTATCAACCCTTTTGATAAAAGAAACTTCAATCATTGAACTCCCTTTTGCAATGCAGTATTAATCTTGTTCAACAACATAAAAGGGGAAAAATAGTAGTACTTATAAATGCTCAAAACTCTGTTCACTTCTTAAGAGATGAGTCGAGTTAGAAGATAGTGTTAGAAGTTCAGTTCTAAATATTAAACAATGTCATATTCCTAAAACCATACGAAAAATAAAGATCAAGAGGGAACATTTCAAACTTAAAATATGTTAAAATATAATCTATAATAAGCTAAAATATAAAATTCTGATAATATAATTGAAGACTTTATTCCATCACACTTAAGCTGAGAGCACTGTTTCTACATTTTATAAACAGGCGTGCACCTGATAAAGAATACGTCACTTGAAGGGGTGGAAGGCACTTTGATTGTTGATGGCTTTTCCTTCGGTCCTCTTCCCATGGAGGCTATTCTTCTGATCGTGATGAGATGAAGTAATAAAATCGATCGTACCTGGAAACTAACTAATATCACGATAAAAGGTAAGTGCACCTATCGAATAGTAGTATAGCTAGTGGCAAGACCGGAATATCGAATCCAAGGAACTAAAAGTACTAGTAATGACTTCCTTCCTATTATCTAGTCTAAGAAATAAAAAGGGTTTGGTTGTAAACTATTTTAAACTAAACTAAAGAAACAACAAAGAGTAAATTGGGAAATTGCTTTTGGGAAAACTGATTAATGAGGACAATACCTAAGGAAGAATCCACCTGGACTTCAGTTGTTATCTAACTCTGAACTCGACGATTTCTTCATTTGACTTGATTCGTAGAGATCCCTAAATTATGCTAATACCTCCGTCGAGGATAAGAACAACTAATCCTAGGTTGATTAATTGAAATCTCTTTCTAATTAAAAACCCCTAGTCTTGCATTAACTCGATCTATGGCTCCCTATATTAGATTTGACTCTAATCGGGTATATTTTCGTCGTTCTATGTCTAGGATTGCGATCAACTCTGTTTAATTGTGTTGGACCTACTCCTATACAGGGATTTTTGCTCCTCTGTATAAGCACATTCTACTTAAATTAATATCCCAGAAATATCAATTCAAGAGTTAAAAACACAATTAAGAACAAATCAAATATTTATCATATAGTTCAGATAACAATAACAAGATTCATCTTAGGTTTCATCCCCCTTAGATATTTGGGGTTTTAGTTCATAATTATAAAAAGAAACATCTCAGAATAAATAAAATAACAAAACATAAGAAAACCTAAAACTCCTGAATCCTCTGTCTTGATGTAGATCCTGGCTTCTGGGATGGATCAATCAGCTTTCCTTCAAGTAATTCCCTGTCTTTAACTCCCCGTCTTGGCGAGAATAATGTCCCCTCTACTGTACACCCTTGTAGTGTCCTCCTAGGGTCTTTATATAGAGTTTAGAATGTCTTTCTTAGCCCCTAAGTAGCCTTTTCCGAGTGAAATTAAACTTTCTCATGACAGGGACATGCCTGTATGCCACGCCTGTGTGAGTCGATGTGGAGGCCGTGCTCGAGCCTGTTAAAGTGGGACGGCCGTATGACACGCCCGTGTGACAAACTTCCAAGTCGTGTTGATTATTGATTTGAGCCTAATTTGCCCGTTTTTGACCCGTTCCTTACTCTTTTCTCTTTCTTATGCTCACATAAGTATAAAATATGAAATAAAAGGATTAGGAGCACCAAATTCCACAAATTCAATGATAATTCATCCAGAAATTAGGCTAAGCATGAGGTAAAAATATGTATAATTTACGGTTTATCAAATACCCCCATAGTTAAGCCTTTGCTTGTCCTCAAGCAAATTTTCAACTCACAATTAAAAGTCATTCTTTTTAATTTACAACCCTTATCAATTATGTTTCAAACCAATCCACAAGTAATCATACATTGAAAATTCAACCAGAAGAAAATTAAAGTATCAAACACTCTAAGTTGAGAATTTTATCACAGAAACATAGGTTTTCTCCCTTCTTCTAAGTAATTATCTTGAACTCAAAATCAACAAGAGTTGACATCCTCACTAAAGATTTACTCTATCCACTTGAAGTGTTTAGGGTTCAAAAATTAAGCACCCATTAGTCAACCTGAAAAGTTATTACCATAAGCTTGCAGGAAAATCAAATCTCCACCACTATAGATTGATATGACACATCGATCAGGAGGTCTTTCAATGGTTGTAATGGGGCTTTGGTTAGGGGTATTGTCACAAGCTGAAAAAGAGGGTTAGAATCGAGATTGAACTGAAAAATCATCTAGCTAGAAAAATCTCTATCACTGAAACATATTCCTAGAATAAAGTCTTTTTTGATGACATCGTTTTGGATTCGGAAGCTTATAATAGAAATATGCAAAAATATTGAATTACAATTGAAATATGAATTACAACTGAATTAAATGTATATACACTTTTTTTTAAGAACAAATCAAATAACAATAAATTGAATAATTATGAACTTGAAAAGGAGAATAAAGCTAGAAAATTATTCAACTCAAATCTCGACAATAATAGGGATCAAAATAATTGAAGGGAATTCAACAAAAACTGGATTATAGGTTAATATTGAGGGTAAGTCAAGGAATAGGTTGTTAGGCTCAATGGGGTTCACTAGGGGTTAATTTATGAAGGTAGGCTTTTATGAAGTAAGTGGGTTAGACCAAGTTGCCTTTATCATTTCGGTAAATCAAATCAATGATGTGGTCTCAACATGTATAATCGAAGCAAGTTCTAGAATGTCAAATCAGTATTGACTCACTTAAAGCAATAATAAAAGTGAGCATGAAAGGATGTATGCTCAAAAGGCTCAAAAATCTCACCAGAATTATGGCTTTTGATGTCACTCCTGCGAATTTTAAATTTCAAGATAACACTTAAAATTGGGGAAAACAACCTAGAAAATTTTAATTTCTCAAAATTTTCAACTTATCATGCTTGATTCTCTAATATCTTAAAGTTTGAATAATCAAAGCATAAGTACCTATGTCTTAATTCTCAACATATCAATAAAAATCATAAATCAATCAGAATTCATCTTAATAGGGGATTGAGAATAATGCAGAGAGTGAAAGTGAGAATTCAAAATTTGAGAACAACGCAACAAATTAGTGGTAAAAATTTTCGGGGGTTTGAAGAGAATGCAACGACTGAAAGTAAATTCCCCTCCCCCACACTTAAGATGTACATTGCCCTCAATGTACAAAAATGCATTAGTAGCAATAGAAATATAAAATCAAAAGATAGGGAGAGAAGTGAAACTCCTTGGATATTGGATGAATTCCTTGAGCTGGGTGTGAAGATTTGTAGGGAATGGTGTTTATCCATAATTTCCATACCAAAAGGATATGATGATCAGGGTCGTGGTAGCTATGGTCATGGTGGCTATGGTTGTGGTCGAGTAGGACATGGCAGTTGTGGCAGGGTTTTCCCATTAGAGATAGATTTGAGCTGTAAAGCTCCTTTGAAACTGCGATAGCATTTATCAATTTTAGGGAATTTGGATTAGCATATTGTACTCGTTAGGAAATAGCCAATATGAAATAATCGAAATAAAATAAACTAGGTTCTGAAAATACTAAAATTCAAATAATGAAAAAGATAAGATAAAAGAAAAAGGAAAAATAAAATTGAAAATAAAGGAGAAGAAAAGAGGACTCGTGAATCCTAATCTTCAAATGGTTCGTGAGGTGGGAGCGGTGGTGCGAGGTGAAGATGCTGACAAATCTGAGCTAAAGTTGCATCAATGTGATCAAATCGCTGAAAACATTGTTGCTAGAATTGGGCGAACTACTCAGAAGTGACGTAGCCTGAAGCTGCCGCAGGAACTGGGCAGCGAGTAGGTGGTGGCTCAGTCGGTGCCTCCTCCAGTGGTGGGACATCATCAAGAATGTCCGCGGGGTCCTCTTGCTCTGCATTCTGGAATAGGCAGTATTGTGAAAGATCGGTCCCGTGTCGGTACTGAATCATCCTCATGTGAAGCATACTCTGGATGCCCTGTGGGGACATCTGGCCAACGAGAGTATAGGAGGATGTTTGGGCCGCGGTGTTAAGTAGGCCGAAGTAGCGGGCTAATCACATGATATATAGGCCCATCGAGATTACGCCCTTGCGGTGTCGCTCTGTCTGGTGCTGGATGGCATGGGTGATGACATAGGCGAGGTCGATTACATATACGTGCACCATGCTCCACAAAAAGTAGGCGTCGTGGGTGTTGATGATGTCGGTGCTCTCGCGTCTTCCTGTCAATGTATGCGCGAGTAAGGTGTGAATGTACCTCAGTGAAGGGGCGGAAGCTGTCGCCTTGGAGCGACTGGGGTCGTATGTGGCCGAAACTGGGACTAAAGCCTGCCAACATTTGACTAGAGAAATGTGAATGTGGCGGTGGAGTTCAGACAGATCCTCCTCTTCTAAAAATTGTTTGGTGTATAGGCCTAGTGTTGTACCAAACTCCAGTACACTAACTTGTCGAACAAGGCCTCCTAGATGGAATTGGATTGTCCCTGGATCGTCGTGTCAGTTCATGACCATCTGGAGATGGAACATGGAACAGAACTCTAGAGTGAGCTCGAGGTAAGTGGGCTCCACAATTTGGAAGAATTAGGTCCATAGATCCGTCGTTAATAAGGCCAGGACCGCGTTTGCTAGTTGGACATGTTGTAGTGCGGTCTAATCGATGCATCTCCCCACTCCGTGTGGTCTTGCTCGTAATATTTGAAATAGTTCCTCTTGGGAACTCTGCGAAAATTGGAGGAAGGGATGTCGAATTTCAGCGGTGGGTCTGGAAGAGGAACCACTAGTCCCCTTTCATTTTTTGGAAACAAGGACGGCAGCTTTCTTTTCGCGAGATGATGACATTGTTTCGAATGGCAGTTGGGGTGGCAGAGCACGGTCGTGGCGAGGATTGCACAGGCGTGGAGGCGTGGCTTAGGTCGGCGGTAGCGCTTTGAAGGGCTGGTATGGGTTGTAGGTGAGGGAATTTTAGGGTTTTAGTGGACAAGAAGATGAATAGTGGGGGTTTATATAGGATTTTGGGTTACACGGGCATGTGACATACCTGTGTGACTGGGGGTTAGCCCGTGTGGTTCAAAATTTGAGGATTTTGGTGCACCTAATTTGTGACACAAGCCCGTGTTCCTAGGGCGTGTTGGGGCACACGGCCGTGTCCTTCGATGTTTGTTTCTCCCATGGCCGTGTTGGGGGTTACACACTCGTGTTTGAAATGGCAAGTTCGACCACGACTTTGGGACACTGGCGTGTCGCACGCCCGTGTTGAATTAACAGGATTGGCCACAGCCACCTCACACGGCCGTGGCTGGTTGTCGTAGCCCGTGTGTTAGGGAAATCTTACCCTGCTCATACACGGCCATATCGCACGGCCGCGTCTTTGCTCATGGTGTCCACACGGCCTTGGGCACGCTCGTGGGCATGGCCGTATGGTTTAAAAAACCTGTATTCAAAGGGTTAGTGGATGTATGAGAGAGCTTAAAAAGAATTTTACTACGTCAGTGCTCGGGTTGCCTCTCGAGAAGCATTTGTTTATAGTCTAAGCTCGACTTTTCTCAAGCTTGTTCGGTCACGATGGTTTGAAGAGTTGAAACTCTTCTATCTTGCTTTCAATTTCATTATCAACTTAAGGTTTGAGTCGAGTATGATTTACCTTGAAAGTGTCGAGTGTCTTGTGTGTTATCTCGACTGTACCATAAGGAAAGATTTTCATTACCGTGAAGGGAGATATGTCACTTGTATAAAGTTTTGCATTCAAAATTCAAGGATCTTCCTCCTCTAAGAATACCTTATCCCCCACCTTAAATTGATTCGTTTTTACCTTAGGGTCGTTTTAGTGATGCTCTCGGTTGGTGTGGCATGTTTTGGGCTTTTCTTGTTGATAGTTCAGCCACTTATCTAGTTCTTCAATCTGGAGCATTCGTTTTTCATGTTCGTTTCCCTTAGATGGACTCATCTGAGGTTGGGTCGCCCTTATGTGAAGTGTGTCCTGCAAAGAAGGTTGGAGGGTGAGATCATTCTTATTACAAAGACTCGTAACAATATTTTTATCATCAACAATCTTATTTGAGTTTCTGGCTTGTAAAGTAACTTTGTCATCACCTACACGAAGTGTAACCTCGCCTGTTTCTACATCAATTATGGTTCTAGCAGTTGCTAAAAAGGGACGCCCAAGAATTAAAGGTACATTGCTGTCCTCATCAATGTCTAGAACAATAAAGTCGACTGGGAATATAAATTTATCAACTTTGACAAGTACATATTCAATTATGCCCTTTGGAAATCTAATGGTTTTATCAACCAATTGAATGCTCATCTTGGTTTATTTAGGTTTCCCGAGACCTAGTTGTTTAAACAATTTATAAGGCATTACATTAATACTAGCCCCTAAATCAGCTAAAGCATTTTTGACATCTAAACTACCACGTAAACAAGGAATTGTAAAACTCCCTGGATCTTTTAGTTTGTTAGGTAGCTTATTCTGTAAAATAGCTGAGCACACTGCATTCAGTTCCACATGAGATGTCTCATCTAGCTTTTTTTTATTCGTCAATAGCTCTCTTAAAAACTTTACGGCGTTTGGCATCTGCGAAAGAGCTTCAATAAACGGTAAGTTAATATATAATTTCTTTAAAAGTTTAAGGAATTTACCGAATTGTTCATCTGTGCGGTCTTTCCTTAGCGTATTTGGGTATGGGATACGAGGCTTATACTCTTTAATAGTTGCTTCTTTGGAACTTACCTCATCTTTACCTTTACTTACCACAGTCTCCTTATATGGCGCTGGGTTGGTTTTGGCTAACCGTTCCTCATTTATTGTATCCATGGCATTAAGTTGCTCCTTAAGGTTAGTCTAGGTGTTGTTTGGTAACCCACCTTGTAGTCTTTCAGAAATTAGCCTAGCGGGCTGGCCTATTTGAGTTTCGAGTCCTTGAATGGATGCTTGCTGGTTCTTAAGTGCCGTCTTGGTGTTCTAGAAACGGGTTTCTGACATGACGATAAATTTTGTGAGCATCTCCTTAAGGTTCAGCTTTTTCTCTTATTGGAACGGTGGCTGTTGAAATCCTGGAGGAGGTGGTGGTCTTTGATTTCCTTGATTGCCTTGTCCTCCCCATGAAAAATTGGGGTGATTCCTCCAACCTGCATTGTAAGTGTTACTTTTTGAAATCTAAGATGGTTACCCATATAGTTGGCTTGCTCAGTTTCCATGCCATGTCCATAGTTGGGATTTTTAGAATAGCTCACGTTTCCTTGAATTGAGTCACATTGTATCACTGGGTGTACCTGCATAGAACCAACAAAATTATCAATCTTTTTATTATGGAGTTCTACCTGATTAGAAAGCATGGTGACTGTATCAATATTAAAAACTCCGACAGCTTTCTGTGGCTTTGTTCTCATGACTTGACACTGATAGTTATTCAGTGACATCTCTTCTATAAACTCGTAAGCTGCTTCTGAAGTTTTGTTGTTGATTGCTCTACCAGTGGCTGCATCGATCATTTGCCTCGTCGAAGGATTCAAACCGTTGTGAAAGGTTTGTACTTGTAACCATAGAGGTAACCCATGGTGAAGGCACCTTCTCAGTAAGTCCTTGTATCTCTCCCAAGCATCTTAAAGTGTTTCTAAATCCATCTGCAGAAAATAAGAGATATCATTCCTTAATTTAGCCGTTTTAGCTGGCGAAAAATATTTGAGCAAAAATTTTTCAGTCATTTGTTCCCATGTAGTGATAGACCCTCGTGTAAAGAATTTAATCACTATTTAGCTTTATTCCTCAAAGAGAATGGGAATAGCCGCAGACAAATGGCATCATCAGAAACGCCATTTATTTTAAATGTATCACAGAATTCCAAAAAATTGACTAAATGAGCGTTAGGATCCTCATCCTGCAAACCATCAAACTGAACAAATGGTTGTATCATCTGAATAGTGTTAGGTTTCAGTTCAAAATTATTTGCAGCAATAGTAGGCCTAATAATACCAAATTCAGTACTAGCCAAATTAGGTTTAGCATAATCATACATAGTACGCCGAGCAGGATTTTGCTCAACGGGATTTACGGCTACTACAGGAGGTAGCTGATTATCGTGATTTCCCTCCATCTCTTCAGTAGGTTTAGATTCTTCTTCTTGACTTTGTTCTGGATATTGCAAGCTTCTTCTTATCTCTCTGCGAGTTCGACGAACCGTAGCTTCTAAATCGTCGTCAAACAATAATGGTCCTCCTGGGTTTCTTCTAGTCATAAACTAGAGATACTAGAAGGGAAAAGTAAAAAGAAAATTAAAAACCTAAAATAAAATAAAGAAAAAACAGAAAATAATTTGCAATAAAAGTAAAGAATGGCTAAAGTAATAGGAATCTAGTGTTTCTAATATTTCAGTTCCCTAGCAACGGCGCCAAAAAACTTGATCGTGATGAGATGAAGTAATAAAATCGATCCTACCTGGAAACTAACTAATATCATGATAAAAGGCAAGCGCACCTATCGAATAGTAGTATAGCTAGTGGCAAGACCGGAATATCGAATCCAAGGAACTAAAAGTACTAGTAATGACTTACTTCCTATTATCTAGCCTAAGAAATAAAAAGGGTTTGGTTGTAAACTATTTTAAAGTAAACTAAAGAAACGACAAATAGTAAATTGGGAAATTGCTTTTGGGAAAACTGATTAATGAGGACAAAACCTAAGAAAGAATCCACCTAGATTTCACTTGTTATCTAACTTTGAACTAGATGATTTCTTCATTTGACTTGATTCGTAGAGATCCCTAAATTATGTTAATACCTCCGTCGAGGATAAGAGCAACTAATCCTAGGTTGATTAATTGAAATCTCTTTCTAATTAAAACCTCTAGTCTTGTATTAACTCGATCTATGGCTCCCCATATTAGATTTGACTCTAATCCGGTAGATTTTCGTCGTCCTATGTTTAGGATTGCGATCAACTCCATTTAATTGTGTTGGATTTACTCCTATACAGGGACTTTTGCTCCTCGATATAAGCATATTCAACTTAAATTAATATCCCAAAAATATCAATTCAAGAGTTAAAAACACAATTAAGAACAAATCAAGTATTTATCATATAGTTCAAATAACAATAACAAGATTCGTCTTAGGTTTCACCCCCTTAGATATTTGGGGTTTTAGTTCATAATTATAAAAAGAAACATCTCAGAATAAATAAAATAACAAAACATAAGAAAACCCAAAACTCCTAAAAGGATAGAAGGGAGATCCTCTATCTTGATGTAGATCCTGGCTTCTGGGATGGATCAATCAGCTTTCCTTCGAGTAATTCCCTACCTTTAACTCCCCGTCTTGGTGGGAATAATGCCCCCTCTACTGTACACCCTTGTAGTTGCCTCCTAGGGTCTTTATATAGAGTTTAGAATGTCTTTCTTAGCCCCTAAGTATCCTTTTCCGAGTGAAATTGAACTTTCTCATGACAGGGACACGCCTGTGTGCCACGCCCATGTGAATCGATATGGAGGCCGTGCTCGAGCCTGTTAAAGTGGCACGGCCATGTGACACACCCGTGTGACGAACTTCCAAGCTGTGTTGATTATTGATTTGGGCCTAATTTGCCCGTTTTTGGCCCGTTCCTTACTTTTTTCTCTTCCTTATGCTCACCTAAGTATAAAACATGAAATAAAAGGATTAGAAGCACCAAATTCCACAAATTCAATGATAATTCATCCAGAAATTAGGCTAAGCATGAGGTAAAAAATATGTATAATTTACGGTTTATCATTTTCATATTTATAAGGTACAGTTCCTTGATGTGGCGTGCTAGGGGGTAAATAGATAACATGCATAATGACACGTTATCCCCTTAGGTTTGACACATATCTTTAGAGGTATCCTTGTTGAGATCTTGGGGTGTGAGAGGCGATGCTGCGAGGTATTGAGCTATTGACGAAAGGTAATAAGACAATGAGCTGGAGTTGGCGAGCTAGGAGGTGATGAGCTGGGAGCTAAAAGACAACAAGCTACGGAGTGGTAAGCTGGCTAGATGGGAGGTTACAAGAAGGTGGCGAGTTGAAGCTAGAAGATAGCTAGCTTGAAGGTGGTAGTGTCATATCTCCTTGATCGGGTCGGACTCTAGGATAGATCAGATCTCGAGCTGCATTGTGATATATTCTATAACAATTTGTCCCTCATATTGTTGAAGAAGAGTTATAAAGTGACTCTTTTGAGATGGGTGCGTTAGCGTGTAACTAGAAGCTTACATCGTAATTTTTAGCTTAAAACTTATTGTGTAAGTTTTGTTATCTGATAGTATGGTACAAGAGTTAAAAGACTATTGGGGGACCAATTTTAAGGAAACTAATCATCTCAAAATTTTATTTCCTCAAAAGATTTTCTACTTAGGCCTTGGATTGTCTTTCAAAATTGTATTTCCTTATTTTAGTCTGTGTGTTTCTCTTCTTCTCTAGTTTTCGCGAGTATTGTCAGCAAGGATATCCTTCCCTATTAGGTAAATCACTTATCCTTCGACTATTCTTTTCTTGTTTTAAGTGTGTTTATTCACCGTGGTTAGAGTTAGGGTGAGTTTTGGTGGGAGGGATGGCAACCGTGTCGTCATGGTAATTGGGGTTATGGGTTTAGGTTAGATGTTGAAGGCAACGGATGGAAGAAGGGTTATAAGGTTTGTGCGCTTGTGGAGGTTACCAAGTACTGATGTACGAAAACAAAAATAGAGATGATTCAATATCTTGTCATTTAGGGAATCAGGCTATCAAACTTTGCATTTGCTTTTGATGCTATCGAAGGTGAAAGGTGGTTAAGTGATACTGAAGAAGGTTTCTTGTTGCCTTTACACCTATTGGAGGCTGGTTTCCATCTTTCCCTTCATCCTTTCTTTTGTACAGTTCTTCGTGAATATGAAATTGCACCAAGATAGCTTGCTGATTTTTCATAGTGGATACTGATCGCGTATTTTAACTGTTGTAGAATATATCATAACTCGGCTCGAGATCGAATCTATTATAGAATTGTGTAAATGAGTTAGGCACAACACATATATGTTACAGAATATATCACAACCCGACCCAAAATCTGATCTTTCCTAGTGACTTGGAGTTCGACCTGATTAAGGAAAGATAACATCGCCACCTTTTAGCTCGTTAGTCATTCTACATTTCATTATATTCTAGCTCGCCACTCTCCAACTCACTAGCTTACTACTCAGTAGTTCACTGTCTTCTAGCTCTCAACTTACCACCTCCTAGCTCGCTACTTCCCAATTCACCAACTTGCTACCTCTTAACAATAGCTCGGCACTTCGTGCTGTCTCACACACCGTAAGATCTCATTAAGGATATCCCTAAATATACGTGTCGAGCCTAAGGGTGTAACATTTCATTATGCATGCCATTTATTTACCCCCTAGCATATCACATTAGGGAACCGTACCTTATAAATATGAAGAGTAGCCTCCATGAGAAGGTGACTGAAGGAAAAGCCATTAAGAATTGGTGCGATGAGTGTGGATCCACTTCCGACCTCTAAATTAAACAAAGAGTTGACATGGCTCACCCAAACAAGAGATTCCTGAACTAGCCATCTTCAAAGCAAAATGAGAGAAATGAGACCAAAAACCATTTGCAATAACTCGATCTTTTCCCTAGTTGGTTTACTAACTAGCTGAAAAACCTGGGTAACCCAAACCAGTAGGACACCTACTGAGTTTTAACGTTAATTTCCCTTCCGACCGGGCTCTACTAATCCTTCCAACTAGGACACCTCTTAACAATAGCTCGTAAGCTTGCAGGAGTAGGTACATGTTTTGAAAGAACAAATGTTATAGCAGAACATTAGGTACGAGCAACAACAACTTTTTCACCAAAAGCAACTTAGATAAAATGAAGAGATGATGTGAAAGATGTAGTTAGACCATTCTGATCATCATAATAACAACATGCCTTTACAAGATGAGAGCTATGAAATGCAAGAGGTAGACGTTTTACATCAAGATGTCCAAGCATTACATTTTGATGTCTAGATATGGATTGGATATTTTATTCTAATAATCATTTAGCCCCAAAGATTGCAACTGTGGGTTTGCCTCTGGAATTTAAAGTGCCAAAAGAGGTCTTCGAAGGAAGAAGGGACCTAGAGCACATCTAATTCAATACAACAATTACATAAATATCTTAGAAGCTTTAGACATCGTCAAGTGCAAGACTTTCTCCACGACTTTGAGGGGAAGTGTAGAGATCTTTACCTCAGGGTTGTGTTGGAAGCATCATGCAACTAGGGCAGATGTTTTTGGGAAGGTTCCATGCCCATAGAACAATAATGAATACTCTGACGGGCCTAATGTCAGTCAAGCAAAGGGAAGGAAAAGGGTTATAAGGTTTGTGCACCTGTGCAGGCTATTGCGTAATGATGTAATACTAAAGAAATAGATATGGTTCGGTATCTCACCAGTAAAATACCTGAAAGCTTATATCGACTACATTTGCTTAAATTTTTCCCTTATCGCTTGAGCCTCCTTTTTCTCAGTTAGCAAAGCATAATAACCATAATAGAATCAAAATGAAGGCATACATATGTAAGAAAACCATGATTAATTTGCATGCAAAGAAACTTTAAAGGTTAACTATAATCTTAATCATCATAGTTCAAATTCAATGAATTAAATTGAAATCCTCAATTTTTCTTCTCTTTTGCTCAACCAAAGATGCATAAGAGTTAGAAAGATGACTAGTTTACTAAATTCTCAATTTCATAAGCTAATATATTAGTTTCTCCCCATGCAAACCATTCTTTATTTTTTTCTCTCTTATAAAATAAACTAAAGAAGAATATAAAAAAAATAAAATGAATACAAAAATGAGAGAATGATCCAGGAGAATGAAGCCTATCTCTTATATAACATCCCCACACTTATTCACCAAAATCCATTCATCAGCATCAAAATTAATGTTCGTCATCATAATGTTTCCCACTAAAAAAATACCCAGTTCTAAGGTAACCAGACTAATAGTTGAAATGTAAACAATTACCAATCAGTGATGTCTAAATTTTATTCGAGATTCTTTTCTTTGAGAGTCTCTGGTTTAGGTTTAGGGTTACGGTATTGAAAATGGCATTTTCTTCCCTCTTATTTTCAACCCTAACTTGTGAAATATTTTCAAAATGTGAGAATCCCAAGATTTTTTCAAACATCCTATCCTGAGAATCCTAGGTCAAGGACTCCCACTGAGTTTTTTTTAAAAAAAACAAAAACAAAATTCCCCTAATTGCCTATATAAAGGGGTTTTACTCCCCTTACTTCAATTCTCTTAGTCACTGTCCGATACAAAATAAAAAAATTCTCTTATAAATTTTTTTATTGAGTGTTGGAATTTTGGAGGGAAAGATTTATTTGTGTTTACGTTTGAGGGAGACAGTTTGATAGTTTTAAGGTATGTTTAAGTTCATAGTGATGTGGTGGCGCTCGAAGACCTACACATTTCACCTATCTTGTGAGGATAGAACCATCACCTTAGAAGCTCATTACATTGCAACTCGGGCTCCCAGTTTATGGTGGTTATACAATCATGGGTTCAAGTATAACTAGGGCTCCCGGCTGACGGTAGTTATGCAGTCACGGGTTGAAGTATAACTCGAGCCCCCAGTTGACAATGGTTATGTAGTCACGGGTTCATGTTACATGCCATGGAAAGAGGATGTTTATAAACCCTATACATAATCATAGGGAAAAATAAATGAGTTTTCCAATATAATCAACTTATTCTTTTTCTCCATCTCCACCAAAGGTATTATATTTAACCTCATTGTTTATAACCTGTAACAGAGTTGGGGGCAAGAGGACTTTTAGGGGGAGGTGTCACACCCCAAAACTGAGCCTAGAAGTTTTGAGGGTAATTTTGGAATAGTAGCTCAAAATGTGTTCAAAAATTTGAAGCATGGTAAATAAAAAATGTATTCATCTATGACTTTTTGAAAACTAAATCAATTTGTGAAAATAGTGTGAAAAAGACTTTTAACTTTAAAAAGATGATTGTTTTTTAAAAGTGTTTAATTTAAGAGTAGCTTTAAAGCAATTCTACCAAGTTTTAAAATTAGACCATTATCCCCCTTCTGCCCTACTTTTGACATGCAAAAGAAGAAGAGCACCTATCTCCCATTTTCTATGTGTCGTCCATTAGAGAGAAAACCCTTAAACTTCATCCTTCAATTTTTGGTATTCTTTACTCCAACCTCTTGTTTTCCACCATCTTCTTAGCATTAAAAACTCCATAGAATTTCAAGAAAAGTATAAAAAAAAATACCATTAATTTTACCATTATTCAACTTGTGGGTTTTCTAAATTTTTAATCAAATGTTTTTCTCTCAACAAAGGTAATGTTTTGTTTTCCTAATCTTTTTATGAACTCTAGATATTTTAATCGAGCTTTTATCCATTGAACTAAAGGTTTTGTGTAAATGTCGAAATTTGGGGCGTTAATAGTGAAATTCAGTATTTTGAATGAAAATGATGTTTCAAAGTGTTTTTCAACTTTTTTTGATATGGTTAGAAGGTTTCTAAACTCTCCTTAAAGTTTCATTAAAGGATTTTAAGTTTTTGTTAAGCTTTCATGAAAAATGGATATTGTACATCGAAATTTTAGAACCAAGTTTTTGTGTTGTTTGAAAGTTGAGAATCATTCTTAGGCATATAATTAGATTATTGGAATCAATTTTATATAATTGGAACGAGTAAGAGTTGATATTTTTGCATTTCAACTAAGCTAGTTGAAATTTCAGTTTCAAGAGGATTTAGTTTAGGCCTGCATTTTTGGTTGCTTTAGGTGAGTTTGAGGTTGAATATTGATTATGTTTGTTGTGTGGTTAATTTTGGTGAAGATTTAGAACCATTGGAGCCTTCAACAAGCAAGGAAAAAGGAAAGGAAAAGTTAATTTAGGCTTGCAAATGGTGATTGTTTGGAATCATTGCTGGTAAACACGATTCATAGTGTTAGTTGGGAGCTTAGGAGTAGCCTAAACCTCTACTCTAAGTTTCGAGTGTAAGGTTTTTTATACCCCTTATTTAATTTGCAAAATAAGTGATTATGTAATGTTAATTGAGTACTAAGTTGTGAAAATGTGACATGTGATATTTGCTTATGATGGCTATTGTGAATGTGTTAATTGTGGGTATACATGCCGAATGATAGTGATGATAATGTGAATATGTAGTGAAAGTGTGTAGAAAACGTTTAGTGAAAATGTGTGTATAATTGTGAATATTTTACCCTTGTGATCTTTGAGACCGCTGGATATAGTTGGCATGCCATAGGATTATATGAGTACTCACCCTTGTGTTATGTTTTTTGGGGGCATTAAAGCCTAGGACAATTTTGGAGAGATAAGGGAATGTGAGTTTAGCTCCACTCACCGGGATATGTTGGTGTATTAGAGAGTGTTAACTAAATGCTACGCTTTTGAAATATGTTCGACTCATCAAGTTAATGGTGTGTTGGAGATTCGATGTGTGGTGATGGAGCCCACTTTTATGTTTCATAGCTCAAGTTCCAGTTTATCGTTAAATGTGATATTATAAAATGTGATGTACGCTTGAATATGTGATGGAAAAGCTAAATGAGTTGATAGATATTGTATGAGCATTTTAGTAAATCATTATAGTAAATTATGTAAGAAATTATCCTTTGGTTGTTTTCTTTTAATACATAACATCATGTTTATTTGGTGGTTTTCTAATCATTCACTGAGCTTGTTTAAGCTTACCCACTCTTTTTAAACCTTGCAGACAGTTAGCGTTGCGGTGTGAGGGTGCGGAATTCCAAGGAAGTGATCCAAGTTAGGCTTTAGTTTTTTAGTAGGTGAAACTCATATTATTCTTTGAACTGTGGGAATAAGGCAATGTGGTAGACATTTTTGGTTGATTATTATTATGTCTTAAATGGTTGATATGATTTTAGACTCTTAGGAATTGATGGATGTTTGATATTATGTTATTGGTTTGTCTTGGCTTGAATTATTGATATTTCAAATTGCAAATATGAAAATTTTGATGTTGAATATTGAATTTATGGATGCATTTTGAAGTGATATGTGATTGAACATGTTAAATGCCCTGTTTTGTTGTACTTTTTGTTGTTTTATACAAAGATATCGATAATCGGGGCCTAAGTATCGATACTTCTGTAACACCCCCTAACCCCAAACTATCGCTGGAACAGGGTTACAGAGCATTACCAGACCTATCGGACAATTTACATAAAATACCTATGTTCAACCCATCTAAACACATTTAAATATGCTCAAAACTTGTTAAATTTAGACATTTTATATATTATCCAATACTCAATTCCAATCACTTATCATATATTATCAATATGATCCAAATTCATATTAAATTAGTCAAGTCCTATTATATACCATTACCAAGCTTAATTCTACTTATTTCATAAATACATTAACAATCCAAAATGACACATACATAAAACATCCTAGGTACATGCCACTCTTTACCTCATTGAATTCAGGATCGGCCTAGGATGCTGATTCAACGATCTGGCTTTATTTATCCTGTGCACGGAAATAAACCGTACGCTGAGTATGAACTCAGTAGTATTTCTATAATCTGAAAACTTAATTATAAAAAATAAATATTATAAACTTTTAAAATCATATAATAAACACAATGATATAATTGTTCAATATCATTAAGTAATAATCAACTATTTACTTTTCAATCAGTAATCTGTTTTAATCCAACCTCTATATCAGTCAATATTTTTCAATATCAATCAGTTTATCATTATCATTTAGTAATAATCATTTATTCTTTGATAATTAGTTTTCAACATATATTTACAATTTACTTGAATAATAATATTATTCACCTTTCATCCAATATTCTATACTTTTCCATTTCAATAACAGTCAATATTCTTTAGTAACAATCAATTGATCTCTATTGTTCAGTATTAGTCAGTCATCAGTATTAATTAGTTATTCGGTAATAATCATCTAATCAGTAACAGCCGTTTATTCAGTAACAGTCAATTATTCAGTAATAATCAGTTATTCAGTAACAGTCATTTATTCAGTAGCAGTTAGTTATTTAGTACCTCTATTTACCCCTATTAACATGACTCGGACCTGGACGGATACACGGATCCAACCCACACACCGGAATAGCACATAGTGCTCATTGGCCGAAGCCGAAACAGTAACAGTAGCAGTAACAGTACGATAACAGTATTCAACATTAATAGTAACGGTATTCAACACATAAAGTGCTAAATCGATAACGGTAACAGTAACAGTATTCGACACACAAAGTGTCAAATCGGTAACAGTAACAGTATTCGACACATAAGTGCCTGATCAATAAGCCTGCAAAACCCGTACTCTTCCATATCCTATGGCATGCCAACTATATCTGACTTAGCCCGATATTGTTAATAGGGTTTTTGGTTCACTTTCTTAGTTCAGTATCACTTTCAATTTATTTACAAGTCAATTCAAGTTTCTATTTAATACTATAATAATTACATATTCATATTTATTTCATCACATTTTAACATCAATATATTTTTCAATATAACATACATTCAAATTCAATTTCACATCAATCACATATATCTATATAAATACAATAAATTTAACATATATCAATTAATCCATTTCAATTATACAACACTATAATTCTTACCTTAGCATTTTTCCATATACTTTAAATACAATATCACAATTAATAACTAAGTTCGAATTATAGAAATACAAACCGTAATTACAAAGCTAACCCTCGTCGACTTTGCCTCTTTCCTTATTTAACCGAGGTTTCCGGCACAATGTTAGCTATTTTAATTTATTTAATAATATAATAATTTAATATCAATTAAATAATAATAACCATAATAATAATAAATAAATTATTCTAAGAAAAATCTTAGATTTTTCCATCTTTTGCCACCTAAATTAGGACAAACGGTATAATTCCATTTTGGTCCTTTACATTTTCTTTTAATCTATAATTTAACTTTCACACTTTATTCAATTTAATCCTTATACCTATTTAACATCAATTTAAGCTAATTCACCTTATTAAACTCTAATTAATCACTCAATTAACTTCGTAAATATTTTTAATAAATATTTACGAATCCATTTTTCAGAAACAGACATCCGAAAATAAACTTTTTTGATAACCGTAAAATTCAGGTCGTTACAACCTCTATGTTGAACCGAATGTGTAGGAAGTCAGTAGCTTAATTTAGTATCGATACCCTTATTCGAGTATCAATACTCAAGGTGAAAATATAGATACTTCTTGAATTGTATCGATAATTTGTTGGGTTTAAAATTTTGCAGAGAAACAGAATGCTAAAAAGGTATCGATTTTCTAAACGGTATCGATACCCCTTATAAGAAATATTAATACCATCGAGTGTGTGTCGATACCTACGTGATTTGTTTGGTAAATTTTGTTAAGTTGTCTTTAAGCATGCTTCTAACTCGTAATATGGTCATTTAATGCATGTTTAGTAATTCTAACATCGCTTAGGGTATTTTTGTAACACCATAAACCCGGCCTAGAAATTTAGACCGGATTCAGAATGTTACATTGATCATCGAAGTGATCGTGAGAAAATTTTACAAAATCCAGTCAATAAAAGTTATAGATGTCTTTAACATAAAACAGATTTAAATTACCGATTAAAGGTTAAAACGGAACTAGTACCATAGTTTAATAAACCTTACAATTTCAAATAGTAACAGAAAACAAAAACTTATAAATTATTTCTATTAAGACTGTCTGAGGCCTCTGCGTACCGAGTCCAACATCAGAATTCAGCAAGGTACCTAAAAGAGGAGACAAAAAAGGGGGTGAGCTACACAAGCTCAGTGTGAGATCAAAACCAATTAACTACAGGGTCAGAAAATAGTATGCCAAACAGTAGTTCGAAAATAGGACATACTTACAGGGCTATACAGAACCAGCTGGTAAATTCGAGATGAACGTACCAGCAGATAGTAATATTTAGAACATATTAAAGCACACTCCGGCACATAGTCGCAAGTACCATTCAGTCGCAGTAACAGTAATACTCAATCAGTCACACAATCTCAGTAACTATTCAGTCAGATAAGTACAAT
This sequence comes from Gossypium stocksii, assembly GCA_020496765.1. Classification (NCBI taxonomy): domain Eukaryota; kingdom Viridiplantae; phylum Streptophyta; class Magnoliopsida; order Malvales; family Malvaceae; genus Gossypium; species Gossypium stocksii. The sequence continues at coordinate 40,790,142 of CM035630.1, read as the reverse complement.
CGTGGTCTACAAAACTCACGCAAATACAAGTGCTTTTTAGTCGGTTAGTACAAACAGACAGTCAATCACATAGAATAGTCAACGAATGTGTATGGATGCAGTTGAAATATAAAACCCACCCATCCAGCCAACACACCTCTCCGTCCATCCCTACACTTTCTATGGGGTTTAAAACACCCACCCATCCCTACACTTTTATGATGTCATCCCGGTTGTCCAGCAATGATGGCCATCAGTAAGTCCACGACCCTCAGGGTATTAGGACTAACAGTAAGTAGATAAACTGCCAAATTAGTCAATAATAATATGCAGCAATGCTGAGGTATAAGTTGTACAATGCCATGCGGTAAACCGCGATACAGACGTGCAGTTGAGCTGCCAGAACATATAAGGGTATGTAGCATAGCTAACGTACATGCGGTACAGTGCAATGCGGTAAACTGCTATACCGATAAATTATAACTAAGCTGCTAGATCAGTCAATGGTACGTAGCATAGCTAACATACATGCTATACAGTGCAGTGCGGTAATCCACTGTACAGTCCAGTTGCAGTGAAACTGCAAGTTCAATTCAGCTACAGTCTTCCTTCTCTTCAAAATCCCACCCAAAAATTACTTTATGCATATGTATGAGTGCAGATAGCAAACAGTATCAGAATACAAATTACAGACAGTCATTTAGAATCAAGCATTCACATCCAATCAGTTAGTTACAGAATTACTCGCCCAATCATAATTTGCACACATCACATGATCAATCACAAACCAATCACAGTTCAAGCACACATGGATCACATAGGTACAGTTACAGAGGTCTAGTCACCTTCATTAAAGCCTAGCTAAGGGTTGGAACACACAATGTTACAATTAGGCTCTAATTCGACCTAAAACAAAAGCTAGCAAAATAGGGCCACACGTCCTTGTGCTCCAGCCGTGTGGAGCAACCTAGGCCGTATGAGGGTCCAAATGCCCATGTGGAGAATGGCACATGGCCGTGTGGCAGAGGCACACACCCGTGTGGTGCAGGGACACGACCGTGTGAACTATATAAAACTATATAGTTGTTTTAATAATTAAGTAACAAAATAAAACTATATAGTTGTTTTAATCCTCAAAAAACAAGTACAAAGACTTGAACCCAGAACCTTGAGTTACACTAACACTCCACATAACCACCAGACCAGCAAGCCCATTGTAACACCCCTAACCCGTATCCATCGCTGGACTAGGGTTAAGAGGCATTACTGAACAATTCACAACATTTAACTACATTTTACAATTCAACAATAAATCATAATTAAATATCATTCACTTTTAAACATAACATCCTTTATATAGGTCTACGAGACGTTAGACATGTTTTAAAGAAGGTTCGGGACTAAACCGATCTCGTATAAAAATTCTCAAAACTTTAAATTTTTTCTAAGTAACAAAGGTTACACGTCCGTGTGAACAGGCCGTGTGCCTCACACAGCCTCAAACACGCTCGTGTGTCTAGGTCATGTGAAAACAGGGCATACATACTAACTTGTACCACACAGTACAGCCGAAGACACGCCCGTATGCCAGGCTGTGTGAAAACTGGAGGGGTTACTGACTTGGGTCACATGGCCGACCACACGCCCGTGTGCTAGCCTATGTGCCACCCACGGCCAATAGACACGCCCGTGTGTCTAGACCGTGCCAAACCTGTAGGGTATACTAACTTAATTCGAAAGGGTACCCAAGGGACACATGGCCGTGTACCAAGGCCATGTGTCACACACAGTCGAGCCATATGCCCGTGTGCTTGGCCATTTAGAGCGAAAATAGGCTTACTTTAAGCCACATTTCTCACCCTCCTTATGTCAACCTAAACCACATCATTTTGTATCATTTCAATATATTTATAAGCATTCAAAACATGAACTAATGCACACTTTATACCATAATAACATCAATCATTTCCAAATAAAATTGCAAATTCAAAGCATACCAAATGCATAAACCAAATTCATACTAAAACTACAATTCTTAATCATCCATATAACCTATTCTAACTCATGTCATTTCTCAAGATTTCAACTATCAAAACAACCTCAAAACATACCATGATATGCCATTTCTCATTCATCATACACAAACATCATTCTACCATGTAATCTATCCATTTTTCCAACAAGGCAATCATACCAAAATGGCCATATCCATAAAGCCATATAAATATATACATCACATATACAATATTCCATCTCATAACATAAACCAAAACCATTCCATCATCTCCATCATTCTCAAGCCAAATCACATGGAAAGAGTCACAACACAAAATATATCATAATGACACTAGCCTATACATGCCATATACCATAAATACAAGGCTTCAAAAGTAACAACAAAGTGATCGATAGTGTGATGATGTTTCCGACGATCCCCGAGTTCGAGCTAGCTTTGATTATCTATAAAACAGGGAAGGAACATAAAAAGTAAGCTTTTAAAAGCTTAGTAAGCTCGTATGAATTAAATCTAATACATTCACATAAATACAATTCAATTAATTGAAATACCAATACATATCTCATTAACTAACAAACCTTCCAAGTGCTCAATCATAAAATTATATACTTTTATCATTGTTTTCTTGATTCAATACTCAAATAGTTCGTACACATACCTGTACCATCTTGTACAACCCTCATACACATTCTCGTCTTTCGTTTACCCATTGAACCATTTGGAATAGAAGTCGGATATGCAAAGCTTTCACACGATAAGTACCTATACCATGGTCCAAAACCAAATCAAGGTAACTTATCTAATTCTGATATCATGGCCCGAGGCCAAAATCAGCCGATTGTATGGCCCGAGGCCAAAATCAGCCGATTGTATGGCCCGAAGCCAAATTGGTTTATCATGCACCCGTAGTGCTATTTCATGGCCTGAAGCCAAATTAATTGTCCTTAATGACATGCCACTAGCCTTTTATCTATTCTTAAGGTTCAACCGAGTTTTTAATTATCGCGTAATCATTGACTCATTTTTGAGCTTATTCGTAACCACATAATTGCAATTCATGCATTAACAAGGCATATAAAATACATTCATAACAAACTTATAACATATGAACTTACCTCGGATGCTAATACGGCTAAATTGATCGATTAATCGAGAACTTTATTTTTCCTCCGATTGAGATCCGAGTTCCTCTTTGCCTGATCTAAATATATTCAAAATTAACTCATTTAATCATTTATTTGCTTAATACAATCCAAAAACACACATTTGATCATTTTACACATTTGCCCCTAAACTTTAACATTTTTCACAATTTAGTCCTTTTTTATTCAAAATCACAAAATAATGAAATTTACAACATACCCATGCTAGCCGAATGTCTATTATGCCCCTAACAGCTCATAACTTTCATTTATTTCACATTTTAACCACTCAATTTATAAATTTCACAATTTAATCCCTAATTTGTATTTTCTTCAAAAAATTACTTAATAAAACATGAAAATCTATCATTTATCTACCATTTTTCATCGTCAACCATCACAAAACTCATGAATTCATCAATTTCATTTTACAAGTCATCAACAAATTCAAAAATTAGGGCACAGGCTAGCTAGTACTCAAAGCACCAATCACAAAAACATAAAAAATCATCAAAAGCCAAGCTCAAAACATACCTTAATCAAGCTATAGATGTGCCGAATGGTTTTGAGCATTCAAACCTTATTTTCTCTCTCAATTTCAGCTAGAATGCATGAAGATGGACAAAGTTTCATCTTTTGTTTAATTATTAATCTTTTATTTTGCAAATGGCATTATCACCCTTAATGAATAACATTTAAAAACATATAATGAATGGCCATAATTTTCCACTTACTCTAATCATGGAATAATAACATAATAAGGACCTTTGGTTTCATAAACCATAGCAAATAGAAACTTTTAACTTATAGCATGCTACTTTTGCATTTTACGCGATTAGGTCCTTTAATCAAATTAAACACTCAATCGGTAAAAATTAAAACACGAAACTTCCACACATATCCAATCACATGCCGTAAACACTAAAAATAATATTAAAATATTTTTTGACCTCGAATTTGTGGTTCTGAAACCACTGTTCCAATTTAGCTAAAACCAGGCTGTTACATCCATTCTGACATGAAATTGCACAACTTAACTCATGTGTGCAAGCACCTCACTGTTCCTATACCCAAACTCCAAAACTTCTAGGCCCAAAGTTCGGGGCATTATAATTTTAGACTTAAAACTCCTATAATTGTTTAAATTTGGTGATGTTCGTATGCCAATGAGATGTGGTGTAAAGCGTGATGATGTGACATTGATGTAACATCCTATTACTCTGGCTCGACGATAAGGCTAGGTATAAGGTGTTACATGAAGAGTGATTGTTACGATGGAAACTCGAGGCGGCAATGATTTTTTTGATTAAAGAACACATTAATAACTACAACTGCTACCGTCCCGACTCAAGTTTCATCTTTTTCTCCATTGACACAGTCACTCCTGTCTTGAAAGTCCTCTTGTGATGCGAGTCTTAAGGCCTAATTTCATGCTTATGGATGTGATGGGCTTACACTACCCTAAGGCCTAATAACAAGGTCAAAAGTCAAGCAAATTAAACTAATATTTGATCAAATACAATATGTGATGATGAATCTTTTTGAGGAGAGGGAGGAATGATACATGCATGGATGAGTGAAATTTATTAAAGTCAATTCAACCAAACTACTAATTTTCAAGCTAAAAAGATTAGTCAACTTGTGATGATTTTTTGGATGGGATCCAAGCATATATGGCCTTAGAGCCTGCATAAAGTTTGAAGATCTATCGCTTGTCTTTGAAATGCATTTTGAATCACTTAATTTTGAGTTCGGGAGCTCAAGCTATGATCGTATTAGTGAAGCCTACGTGAGTAAAATTTCTAGATGGGATTATTATGAAAATTAAGAGTTTTAAGTTTTTTATTTGAGTTTAAATCATATTGGGTCCGAGATTTAGGCTTAAGTTTTATTATATATGAGCTTAATATTGTATTTATTAATTTTTATTTTATTATTATTTATTTATTCCGAATTTTGGATAATTTTTAAGTATTTTAAGTTATTTAGGAGTTTTATGTCAACAAGAAAGTTTAGTTTAAAACTACTTGTTGTTTATATTAACTAGATTTTCAGTATACTTGAGAGTTTTATTTAAATGTATTTAGCTACCCTATATAAAGGCATCCTTATTGTACGCAATCAATCAATTCATTCATTATTCATTTTGAGTTAATAAAATTCTCTTTGAGTTTTCTATTTAAGAATTTCTCTTGAGTTTTTTTTTAGAACAGTTTTAACAATCTTTTCAGACTGTGGGGATCACCTTCAAGCTTTTTCTTGCCAAGTTTTTTTTCTTTAATGGAAAATGAAGCCTTTTGAAAGGGGTTGTGGATTCATTGGGTTTCTAAAGCTCCTTAGGACTTCTACACGCCATCTTAATATTTTCAATCTATCTGCTTTATTTTCTTATTTATTCTATTTTGTTCCTATTTAATTATTCAAATATTTTGATTTGTTTAATTTTTTTTCTATCTTAATTATCTATTTTAATTGCATCCTTTAATTTTTAAATTCTTAGAAATAACTTGGATTTGTTTGTGTTTTAGGTTGAGTAAAAATTCAACTTTCTTTTTGATCATTTAGAGACCTAAAGTCAAATCTGTGACTTGGACAAACTTACGATCTTATTCTACACTCATCCATATCATCTTGCCCCAACTCTGTCATAGATTTTAGATAATGAGGTTAAAGATATTGTTTTGGTGGAGATGAAAAAGAATAAGTTGATTATATTGGAAAGCCCCTTTGTTTTTCCCTATGGTTATACTTTCAAACTTATGTATGGGGTTTATAGAGCATCCTCTTTTGGTATCACAAAACTTGAACCCATGATCGCAACCACCGTCAACTTGGAGCCCTAGTTATACTTCAAATTATGACTGTATAACCACCGTGAATTGGGAGCCTAAGCTGCAAGGCGATAAGATTCTAAGGTGATGGTTCCATCCCCATATCATAGATTAAATGTGTGGGTCTCTTTTATCGCATCATTGTGAACTCAAACATACCTTAAAATTATTACAATGTCTACTTCAACCACAAACACAAATGAATCTTTCTCTCCAAATTTTTAACATGTAACACCCCTGACTCATATTCGTCGTCGGAATAGGGTTTTGGAGCATTACTAATCAAACAGACATAATTTCAATGCATTTCATATCATATAATATTCAAGTCAAAACCAATCAAACTCATACACATTGTCCCTTATTCGAGCCCTCAAGGCCCAAATTATGTGCTAGAAACAAGTCGGGACTGATTCAAAAACTCAGAGAATTTTATAAAAAATAATAAAAATTTTCAAAGCAATAGGGTTCACACGCCTGTGTGGTCAAGCCGTGTGTCTCACACAGTCCAATCACAAGCCCATGTGTCTAGCCGTATGGACTCAAAATGTACCTTTAACAACAAGCTTACCATTCCCTACAAGCTTAGACAATAAGCAACTAAAAAATCATTTGTTTAACCAATTCAAAACACAATCAAACTCATCCAAATCATATCAAACAAACATCCTAGGTGCCTAACCAATGTACCCTCATAGGTACCACAATTATATCATCATTTCATACCATTTAAACATCATTCAAATCCAATTTATAACCATGCCAAATTCAATTTACTTTGCCTAATTCATGTTCATTTAAAGATTAACTTAAACATGTCATAACATGACCTCAAACATAAAAACATATTATATGTATATAACCAACTAATATTAAACTTATAATCCCATTTACTTTACAATCAATCCAAAAATAATTATTATTTAGACACCCTAGGTACATGCCGACACAAAAGGATAAAACATCACCAAGTTTGAGTTCAAAATCGTTGTTGAATGTTGAATCGGCGGTCAAAATTAAGTACCTAACTTGCGCACAGAAAACAAAACCATACGCTGAGTAAAAACTCAGTGGTATTTCTATAATCCGAATAATTAAAAATATAAAATCACAAACATACAATCTAAATATTACAACAATCATATCACATTTCATTTATACAATTGCATTATCCTTTCTATATTCATTTCATGAGTATATAACTCATATATTCCATATATTTGCAACATATTTCACGTTTTATTTTCAATTCACTATTTCACTTCCATTCCTCATACCATGCCATTTCAATATCAATTATAAAAAATTATTATTCATTTACCCCTATTAACACGACTCAGACTCAAATGGTTACACAGATCCAACTAAAACACACCAGTTTGGCACCTAGTGCCTCATCGGATAATTCGAAGTAATTAATTGACACACAGTGTCTCATCGGTTAAATTGAAGTACATTAGCACCCAGTGCCTTACCGAATTAATCCGAAGTAATAAATTGATACCCAGTGTCTTATCGACTCGAAGTTGAGGAAATCCTTGAACTCTTCCAATCCTATGGCACGCCATCTATATCTGACTTAGCCTGATACAGTTAATAGGGTTTCAATTCACTTCACTTTCCAAATACAACCAATATTCATTTCAATTCAAATAATCAACATATTCAATATATATACCAATTCAATCAATATAAATTCAATAAATTCATCACATACTAAATCAATCCATTTCAATTGTAAAACATAATAATTCTCACCTTAATCACTTACCATAACATTTAATCAAAATACAACAATTAATAATTAGATTCGGATTATATATATACAAACCAGAAATTCGGAGCTATTCCTCGTTGGCTTTATCTTTTCCTTTTTTAGTCGAGGATTTCAGTATGACGTTAGCTACGTAATTAAAACAATTAAAATTCATCAATACAACACAATTCAATCTCATATTGAATATTTAAATTTTTACTCAAATATTGCCTAAATTTCAATTTAGTCCCTAAATCGAGATTAACTTTATTTTTTCATAATTAATTCTATATTTTCATTCAATTCACACCTTAAACTAGATTTAACTCTCTAATCTCACTTAAATACCTAAATTTCAATTTTTTTACAATTTAGTCCTTAATACTCAAAATTTATAATTTATTTTACAATTCAATCCTTTTTCATTTCTAACTTAAAAATCTATCAATTTAGTCATTAATACTCTAATTATTCAACATAGACAACATTTAAAAACTCAATAATTTCTAAAATTTTGACATGGGACGAGTAGTATTTAATACCAAGATTCTAAAAACATAAAAATTACAAGAAAAGGGACTAAATTAACTAACCAATTGAACTTTGAACCCTTAAAACCTTAATTCTCCTTCTTTCTTTCCTTTTTCTTTCTCCCCTCTGTTTCGTTTCTATGTTTTGTTTCTTTTTCTATTCTTTTTCTTTTATTTATTTAGTTATTATAATATAATATAATATATATACTTAACTTTTAAGTTTTCTTATTATAATATTATTATATATATTTTTTAACTTTAAATTTTTAAATAAATACATACTTATGCTGCCTCAATTTATGCAATTGGTATAATTGATTATTTGGTCCTTTTAACTTTCTTTAATTTATGATTTAACTTTCACTCTATATGCAATTTAGTCATTTTACCTAATTACTCTTAATTCAAGCTAATTCACCTAACCAAAACCTAATTAACTACACAACTAACTTCGTAAATATTTTTAATAAATATTTACAAATCTGATTTACAGTAACAGAGTCTCGAAAATACGCTTTCCGACACCCGTGACTATCATGTCGTTACAATTATACCCAACAAAAAAAAGTTTCTTAGAAACAAAAAAATCATTGTTTGGATGATGCCAAAATGGTTTATTGGTTAGGCACTATTAGGATGATTTTGTTATATGTTTTGGTTACGACATTTAAGTGTTTGAACAAGATTTTAAGTTGATAAGGTTCATATTTTTGGATGTCATGAATGGAAAGTTTGAGCTAAGCATATTCAAGATATGTTTTGGGTTACACAGTTGGCTACACAACCATGTGTCATGCATGGGTTAATGAAACAGCCGTGTGCCATTGGTATTTAGGAAGCATGAAAATAGCGTGGTTTCAGATTGTCACTGTGTCACTGTTGGGAAATGTGCCCATATTGTAGTAAATATGTAATTGTTTTCTATATATTTGAATGATGAATAAGTAAATTTCAGATTTCATATTATGTCTTTTGTATTTATGTCTTTCATATTTTGCATGCATAGTGAAATTGTGATAAACAAATATTAACTCATTGATTGTCTAAGTTCAAACTGATGATAAGTGGGATTGTAAGAACGTTTACATTACGAAAAAGATAACTTACTTCAGTAGATAATCTAAACGAGTCCGTAATTTCATAAAACAATCAAAGTAAGCATTTGATTCAAATACTGAGAAAGATTATTATGTTGTCTATAATTCCAATTGAAAAGATAACAAGTTTTGGCTATCTTAATAGTTGACTCCACGGGTAGGCACATAGATGTATTCATTGGTAGAATGATACATTGGATTAGACCTAAGATGAATTAATTCTGAAGTCGTTTGTGAATTAATTCACTTAGACACTTATGATGTGCTTGATAAACCATAATATATACATATTTTTACCCCATGCTTGGCACATTTATGGATAATTTATCATTAGAATTGAGGAATATGATGCTCCTAATCCTTTAATTTCATGTTTTATACTTAGGTGAGCATAAGGAAGAGTAAAAAGCAAGGAACGGGCCAAAAACGGACAAAATGGGCCCAAATCAGCATTAACACGGCCCAAGGCATTTTCACACAGGAAAATCACACGCTCGTGTGGATTTATCAGTGATGAACACGGCCTGAGCAACCTCACACGGGCGTGTCCCTGACGAGACCTGTTTTAATTCTAATCGAAAAAGGCTACTTGTGGGTTAAGAGAGGTATTCCAAAGCCTATAAAAAGACCCTAAAATAGGAACAAGGGGACATACGGAGTAGGAAGCAAGGAATTACTCGAAGAACGCTGATTGATCCATCTTAGAAACTGGAATCTCCTTCAGGACTGAAGATTTCCCTTCAATTTCCTTCAGGGGTTTTTGGGTTTTCTTATGTTTTGTTATTTTCCAATTCTTGAGATGTTTTCTATTATAAACATGAACTAAATCCCCTAAATACATAAGGGGGAGGAAACCTAAGACGGATCTTGTTATTTTCTGAATTATATGATAGATATTTGATTTGTTCTTAATTGTGTTTTTAATTCTTGTGTTAATATTTCAGGATATTAATTCAAGTCTAATTTGCTTAGTTAGTGGAGCAAAAGTCATTGTTTAAGAGTAGATTTAACACAATTAAGCGGAGTTGATCACAATCCTAGACATAGGACGATGAAAATCTATTGGATTAGAGTCAAATCTAATAGGGAAATCCATAGATCGAGTTAATGCAACATTAGGGGTTTTAATTAGAAAGAAATTTCAATTAATCAACCTAGGGTTAGATGTTTTTAGTCTTGAAAGAGATAATAACATAAATTAGGGATTTCTAAGGATCAAGTCAAGTGAATAATTCATCTAGTTCAGAGTCGAATAACAAGTGAAGTCTAGGTGGATTCTTCCTTGGGTATTGTCTTAATCAATCTGTTTTCCCAAAAGCAATTTCCCTAATTTACTCTCTGTCGTGTTCTTAGTTAATTAGTTTAAAACAATTCCCCTTATCTCTAGGCTAGATAATAGAAAGAAAGTTATTACTAGTACTTTTAGTTCCTGTGGGTTCGACATTTCGGTCTTGCCACTAAGCTATACTACTGATCGATAGGTGCGCTTGCCTTTATCGTGATAATAGTTACTTTTTTTTAGGTTCGATCATATTACTTGACCATCACAAATATCACAACATCAGTGCTTTTTCTAAATCCTAAGTTAGTCACTAATCATGTATATGTAACTCATGTGTTTTGATATAAATAGAGGCTTATGCTCTAAAGATAATCGAGTCGATAGCCAGTATGTTGGGTACATGACTTGTGTACGGCATGGCTTTACTAGCAACACTAAAATTCATAGCTCAATTAAAGAGTTAACGATATCCTCTCATTGGTATTGTGTGGATTGATAAATATTGAACGTGGCCATGGGTTGTTTGTTCTTAAACGAATAATTTATCACAGTCATTTGTTGGCAGTGATCATATTAATCATTAAGAAAACAAAATCGTGACAATGAGATAAAATATGATTGTATTGAGTGAACAAATTTAACTCAAATGAATCAAGGATATCATATAAGGGTAACACACACATGACGAGATCATTGGACAAAGCAGTTAGATGAATTACTTTCATAAAGAGAATAAAATAAGGAGTTTTCAATCATGGTACTTCTTGTGAACTGACTCCATGATTAAGCAATTGTGAATTATCTAAACAATGCTTCTGGACATAATTGCAATTATTAGAGTCTAATTGTATATATGTTCGATTGGTTCCTCTGCTAGCTCAACAAAAACTCGATCTAACTGCATTTGAATTAGAAGTAAATTTTACGACTTTGGAAATAATTTAATTGATTCGATTTATTCGATGTCGAATTAAATTGGGTGATCATAAGAATTGTTCAACTAGATAATTTGATTAAAGAATTTTCTTAAAAATAAATTTGGAAAATCTAAGTAATTTTTAGGAAAATTAATTTTGATCAAGTAAAATTAAATTAATCAAATTAATTAAAATTAATATGATATTTTTGGAAATTAATTTTCAAGTCAGACAATTGACCTAATGGGTAATTGAACTTGAAAAATTGGATCTGAGATTGTAAATTGGGCCCAAGAGCCCAAAACTGAGACCAAGACCCAAAAACTGGTTGAATCGAGCCTGATATGTGAAACCAGGCCGATGGTCCAACCATCGGTTGGACTAGACCGGTTGGGCCGTCACTGGCTCGGATCGAATCAGCAAAAACCAAACTAGCTCCGATTGCCAGCTGCTGCGACGATGGTATTCAGGTGGCCGAAAAATGGTCGACGGTGGTGGGTCTTCGGTGGTTGAGTTGTGAAAGAATTACGCTCCTATTAGAACTTTACCAGAAAATTTATAATATTATTTTAATATATTTAATATTAAATTTAATTTAATGCTTAACTTAGTAGTATTGTATTAATTTAATATTAAAGTAATTATCTTCATATTAAATTAAATTTAATGTTTTTCTTGTAGATAAATATTATATTAATTTAATATTAAAGTGATTAAGTTTAATTATAGTTGAACTCTCTAAACTCTCCCTATATAAATAGAACCTTGAGTCATTATTTACATACACTTGAATTTAAGAAAAAGTTGTAGAGAGAAAATTGTCTGAAGAAATTATTTTAGAAAATTTTTAGAGATATTTTTTCTATTTACAACTTGACCCAAAAATTTAAAGAAATTATGAAATTACCTAATTGGTAATTTTTGTGAAATTTTTTCTGATTCAAAACGAACCCACACTCAGTAGACTTGAGTTTGAGGATAACAAAGAAGACTACTCGATCAAATTGTTCATCCAAGACGAATAGGAAAGGTACAATTCTGATTAAGTGTTTATTACTTTAGATATCACAATTAAGTTTTTATTTTGAATTTTTTTTAAAAAAACTTTATTTTTTTCCCTAAATTTATTTTCCGCTACGTTTTCTAAACCCGATTTTCCAACAGTCACATGGTTTGGCTACACGCCCGTGTGAATACTATAGACTTAATATGCTGAATTGTTACACGGTCACAGTTAGTTCCATAGCCTAACCACATGGACGTTGGCTCAATGCTACACGGTTTCAGCTTGTCAAATGGCCTGGCGACATGGTCGTGTGACCTCTATTTGTATTTTTGCTATTCTTTTGTGAAATGTTTCAATTCAATCCTTAATAGATTCTGGGTTGGTTTTGGAGCTTTCGTAAGCTCGATTTAAGTCAGATCTTATATGTCAAACATGTTTTGTTTTGAATGATTGAAATTTAATGAATGTTTTAAAGAATTTTTTATTTAAAATTGCATGTTTCTATTCTGTTAATTACGGTAGCCTCCCATAACTCAATTTTGGTGACAAAAACGGGTAAGGGGTGTTACATGCCCTGTAGGACGCGTTTTTAGCTTGCTTGGTAGTCACCTCAAGGAAAATGCATCCTACAGGCTCGCTTTCAAAGTTCTCTTGCTCCCAACCCTGCCACAGATTTTAGACAATAAGGTTAATGATACTACTTTGGTAGAGATGGGGAAAAAGAATAAGTTGATTATACTAGAAAGCCTCTTTGTTTTTCCCTATGATTATAGTCTCAAACTTATGTATTGGGTTTGTAAAGCATTCTCGTTCGGTATCATGAAACTTGAACCCGTGATTGCATAACCACTGTCAACTGGGGGCCTAAGTTATACTTCAACCCGTGACCGCATAACCACTGTCAACTTGGAGCCCTAGTTATACTTCAACTCGAAACAATATAACCACCATGAACTAGGAGCCTAAATTGCAATGCGATGAGCTTCTAAGGTGATGGTTCTATCCTCACATCGCAGTTTAATTGTGTGGGTCTCCAAGTGCCATCGCATTACTGTGAACTCAAACATACCTTAAAATTATTACAATATCTAGCTCAAACACAAATACAAATAAATCTTTCTCTCCCAATTTTTAACACCCAACAAAAAAAAAAAAACAAATGATTTTTTAGAAACAGAAAAAGCATCCTGAAAGAAAACGCTTCATGTAAGACACGTTTTTTTTCGCTTTTCTCTTCAAAATTGACCTATTTCCCTAAAAACTGAAAAAAATCAACCTAAATCCCAAATTATTTTTTAAAATTGACATTTTTATCAAATTTACCTAGTATATGTCTACACTTTTTAAAAAAAATAATCTATATTTATATTTATTTTAAATATTTTATTAAGTATGTGTCAAACTCTCTTATATATAAATTAAGTTACAAATACAATTAACTTAACAATTATAACTAAAATATCAATTGTAATTTTTAATAAATATATTTTTTACAAAAGTTTGTGATTAAATAATCGGCGTAAAAATTAAAATTTGGACCCAAATGCATGGACTTTACTTGTGATGACGGTTCCATAATTTCAATCTTCTATTTTGATTAAACAATTGGCCTAAAGATTAAAATTTGGACCGAAATGCGTGGCCTTTAGTTATGATCAAAGGTATAACATCATTGTTGGTATTATCAAAATCATATTGGTTTCTACCATTATTATGACAAAAGAAAACGTCCATATTCGACAGCACTTTTATTTATTTATTTAAAAGAACAGTTTATTTTTATTTATTTTATAATTACAATATTTATGTGTTGGTGAATGGTGATAGACTTCAAGATGAATTTGGGAACTCATTAGAGCCACTGCTTCATTGCTAGTTTTCACTGTCAAAGCTAACTTTTGAGTCATTACACTACCTAAACTGAAAACCATTAGTGGGTTTCTTACGTTTTGGACAATTTGGGTGCCTTTGGCAGCTTTTAATGGAGTTTCTGCTAATTGGGTTTGAGTCTGTTGGTTAACTTTTTTTTCCCCAACATTTTGGTGATTACTCTTCGGTTTTGAGTGTTTTGAGAGAAGGAAAAATATGAGTTTAAAGCAGTTTTGGACAAAGAAGACTTTGGTTGGGCTTGGCTTGGGGCAATTTCTATCTCTTCTTATCACTTCTACTGGTTTCTCTTCATCTGAACTTTCTAACAGAGGTTTCTTTTCTTGCTTTGGCTTTAACTTTTTTGCTAATTTTCTTTATTGTTTTTTCAATGGTGATCATCTGAAAATATAGCCTTTAATGTTGACAACCTGTTGAAAGATTGAAAAAGATATATAATTCTATTAGCTTCATTTGATTTCTAGCTTTATCTCTTTACTTCATTTACTTGATTGTAGAGCTTTAAACTTTGTATATGTGTTTCTTTTGCTAATTGATTGCAAAAAATGCACGAGTAGATTTTTGAAACTTGTTGCCACTGCTTGTTCAAGACATTAGATTAAAAAAAGGTTCTTTTTTGTTTGTTTGTTTGTTAAACTATATTTCCTGGTTTAATTTAGATAGTTTCTTCTTATTGTTCTTCTTGTTTTAAAGCTAATTTTCCATATGCTTAGTGAGTGATCTCACACTTTTGATATTTATTGCTCTACTTTTATGTTAATCTTAGGAATCAATGCTCCAACATCTCAATCTTTTCTAAATTATGTACTCTTGACTGTCGTCTATGGAAGTGTTATGCTTTACAAGAGGCAAGCACTTAAGGTATTTATTAGCTTTCACATCTACTCTTCTCATTTCAGATTTAAATGGACTTTAAATATGCAGAATTTGATTGCACACCTCCATTTGGGATTAAATATTTAATCACCTGCAAGGCTTGTATCTATAAACAGCATGTAAAGGGGAACTTCTTTAAATTAGTTCCATGTGTAAACAAAATACTAGTGGTCATGAATGTAAAGAAGGCAACTAAAAAGGGTTTTTTTGATGTCTAGTGAACAAAGTTATGTGTCTCTTGCTTCAGTTGCAATTTCTTAGATAGATGAATATGACTATTATTGGCTTACAAGTTCATGTGTGGTGCTGTTGTGCATAAGTAGAAAATAAACGGGTTAGCATGGATTTGAGGTAGTTTTTGTTCGTATTAACGCTCTTGGTCATGGATTTTTTTCTGCTATTTTTATTTTTGATGCCCTTAAATCTTTATTTTTATTTTTATTTTTATTTTATGTGTGTGTGTGTGTGTGCAGGCTAAATGGTATTATTATGTTGTTCTTGGATTAGTAGATGTAGAGGCCAATTATCTTGGTAAGTCTGTCATGTTCTTCCAGTGAGCTTGGCTGATTTTCTATTTATCTTGTTGCATATGGTTTCTAGTTTTGTTTTTAAAATCTTTTTAACTTATATTCTTACTTAAAAAGTAAAAGAAATGAGGGACACGTCTGAAATATGGTGGATTTTATTTGATTCATAGAGAAGTCCTTAGCAAAAGCTTATTCGCTTTATTTTGCTTTGTAAAAACTTCTTTTGTCATTCAGGACAGACTCTTAAATTCAACCAAGTTTACTTCATGTGCAGTGGTGAAGGCATACCAGTACACATCTATAACGAGTGTAATGCTGCTCGACTGTTGGTCTATCCCATCAGTCATGCTTCTTACCTTTATTTTCTTGAAAACAAAGTACAGATTCAGAAAGATAGCTGGTGTAATTGTATGTGTTGCTGGTCTTGTGATGGTTATTTTTTCAGATGTTCATGCAGGTGACCGATCAGGTAACTCCCGGGATTTGCTACATGTTTATACAACTCTTTTGATCTGCATATTTAAGATGTAGTTGTGGAACTGCTCTTCCTGTTGCTCCTTTGTTTACTTTTAAAGTTTTGTCTAATATAAGCCACTGGCATGCGGTCTTCCTTTCCTGTGTTTTCATGGATTCTTTTATATAAACCACGTATTGTCATTTCTATATTTTAGTTTATTTTAAGGAATTAGGTCAATATGGGGCATATTCTGATATGAGAATTGCCAATGTGGGTTGTAGGAGGCCGTGACCCTCGCAAAGGAGATTTACTCGTTATTGCTGGGGCAACACTCTATGCCATTAGTAATGTCAGCGAGGTAATTACATTTACGTTGATCTGCAGAGGAACCTGGAAACTTTTTGCCCCTCTTATTAGCATCATGCATTTCAATACTGACTATCACAGAATATAATTTTTCTGTCCTTGTTTTTTAGTTACTAAGTTGAAATGTTAATTGTTCTGATTTATATTGGAATCAAATTCAATAATTTTCAAGTCTTCCGATTTAAGTGAGCCTAATTGGTCATTTGATTATGCTGTCTTTGCTGTGGCTCACTTCCATTGCTCTCTCCCTCCACTGATCCCTGCCTCAAGTTTCTTTTTTCCAATTAACTACTTGCTAGTGGAATACAGGCTTGGATAGTTTACAGACTCAACCTTACTGGGTTAACTTGCTTTCAAGACCTATTATAGCTTAGAGTGCTTGCTGGTTGCTTAGAACCTACCTGACTCTCTGCTTTGAATATCCTCATGTTGGAAATGGATTTTGAAATGTTGAATGGTTTTGTTTTATGTATGGCAAATGACTGGATATAAAATATTGAGGGCTCTCCCTACCTCCCTCGCGCTCTCTCTCTCTAATTTTGTTTTATGGTTTGAAGAATGACCATTATTTGTAAATAAAGTTGCGTTAGCAACTTTTTTGTCTATAGGCTGTAGCTTGTGTCTATGTTGCTTAGACTTGGGTGTGAGTGTTGGATATGCAGATGTATCTAACACGGGTATGTTCAATTTTTCTTAAAAAATTTTCAAGTATTTGGATGATCATATCCGCACTCATTCAGAATATATGATGGACATAGATACTTCAATCAAAATAGAGTTAGAGCAACATAGGCTTGTACAATTATCAAAGCACTGTATTATCCTGTGTTACTCTCTCTATATGTATATGTGTGTTTATATCAGTTATTATCCTTAGCATTCCCTACACTTCTTATCTGTTTGTTTCTTTGCAGGAGTTTCTTGTGAAGAATGCGAATAGAGTTGAACTCATGTCATTCTTGGGCCTATTTGGTGCCATTATCAGTGCAATACAAATGTATCCTTGGTTTCTGTGTTTGATTGCTCTTAATTCAATGACATCCAATCATTAACAGATCTGTAGAATTCCAGAAATAGCTGATTAATGATATGATTTCTTCAATGCAATAATATTGTCAATCTACAACCCTTAACAATATCTATAGAAGCATAATCGAACGCAATGAACTCAAATCTATTCACTGGACGGCTGGTGCTGTAAGTTTGTTCAAAACGTCAAATCACTCCACCTTTTTCTTCTCGTGCACAAATAAAATATGTTTCTACCAATGTTACTACGACTCTTTATTTTCTTTGAATTTGTAACTCACCCTGAGTCTAAATAACATAGGTTTCTACAACTATCTTAGAATTATCATATGCATTTTGAATTCCGTTGCGTGGCAAGAAAGTTGCTTTTTCTTACACATGCTGGTGTCCTCTTAAGTATGCTCAAGTTTTTGTTTTCTTAATATACTTTATTTATTCTTTTTTTCAGGCATTTCCATTTTTCGGATTTTCATTGGCCATGTTTTTGTTTTACTCATTTGTCCCGGTGTTACTTAAGGTATGGGCTAAACTCTGTGGCATCATTCTTATGAATTTCCTGAATCTAATATTTGGTGACAATATTTTGAAGTTTGATTTTCTTCCTTGCAGATGAGCGGTTCCACAATGCTCAACCTCTCTTTGCTGACCTCAGACATGTGGGCTGTCATAATCCGCATTTTTGCTTACCATGAAAAGGTTGACAATCTAAATTATATATATAGATATTTAAAGCTGAGATTGAAATAACTTTGATAGACCGAGGATCAGTATGTTGTTTTCAGGTTGATTGGATGTACTTTTTAGCCTTTGCTGCAGTAGCTGTTGGGCTTGTTATTTATTCCGGGTAAGTAACCCTTTTTACTCCTAATTTGTTCTATATGACTATTGTGAACTATGTACTTCATTTCTTTGAAATATCGTGTCCGATATTCATTTCTGGAACATACTAAGACATGGATATGAGAATACAATCCTCCAAATATGTGAAAAAAGCTTAGAAAAGGTTGAGTATAATTGTGTTGGACATATACCTTTATCCAATAATTATGTTCGAGCCCAAGTAACTGACCGACTATTACCTTGGCTATGTAGAGCTTATGGAGGGGAATTTGTTTTGTATATTTGAAATTCATCATAATGTATGCAGGGGTGACAAGGAAGAGGATCAGCATCAATGCATAGCCGGTGTTGGTGACGAAGATGCTGGAAGAAGCAAGCATTTTGATGAGGAGGCTGGTTTTGATAACATCAATCAAGAAGCTATAGCCGGAAGCTCAAAAACCGGGGATACTAGCAAGCATGACTGTATCACTAATGGCAAAATAAGTGAAACAATTGAAAACAAGAACATCGGAAAAGACGTGCAAGGGCAGAAGTCATGATGTATTAGACTGTCACCCGAACTCTTCATTTTCTTAAAACTATTTATGTTTAAACATTTTTTGTTCAACATACCAATGGCATAGATAACACCCTATGTCAAATACATATAGTATTCTACACTCAGTCCTTAATTCAGATAACATAGATTAGGCCCTCTAGAATGGGGAAGCTATCTACTATAGGACATGTTGTTAAAGTTCACCCCAACTTAGTGGCCTAAAATCTTGAGCATATCAGCAGATGAAATATTTAAATTAGTTTCAATAAAGTTGTTGAATGGTTAGCTAAAATCATGGTTTAATATCTTATTGTGATTTTGCTTCTAAGTTATCTTATTTTTTAGCTAAAGTGGTTGTAGTTTCAGCCTATATAAAGGATGTAAATCAGTGAATAAAAAGTGTCTTGACTTCTTGTTTTTCATTGAGTCTTTTGTATACAATTCATAAAGTGTTATTGAGTGAGTTTCTTTTGTTTTTTTTTTTCACAGCAAATCTTCCCATTTAGTCTAACTATGTGGTATCCAAGCCAGGTTCGTGAAGGTAATCATGGTTGATTTTTCAGTTGTTGGAGCCGCAAAAAAGCTTCATAATCAAAATTACAACACATGGGCAACATGTATGAAGTCTTACTTGCAGGCTCAAGATGTGTAGGACATTGTTAGCGGAGATGAGCATTCACCATTACCTCAAGAAGCTAACAACTTAAAGAAGTGGAAGGCCAATGTAGGCAAGGCTATATTTGCAATTAAAACCACTGTAAATGAAGAAATGTTAGAGCATCTCAAAGACGTTGACACACCAAAACAGGCATGGGACATGTTGGAAGAACTTTTCTTACAAAAAAATGACACAAGATTGCAGCTCTTAGAGAATGAATTGTTATCAATGAAGCAAGGAGATTTAACAATCAACCAGTACTTCACTAAGGTAAAAACCTTATGCCGTGAGATTTTTGAACTTGATTCTAGTTCTCGTATTGCGGATTCTAGAATAAGAAGAATCATTATTCATGGATTAAGACCGGAGTACAGGAGTTTTGTTGCTGCAATTCAAGGATGGCCAAAACAACCATCGCTTGCAGATTTTGAGAATCTATTGACGGGTCAAGAGGCTTTGGCAAAACAAATGAGTGGAGTCTCAATCAAAACTGAGGATGTGGCGCTTTTTAGTGGAAAGAGCAAAGAAAAGTTCAGGTATAATGCCAGAAGCAGACCAAAAAAGAATGATGGCAAAGGAGTTCTCAATTTGGAGAAACTCAAAAGCATGGCAACTACAACAGTCGATCCAACCAGAGGAAGAAGTTTGATGGTGATTGCTATAATTGCAGCAAAAAGGGTCACATGGCCAACGACTGTTGGTCCAAGAAAAAAGTTGTTGAGAGCAATGCAGTGGCATCTAAAGGAGATGTTCAGAGTGATAATGAGTGGAATGCTAAAGCATCATTTGCTGTAGAAGAAGAAGACTTGGCACTCGCAGTAACAACTTCCCTAAAGATTGACTACAAGAATGACTAGATTGTTGACTCTGATTGTTCTAATCACATGACTGGTGATTAAGAAAAGCTTCAAGATGTTGCAACGTAGAAAGGAAATCGTGTGGTGGTAACGACTAACAAATCAAGGTTTCCCATCACCCTATGTTGGTAAGACAACTATCGCACCTCGATTTAGTTCTGATCCAATATCAATTCAAGGTGTTTATCATGTGCTTGGCATAAAGAAAAATTTATTATTTGTGACAATTAACATCTACAAGTCACCATGTTTTGTTTAGTCCATAAGGTGTCAAGGTATTCAAAAATGTTAGTCTCAGGAACACCAACCATGGAAGGGAAAAGAATAGAATCTGTCTATGTAATGTCGGCAGAAACTGCCTATGTGGACAAATCAAAGAAGAATGAGACGACAGATTTGTGGCACGCAAGGCTTGGACACTTTAGCTATCATAAGCTAAAAGTTATGATGAAGAAGTTAATGCTAAAGGGTTTTCCTCAACTTGAAGTGTGAGATGATACTTTTTGTGCAGAATGTCAATTCGGTAAGGCGCATCAGCTACCATATGAAGAATCTAAGTATAAAGCAAAGGCTCTGTTAGAGCTAGCTCATTCTGATGTATTTGGGCGTGTCAAGCAACCTTCAATTAGTGATATGCACTATATGGTGACCTTTATTGATGGTTTCTCAAGGTATATGTGGGTTTTCTTTATGAAAAAAAATCAGAGACATGTGCCAAGTTTAAAGAATTTAAAAAAGTAATTGAAGCAGAGGTTAGTAGAAAAGTTCAATGCTTACGCATAGATAATGGCGGGGAGAACACATCAAATGAGTTTTCTACCTATGTAAGAAAATTCATCATCAATTCACATGTGTTAACACACCACAGCAAAACGAAGTTGCCAAGAGGAATAATCGACATCTTGCTAAGACGTGTCGGAGTATGCTTCATGTAAAAATCTACTTGGAAGGTTTTGGGCAGAATATATGGGATATTAAACTGTTGTTGGTCATTTTCGAGTTTTTTGGTGTATTTGCTATGTATTTGTTCTAGGACATTTAATGAGCAAGTTTAATAAGAAAGTAATCCAGTGTATCTTCGTTAGATATGATTACCAAAGGAAATGATGGAGGTGTTGTGACCCTGTGATTGAAAGATGCTATACATAACGCAATGTAGTGTTTGATGAAGCTTCTTCTTGGTGGACTCCACAATAAATGAAGTTGTCAGATTTTGAAGTAAAAGAATATCAACCCCAATGGAAAATAGAGGAACAGTTTCTTGAGATACAACTAAATCCTGCAGCTAATGAAGAAATGGGAGACAATGAAGTTGTTGAGACAACAACAAATTCGTGACGAAATGGTGTTCATCAGAGTCAGGAGGCCGAAATCAATCTAGAGGGTGAAGAAACTTCGCAGCCACAACTTAGAAGATCAACCAGACTTCGTAGGCAAAATCCAAAGTATGCTAATGTAGCTATAGCGGAGGAAAAACCTTTGGTCGAGCCAACAACTTATGAAAGAGCATCTCAAGATTCTGAGTGGGTAAAAGCAATGGAGGAAGAGATTGCTACATTGGAACAAAACCAAACTTGGGAACTTATGCCACATCCACCAGATGTGAAACCCATATCTTATAGATGGGTTTATAAAATAAAGTACTATCCTGATAGATCAGTTGAGAGGTACAAGGCTCGGTTAGTTGCAAGGGGATTTTCTCAACAATATGGATTGGTCCTGATAGATCAGTTGCGAGGTACAAGGCTCGGTTAGTTGCAAGGGGATTTTCTCAACAATATGGATTGGACTATGAAGAGACATTTAGTTTGATGGCAAAGATTGTTATTATTCGAGTTCTCTTGGCTCTTGCTGCTAGCAAAGATTGGAAGCTGTGGTAAATGGGTTTGAAGAACATTTTTTTGCATGAAAAGCTAGATCGTGAAATTTACATAAATTAGCCTATTGGATTTGAGAGTAGAAGTCATCCTAGTTATATTTGCAAGTTAATGAAAGCGTTATATGGGTTAAAGCAATCGCCGAGAGTATGGTATGGTAAGATTGCTGAATTTTTAACTCAAGCTGGTTATGTTATGGCTCATGCAGATTCTAGTTTGTTTGTCAAAGTTAGTGAAGGGAAGTTGGCAATAGTGTTGGTATATGTGGACGATTTGATAATCACTGGGGATGATAGTGAAGAAATCCACCAAGTTCGACAAAACTTGTCAGTCCGCTTTCAAATGAAGGAACTTGGCCAACTTAAACACTTCTTGGGGCTAGAAATTGATCATACAAAAGAATGCATGTTTCTTTGTCAAGAGAAATATGCAAAAGATTTGTTACAGAAATTTGGAATGCTCAATTGTAAGACCATCACTATACTAGTAGAACCAAACACCAAGTTTTGTGCTCATGAAGGGAAAGACTTGGAAGATAGGTTGATGTATCAGCAACTTGTAGGTAGTCTCATTTACCCAACTTTAACTCGACCTGATATTCTTATATTGTTGGGGTAGTGAGTAGATATATGCAGAATTCCAAGAAACAACACTTGGAAGCAATTCGATGAGTTCTTAGATATGTGAATGGTACTCTTGATCATGGTCTTCTGTATAAGAGAGTTGAGGTTTGCAAACTAGCTGGTTATTGTGATGCTGACTATGTAGAGGATCACAATACACGTCAATCAACCACTGGCTATGTATTTAAGTTTGGTTTAGGGACAATTTCTTGGTGTAGTAAAAGATAGCCAACTGTGTCTTTATCGACAACAGAGGCAGAATATAGAGCAGCATCTATGGCAGCCCAAGAAAGTACATGGTTAGTGCAACTTGTGGAAGATTTGCACCAAAAAGTTGATTATGCAATACCCTTCTATTGTGACAATTAGTTAGCTATTCGTTTAGCAAAAAATCTTGTATTTCATGTAAGGACCAAACATGTGGAGGTGCACTACCATTTTGTTAGGGAGAAGGTATTACAAGAAGAAATTGAGTTCTCCTATGTCAAGACTTATAACCAGATTGCAGACTTGTTCACGAAAAGCTTGATTACAACTAAGTTGAAAAAGTTTTGCTCACAGCTTGGGATTGTGAAAAGGTTTGGAGTTGGCGTTGAGGGAGAGTGTTAAAGTTCACCACCAACTCAGTTAATGGCCTAAAATTTTGGCATATCAGCATATGAAATATTCAAATTAGTTTCAATAAAGTTGTTGAATGGTTAGCTAAAATCATGGTTTAATATCTTATTGTGATTTTGCTTCTAAGTTATCCTATTTTTTAATTAAAGTGGTTGTAGTTTCAGCCTATATAAAGGATGTAAATCAGTGAATAAAAAGTGTCTTGACTTCTTGTTTTTCATTGAGTCTTTTGTATACAATACATAAAGTGTTATTGAGTGAGTTTCTTTTATTTTTTTTTTCATAGCAAATCTTCCCGTTTAGTCTAACACATGTATGTAAAAAGGATCAGGGAGACACAATAGCATCAATTTTGGGTTGACTTTTTCATTCAAAATGTTTGAATAACGAGTAGTTTAGGGGCATTGCTCCTTTAGTTTTATCTTAATGCCTTCACCCTTTTTAGGTCAATCGCTCCTAATTCCATTGTTGTGTGCTTTGAAATTCTATTGAAGATGCATTTTTCCTCATGATTTTAATGCAAAGTCACCCCTTGAAGGCAAAAAGCAGGGAATTTCTATGTCTAAAAAAGTTTTAAATTTATCAAGTCATAACTCACAATTGAGATTGTAGATTCGAATATTCATATTAAAATTTCTATTCGTTGTGGATTCACTTTTTGGATATCCATTATTACCCATAATCCAAATTTGAATCTATTGATTAGTGTTAAAAAATTACATAAATTTTACTTTTAACAAGCTTTGAATTCAAAACTTGTTATATATATTAGAAATTTTGTCACACACGTATGTATGTGAGAATAATGTATTTAGAATGCATGAATACGTTTGTAGATAACATGAAATAAATAATGAAAAGTTATATTTGAAACTAATAGTAACGCATATGTGGTATATACTAAATGTTACTTTAGTTGAAATAGCAATGTTGAAAGAGTTTATATTTGGTGTTTTGGATTTAAATCACATTGTAAGCATGATTTATTTTCTAAATTTTATATAATAAAAAATATTTTTAAATTAATATTTATTGTTTTGTTAAAATAAAAATATTTTAATAATTTAATAACTGAGTTGAGACTCAATTATGGGCGACATTAATTTAGTCAGAATCTTTATATATAATATAAATAAAATCATCTTTGAACCATCAATACTCCCCTTAAACTTAAATTATAATCTATGCAAATTATTAAATAATGTATAAAAAATAATAAAATTAATTTTCAAAAATAAATATAATAATTAATAATAAAATTAAAGTAATTATTTAAAATATGTTTAATTTTTTATTAGAAAAAGATATCTTCTTCAGCATCTTCTTCTCTTAAATTTTATATAACTTCTCTTAAATCTTATTCTTTTGTATCTGTAAACTTAACTAAACAATAAGACAGATTAGAATCCCTAAATTTGCCCATATCTCTTTTATTATTTGATCAACTCAATTATTTAAATTACTTTAAATAAAATTTTAATTAATATTTATAAAATAAATATTATATTATGAATTTATTTTAATTATATTTAGTACATTTTATGTAATAAAAATATTATACATGTATGTTTAAGAAAATAAAATATATCAAATTTTTTATACAATATTAAGAGTAAGGGATGAGAGTAACACGATTCGAACTCAAGCCATATAGGTGTTTAATAAAAGCTTTAACTACCAACTCCATTCAAGTCAAGACAAAATATATCAATTGTTATATTTATGTAAATTGGGTGGTGAGGATGGTGTCACTTACATGGATCATGCAGCCATACCTGGGGTGGCCACAAGTTACTTTCGGGACCTATTCTCCTCATCTGATTCGGGAGATTTTTCTCATTTATTGGGGGGTATTGATGTTTGCATTACTCCTTTGATGAATGAAGGTTTGATGTCGCCATTTACTCTTCAGGAAATTCAGTTCGCTCTCAATAGGATGTCTCCTTTGAAAGCCCCTGGTAGGAATGGTTTCCCGGTCTTGTTTTATCAAAAATATTAGCATCTCATCAGCCCTGATGTCATGAAGTTTTGTCTAAGAGTGCTTCGAAGGGATATACATTTATCTGACATTAATGGTATGAATCTTGTCCCCATTCCTAAACTGCCCAATCCAACGCATATGTCACAATTTTGCCCAATCAGCCTCTGTAATGTGCTCTATAAGATTGTTTCAACGGTACTTGTGAATCGGTTTAAGTAGGTGTTGGATGTCTGTATTGATTAATCCTAAAGTGCGTTTGTTCCTAACCGTCTAAACACTAATAACTTACTAATTGCCTATGAAGTGATTCACTCATTTCGGAAAAAGTGATATGGTCAAAAAGGTTTTTTTGTGCTTAAACTTGATATGAGCAAGGCTCACGATCGGGTTGGGTGGGGTTTTTGGAGCCTATTATGCTTCAGATGGGGTTTTGTTCTACTTGGGTGTCATTGATCATGATTTGTGTCAGCACGGTTTCTTATTTTATGGTATTCAATGGATGTTTGAATGCACCTTTCCTGCCATCGAGAGGCCTCCCCCAAGGTGATCGCCTGAGTCCCTTTCTTTTTCTTTTGTGTGGGAATGGTCTCTCTACTTTGTTCCGGTTGGCCTTAAGGGAGGGGGGTTTTAGGGGTATTCGTATTGGGCAATCTGGTCCACATGTCACCCATCTTCTTTTTGTAGATAATTGTATGATTTTTAGGCTTGCTACTACAGAGAGCGCTGCCACGATCAGTCTATCCTGCACGAGTATAGGAGATGCTCTGGACAATTCGATTAATTTTAATAAGTTCAAAATTTATTTTAGCTCCAATGTTGTTCCTTTGGATGGCTCTCTTATTGGTTCGATTTTAGGGGTGTGTATCATCCATCATGTGGACAAGTATTTGGGTATTCCCTCCATGGTCGGGAGGCGCAAACGGGAGACTTTACAACACTTTTAAGGATCATTTCCAACGTAGCGTTGATGGGTGAAATTTGCGATAGGTGGAATTTATGATACCTATCTCAAGGAGGACAGGGTTTTTTTTTAAATTGGTTTTGCGGGCAATACCTACGTTCGCAATGCAATGCTTTTTGTTTCCTATCTCTCTATGTCGTGACCTCGAGGCTATTATAGAGTAGGTTCTGGTGGCAGAAATCAGGGAGCTATAGAGGAATTCCATGGTGCTCTTGGGTATTGTTGTACACCTTGAAGCATGAAGGGGGTCTGGACTTTCGTAATCTGGCGAGATTTAATATTGCACTTCTGATAAAACAAGGCTGATATCTTTTAACAAATTCAAGTTGCCTTATGAGTCGGGTTTTTAAAGCTCGATAAGGTCTCGCCCATTGTCTACCTGGCATAGCATCTGATGCTCTTGAGGTTTGTTGGAGAAAGGCCTTGGATAGAGGGTGGGCACTGGACACTCCATCTCTATTTGGAATGATTGTTGGCTTCCGAGGACTAGTACCTATCGTATAGAAAACACACCTATTAACACTTTAGTTACTTGGGTAAGCAACTTGATTTGACATGATTCGGCCTAATGGAATGTTACCTTAATAAGAGAGTTATTTTTTGACGATGAAGCTGCTCACATCATCTGTATTCCTTTATCTTGTTTTGCCGGAGATGACATGGTAGTTTGGAAAGGGGATTCGACAGGTTGCTATTTTGTACGTAGTGGGTATAAATTTCTTCAATTTCCTATACCTCTCTCCCCATTACCATCTACCCCCATTTACCCTATGATTCCCCGAGATCTATTTACAAGGTTGTGGAAGGCCTGTGTCCCTCCTAAAATTCACATTACCACATGGTGATTTCTCAGAAACTATGTGCCTACTCTATACAATCTCTACAACAAACATCTCAAATACCCAATTCTTTCCTAAGTGTATAAGTGTACCTGAGACATCTACCCATATTGTCCAGGATTGCCCCTTTGCCGCTTCGGTATGGGACTGT
Organism: Gossypium stocksii; assembly: GCA_020496765.1. Lineage (NCBI taxonomy): Eukaryota > Viridiplantae > Streptophyta > Magnoliopsida > Malvales > Malvaceae > Gossypium > Gossypium stocksii. The sequence goes on along the minus strand of CM035630.1, from coordinate 40,762,494 downwards.
TTGCTCATTTCCTGGCCAGTGACCTACAATGATTCGGATTTTGTGAGTTGACTGGGTTTCCTATGTAAAGTTGATTATGATGGTGGAACTAAGTTAGTAGTTACAACAATTTGGGTTCTTTGGTTGGCGAGGAACGGTCAGTACCATGAAGGCCTCTCCTATACACATCCGAAATTGGTCTCCTTCATTCGCTCGTATCTGAGTGGTCGGTCTATTTTAGATGCGCATGTTGCGGACTCAGTAGGCTCGCGGACCGTGCGCTGGCAACCTGCGGGTGCGCTACTGGTGAAGGCCAACTTTGATGCTGCATACAGTTGGCTCTTCTTGCTCGGGTGTGGTTGTAAGTAATAGCCATGGCCAGGTGCTCGGGGCTTGCACTAGCCTTCATCAACATGTTTCTTCAGCTTTTGCGATAGAGATATTGGCTTTTATTACGATCATAGACTTTGCTCGTGGTTTGGGTCTTTCTCAAGTTGTTTTCGAGGGGGATTCGTTGCATGTCATTTGTAAACTCTGTAATCTAAACGAGGACAGATTGGAAATCAGGGCACTTATCAATGAGGGTAAACAGCGACTAGTTACTGGTTTTGCAACGGTTGAGATCAAACACCGTTATAGAGAGCAAAACTCTATTGCTCACCAGCTTGCGTCTTTGGGGGTTTCGCTGGCATTCGGATCGATTCTGGGTAGAGGAGGTACCTTTCCAGGTGGAACACACAGTTGCTGTAGAGACTGAATGGGTCGACCCTCCTCTATAGGTTTCTCAGTTTGTACTTTGCCGAAGTAGATCCTTGCTATTGATTCGTCCTACTTCGCCCTTGACTTCTCCATTGTCATTCTCATCTTTTTCACCTCTTGGACATTGGGGATTTTGGATTCCATCAGCTATCTTTCTGGTTGCTTTCTATGGTTTTTGTTTTGGTAGTATTGGGTTGCGTCTAAGGGGTCTGTTGGACTCCTGTTGTTTTTGTTTTGGCTTATGGGGACTTGGCTCATGTCTTTATGTATTCATTCTATGTTTCAATAAATGGAAGCCTTTTTTCAAATAAAATAATTATCATACAATTATGATATTATAATGTGCATTCTTTTATTAATGATATGTATAAACCTTAGACGTATAACTAAATATATGGTAGATTATAATATATACAATTAGCTTTATATAATTAAGGTATGTTATTAATTATTACCAATTCTATATACAACTATGTTATTATAATGTACATTTTTATATTAATTTGTTTGAAGTTGTTAGATAGATTTAAATTGTTGTGAAATTGTTATATTTAATTTGTTTGGATTGTTATTTCCAAGGATGAAGTTAGAAAATTTTTTGGGGGTGAGATTAAGTTATATATTTTTATGAGAGCTAAAATGTAATTTCACCCTTGTATTGACTTATATCTTTATAGTTTTCAAAAGAAAACTATATTAACTTAAGATTTTATAAATTTTAGGGGACTAAAGCTGTTGGAAAAAAACAGATTTGGAAAACGCAGCGGAAAATAAATTTAAGGAAAAACTAGAATTTTAATTTTTTTTCAAAACAAGATATTGGTTGTGATATCTAAAGTAATAAACACTTAATCACAATTGTACATTTTCGATTCATCTAGGATGAGCACTTCGACCGAATAATCTTCTCCACTATCTTCAAGCTCATATCTGCCGAGTGTGGGCTCGTTTCGAATTAGAAAATTTTTCACAAAAATTATCAGTAAAGTAATTTCTCAATTTCTTTAAACTTTTGGGTCAAGTTGTAAACCAGAAAAATATCTTTAGAAATTTTCTAAAATAATCTATTTAGAGAATTTTCTCTCTATAACTTTCTCTTGAATTTATACAATGATCCAATGCTTTCTTTATATAGGGAGAGTTTAGAGAGTTCAATTATGATTAAACTTAATCACTTTAATATTAAATTAATATAATAGTTAATATTAGATTAAATTTAATATTAAATCTTATTAAAATAATAGAATGTTTATATAAAAGATAAATATTAAATTAAATTTAAGATTAAGATAATCACTTTAATATTAAATTAATACAATAGTATTAAGATAAATATTAAATTAAATTTAATATTAAACTATTAAAATGATATTATTTTTAGAATAGTTAATTTGAAATTAAAATTTTTGGTAGAATCTCAGTAGGAGTGTAACTCTTCCACTACTTAACCATCGAATACCAACTACCGTTGGCCACCCGGACGCCGTCATCTCAACTGCCGATACTGTCGTGTCTGATGATGCATGTGCGACACCCTTACGACACCCCGAGCCAGTTCGACTACTTCCGATTCGATCCGGGTCAATGATGACCCAACTTGTTCATTCTAGCCACCAGTTTGACCAGTTTTTGGGTCTTGGTCTCGATTTTGGGCTCTCGCGCCCAATTTACGGTTTCAGATCTAATTTTCAAGTTCAATTACCTCTTATGTCAATTGTCTGATTTAAAAATTAATTTTCAAAAATATCATATTAATTTTAATTAATTTAATTTTACTTGATCAAAATTAATTTTCCTAAAAATCACTTAGATTTTTCAAATTAATTTTTTAAGAAAATTTTTTAGTTGAACAATTCTCACTACCACCTAATTTAATTCCACATCGAATAAATCGACCCAATTAAATTATTTCCAAAGTCTTAAAATTTTCTTCTAATTCAAATTCAGTCCGATCGAGCTTTTATTGAGCTAGCAGAGGGACCAATCAGACATATACAATTAGGCTCTAGTAATTGTAATTATGTCCAAAAGTATTGTTCCGATAATTCGCAATTACTTAATCATGGAGTCAGTCCACAAGAAATACCATGATTGAAAACTTCTTATTGTATACTCTTTATGAAAATAATTCATCTAATTGTTTTGCCTAATGACCTCGTCATGTGTGTGTTACCCTCATATAATATCCTTAATTCATTTGAGTTAAATCCATTCACTCAATAAAATCCTATTTTATCTCATTGTCACCATTTCGTCTTCTTAATGATTAATATGATCACTGTCAACAAATGACTGTGATAAATTGCTTGTTCGAGAACAAGAAATTAGTGGCCATGTTCCATATTTATCAATCCACACAATGTCAATAAGAAGATATCATTAACTCTTTAATTGAGCTATGAATTCCACTGTTACTAGTAAAGCCATGACATATACAAGTCATGTACCCAACATACCGGCTATGGGCTCAATCATCTTTAAAGCATAAGCCTCCACTTATATTAAAACACATGAGTTGTATATGCATGATCAGTGACTAACTCAGGATTTAGGTAAATCACTCCATGAACGTCACAAGTGAATTAATTCACAAACGGATTTAAAATTAATTCATCTTGGTTCTAGTACAATGTATCATTTTACTAATGAATACATCAATATCTCTACCCGTGGATTCAACTGCTCCGATAGCCAAGATTAGTCATCTCCCCAATTAGAATTGTAGACAACATAATCCTTTTCAATATTTGAATCAAATGTTCACTTTGATTATTTTACGAGATTACAGACTCATTTAGATTATCTACTGAAATAAGTTGTCTTTCTCGCAATGTAAATATTTTTACAATTTCACTTATCTTCAATTTGAACTTAGACAAAATGAGCTAATATTTGGTTGTTACAATTTCGCTCTGCATGCAAAATATAAAAGACAAAAATACAGAAAACATAATAGTAAAATGTGAAAACATCGTTCAGATAAATAGAACAGTTACATGTTTACTACAATATAGGCACATTTCTCAACAAAATAACTATTTTCCATTTAGAGAGGGCAAGCCCCTATCTACCCTCTCTTTGCCCTTGGATATTTAACTATTTTTGCTAATTTATTTTGTCTTTATTTATTGTTAATTATGAATAAATTTTATTTAAAATTATTTTTTTATTTTATATTATTTTTAAAATTTTAATTTTAGCATATTCGAATTCGGATTTTTTTTCTTATTCAAATATATAATATATAATAAAAAATATTAAATTCAATTTTTTTTGGGAATTTGGATTCAGAGAATAATATTCATATAATTTGCAAATAACTATAGATTAAGATTTTTAGATAAATTTATGGATTCAAATAATCCAAAAATTACAAATATACAATCCGCTGCGATTCTATCTTTATCCATCCATCTTTTTGTAATTCATCTTCCATCTTATTCCTACAATTTCATCAATCCATCCTTCTTCTCTTGTCATTTTTTTCCTTTAAATTTGGTATAATAGTAAGTTTACACTTTAACCCCCTTAAAGCAATTTTTTAACTTCGCCCCTAGTACGATCGATATCAATGATACCAGCTACCATGATCTAAATCCAAAAAAAATCTAGAAAAGAATCTAGACATGGTGAGACTTGCACCTATGACACCAAGACCTCCAAAGTCTCAATTTTACCATTTTAACTAAAACATCATTCATTTTTCACATAACATTTTTTATAAATATATTTTTATATAAATTTTCACCTATATTGTGAGTGTCCACAATCTAAGTGTACCTCCAGCATTACCCCCCACAACATTCTGCTGTGATCTGTCCCCCTTAGCTTGCTTCAAAGGTCGTGAAACCGAGCCAGTAGAACTTGAATCCCTCCTACTTTGAGCCATGTTCTTATCGCGTTTTTCCCTCTCCAATCATTTAACTTCCTCCACAATCTTAGCCTTTTCTACCAAGGTCTCAAACACCCTCTCTTGGTACGATGCAATCTGGACCTTTAAACTATACCTTAACCCATTCTCAAAGCGCAGGATCTTATCCCACTCAATAGTCACCATAGCTGGAGCATAACGGCTCAACCTAAGAAATTCAGCCATAGTCCTATCACCCTCAACTCAATGAACTCCAGTCTACGGGCCTCAAATTACCTCGTACCTACATACTTCTTCTAAAAGGCCTCTTGAAAATATTTTCATGCCAGACATTTAGCCTGAGTACCTCTCACTACTGATTGCCACTAACAATATGCCTCATCTCTCAGTAAAGACACTATACCCTTTAACTTCTGCTCTCGGGGTTTCTTTGTAAAAAAGTTATATACATTATGAAAATTACTACTCATCATAATTTTTTTATGATTAATTAATGATTTATGTAAGTAAATTGTTTACTATTTATTATTAAGTAATTTAGTTGGTGAATAAATTATGAATAAATTTTATTTATATATAATAAATATAAATTAAATTATTTTACTTGCTTGTCATTATATGTCACAATTATTATTTAAAATTATGATTAATTAAATTTTTATCCTTGAAATGACAGTATTTTACTTTGACATAATGAAAAAGTTGATTATGTTTACCTCTTTCATCACTTTGAACGTAATTCCTTTTTATTTAGTTAAATTACTTTTTTAAAGTAAAAAAATTATTAAATTATTATGTTGGATACATTTTAAGTACTGTAAGAATGATATATTTTATAATTTTTAATTTACTTATATTTATTTTAGATAAATAGAAATAAACTACTATATTCTATAATTCTTTTAAAATAAATTAGATTATATCACTCACGTTCCTTGAGCTAATGCTAGTATGATTAAAAGGTTAGGGTCTCAAAATTATGTATATTCTAAGTTTTAACGAGAGAGAGCTTTACACTGTTCAATATCCAATACAGTAAATTAATATTAATTACACGGTGGGAGCGTTGTATCTAATACCAAACTTACAGGTCCCTAACAGTTTGACCTAAGGTCTTCTTCACTTCAAAGTGAAGCAGCCCTGTCACTTAAAGATCAGATCAGATCTTGAACCATTTTCAAGCACCACCAATGACTTCCATAGCACAGTTTGACCTAATGTGATTTTTGTTAGGCTTTGCAACATACAATATTTCACACCTGGATTTAGCTCGGTCAATTCATATAATCACTCTTAAGTTGTAATAATGTGCAGTTTTTTTCTTAGATTGCGACTTTTGGCACACACGCCTGTGTGTATATATATAAGAATGTAACCTTATTTTTCAAACTTAGGTTTAAATCCAACATTGGAAATGATTAAGCAAGCGTCCCCTTGTTGGTCACTTACTTGGATTTCTAACCTGAAATTGATGGTACTTTTGCTTTGTTAAACACTCACTTTCAACGTTCCTAACTGCTAATCAAACTATGGAATGGAAAACTTGAGCTCATCTCTCATTGCATATCAGAAAACATAACTTCTTCCAGCTCACCTTGATAGCTTAGCTCTTGTATGTTGGCCCATCCTGAGTACAATTACACTAAGGATCATACTCCTAATCCATATCCGAATATGAATCAGAGTTTCACTCTTTTATGCCATGATTCTGTCTTATTTGAGCTGTGAAAATGAACTGAGAAACAGGGCACAGCTGCGTTCAGTTTTTCTTATGAGAAGCATCCCATGATTGATGCTTAAACATTGAATCGCCCAAAACATGGCATATTCTGATGTCTTTAAATCACTACAAAACTATCCCATTACATACTCATTAGGATGATATGAAAAATAAAAAGACAAGGTCGATCTCCATTTTAATTAGTGTTGTAAGTGAAACCTGGTGTATATCATCTGTTTCTTTCATCCCTAATGTTTAAAGTACATCAACTAAACTAAAAGTAGACCTTAAACTCACTCACTGTAGTTTCCAGAAACTCTTCAACTTATCACAGCAATACAATTGGTTATGAACAAATTTATTCACATTCAAAAGTGACAATCTTTACACTATTAGATCAAGATTGATTTACCATATCGTAAGATGAGATCCAAAAATAAAGTGGCAGAGCATAAATCTGCAGAAAAGCCCTTATCGACCATTTCCGTAAGAAGTTGTGTTGCCTTTGAGGTATAGTTGTTTTGGATGAACCCTTGGATCATTACATTATAACAGCAACTATTAGGCAAGCAATCATTATCTCCCATACTCCTAAACAATTGGTATGCTTCATCCGACAATCCCTTTCTACAAAAACCATTAATCATTATAGCATATGAGTAAACATTAGGTTTTAAACCATTGACTGAAAGTTCATGAAATACTTCCTTTGCAACTTCGATATACCCAATTTTGCACAAGCCACCAATAAGGATATTATAAGAGACAATATCAAGTTTCAGCCCACTGTTCCGCATTGCTTGAAAAAAATTCAATGCTTCTTTGAGTTTGCCTCTTTTGCATAAACCATCCAGCAAAATTGAACAGGTCATTAGATTTGGAACTTGCCCAGAAGCAAGCATCTTTTTCAAAAGTTCACATGCAGCTGAAATTCTCCCTAATCGACACATTCCTTGCATAAGAGTGCTGTAGGTGATAGTATCGGGGATTGGTCCTTTTTGAGCCATTTTGTGAAAGAGTTCCATTGCTTCATCCAACCTTTTAGCTTTACAATATCCGTTGATCATGATGTTGAAACTACATATATCCGGAACACAACCCTTCTTAATCATCAACTGAAATACACTTCTAACTTTATCCATTTTATTTCGCAAGCAATAGCCGTTTATCAATGCATTATAGGTAACAACATCAGGCTCAATGCCTTGATTTCTCATTGTGTCAACAATATCTTCAGCTTCAAAAACCATCCCCTCCTTACAAAGTGCATCAACCAATATACTATACGTGACAACATTAGGCTCAATGCCTTGCTTTATCATTGTCTCAACAATATCTTTAGCTTCAGGAATCATTCCTTCCTTACAATGTGCATCAACCAATGTACTATACGTAACAACATTAGGCTCAATGCCTTGCTTTCTCATTGTGTCAATGGTATCTACAGCTTCAGAAATTGCCCCCTCCTTGCAATGTGCATCAATCAACATATTATACATGAAAATATCAAGTGAAATATTTTTATCCACCATTTCATTCAAAAGCCTTGTTGCCTTCTTTTGCAAGCCTGAATTACACATAGTATGAATTAAGCAACTATAACTAACCATATTTGGTGTAATGCCCTTAACCTTCATTTGGGAGAAGAGATCTAGAGCCTCATTTTGTAACCCACACTTGCAAAGATAGTCAATGACAGTGTTATATGCTACAATATCGGGTTCGAAACCTCTTTTTTCCATCATCCTCAGAAACCTAACAGCACTTTTCATATTCCCCGTCTTAAACAACCCATTAAGTATTGTATTGTAAGCGATTAAATTAGGTTGATAACCTTTTCCAATCATATCATCAAACAAACTCAAAGCCTGAGAAATCTTACTTTGCTTACAAAGGCCATTAATCAAAGTGGACAAAGTTATAACATCAGGTTCAACACCTAGCTTCAACATTTTACCCAAAACAGAAAACCCAAAATCAATATAACCTAATTGACAAAAGCAATTAATCAAGATGTTGAAAGAATAAACATCATGAGAAACCCCTAGTAATTGTAATCGGCTATACATAGAAACAACAATGGCATAATGTTTCGTTCTAACAATGGCTACTAATAATCTATTGAATTCCACAATTGAAGGCATTGGGTACTTCTCAATCATCCTATAAAACAAATTCAAAGCATCATCAACATTATGGAGGCCATCATACTTCTTTCTCTTCCCCCTTACAGAAATGGAATTCTTACTAAACGCACTGACGTGGGTAGCAGAGGTGTTAAAATAACGAGAAAAGGGAGAGCGGAAATAAGAAAGATTCTTTCCACCATTAACAATAGAAGTACAAAGTAAAGAAGGATTAGGCTTACCCATATCTTGAATTAAGGAAAATGGAGAAGGCAAGAGGTGAGCTTGAATGTAACCAGAAAAACTTATGTTATCATCTATACTCCCTCGGTTTAAAAGATGGGGCCTTAAATTCTGAGACTGAGGGAACTGAATTTTAGATCGTATTCACTCAATCGTAAGCCATGCAAGAGACCATCCCGCCAAGTTTTGGTTGTTTTAGGGTTTAATGTATTCATGAAAAAAAAGAATATCGGAAATTTTTTATTTCATTATTTATAAAAGCATCCGTAAAATATATTTTTTTTTATAGTAAAGGGGTTTTATTTGGGCAAAATTGAGATTTAGGTCAATTTTATGCGAAAACAGGTCAAGATTGAAAATATTGGTGATTTTAAAAAATATTTAGGATTTTGTGTCAATTTTTGGGATATTTAGGGGAACAGATCAATTTTGTTTTCGAGTCTTGAGTTCAAATCTTTTCCTACTCACATTTGTATTTTTATTTCATTTGTTTCAAGCTTTACTTTTATTTTTTATTATTTTAAACATATTAAATTTTTTGATTAGATGATTAATTAATAATGATTTTATTTTTAAGTCCAAAGTTTAATTTTTATTCTAAACACGTTCATATTTGTTATTTTATATTATTTCAAGCTTTTTTATTTTTAAATTCAAGCTAGGAAAAATTTATCTACATCAAGACCTCCTATGCTTGAGGTTGACAATTATGCTAGCCGGAAAACGTACATAAAGGCTTATATTAATTCAATTAATGAAAAGGCATGGCATGGTGTGTTGAGTAAATGGAACCCCCATATTGGAAAGGTCATGAAACCAAATGCACAGTGAAACCATTAAGGAAGAAAAGTTGGCAAATTCTAACTCAAAAGTCTTATATGCAATCTTTTATAAAGTAGATGTACAGGAGTTTAGGATTGCAAAGTGCACGATTGCAAAGGTTACTTGGGATATCTTGGAGACTCCTCATGAAGGAACATCCACAGTTAAGCAATTTTATTTAGATTGATTAAATGGAGTCATTAACTTAGTGAAATTAGATTAATAAAAAACTTAGAAGTCTTATTAAAATGTCAAAAGTTAAAAAGCTACATTTTTAGGACAATCGTTTTAAGGGTGTTATAACATTCCTTTTGTGTAACTAAAATTCTAAACCGAAATCTAATAAGTTGACCGAGGCTGTTCTTTTAAAGTTTTCTTTAAGTTAATTCTAAAATCAGTAGACTCATAAGTGACTAACCAAACTTAGCCTTAAGTTCGTTAGTGGTGACCTTACTTAGAATATTTTTGTGTCTAGCTTAGTAGGAACATGTTATGAAAATACAAATATAGACAAATTTAGAGTTTATAGATTTTAGATAATATTTAGACATTTCTTTATCTATTTTCACATAGAGGCATAGTAGGTGTTTTCACATATACACATAACAGAGTTGTATACTTGAGTAGCAGTAATTGAATTATTTATTTTTTAATCTAAAAATCTAAAATTAGAACCCGTCTGATTTTTTTTAGAAACTAGATTTATTTACCTTCCACCACAAAATTTTTATAATTTCACCATGAGTGAATTAAAATCAGAGTTTTTTTTTTTTTTTTTTGTAGTCGCTATTGTTCTGCTATAAGGCAGATTCAACCTTTTTTCTCTTAAAAATATTTATCTTTTAATAAAACATTTATATGGCATTAACATTTGTTTTGTTAGAAATTAGACTCAATAATCTTTTCAAACATATAAAGCTCATATTCTAATTCATTTTATACAAGCTTTCAAATTCGAAGGATGTTGCCAAGAGTTTTGACATTTCCTCACTAAAACAGATTTATCTTATAATGTAAAATTCATATGAAAGTTTTGTTTATTCAATTAAAAACTAGAATCACTAATATTTTAAAATATATATGGATACACTTTTAATTCAATTTCTACCATTTTTAGAAAAATTTTAAAGGTACATCATTCTTGTCACCAAACTGTTTTAATGGAATTGTTCATTACCCAATTTCCCAAATGACATGTTAACACATTTTCCTCATTAATAACACATATCATACTTATTCACGTATCATCATAGTTATTAACCATTCCATGGTAACCAAACTTATCATAGCACATTATTAACAAGACAATTTCATAAGCAAGCTTACTACCACAACTTTCTAATCACTTATTTCAACATTTTTTTAAGCCATGGAATTTGTAACCACTCATTACACACTCACTTTCATGTTTATTATACAAGTTCATAAATTACATATACTTGTTAGTATAGGAAAGTAAGATTACCCAAGAGTACTTACCTCTTAGATGTATTTTTATAAATCCAAACTTTCAAACACTTGAATACATCATCAACAAGCTTGGAATTTCCATTTTCCATCAATTCCTGATTTTTCTCATACATAATAATAAAACCAACTAATAGTATCTAAAAATTTTGAACTTTACCATAAGCAAAATCAAAAGTCAAGTTAGGTGTGAAGGAAAACATCATTTGTTACCTTAGTGAAGCTTTTGAAAAATATGTAATGATTGCAATGTGCTTGAGGAAGTGGGCACTTTTTTACCCATTGGGACAGGCAGTCAACTTTTCATATTTAGGTGATTGGCACTTTATTAAACCAAATATTTAGGTTGAATTGAGATCATAGATAATTTAAACCCATTATTGAAGATCATATCACTTGAGGAAACATATTTGGAGAATCGGATTGGATCGAGTTTAATCCCATGGATTGAGAAACTTGGATCGGATTGGAACGTTGAAGACTTAGCTGCTAACAATCTTTGTTTACTTTGTTTGTTATTATTATATTGTATTCAACTTGTTTACCTATTGTTGTATCAGGAATGTGATAAATCTTCATGATGATAGCCAGTCTCGAAAAACTCTATATAATTAAGAGATTTGTATAGGTTGATGTACAGATTATAGAGAGCAATTGATTTGTTTTATTCAAGTGGGAAATATTATTTGTGAAAGTGCATTTTGATTGTAAAACCTTTGTGTTGTGGATTTACAAGCTAAGTTCTTAAGGGAGAATTTAGTAGTGAGAGTTCAAGTCTTCAAAGCTACAAAAGTGATGAAATTGTCACAAGGGTGTGATAGATTTAGGTTCACTTATTGTAAGTGTTTGAAGATAGTGGATACTTCCCACTGAGCTAGGCTCTGCAAATATAAGAAAATCAAATTGCATAAACAATCTTTGTGTTCCCTCTTTTTATTTTGTATTTTGTGATGCTTGGAGAAGTGTCAACTTCCCTAGTTACTTATGCTAGCACTTAACTTATTACTTAACAATTGTTTCAAGTCAAAATAAGCTTTCTTTCTCTAGCTTCAACTTTCTATTTTAAGAACAATAAAAACTCATGCTAAAAAATAGAGGTTTGAAGGTGAACTTAAGTTTGGAAAAGTGTTTTTTTCTTGTTCTTAACAAAATATCAAAATTAGGGTTGAGATCTTGTGTAGATTTGAAAAAAAAAATGCAAGAAAAATGCAAAAGAAAAGAATCTCCACCTAAGGAAGTATGGGGAATGGTTTAGAGAGACTTAAAAGTTTTCATCCATATTTTACCAGTTTAAAACACTTAAATCAAAATATCCAAGTCAAAGCCCAAGTAAAAAAATCTTAATATGTGGTTCACATTCCATCTCTTCATATCATCCACATCCAAGGCTCCATATTTATTCAATAAATCAATTATCACATCAAAATAATATTTCCAACATAAAATACGTAAAAAAATATATCAAAATGCTCTTATCTAATAAAATTAACATTATTCCCCTTTTTTTTTCCTCTAAACACAAATTCTTTACAAAATTGGGCACTTATCATACTCTAAGCCCATAATTCACATTTGACCTCTATTAAAAGTTCTTGGGTAGTAAAATTATATTTATGTCCTTTTATAGGTAAAAATGAAAATTTTACTATTTGGTCATTATACTTTCAAATCTTTTTCAATTTGGTTCAAAAATGATTTTCATCACTCCAATACACTTTCTAAGTTATTCTCATGCCAAACAATCAATAACAACTCATAGTTATCATTTTGGTTAAATTTACACTTTAATCCTCACACTTTACAAAGTTTGTAATTTAGTCCCTTTTTACACATTCTCACATCCATAACTCTTTTCATTGATTACCATCTCGGACATAAATTTTACTTTCATAAAAATTCTCTATCTACTTCATTTTCCAATTTTCTTGGACTGTTACTATATTCAATCTTAAAATGGTGCCAGATGCATTATCGAAAAATTTGAGACGTTGCAATAAAAGTATATTTTAACATAGTACAAACAAGCAAGGTGATAATGGGTCATCATATTGTGACTAGAGGTGTGCATGGGCCTCGCGGCTCGGCCTGGCCCAAAGGCCCGACCGAAATTTTGGAAGGTTTGGACAAAAATATAGACCCCAAAAATGGGCTTGGACAAAAAATAAAGTCCGTTTAAAAAATGGGCCGGGCCTCGGGTAAGGTATTTTTGGCGCGGGCCGACCCAAATTCACTAAAGGACAAAAAAATCTACTTTTTTTTTTTATTTTTGAATGTTATTTTCTTGTTGTTTTCTCCCTATTTTGCTACCATATTACTATTATGTTGCTAGTATTTTGTTGTTATTGTTTGGATAGGACATTTTACACTTAAAAGCCCTTTTTTTCCAAAATCACGAAAATGGGCCGATTATTTTGTTATTCACCAGACTAGGCCGTTTTCCCCGAAAACGCGTCCACGTCAGTGCGACTTCACTGCCCACGTCAGCAAAACGCTCCCCCAGGGAAGCGTTTTGTCCATGTCAGCAAAAATCGCGTCCTTGAGGGCGTGCTTTGCTAACGTGGACAAAACGCTTCCCTGGGGGAGCGTTTTACCCGTGTAACGGTCAAAAATTTGACCGTTGGCTTCCAACGGTCCAGAAAAAAAACTATAAAAAGGCCCCCTTACTTCATTTTCTCACACAAATCACTCTCAAATTCTCTAATTCTCTCAAAATTTCAATCCCCTCGTTTATTTTTCACATAATTCTTTGTTTATTCTCGACTTTCTTTCAATATTCCTTTAAAAATCTATCAATTTTCATTGAAAATTTCTTAAAATTCCATCAAACTTGTATCAAATTTCTTTGTTTAAAATTTTTTTGAATTTAATTTTTTTAATTAAAAAATCTGATCGTATTAGCAATGGCCGGAGAATTAATCCGTCTTGATAAAAAGCACAGCTCCGTTGAGCAAATGAAAATGGTAAGTGATACTTTTATTTATTTATGCAAATTTAATTTTCAATACTGCTTGATTTTTTTTCAGTTATGATGTTTGCATTAATTAATTTATGCAATTATAATTAATTTTTGTTTTATAAATTTTTATAATAGTCTGTAGATCGAGTGTTACAATGTTACATTCGTAATATGCCTGGTCCTCCATCACCGTTGATCGAGAATTACTTGCGGGAAGCGGGATTTTGGCACGTGGCCACGATAGGCCTGGGATGCAAGTTGGACCCGAAACTAATCAGTGCGTTGATAGAGAGATGGAGACCTGAGACGCATACTTTTCATCTTCCATACGAAGAATGTACTATCACTTTGCAAGACGTGCATTTGCAATTAGGATTGCCGATGGATGGGTACGTAGTCACTGGGTCCGCATCATCTACTGATTGGGGCGCCGTATGCTACGAGCTTTTGGGTGCTATACCGGATTATATTAACGGAGGTCGGGTCCAGATAGGCTGGTTACGAGACACATTCTCGGAGCCGGATAATGATTCGACAGAACTCGAAAGAATACAATATGCTCGGCATACATTCTTGAGATGATTGGAGGTTATCTGATGCCGGACTTGTCATGAAACCTCGTACATCTGAGATGGCTGCTGAAACTCGTAGGTTTTAGAGCAGCTGGTGAATTGAGTTGAGGGTCTACCGTGTTGGCAAAGTTGTACAAGGAAATGTGCGGGGCGACACTACCGAACAAAGTCAAAATAGGAGGTTGTTTATCACTACTGCAATCATGGGCACGGTTTCGTTTTCCATTTTTACGTCTTAGAATAGACCACCCATATACATTTTCACTAATAACGAGGTAAATTTTATATTAGATTTTACAATTATTACGTAGATTTAGTATATAATTGTATGCTAAAAATTTATTTAATTAGGTAGAACTATTCGGTGAGTTATGTCGGAATACCTACCTCTCTCGAAGATATACGGCTTTTATTAGACCAACGATCGGATACACAAGTAAGTATTAAATAAAATATATATACATAATAAAATAGTCGTTTCGTATTTATTATTTAGTATTTAGTATTATGTATATAAGTAATATTTTTATCATGTTCATATAGTTTGAATGGACACCATACAAGGATCTGGCAATTCGGGCAGTAATTCCGGATGAATACTTTCAAAATCCGAACGCTTGGCATGTGAAGGTCCCATTAGTGAACTATGCTACGGTGGAGATGCACCAATTAGATTTGGATTTTGACAACCAATTCTCGTGCCACCCGAAGTGTTCGATGATGAGCACAAAGTTGACTTACGACAATTGAATACGGATTGGCAGAGATACTGGTCACACTATATCGAAATGTGGGAAAATCGGTATAATTATATACCTACTCGGGAACCGATCATCGTTTCAGAGTTAGCATGCGTACCAGAATACATGCCATGGTTTAGGATCCATGGCAAGCCATATTTATTGTCGGAAGAGGAGAGGTGACGACAAATTCGTGTTCAAAGGGAACGAATGGGCCTTTTAAATCCAAGAAGAAGGGACGAAGACACAAGCCCATCAACAGCGCCCACACAATCAGCAGGCCCATCAACAGTGCCGACACAATCACTGGGCCCAACAGTTGAACAGACGGCACCCACCTCACAGCCTTTTCCTAGTCCTATGCCAGGTGCTTATCCTAGCCCTTATATGTATCCTAACCCTTATATGTTTCCTTTTCCTAGTCCTATGGCAGGTTGGAATCCATGGCCCGGTTTATCTCCGTTCTCAATTAGTCCGAGTCAACCACCAATCTATAGGCCGTCGTTGCATGAGGGATCGCACGAGGTGCCATCGGGGAGCTCTTCTTTCTACCAATCCCCATCACCTTACGGGGTTCAAACACCTCCTCCATGGGTGATACAAATACCGCCGCAGTCATTATTCTATCAAGGTTGGTCAACCTCTAAACACTCACAACCAGATCCGCTGCCGGAGGAAACACAACCCCCGCTGGAAGCCGAACCAAGGAGGAATCCAGCACGGACCCGTCGATGACCCCCGTGTGGCACTGATTCTGACCGCATGGACATTGAATTTTTTAATATATGTGTACAAACTTTTTATGTTGATTTATTTAATAAAATAAAATTAATCATTTTAGATTATTTATAAGGCGTTGTTTGATAAACTAAAAAAATAAGTATTAAATTAAATATAATTAGATCGTTTGATAAATATAAATTTTAAATTTTAAAAAATATTTATTTTATATGTTTATCCTTATTTTTTAAAATATTTCATATTATTTTAAAGAAAGCCAAAATTTAAAAGTAAATTTTTTAAAGAATAATTTTTAAATGATAATAGGAAGTTAAAATAAAATAAAAATGGTTAGAAATTCTGAATTTATTAAGAAATAATTCCTTATCTAAAATTATTCTTTTTTATTTTGATTATGGATTATAAATTGAATATATTAATTTTCAGTCAAATTATTTTTTTCGATCATTTATGGAACATGACCAAAATAAAATATTATTTATTAAATTATTTACACTTGGCCAAGGACAAATCAATAATAATGATGAATATATATTAAATGTTAAAGTGAGAATAATCCAACTAATATGGAATTATAAATAATCAGATAAAATAGCATAGGATAATTTTATTAATTTTATTAGTAATGATATTATCAAGCATGGGATAATAAATTTTTAAGACAACTATCAACTATTTCGATTAGGACATGATCTACTTGTATGGCCTGGGTTCCTACACCATCTGCACAATTTCTGTTGATTGGCTATTTCTCGGATATCCATATTGGTACGTATTTTAGTTGAGGAAGGTCAACCCTTTGGTTTGTGACGCAATTCTCTATCCAGTAACAGCTTAAACGGAGCAAGTGATACAGGCGGCCACTTACGTTCATCTGGGACAAGTGGGAATATGTTTCTCTATACGTTATACATGGTTTCTAGTTTGTACACTTCATCGACGTAGCTCATTGGATCTATACGGAGATTCTGACAAGCTACAATTACGTGAGCGCATGGATAACGAAGTGTGTCAAACCTCCCACAGTCGCAAGTACTATTTCTCAAATGTACACGATATTGCCCGCCAATAATACCTTCGTGCGGTCTGTCAAACTCCGTCACATGAAACCATAGGTTGTCTCGATCGTGACACACTGTGTGCATGGTGTTCGCCCGCGCATTTGCTTTGTTAATTTCTTGTAATACCTTTACACACCATACATGGCCTAATTGGATTTGGCCTGCATAACTTGCTGCTCGTTTTGAAAATAGTGCTGCTAAATGAAAATATGTCTCTCGAACAACTGATGTTATCGGTAAATGACGTGTTCCCTTCAGAATGAAATTTATACATTCGGCCAGGTTTGAGGTCATATGACCATATCGTAGGCCGCCGTCATATGCTTGTGTCCACTATTCGAAAGGTATATTACAAAGGTAGTCTGCTCCTTCTTCGTTAACCGAACGCAAAATTGCCAACATTTCATAGAAAAGATCATTACTTATCTCATACCCTGCCAATATAAGTTGAAAGCGAAAATTACATACCACTTTTCCATTTAAAATAAATTCAATATTACAAATGAAATTATATTAATAGATATTACATACCCATGTTGGTTACTAGCTATTTTTCAGTTGTAAAAGGAAATTGCCCGTAGTAGTTGGAAGCAACGTGCCTTAGGCAATACCGATGGTGTGTGCGATGCCACATGCTTCCCTATCACTTAATTACGGCTAGTATTTCGGTGCCCAAATCCGATATGACGCAGATATTAGGTTGGGGGCAAACATGCCTCCTTAACCTAGAAAGAAAGAAATCTCAGTCATCAGCTGACTCCCCTGGTGTTATGGCAAACTCAATTGGAAGGATTCTCCCACTGCCATCTTGTGCCACAGCTAGCAATAGCCGATGGGTATATCTACTGTACATAAAGGTATCGTCAATTTATACCAATGGCTTACAATATGGAAATGCGTCTCGGCATTGCTTAAAGCTCTAAAAGAGACGCTTAAATACTTGGCATCCACGGAGCAATCGGTCGTTGTAGTACGCAGGTTCTGTTTGAAGGTCTGTTATGTAACCTGGGACATATCTCTCCAGCACCTGACACCACTGCCACACTTCTGCTTAGCTATCCAAGCCTTGCGGTAAGAGGGCGTTTACCTCAACTGGCTACGAATATTGGCAATTATGACAGGCACTGTAATTCTGGGATCTGCCTTCACAGTCGGTTGTATTAATGTAGCTATCATTTCTAAATTCATCTTGGGATGATCTCCCGAAACACCTGTGAATGAAGTAGGTTAAAAAATGTAACAATACGTAATAATAGTACTACTAAAAAACCCTAAACAGTTAGTGGTATTGTACCGGCAGCACATGTATGTGGACCATTGTACTTTTTTATCTCTCACAACCCTGTCTTTTTCCTCAATGAAGCCATGATTTTCCATGAACATGTACCGTCTTGCACTACTCATTTGGCTTCAAACTTATCAGATTTGGATTTGACTATATTGTAGTTAACCCCGTTTGTGATGCTATGCTTTTTTAATGCACCAACAAAACTATCTTTATTTGAAAACTCTTTACCAACTTCCAATTCACTCGAATCCAATGAGGAACTTGTATGGTCACGCCTTCTGTGTGGTAGATCTAGAAACTCCAACGCATCATCTTGAGATAGATCGACAATATGCATGTGGGCTGGAGGCGAGTACGCCTTGAATCGCACATCTTCTTCTTCATCATCTGAACCCCATTCGACATCTTTAGGTATGGTTGGAACAGGCTCTGGTTCAAAAAATAATATAATTTTTGCACCATCCGGGCCAGCCTCTTGAGGTGGATCTGTATCGGACTCATCATCTGACCCATCATCATGTGCAACGTACGAGGTCCCATCGCCGGTGGACGTCGTAGGGAGTACATCATCCCTCCTTGTGGACGTTTCACAACATCTCCAATCAGATGTGGATTGCCAACCACTTGAAGTTGATGTCATTCCCAAGTACGTATTTCCAGCATCAAATATCGACCCACTGAGGTGCATGTCCTATCCACTAACGGACTGTCTTGCAGGGGTCGGATATTTCATACTGCTATCAAACACGGGCACTTCCGTATTTTGCCACCCACTAACGGAGTGCCGGGTAGGGGTCGTGTATTCCTCTCTACCTGCAGTAAATGTTGAAGTTCCAAATGCATCATTTGGCGATGAAAATTGTACATATAACTCAAGATAGGGTGATCCACTAGCAAGATGAGTCTGCACCATTGCCTCCAAGCTACGAGCACCTTTGTTGTCGAATGAGTCATATATCACAGGATCAACTGAAGCACAAAATCGATACTTAATAGACAAAACTTTCATTGGCGTCATTCCGAAGATTTTGCACCTAATTCTTTTACGAAGTCCTGTCAAATCTATGTTCTGGTTAAAAACCAGCCTCGCTATGTTCTCCGATAAAAAAACAACACCGTTCTCGGTGTTACAGACCTCACCATCATAGTAAATAACAGCACTAATACGTTCACTCATCTTAGATTTCTATTCTTCTTTGCCTCTAATTTTTTTTTTTTGTTGTAAGTTATGCAACCTGTGAATAAAATTTGGCTCATTTATAGCCTCAGTTTTTCTTCGAACTACTGTAGCAAAAGCGCTTCCACATGGGAGCTTTTTTCTGAAATTTTGCTGACAGACCATCCTGCTTGGTGCGTTTTTGACACTATTTATTCAGAAACGTCTACTCAGAATTATTTTTCTTCGAACTACTGTAGCAAACGCGCTTCCATGTGGGAGCTTTTTCCGGAAATCTTACTGACAGTGCATCCTGCTTGAAGCGTTTTTGACACTATTTGTTCAGAAACGTCTACTCAGAATTATTTTTCTACGAACTACTGTAGCAAAAACGCGTCCATGTGGGAGCTTTTTTTCGAAATTTTGCTGACAGTGCATCCTGCTTGAAGCGTTTTTGACACTATTTGTTCAGAAACGTCTACTCAGAATTATTTTTCTACGAACTACTGTAGCAAAAGCGCGTCCACGTGGGTGCTTTTTTCCAAAATTTTGCTGACAGTGCATCCTGCTTGAAACGTTTTTGACACTATTTGTTCAAAAACGTCTACTAAGAATTATTCTTGCAGAAACCCTAAACCGTAATACAATAAAAAAAAAATTATATTGCTTATATATTTTTTCTAATACCCTAAACACATAATTTTATAAAAAACCCTAAACCCAAATTTAATCAATAAACCCTAATACCTAAACTCTATTTAAGTATTTAGTATTTAAAATGAATAGTTAATTTAATAAATTAACCCTAAAACCCTCAACCCTAATTCAATTAATTTTTTCTTGAAACCCAAAACTTTGCATAGCGCCAGTATGTTTATATGCTGCAATCATGTTATCTTTGAGAATTTTTTTTCGTGTGTGTATATTGGAAATTAATAATTAAAAAAAATCAGAAATGAGCTTTTTACAAGGTAAAAGAAAATGATGTAAGACATTAATAAGGAAAAAAACCTAAACGCTGAAATAATCGAATTATTTTTCTAATATTAAAATAGTATGTCTAAACCATTATGTATCAATTAACCCTAAATTAATCAATTAACGCTCTTTTAATCAAATAACCCTAATTTAATTAACTAACCCTAAACCCTAAACTCTAATTTAGTATTTAAAATTAATAGTTAATTTTATGAATTAACCCAAAAACCCTAAACCACTAACCCTAAACCCTAAACCACTAACCCTAAAATAAGAAAAACCCTAACCCTAATGCACACGGGCAAAACGCTCCCCCAGGGAAGCGTTTTGCTGACGTGGGCACCGAAGTCGCGCTGACGTGGATGCGTTTTCAGGGAAAACGGCCTAGTTCGATAAATAAAAAAAATCAGCCCATTTCTGTGATTTTGAAAAAAAAAAGGGCTTTAATGCCCGTTTGGATATTGTATAAAACTTATTTTATTGTTAATTTTGTTATTATTTTAAAGGCATTTGTTAATTTTGTTATTATTTTAGAGGTATTTGCTTGTTAAGTTGCATCTATCTTAGTGTTATTTAAGTCTATATTTTTTTTAACATTATTTTCAATTTGTTGAGAAATATTTATTTTGATTTTTTAGTATTTTTGCTGTATTATATATATTTAAAAATTATATAAAATAATATAAAAAATTAATACGGATGGGCCGGACCGGCCCGGGTTTTAGCATTTTTATATGGGTCGGGTTTGGGTAAAATTTTAGGCCCATTTTTTGGGCCCAGCCCGACCCGAGCCCAATGAATGAGCCTAAATTTTTAGTTGAACCTTACTCGAACTCAGCTTGACCCGACCCATGATCACCTCTAATTGTCACAAGATAAGTTCTTTGCATTCTCCATTAACCAAAACTAGTAGGAAACCGTTGCCCACGCATTTCATGATGATATTTGTTCAATATTTTCCGAACTCATTGGTTCCTAAAATTGTTCCAAGAATTTCCAAATTGGCTTTATCATAACATTTATTCATATCAAGTTCTAGAGCACCCAAGATTCCAATGCATTTAGCTCTCTTTCGTATCATGTAAGTAATTTTCATCCTCACCAAAATATTATCACATATTTAGTGGTCCTACAAAAGCATTTTGATACAATGAAATGAGTTGAGACGTGATAGAGGTTTTTCACCATTACCTTGGCAATAACTTTGCAAAGAACCTTGCAAAGGTTGATGGATCTAAAATAAAGATGTCTATGAATTAGGTTAGAACTTGATTTTAAATAAATTTTAAGCTGAGGTTCAAGTTCAACTTGACTTGTTAGAAACTTTTATATTATTGTTTAAAAATAATAAAATATCTCTTTTCAAAATAATAATAATAATAATAAAATATATAATTTTATATTAATATTTATATATTTTTATAATTAAAATTAAATAAAATATTTTTATAGTTTTATATTAATTTAAATTGGAGTCACTCCACCATGGACAAATCTAGTCTAAAGGAACTTTACCACCTCTAGATTGATTTGCTTGAGTATAAAAGCGATGCCTATGGTGTTCATTTCTTTCAACATTTTCCCAGTTCTGAAAACACTGAGATAAGCTATTAATACCAACAGTCCAACAAGCTTAGAAGAAAATGACTGGTTTTCCATCTAGACCCAGAGGCTTAAGAGGTCTTATGTTGAAGATTGCCTCTTTATTGTCTTCCGTACTATTAATAGTATTCTAAATTTCTCTCATAAAAAATCCAGTCAAATATATGTATATATATTTTTTTCGGATTGCAAATTTTCGTTATATGCATGTACCCTTAATGCAGTGAACTTTGAAATGCGTCCGAAGTGTAATGAGCTTCATCTTTTCTGATCTAATTACTGACAATGCTTGGCTTAGAAGGGTAAAGTTACACATTTCACGGTCAAGCTATAATCAGATTCCCAATTGTGATTAAGGTTTAAAAATCCAACATTAGATATGATTACGCAAGGTGATTACTTGGATATCTAACTGGGAAGTGTTTCCTTGCGTCTTCCCAGTAAATATACTAAAACTATTGTTGTTACTGAAAAAAACTGAATGCATGAGGAAATGATTTCTCATCGATAACCACCACCACCACCAATTATCATCAGGTTGCCTATTCACCCCCATGCCTGGATTCATGCCCATGTTCATCCCCATTCCCATGCTCATAGGTTGCCGATTCATACCATCATAGCCTAAACTCCCATGCCAATGCCTTGGATAGGACCACCACCCACTCCCATACCCCATGCCCATGCTGGAACCCAACATGGGATCCTCTGGAGCTCTGAGAACACTAGCACCAGTACAGCCAATTCCAAAACCAGATTCCATAGATTTACCCATCGTGACAGTAGATGTCACTGCAGTCAGGGCAGGCTTTTCCATCCTATTTTCCTTCTGATTGATTGCATCAAAGTCCACCGGGATATCAGACAATGGGTTCTTTTTAGCTGCATATAGAAAATAAAGGTTTTTTTTTTTACCATTGCATATAGAAAATAAAATTCTTTTGTCATACGATGTTAATTCTTGTTGGAGGGGCATATTTAGAAAGAGAGGTTAGTACTTACCCCAGATATGTTTAAATTGACCAGTCCACTGCTCAATGTATCAGCCCAAACAGTTGACTTGGGCCGAAATTTATCATCTTGAGAGTTGCGGAACTATAACAGGTGCTGCTGTTGACAAGGGAAGAGCCGTCTGTTGTGCCATTGAAGCGTATGATCCAGGTAGTGAAAAGAAGCCTCCCAGGACATTGTTGTTACCATGTGCACCTGATTCATTTGTGGTTTGAGGAGCAGAGGGCGAAAACTGGCACAGCAGATCCAGCCATAAAAAAAAGTTTCCAGTGTTAAGCTGAGCAGTGAGCAGCCATTTGTGAACTGACAGGAGCCTGTGCAGCAGACCCGGGAATTTGGGGGGCCACAGACAGACTGTGGAGGTAAAATTGCTATATCCATTATTCAAACTTAACTATGTGGGTTGAGCATATGGGTTAGCACTTAGCTGTACAGGTTGGCCATATACATTAGCTGGCTGAGCAGTTTGGCCGTGTGGATTAGCATTTGGCCGAGCAGTTTGAGCCTATGGATTAGCATGTTGCTGTGCAGGTTGGTCATATGGATTAGCATTTGGTCGTGCAGGTTCTCTATGGACTAGCATTTGGTTGTGCTAGCTGGCCACAGGGTTTGGTACTTGGCAACCCATTTTGGCCATATGGGTTAGCACTGGGTTGCACAGGCCGGCCTTACGGATTACCACTTGGCTGTGCGGATTGGTAAATGTTAGCAGCTGATCTAGCAGATTTTGAAATTCACACTGAAACCTTTTTACGTTACCCTTCTATAATAAATATGCAGATGATAAAGATGATTAAGCAAAGTAGTTTCAATTTTAACTATCCATGCTGTCTTACATGATGATTAAATTAAAGATACTTAAATCAAATGAAAACAAACAAGGCAACAACAGAACAGCATATCCATATTCGCGGTGCCATTTAGGCATTATATTGCAGAGAGATGGAATGAAATCCTTGTAAATTAATCAAAGAAAAAGGTGATTAATAAGTCTGAGATTAAACAACTCATATCTACCTGATTTCCAAAGTTAGATGCCTGTTGATTATCAGAAAAGGTGGGTAAAGCACCAGATTTAGCAAGGGGATCAGCCTCAGTAGCAGGGGTCTTGAGTATAGTGGGCACAAAGGCCAACGATTCCTACAGAGCACCAAGACAGTCTAGTTTAGAAATGGTCGAAGCAGTAGGAACAGCATTAGCAGGGGCAGGGGAGGTGTGGCAACAGGATCGGGGCAGTTGAAACAGATGAGCAAAAGATTAAAATAAGTTCCAGGTTAAAGGGATAAATGCAATAGCATCAAGAAGAATCCAATTTAGGTTCCTCAAAACTAGGAGATTTTGCTCATACAATCACATGAAACTCCAACTAGTAATTTAATTTCAAATGAGTAAAGAAAAGTCAAAATTTGAAACAAGAAGCCATTGTAGCAATCTTTTATGTTTTGATTTAAAATTATCATGTACAATAATTTAAATTGCCACTAGTATAAAACCAATTGCAAAAGTTTAAGTACCACAAAACTATCAAAATATAAAATGATTAAATCAATTCTGCAGGAAATATACACTTTGCAGCAAAATAAAAAATGAAATTGAATGGAATGTGAAGCAACATAGGATACCAAACTTATTACTTAAACAACTCAGAAGTTTATATTTTGCATGGAGATTGTTCAAGCCAAAATGTCACCATATCAACTGTGTTCATATTGGATGAGCAATAAGGGCACCAGACTCAGACCATGATCATCCAACTGATACCATTGGAAGATTGGAACATACAAACCATGGTATTTAAATACAAAATTCACACCTGAAACTGAAACACGTGGATCAAATTCATCGAAACTCTCCACCTTTTGGCTTGAAGGAGTTGCTGAGTTACCAAATTGCAGGTAGCTTGGTTAGGATTATTGCTAGCAGGAGGAGAAGACAACCTGGCAGCAGCTGCTACTGAAGTTCCTCCATCCCTATCATCAACGATCTTTTTAGTGCACCACCTAGAAAAATATGACTGCAAGCAACATGTCTCCAAACATTTAAGGTACAAAACAAGACCTTTCACTATGCACAGCACTCCAAGATGCGCTTACTGCTAGTTCATAACTAGGACTGGAGGAGCACCATTATTTTGTTCAGAGAACTGCTCATGCTGCCTTCAAAAAATTGATTTTGAAAAAAATTTAGAAACAAGAAAGCAATATTTTATTGATCAGCTAAGATGAGTTAAGAATGCATCCACTCTGAGGTACCTTCCATCCTGAGTATAATCATCAGCTCTAGCACTGATACCCCATGCAAGGAATATGGTCATTTTTTTTTTTCTTTTGAGAATGGAAGATGATCATGTTAATTACATCATTCATGACAGGCATCCTGCAAAGATAAGAGCACCATACTTAAAGTTCAAAGGGGAGAATCATAAAACCTACTAAAGTATGTGTTAAAGCAGCCTGTTTAGGCATGATGGTGAGAACAGACAAGACAAGGTATATAATGAGTTGTCTGGGCCACTTGTGGTGGGAAAGTTGGAATCTCTTGTATTTCTATTGTTAATTTTAGTTACTTCTTATAACAACCAAGTAAGTTAAAGAAAGAAAGAATCAAAGAGGCACCTGCTGGAGCAGCAAGTTAAAGAAAGAAAGAATCAAAGAGGCACCTGCTGGAGCAGCCAATTGAGACAAGCCGACTGCTTCAGCTTTTAGCAAGTGAAGCCTCAAGCTTTTGCAATGAAGTGTTGAGGATTTGCCCATAATAGTCGTTGGTGCTGAATAAAAACTCAGCTTGGCAGGAAACAGCCAACCCAATAAAGAAACTTACTTCAAAGATCTAAGAAGAAAATATGCTCAAGAAAATCACTAGTGAAGCGTGAAACATTGTGTATAACACTTATTTGCTTCATCCTTAATGTTCAATGTCCATTAACAAAATTGAAAATAGGCCTTAATACTCACTGTAGTTTCCAGAAACTTTAACTTATCACAGAAGTACAATTAGTTACTGAACAAATTGATTCACATTCGCAATGTGACAATCTTTACACTAATAGTGAAACATTTCAGATCAAAATTGATTCATTAGATTGTAAGATGAGATCCACAAATAAGGTGGCAGTGCATAAATCTGCACAAAAGCCCTTTCCAACCATTTCTGTAAGAAGTTCTGTTGCTTTTGAGGTATAGCTATTTCGAAGAAACGCCTGGATCATTACATTATAACAGCAGCCAACAGGCAAACAATCATTATCTCCCATGCTTCTAAACAACTGGTATGCTTCATCTAGCAATCCCTCTTTACATAATCCATTAATCACAATATCATATGTGTAAACATTTGGTTTTAAACCATTGACTGAGAGTTCATGAAATAATTCCTTTGCAACTTCAATTTGCCCAGCTTTGCACAAGCCATCAATTACAACACTATAAGAGTCAGTATCAAGTTTCAACCCACTATTCCGCATTGCTTGAAAAAATTCCAATGCCTCGTTAAGCTTACCTCTTTTGCAAAAATCATCCAACAAAATCGAAATGGTCATTAGATCTGGAACTTCTCCAGAAGTAAGCATCTTTCTTAAAAGTTCACATGCAGTTGAAACTCTCCCTAATTGACACATACCCAGCATAAGAGTTCTATATGTGACAAAATTAGGCTCAATGCATTGTTTTCTCATTGTGTCGACAATACATTCAGCTTCAGAAACCATCCCATTCTTGCAAAGTGCATCGATAAATATATTATAGGTGACAACATCAGGCTCCACACCTTGCTTTCTCATTGTGGCAATGGTATCTACAGCTTTAGAAATACTCCTCTCCTTGCAATACGCATCAACCAATATATTATACGTCACAACATCAGGCTCAATGCCTTCCTTTCTCATTGTGTCAACAATATCTTCGGCTTCAGAAACCCTCCCCTCCTTGCAATGCGCATCAACTAATGTACTATACGTGACAACATCAGGCTCAATGCCTTGCTTTCTCATTGTGTGAACTATATCCAAAGATTCAGAAATTAGCCTCTCCTTGCACCATGCATCAACCAATATATTATAGGTGACAACATCAGGCTTGACGCCTTGTTTTCTCATCGCATTAAAGATATTTACAGCTTCCAAAATTGTCCCCTCCTTGCAATGTGCATCAATCAATATGTTATACGTGAAAATATCAGGAGAAACATTGTTACCCACCATTTCATTCAAAAGCTTGGTTGCCTCCTGCTGCTGGCCTGAATTACACATACCATGAATTAAGCAATTGTAAATAACAATATTTGGTCTAATGCCCTTAACCTTCACTTCAGAGAAGAGGTCGAGAGCCTCATTTAGTAACGCATTCTTACAAAGACAGTCAATAAGGGTGCTATATGCTCTAATATTGGGTTCGAAACCTCTTTCATTCATCGTCTTTAGAAACTTAACAGCTCGACCAGTGTTCCCAGTCTTACACAACCCATTAAGTACTGTATTGTAAGCAACTGAATCAGGTCGACACCCTTTTTTGATCATTGCATCAAACAAACTGGCAGCCTGAGAAACCTTGCTTTGATTACAAAGTCCATTAATCAAAGTGGACAAAGTTACAACATCAGGTTCAAAACCTAACTTGAGCATTTTCCCCAAAACAGAAAACCCAAAATCAACTTTACCTAACTGACAAAAGCAATTAATCAATATGTTGAAAGAATAAGCATCATGTGAAACTCCCCATAGTTCCATCTGGCTGCCCAGAGAAACAGCAAGCGCATAATGTTTCATTCTAACAGCTCGACCAGTGTTACCAGACTTGCACAACCCATTAAGTACTGTATTGCAAGCAAATGAATCAGGTCGATACCCTTTTTCGATCATTTCATAAAACAAATTCACAGCCTGAGAAACCCTGCTTTGATTACAAAGTCCATTAATCAAGGTGGACAAAGTTACAACATTAGGTTCAAAACCTAACTTGAGCATTTTCCCCAAAACAGAAAACCCAAAATCAACTTTACCTAAATGACAAAAGCAATTAATCAAGATGGTGAAAGAATAAGCATTATGTGAAACTCCCCGTAATTCCATCTGGCTACCCAGAAAAACAACAAGCGCATAATGTTTCATTCTAACAATGGCCTGTAATAATATAGAGAACTCCACGATTGAAGGCTTAGGGCACTCGTCAATCATCTTGTTAAATAAAGATAAAGCACCATTAAGATTATGGAAGCGATCATGCTTTTTCTGCAATCCCCTTACAGGCATGGAATCCTTACTTAAAGATTCGATGTCGGTAGCAATGGTGTTAAAAGAAGAAGAAAAAAAAGAAGGGTAGAGAATAGAAACATTCCTTCGACCATTTAGAAGTAATGAAGAAGAAGGAAGCTTACCCATATCTTGAAATTAGGAAAAATGCGAAAACCAAAAGCTGCGGTTAGAAGCAAACCACAAACGACGCAACTCCCAGAAGAACGAAAAATAAGTGAACGAACTCAATTTCTACTTCTCAGACGGGTACGGGTCGGATAGAAACTTGTATGTATTTAACCTGACAAAATTTTTATTTAAATTTACTTATATTAAAAAAAAAAAGAATTTTCTGAGCAAGGAGTAAACGGTTGTTCTAGAATCAATTGTTGGAACTTTCTGAATCACAACTTAGCCCCAAGTATTTTTATATCTACATTAATGATTTAATTGAGAATATTTATATCTTATTTTTAACAATAATCAAATGAATTAATATATACTTTAGCCCCTGAATTTAGTTACTTCTATTTAATAAGTTTCAACTAATTACAAATTGTTAACTTTATCCTTCTATTACAATTTTTTTAAATAAAATTGCTCTATGTTTTAGTTTACTATTTTTTTTTTTTGGTGAAAAGAACATGAACAGAAAGGCAAAAGACTTTAACTAAAAGTTTTATCTTGTTGGATAGACGTGGCCACCACATCAGGAGGAACTTCAAAAATTTGGAGAGAGGTCTGCCAAGAGAGACTGATCTTCGCTAGATGGTCAGCAACTAGATTACACTCTCTAGGAACATACATGATTTCCCACTGTCCTTCAAAATGCAGAACTCTTTTGAATCTTCTAAGCAAGGTAATGTCGGAATCCACATTTTCTTCCGTATTTAAGGCTCTGACCACTTCCATATTATCCGTCTGGATCTTGACTCTATTATACCCTTTATTTAAAAGAACGAGGATGCCATCAAGAATACCCCAAAGTTCTGCTTCCAAAGGTGAACATCTACCCAGATAATGTGTGAACCCCAAGATCCAATTTCCATCTCGAACACGAACCACTCCACTCGTTGAGGCATTCCCCGAGATTTTGGTCACTACTCTATTCGTAAATAAAAACACCCAATCCTCTGAGCAATGATGGTGAACCTTCAAATGCTTGGATCCATTCTTGGTTCCAAGCAGGAAATATTCAAAATGTTGAGCCCAGCTGAGAGATGTCTTGAGGACATCATGAGCCATCCAATCAATGTTTTGAAAGATGAATAAATTCTTGTTCTTCCAAATTCTCTAAGCGATTAATCCAAAAATGCACGACCAAGTAATTCCCTTATCCTGCATCTTAAGATGACAACAAAGATTAGTTGAAAACCAAATATGAAAGGGATCAAAAAAAGAACTTGGCTTGCTTTTCTATAGGAACAATAAGCTTCCAAACTTCCTTAGCCTTCGAACAATCACGGAGTATAACACCCTTTACTCGTGTTCGACGCCGGAACAGGATACGAGGCGTTACCTTATTAAAACACATACAAACATACATTCCTGAGTCAATAAGTTTCGTTCCAAATTAAAACTTTTTTTAAACTTTATCTTAAAGTCCCTAACACAAGCCTACAAGGCCCAAAACATGATTTATAGACAATTCAGGACTAAACTGAGCACTAAAATAAACACTATAAAATATCATTAAGAACAGGGCACACGCTCATGTGGAAGGGCAACATGCTCGTGTGGATTTATTTTCTAAGGTCGAACCTACAGGGGTTTTCACACGGCCTGGCACACGCCCGTGTTCATGACTCGTATCCTTCACACAGCCATGACACGTCCGTGTCTTCCACCCGTGTAACTCCTTGACTTGTACCCTATGAACAAATTTGGTTCACACGGCCATGACACGCCCATGTCGCAGCCCATGTGCAAAGACCCTGGTATTCTGTTTCTGACGTCATCAACTCTTAAAGGTTCACACGGCCAATGCACACACCTGTGTGCTAGGTCGTGTCTACAACGGTTGAGACACACGGCCGAGTCTCCACTCGTGCGGTTATTACTGGGCATTTAATTTTACCAACTTAAGGTGCAGGGGACACACGGCCTGACCACACGTCCATGGGGTGGATCGTGTGTCACACACGGCCTAAACACACGCCCGTGTGTCTATCATTGTGGACAATATAAGGCTATTTATCAAGCCTTTTGCCACCCTGAAACAAAATCAATTACATACCAATCTTACCAATACATAACATGGTTTAAATACACAACCAAACAACCACAATCAGACATCGACACATCAACACATGACCTATCTAACCATACATTAATACTACTGAATCATCCATACCAATTTTCACATTTGTGAAAAACATCATCACTTGCATATATCAATAATGAATATTAGTCATTAACCATGGCCTTATACAAAATGAGTTAATTTCTATGACAAGCCAACACATTTGGCTTCAAAACAATATGACACTTAACAAAAGATCAAGTCCCTATACATGCCATTACTCAAAATATTAAAACTAACTATACCAAGTGCTTCAGTTGATAGTGTGATCGATGCCTCCGACATTCTTTGATCCACGAGCTAATTAGGCGGCATTATAAGGAAATGGAAAAGAAAAGGAGTAAGCACAAAGCTTAGTAATTTGCAGGTAAATAAATGACAACATTTACCATGCTTTAACATACTCACAACACATCATAATTTGCATATGACATATAAATGGCTACAAGCACAACTTACTCATTTTCATCTCTTACTAATCATACAACATAAGTTTGAGCTCACATCTCATACATTTCATGTAGGTACCTGTACCACTCACAATATCATCATAATATTTCTCATTTTTATACAAACTTTAAATTTCTCGTTGAACTATTTAGAATATGATAGGATATTCAATAAGCCTCAAACATAGGGTATTATGCCGATGCCATGTCCCAGACATGGTCTTACACTGGCTCAGATGTCAAGTTGATGTCATGTCCCAAACATGATCTTACACTGACTCTTATATATCGAGGCCGATGTCATGTCCCAGACATGGTCTTACACTGGCTCTCCTCTATCCGTGCTGATGCCATGTCCCAGACATGGTCATACACTGGCTCACATATCGAGACCAATGCCATGTCCCAGACATGGTCTTACACTAGCACTCGTATCAAAACTGATGCCATGTCCTAGACATGATCTTACACTAGCTCGCACATATCGGTATCGATGCCATGTCCAAGACATGGTCTTACACTGACACATAACGAGGTTGATGCCATGTCCCAAACATGGTCTTACACCAGCTCTCGTATGACCCTAGTTTCATGGCATGAATATCCCATCTATTCCTACGATTCAACAGGGAGTTTACCACATTAAATTTCACCATACACAGCTCATAAGCATATTCTAACATATTATGCAAAATCAATCATTCAATACATAATAACGGTAAAGTTGTATTATTTACGTACAACTTACCTCGGTATACAAAATGTAGGCGGCTAATTCGATTTAATCCGCTTGCTTAGCTTTCCCCCGGTCTAGATCTAGATTTCGTATTTCTTGATCTAAAATGATAAAAATTCACTAATTTAATCACCATATTGATTTAGACATTCCAAAATTCATAATTTGGCAAAATGACCGTTTTGCCCCTAGACTTTCACTAAATGATGATTTTACCCCTAGGCTCTAAAATTGATTTTCATCAAATTTCCTTATTAACCAAGCTTAGCCGAACCTTTATAACTCTTATGGAAGCTCCAAATTCTAAGTATTTCACAAAATTACTATCTATTTTACAAGTTTTACAAAATAGTCCATTTAGTGGTTTTCCATGAAAATCCTTTCACAAAAGTTGTTTATCTAACAACCATGAGTCATTTTCTTTCATAAAATTTTAGAAAACAACATAACACTCTCATGGTAAAACCCTAGACTTTCAACCATTTTCCAAAATAGTCCCCTCAATAGCTAGCTCATGCTACAAGGGTTTTAAAAATACACAAATCATCCAAAGAAGCCATCAAAATCACTTACTTGAGAGAGAAATAAGCGGCTGAATGTTTCAAGATCCCATGGCCATTTATTGGAGGAAAAATCGGTGGAAGAAGGAGGGTAAAAGATGACAACTTTTTCTCTTTATTTTATTTTATTTTTTGTCAAAATAAACCACCAAATTTTCACCTAATTTTGACTTTCCAATACCCTTGTCTCCCATGGCCGGCCAGGACCATAATTTGGGTCTATTTGCCTATTAAAGACCTCCACATTATGATTCATAGCTATTTGACACATTTAACTAGTAAAATAAAACTTTTGCCCTTTATACGATTTAGTCCTTTTTCGCAATTAAGCTAACAATCGCGTAAATTAATTCACCAAAATTTTCATGCACTCATATAATCATGCTATAACACATAAAATAATATCAGAAAGTAATATCTCTGACCTCAGATTTGTGGTTCCAAAACCACTATTCTGACTAAGCTCAAAATCGAGCTGTTAAAATGTTATCCTTCTTAGGGATTTTCGTCCCTGAAAATCTTACCAGTGAAATGATTCGGGTATTGATCTCTCATAGTCTCCTCGGGTTCCCATGTGGCTTCTTTGACTCCATGTCTATGCCATATTACTTTTACAAGTGTTATGCTTTTATTCCTCAACTTCTTGACCTCCCGATTTAAAATCTTAACTAGTTCTTCACCATAGGTCATATCCAGTCTAGTCTCAACTTCTGCTGGTGTAATCACGTGCGAAGGATCAGAACGATAACGATGCAACATAGATATATGGAATACATTATTGATCTTCTCTAATTCAGATGGCAAAGCTAACCGATATGCCACTGGCCCAACTATCTCAATCACCTCATAAAGTCTAATAAACTGTGGACTTAGTTTACCTTTTCTACCAAACCGAAGGACTTTCTTCTATGGGGATACTTTCAATAACACCTTATCACCGACTTGAAATTTAATCTCTTTCCATTTCAAATCTGCATAGGATTTCTGTCTGTCCGAAGCGGCTTTCAAGCAATCATGAACCACTTTAACTTTCTCTTCAGTCTCTTTGACTAAGTTAACCCCGTGAATCTGATTCTTTCTAAGTTCGGTCCAATACAAAAGTGTTCGGCACTTACGTCCATAGAAAGCCTCATAAGGCGCCATTTTCAGACTTGACTGATAACTATTATTATAGGCGAACTCAACCAACGGTAAGTACTTTTCTCAACTGCTTTGAAACTTGAGAACACAACACCGCAACATGTCTTCAAGAATCTGGATTACTCTCTCCGACTGACCGTCGGTTTGCGGGTGAAAAGCTGTACTAAAATTTAGTTTTGTCTCCAAAGCTTCTTGCAACTTCTTTCAAAACTAAGATGTAAATCTCAGATCTCAATCCGAAATAATCGACAAGGGTACTCCATGAAGTCTTACAATCTCGGAGACATACAAATCGACTAGCTTCTCAAGTGAGTGATCAGTACGAACCGGTATAAAATGAGCCAACTTTGTTAGTCTATCGACTACAACCTATACAATATCTTTCTTCCTTGGTGTCAAAGGCAACCCAGTCACAAAATCCATGGTAACACAGTTCCATTTCCATTCGAGAACCTTTACAGGCTGAAGTAAACCTGAAGGTACTTGGTGTTCAGCTTTCACTTGCTGACAAATTAAACACTTAGAGACAAGCTCTGAAATGTCTCTTTTCATTCCCGACCACTAATACATTTTCTTCAAGTCATTATACATTTTTATGCTACCTAGATGGATAAACAAGCAACCACTATGTGCTTCTCACAAAATCCTCTGAATAAGTTCATCATCTTTAGGTACACAGATTCTGTCTCGGTACATCAAACAACCGTCGGTACTAACTTGAAAGTCTGATTCATTACTCGTCTTACACTGAGTCATCTTGGCTTGTAAATCTTTATCACATTTCTAAGCTTCATAGATCTCTTGCAAGAATGTTGGTCTAGCTCTCAACTCAGCTAGGATCGAATCATCATCAGTTACAGACAACTGAGTATTCATGGCTCTCAAGGCAAACAATGACTTCCGACTCATTGCATCGGCCACTATATTTGCCTTCTCGGGGTGATAGTCAATTATCAACTTGTAATCCTTTATCAACTTCAACCACTTTCGTTGCCGTAGGTTCAACTATTTTTGTGTCATCAAATACTTTAAACTTTTATGGTCGGTGAACACTCAGCATTTCTCGCCGTACAAGTGGTGTCTCTAAATCTTCAATGCGAACATGATGGCGGCCAACCCTAAGTCGTGTGTTGGATAGTTTTTCTCGTGTGACTTTAGCTGTCTCGAAGCATAGGCTATTACCTTGCCTTCTTGCATGAGTATGCGCCCTAATCCATTCAAGGATGCATCACTATACACTACGAATTCCTTTTCTGGTTTTGGTTGCATCAAGATTGGGGCTTCAGTATAAAGCCTTTAGTTTCTTAAAACTCTGTTGGCACTTTTCTATCCATTCAAACTTGACATCTTTTTGCAGCAACCTCGTCATTGGATTAGCTATCATAGAGAACCCTTTAACAAACCGTCTATAGTATCCCGCTAAGCCTAAAAAGCTTCTAATTTCAGATACATTCTTTGGTGGTTTCCATTCAACAATAGTCGAGATCTTACTCGGGTCAACTCTAATCACGTCACCCGACACAATGTGTCCCAAGAATCTGACCTCTCAGAGCCAAAATTCACTTTTTCCAAACTTAGCGTACAGCTGATTATCTCTCAAAGTTTGCAAGACAGTTCTCAAATGCTCCGCATGCTTACTCTCGTCACGGGAATAAATTAATATGTCATCAATAAAAACGACGACAAACTTGTCCAAATAGGGTCAAAAAATGCGGTTCATTAAATTCATAAATACCGTAGGGGCATTCGTTAAACCAAAGGGCATTGACGAGGAAGGCATAGTAACCATACCTCGTCCGAAATGCAGTTTTCGGTACATCTTGCTCCTTAACTCTCAGCTGGTAGAAACCAGACCTTACACTATCTTAGAAAACATGGTGGCTCATTTCAATTGATCAAACAAGTCATCGATCCTTGGCAAAGGATACTTGTTCTTAATGGTAACCTTATTGAGCTGTCGGTAGTCTATGCATAATCTCATTGAGCTATATTTTTTCTTAACAAATAGCACCATAACACCCTACGGATAATAACTAGGCCTCATAAAGCCATTATCTGTTAACTCTAGTAATTGAACTTTCAACTCCTTTAACTTCTTCGGAGCCATCCTATACGGGGCAATCGAGATAGGTGCCGTACCAAGAACCAACTCGATACTAAACTCAACTTCTCTAGTTGGAGGTAATCCGGGCAATTCTTCCAGAAACACGTCTGGGTACTCACATACCACTAGCACTAACTCAATCTTTGCTTCTGACACTTAGGTATTCAACACAAAGGTGAGATACAACTCATACCCTTTTCTCATATATCTCTGAGCTGACATACAAGACATCACTACCAATAAGCCATCTGGTTCACCTGATTCAACCCGAAAAACATCCCCATTTTCACATTTTAGCTCAATAAATTTTCTCTCACAATTTACCACTACATCATGAGCAGTCAACCAATCCATACCCAAGATTATGTCAAATTCATCAAACGGCAATAACATTAGGTCACCTGGAAAACAATGACCTTTAATTGTCAAGGGACAATTCCTAGACACTTGGTTAACTAGCACATTCTTACCTAATGGATTTGATACTTTTACTACAAACTCGGTAGACTCAACATGTATTTCCATATTAGACACCAATTTCATACAAATAAAGGAATGGGTAGACCCCGAATCAATCAAAGCTACTACAGAAATATCATAGATAGAGAAGGTACCCGTAATCACATTGGGAGATGAAGCCTCCTCGCAGGCACGAATAACGTAGGTCCTTGTAGGTGCTCTACCCTCGAACCTCATAGTGGAATCTCTAGGCGCACCTCTGCTACCAGTCCCACTACCCAGGTTTTTCTATGGTCTATCCCTCGAATGAGCATTACTCGCTCTCACATCTTGCTTTTTGTCTTTCTCATCCATCTCAAGACAGTTTCGGATGAAGTGGTCTAATGACCCACACTTAAAACAACCTTCATCATTTCCTCTACACTCGCCAAAGTGTCATCTACCACATTGTGAACACTCTGGCCTATTCAGTCGAGCACTACCTATACTCACAATAGAAGTGGTCTGAGCCTTAGACGTCGTATACTGCTTATTCTTGTTTCTGCTGGACAACCCCACTGATGCATTCGATCGGGTAGTAAACTCTCTAGATCTCTTAGACGATGACTGATGTGATTTCCCCATCTGTCTTTTCTTTGAGTCTCGAGACTCAATATCAGCTCTTCTCTTCTCTTTGGCCAACTCTTCGGCCTTACACGCTCTATCAACGAGCACTATAAATTCCCTTAACTCTAGAATGCCAACCAACAATCGGATGTCTTCATTCAAACTGTCTTTGAACCTCTTACATATTATGGCTTCGGTAGATATGCACTCCCGTGCATATTTACTGAGCTTCAGAAACTCTCGTAAGTATTCCGTCACCGACATTCGGCCTTGCTTCAATTCAAGAAATTCTTTTCTCTTATGATTTATGAATTTTTGGCTAATATACTTTTTACGAAATTCTTCTAGAAAAAATTCCCAAGTTACTCTCTCTCTCTCTCGATACAACTGACACGAGAGTATTCCATCACTAGTAGGCCGAATCTCGCAAAAGTGACACTACACATTTCATGTACTCTTCAGGTGTGCACGACAGTTCATCAAATACCCTAATGGTATTTTCTAACCAAAACTCTGCTCTTTCTGGGTTATCATCAATATTCACTCTAAATTCCTCGGCCCCATACTTTCTAATTCTATCTACCAGAAATTTCTCCCTTCTAACCATTTCTGCTCCTTGAGGAGCTATAGGGGTAGGTTGAGGAATTGGAGGAGGTGGGGGAGGTGGAGTATTCAGATTTGTGCAAATAAACTCCGAGTACCAAGCATCCATCATATAGAGGTAGGCTTCCCTAGCCCCTCCGCCCTGACACATTGTCACAGGCCCAATTTTGATTGGCGCAGTCCCTTCGGCAGGAGCCGATGCACTGCTTTCCACATTGATGATCGCCAAAACTAACTATAATCACGACAAAGGCAAGCGCACCTATCGATTAATAGTATAGCTATGGTAAGATTGGAATATCATATCCACAAGGACTAAAAGTACTAGTATTAACTATCTTTTTATTATCTAACCTAAAAATAAAGAAGATTTGTTTTAATCTAAAAACTAACTAAACTAAGGACGTGATAGAGAGGGAATTAGGAAAATACTTTTATGAAAATCGATTTATAAAGACAATACCCAAAGAAGTATCCACCTAGACTTCACTTATTATTCTGACTCTGAATTAGACGATTTATTCACTTGACTTGATCCGTAGAAATCCCTAAATTATGTTGATATCTCTCTCAAGACTAAAAACAACTGACTCTAGGTTCATTAATTGAAATCTCTTTATAATAAAACCCCTATCGTCGCATTAACTCGATCTATGGATTCCCTTATTAGATTTGACTCTAATCCGACAGATTTATGCCATCCTATCTCTAGGGTTGCAATCAACTCCGCTTAATTATGAAAGATCTACTCTTAGACAGGGACTTTTGCTCCACTGAATAAAACATCAATACTTGAATTAATACCCTAAAAGTATTAAAGCAAGAATTAGGAACTCATAATTAAGAACAAGAACAAGTATTTATCATATAATTCAGATAATTAAATAACAAGATCCATCATAGGTTTCATCATCCCTAGGTATGAGGGAGTTTAGTTCATACTCATAAAGGAAAATATCTCAAAATTGAGGAAATAACAAAACATAAAGAAACTCAAAAACTTCAAGAGAAATTGAATGAAGATCTTCAGTCTTGAAGGAGATCCTACTTCCGAGATGATTCTAACGGTGTTCTTCGAGTATTTTCTGCTTTCCACTCTGTGTGTTCTCTTTGATCCTCTCTTAGTGTGTTTTTATAGACTTTGGAATGCCTAAAATACCTAAAAATTAGCTTTTTCTGTGTAAAAATGAAACAGGGCTTGACAGGGACACGGTCGTGTGACCAGCCCATGTGAGAATGCTCAGGTCATGTGCAATAATGACATGGTTTAATATCGACAAAGCCTTGACACACGGGCGTGTGGCCAGCCAGTGTGCCTCAAATGGGCGTGTGGTCTGCCCATGTGGAAGTGCCTAGGTTGTGTGAAATACTGAAATCAGCCCATTTTGTCTGTTTTGGCCCGTTTCTTGTTCCTTTCACTTTCCTATGCTCACCTAAGTATAAAAACATAAATTTAAAGGATTAGGAGCATCAAATTCACTAAATTATATAATAAATCATCCAAAAGTATGCCAAGTATAGGATTAAAATATGTTACATTTATGGTTTATCACACATCATCCGCCATAGCTTCGTCGAGATTCATTTACTATAGGAAAATACAATTTATATTCATCAGGAGTCGTCACACAATCATATTATAAAAATGACATGTATAGCTAAACTCGTTCAAAAGCTAGGTTAGTCCTAGAATCGACTAAACCATAGCTTTGATACCACTAAATGTAACACCCTCACCTGTGTTCGACACCGGAACAGGATACAAGGCGTTACCTTACTAAAACACATACAAACATACATTCTTGAGTTAATAAGTTTCATTCCAAATTAAAGCTTTTTTAAACTTTATCTTAAAGTCCCTAACACGAGCCTACGAGGCCCAAAACAAGCTTTATAAACAATTCAGGACTAAACCGAGCACTAAAATAAACATTATAAAATTTCATTAAGAACAGGACATACACCCGTATGGAAGGGCAACACGCCTACGTGGATTTATTTTCTAACATCGAACCTATAGTGGTTTCCACACAGCTTGGTACACGCTCGTGTCTTCCATCCGTGTAACTCCTTGACTTATAGCCTATGAACATATTTGGTTCACACGGCTAAGGAACACGCCTGTGTGCTCAGCCCGTGTCCCTCACACGGCCATGACATGCCTTTGTCACAGCCCGTGTGTAATGACATTAGTATTCTATTTCTAACGTTATCAACTCTTAAGGGGCACATGGCCAATGCACACACTTGTATGCTAGGCCGTGTCTACCACACGGTTGAGACACACGACCGTGTCTCCACCTATACGGTTACTAATGGACATTTAATTTTACCAACTTAAGGTGCATGGGACACACGGCCTGACCACAGGCCCATGGGGCAGACCATGTGTCACACACACCCGTGTGTCTACCCTTGTGGACAATATAAGGCTATCTACCAAGCCTTTTGCCACCTTAAAACAAAATTAATTACATACCAATATTACCAATACATAACATGGTTTAAATACACAACCAAACAACCACAATCAAACATCAACACATCAACACATGACCCATCCAACCATACATTAATGCTACTGAATCATCCATACCAATTTGCACATTGGTGAAAAACATCATCACTTACATATATCAATAATAAATATTAGCCATTAACCATGGTCTTATACAAAATGAGTTAATTTCTATGACAAGCCAGCACATTTGGCTCCAAAACAATATGACACTTAACAAAAGATCAAGTCCCTATACATGTCATTACTCAAAATATTAAAACTAACTATACTAAGTGCTTTAGTTGATAGTGTGATCAATGCCTCCGACATTCTTTGATCGACGAGCTAATTAGGAGGCACTATAAGGAAATGGAAAGGAAAAGGAGTAAGCATAAAGCTTAGTAAGCTGCAGGTAAATAAATGACAACAATTTACCATGCTTTAACATACTCACAACACATCATAACTTGTACATGACATATAAATGGCTACAAGCATGACTTACTCATTTTCATCAATTACTAATCATACAACATAAGTTTAAGCTCAGATATCATACATTTCATGTAGGTACTTGTACCACTCACAATATTATCATAATATTTCTCATTCTTGACACAAACTTTAAATTTCCCGTTGAACTATTTAGAATACGATAGGATATTTAATAAGCCTCAAACATATGCTGATGCCATGTCCCAGACATGGTCTTACACTTGCTCTCTTCTATCCGTGCAGATGCCATGTCCCAGACATAGTCTTACACTGAGACATATCAAAGCTGATGCCATGTCCCAGACATGGTCTTACACTGGCTCACATTCAAGACTGATGCCATATCCCAGACATGGTCTTACACTAGCACTCCTATCAATACCGATGCCATGTTCCATACATAGTCTTACACTAGCTCACACATATCGGTGTCGATGCCATGTCCCAGACATAGTCTTACGCTGACACATAACGAGGCTGACGCCATGTCCCAAACATAGTCTCACACTAGCTCTCGTATGACCCTAGTTTCATGGCATGAATATTCGATCTATTCCTACGATTCAAATGGGAGTTTACCACTTTAAATTTCACCATACATAGCTCATAAGCATATCTAACATATTATGCAAAATCAATCATTCAAGACATAAAAACGGTGAAGTTGTATTATTTACGTACAATTTACCTCGGTATACAAAATATAGGGGGCTAATTCGGTTTAATTCGCTTGCTTGGCTTTCCCCCGGTCTAGGTCTAGATTCATATTTCTTGATCTAAGATGATAAAAAATTCACTAATTTAATCACCATATTAATTTAGACATTTTTAAATTCATAATTTGGCAAAATAACCGTTTTTCCCCTAGGCTAAAAAATTGATTTTCATCAAATGTCATTATTAACCAAGCCTAGCCAAACCTTTATGACTCTTATAGAAGCTCCAAATTCCAAGTATTTCACACAATTACTATTTATTTTACAAGTTTTACAAAATAGTCCATTTAGTGGTTTTTCATGAAAATCCTTTCACAAAAGTTGTTTATCTAACAACCATGAGTCATTTTCTTCCATAAAATTTCAGCAAACAACATAACACTCTCATGGTAAAACCCTAGACTTTCAACCATTTTGTAAAATAGTCCCCTCAATAGTTAGCTCATGCTACAAGGGTTCCAAAAATACAAAAATCATCCAAAGAAGCCATCAAAATCACTTAATTGAGAGAGAAATAAGCGCAGGGAATGTATATGCTAACAATATGAGCTTTGTGTGAAAAATTGTGTTGAGAGTGTTGGATAAGTTATGGGAAGAGTAAGCGAATCTATGTTTCGAAGTATTGGTATGGTTGATGCTACCATTAATTGACTAATATATGGATTTGGTATTAAATGTTTACATATAGACTTACTAAGTTTTATGCTTACTCCTTTCTTTTCCATTTTCCTTTAGTGCTACCTAGCTAGCTCATGGATCACCGAACGTCGTAGGCTTATCTCACACTATCGATCAAATCACTCAGTATAGTTAGATTTAAGTATTTTGAGAAATGCCATGTATAGGAACTAAACTTAGTTATGGTCATTTATTTTGGGAGCCAAATGTGTTGGCTTGAATTTGAATTACTCCATTTTGTATAAAGTGAAAAGTATTGGCTAACGAATATTATTGGTTAATGAATAAAAGGTTGATGTTCATGTTTTTGCAAAATGGTTAGATGATTGAAATTGTTATAGTAGTTGTATGATGGTTATTTAGATGAATCCTATTAAGTTATATGGATGCCAAATTATGGCTATTGGCTGAGTATTTAAGTCTTAGTATAATTAGACTTGTGTTGGTCTTGTTTCAAGATGGTAAAAAGGCTTGGTAGATAGCCTATTTTTGTCCACACGGGTAGACACACTGGCATGTACTTAGGCCGTGTGTCCCCTGCACCTTGCATGAGAAAAATTAAATGCCCAGTAGTAAACACACGGGCTGAGACACGGCTGTGTATCTCAACCGTGTACAGGACATGGCCAAGCACACGGGCATGTGCTACGATCGTGTGAGTGCTGCCATCAGAAACAGAACACCCATGTTTTTGCACACGGGCATGTCATGGCCGGGTGACATACACGAGCTGAGCACAAGGGCATGTGCCATTGTCGTGTGTCTGCTGACGTCAGAAATAGAACGTCAAGGTTTTTACACACGTCCTACGACACGGGTATGTTATGGCCGTGTGAGGGACACAAGTTGGGCACACGGACGTGTGCCAGGCCCCTTGTAGGTTAAATGTTAGGAATTAAATCTGCACAGACGAGGGGCACGAGCATGTCCCTAGATTGCCTAAGCCGTGTGGGGTACAGGACCATTAGTACGGCCATGTCTTGAAGCCACACAGGCGTGTGCCCTATTTTTATTGAAATTTCCTGGAAGATTTCTAAGTTCCCGAAATGGTTTAGTATTGCTTCCAAAGAGTGTTTTAAGCCTCGTAGGCCCATATGAAGGATCAAGGAGCCATGTTTGAAGAGGTTCTAAATTGAGACATATTTCAATGGGTTAAAGATTTATTAATTGCATGCGTTTTAGTAAGGTAATGCCTTATACCCTGTTCCAACGTAGGATATGGGTAAGGGGTGTTACAAGTAAAACAAAACTTTTGCCCTTTATGCGATTTAGTCTTTTTTCGCAATTAAGCTTACAATCGCGTCAATTAATACACCAAAATTTTCATGCACTCATATAATCAGGCTATAACACATAAAATAATATCGAAAAATAATTTCTCTGACCTCAGATTTGTGGTTCCAAAACCACTATTTCGACTAAGCCCAAAATAGGGCTGTTACAATTCTCCCCCTCTTAGGGATTTTCATCCCCGAAAATCTTACCAGTGAAAAGATTCGGGTAGTGATCTCTCATAGTCTCCTCAGGTTCCCATGTGGCTTCTTCAACTCCATGTCTATGCTACAATACTTTAACAAGTGTTATGTTTTTATTCCTTAACTTCTTGACCTCCCGATCTAAAATCTTAACTAGTTCTTCACCATAGGTCTTATCCAGTCTAATCTCAACTTCTGCTGGTGTAATCACGTGCAAAGGATCAGACAGTAACGGTGCAACATAGATACATGGAATACATTATGGATCTTTTCTAATTCAGACGGCAAGGCTAATCGATATGCCATTGGCCTAACTTTCTCAATCACCTCATAAGGTCCAAGAAACCATAGGCTTAATTTACCTTTTCTACCAAATCGAAGGACTTTCTTCCATGGGGATACTTTCAAAAACACCTTATCACCGACTTGAAATTCAATCTCTTTTTGTTTCAAATCCGCATAGGATTCTGCTTGTCTAAAGCGGCTTTCAAGCAATCATGAATCACTTTAACTTTCTCTTCAGTCTCTTTGACTAAGTCAACCCTGTGAATTTGATTCTCTCTAAGTTCGGTCCAATACAAGGGTGTTTGGCACTTACGTCCATACAAAGCCTTATAAGGCGCCATTTCCAGACTTGACTGATAACTATTATTGTAGGCGAACTCGACCAGTGGTAAGTACTTTTCCCAACTGCCTTGAAACTTAAGAACACAACACCGCAACATGTTTTCAAGAATCTGGATTACTCTCTCCGACTGACCGTCGGTTTGCGGGTGAAAAGCTGTACTAAAATTCAGTTTTGTCCCCAAAGCTTCTTATAATTTCTTCCAAAATCGAGATGTAAATCTTGGGTCTCTATTCAAAATAATCGACAAGGGAACTCCATTAAGTCTTACAATCTCGGAGACATACAAATCGGTTAGCTTCTCAAGTGAGTGATCAGTACAAACTAGTATAAAATGAGCTGACTTTGTTAGTCTATTGACCACAACCCATACAACATCTTTCTTCCTTGGTGTCAAAGGCAACCCAGTCACAAAATCCATAGTAACACGGTCTCATTTCCATTCGAGAACCATTACAGGCTGAAATAAACCTGAAGGTACTTGGTGTTTAGCTTTCACTTGTTAACAAATTAAACACTTAGAGACAAGCTCTGAAATGTCTCTTTTCATTCCCGACCACCAATACATTTTCTTCAAGTCATTATACATTTTTACGTTACCTGGATGGATAGACAAGCAACCACTATGTGCTTTTCACAAAATCCTCTAAATAAGTTCATCATCTTTAGGTGCATAGATTCTGTCTTGGTAATCTAAACAACTGTCGATACTAACTTGAAAGTCTGATTCATTACTCGTCTCACACTGAGTCATCTTAGCTTGTAAATACTTATCACCCTTCTGAGCTTCACAGATCTCTTACATGAACGTTGGTCTAGCTCTCAACTCAGCTAGGATCGAACCATCATCAGTTAAAGACAACTGAGTATTCATGGCCTCAAGGCGAATAATGACTTCTTACTTTATGCATCGGCGACTACATTCGCCTTCTTGGGGTGACAGTCAATCATCAACTCATTATCCTTTATCAACTCCAGCCACCTTCGTTGCCGTAGGTTCAACTCTTTTTGTGTCATTAGATACTTTAAACTTTTATGGTCCGTGAACACTCGGCATTTAAGTGGAGCCATATCAAACAAGGCCTTCTTAGTTTCATCACTCAAAACTGGCTTACTAAG
This sequence comes from Gossypium stocksii, assembly GCA_020496765.1. Classification (NCBI taxonomy): domain Eukaryota; kingdom Viridiplantae; phylum Streptophyta; class Magnoliopsida; order Malvales; family Malvaceae; genus Gossypium; species Gossypium stocksii. Next base: position 40,717,608 of record CM035630.1, on the reverse strand, counting down.
ATATTCAATGTCGTTCCCCTTAAGATGAGGGAATATATTTGAGGGAAGATTAGACATGGGAGAAGGAATTTCACTATACAAATTTTTAAATAACCTGGCTGCCTCATCACTGAGAATCGACTGATCTACACTCCTCTCCCTATTGTCAATACGTAAGGCCATAATACGATTAGTTTTCCTTCTTTGCAGCATGCAACTATGGAAAAAGCTGGTGTTGCAATCCCCAAACTAGAGCCAGTCACACCTCACCTTCTGCCTCTATAACAGTTCCTCATGGTTTAGCACACTCTCTAGCTCATCCCGAACCTCCATCTCTAACTTAATTAATCTCCTAGAAGTCGACTGATCCATAGCCTTTTGAATATTCCCAAGTGACCTCATAAAATGTCTTTTCCTGGTTCCAATAAAGCCATAAACCGACCTCTATGATGGTCCAATGAATCCAAGGTCCTACAAATTACACGAGTCAACAAAATTACCAAAAAAATTACATCTCTTACCAATGGATCGATCGCTCTTTTTATCTTTATTAGAGAGAATGGCATTGAAATCACCCAAAATCAACCATGGCAGAAGGTCCTGAGGTAAAACATTCAATAAATCAGTCCAAAGAGTTCTCCTCTTAATTTTATTAGGATTACATACACAACAAAGAGGAAAAAAGAATTGTAAAAATTATTCCCCTGAATGCGTAGGAGTATGAACTGGGGATGATTATGAATAGTTTTAATAGAGATATAATCTTTCCAACTGACCCATATGCCACCTGAAAAACCAACAGATTCAATGCGTTGAGAAAAATCAAAACCCAATTTACCAATAATAGAATTAGCTTTTGTACCTCTAACTCTTAACAAACACACAATATGCTAATTGGGCTCTAAATTGTACTCACGATAAGCACAGATAAATTTACTACTTGCACACCCTTGGTAATTCCAAGAAAATATTGAAAGATTAGAATCCATAAAAAAATATACTAGAAAATACCAAAAATAGTAAAGATCTCAATAAAACCCTCAAATAGAAATTAACGAAAAAAATTAAATTATTTTACCATCCCTGGCATCACTTGTACCAGGGTCTGCATTCGAAATATTCATAATAGACTGAGCCAACTTGGACATAAAATCCCTCAAAGGAATTTTAAAAGAATTTTTAATTTTAAGAAAATTCTCTTTCCCATGAGAGACTTTATTAATTTTCCTTGTGGCCCAAAATCTCCCATCTTTGCCTTCAATTAATTTCCCTGTATTTCGAATTTTGCTGACATTTAAATTTTGTGAGGGTGCCTTTCCCATGTTACCATCATCCATTGATTCCTTCTCTTTAAATGAGACAGCAGTATGCTTGGTGCTACTCAAGCCTTCAGTAGAGTTAACACCCTAAATTCGACTCTGTTCTGGCTTCGAAGAAGCAATTTTAGAAGCTATATTATAATCCTTAATATTATTCTCCCCCTGGTCCACATAAATAGGGTTAAGGCATGAGAAATTCACAGGCATATTATTAAAATTTGAAACTTGCAAATTATTAAAATCCATGCTATCCGAATAATTAAAATTTGAAATAATGGGTTGCTTAGAAAAACTCGCTATACGTGGTGTCCAAATCTGGACATTTTGGGCCTGCTAAATGATTTGCCTGGATCATATTTGTCATACTTGGGTCTTCAGCTCGCTCGCCATTATCTGAATCAGCAGCTCTCAAAGCCGAGCCCACCACCTGCCCATTAATATCTGGGTATGCTATAATAACTTTAGACAACCCATTTTCCAAAATAGCTCCCCCCAACCGACTGCTCTTATTGACTTTAGGGTTATCCCGAAAACTAATCTTTTGTTTCTTCCCAAAATCAGCATCCATCAATTTCCCCTGAGAATCAGTCACTTTTCCTTTATCTCTTTTATCCTGCTCCTTTCCCAAATCGGCTACACATTCCATGTTAGCCAAAGTGCCAAATCGGGAGCCCAATTTTCCTTTCTCCTTATTCTCCGTTCTGATAGGAACATTATTCCAAGAATTTTGCCAGCTTTTCCTTTCAAGCACCATCCATGGTCTGTATGCTATGGTGTCTTCTCCTTTCTCTGACACCGTCTGATCATCACTCGCCGTCTGATTCACTGGCCTAGGTTTCGGTTGTATCACAATGCAGAGCTCCTTAGTATGTCCATACTTTTTGCAGAAAAAACAGATGGTCGACAAGGCTTCATATTTGACTTTCTGATTTTTGAGGACTTGAGTAGCCAAGGGTTTTTCCAAGTTGATGTAGGCTGCCATCCTGGCGAACCTGCCTCTAGTCCTGCTACTAGTGTTAAAGTCCAAGCGAACCACTTTCTCAATGGTACTTCCAATTTCCTCGATAATTTTCTTCTTGTATAAATAAACTGGAAGACTTAGTAATCTAATCCATGCCAATACTAAACTTGGGTAGGGTTGTGAAGGACAGAAATCCTTTGTCCAGGGTTGAACTACTAAGTATTTGCCAATGTTTTTCGTCTTTGATCGTTAATAGCCCTGACATGGCACTCCATGTCAGTGAGAGCTGTTGACATACTGCCAGTCGGTTTCCACATCATCAAAAAGTAAATAATTAAAAATAAAAAAAAATTTATTTTTTGCTGGAGGTTCATTCATTTCAAAACTTATTTTTTAAAATTATTTTTTAAAAAAATACTTTTTTTTAGAAAAAGATAAATTTATAATAGCATTATTGAAATTTATAAAATTATTAAATAAAATTTTAAAAAATTTTAAAAAATAAAATTTATTTAAAAGTTAGAGTTCAAAAGGATAACTATGTATTCAAATTCATTGAAGATTATTTTCCTAAATTATATAAAGTTTAAAAAATATATTTGTTGATGCTTAAGTTAGCATAAAAAGTTCAATATATTTGTTGATGACGTGCATCAAGGTGTTCTTAGTAGCAGAAGGGCCTATTGGGGAGGAAAGTCGTTATCGTGTTGGAGTTTGATTTCAAATCCACTTTGATGATAAAATTGAAATTTTATTTGTTACTGGTAAGGATGAGCATTTGATTGAATCGAATGAAAAATTTTTTAGTTAATCAAGTTGACGAATCATATTTTATCATCCTAACTCGATTTGAAATTTTCTCGAATTGAGTCAAGTGAGATGGAATTCAAATTAAATTGAGTATATTTATTCAAGATAAATTAAAAAAATGACTTTGAGTCCTTGTAGCCACTGCCACACATGGAAACAAGTTAGTTGATAAATGGTTAAATATGCACATGTTTAGGTATGTTTGATGTATGTGCTTGAAATGCTTAAATGGCATATCGGTTGTATGGATTATTGGCCTATTGTATGGACCTTTTTATGCAGGTTTTGAGCATGTTTAGAACCCTTAATCATATGTGCAAAAGTACTTAGGCTTATGCTTGGGAAGGGTGAAAGAAATGGCTTGATTTTAGCCATTTTCTTGTCCACACGGCCTAAGACACAGGCTTGTGCCTCAGTTGTGTGTGACACACGACCATGTGACACGATCGTGTGTCCTTTTTAGGTTTTAAAGGTTGCAAGTTAGGCAGTTACACGGCCTGGCACACGGGCGTGTGATACCATTTCGAGAGTTACATGGCTTGACACACGGGCGTGTGGCTTGGCCGTGTGACCCAAGTCAAAGGGTTACATAGGCATGGACATGGGCTGGGACACGATCGTGTGTCCTTATTTTGAATGTTACACATCTGTGTGACCTCTTGCAGTATGAAATTTACTATCTTTTTTCCTTAATGTTTCAAATGTTTTTGATTTAGTCCCGAATTGTTTCTAAAGTATTTCTAAAGGCTCGAGGGTTCGAATAAGGGACAATATGTTTATGCTTGAATGAATTATACCATGATTTAAGAAATGATTAAATGTGAATGTTTTTAAGTTATGCTTTTATGGTAATGGTTCATAACCCTATTTCGGCAATGGATACAGGTTAAGGGTGTTACACTATTATGTTGATTGGGATGTGACTAACACTTTGTTTATCGTACCTTTGTGAAGTGCCATTCAAAAATCCCAAAATCGTATTCCATTTGTAGAAGTGTGCAATTTGATGATCAATTGCGTAAGTTTCACTAAATCACAATAGTTTTTAATCAAGGGTTATTCATTTATTAAATCCGTACTAACACAAGTATTTGGTCGAAATCATAGTAACTCAAGAATCGAACTCTTCCCTTTCGAAGTGGAATTGGGATTTGTGCAATTGTATTTACAAGGTGTGGGGACTTACTTTTAATAATGATGGTTGATGATAATATTGATAAAAATAATTTAATAAGTAATAAAATATTATTGTTAATATTATTCTTTGAATAATGAAATATTGGGTGAACACAAAAGTCTTCTTAAGGATTGATCTAAGATTCGATAAAAAAGGATATCAAGTAAGTTCCTAAAACTTCAGATCTGTGATATTGATTGTAATTTGGCAATTTCTATAAAAATATATATTTTTGTGATTTCCCTTACTCATGGTATGTGATTTATGGTTATTGGATTATGCATGTGCAAATGATGTAAAAATATGATTATTGATGTTCTGATTCGTATGAAAAATATATTACTATTCTGATCTTCTAATTTGCATGTTAAGCATGCCATATTTCTAATTTACATGTTAAGCATGCCATTGTGATAAAATATATACGAGATCTGATCAGCATGTTAAGCATGCTGTATTCTAATATTCTGATTTGCATGTAAAGCATGCCTACTGAAAATTTGTTTTGTATGTTATATCACATGCATGAGGTTGGGAAAATATGTACGGAGAAAGTATCTGACAGTAAATCTACATTATTTGGCAGCTTGTCCACAATATTTTTGTATCTGGCAGTAAATCTGCAATATCTGGTGGTTTGACCACATTATTCTGTTTCTTGTAGCTCAACTGCATTATCTGGTGGCTAGTCCACATTATTGGTGTGTTATTGGAGGATGAGTTATAAAAAACTCTTTATGGTGTGTAGCGGAGGTGGGTAGGATATGTTTTTTAAAAATCTACACTGTTTTTTGAAAAGTGTTGCATTGACATTGTCATTGTGCATTCTGTCATATCTGATTTTGTGAATGAATATTTGGCAAGTTATGATTTGCTTAAATTGATGTTGTTATAAGTTAAATTTTGTTATTATTATTGGTAACCTGCACTGGGTTTTTTAAGCTCACCCCTTTAAATTCTAATTCTTTTTTAGATAATCGAGGTTAGGATGGGCTCGGCTATGGAGGCGTTCTGGATCATTTTTCAAAAAAATTATATTTATTGGTATTTGATATTCTAGGATTTGTTTTATTACTTTGGACTTGGACTTTGGTTTTTTTTGGAATTTGGACACAATTTGCTCATAAAACTAATATTTTACAAGATGTATGTTTATTTATGTTTTCAAAATGAAAAATGAATTTTAGATATAGAAATTTGTTCATTGCAACGTTTTAATTGAATTACGGAGTTTTCCTAATACTTTCTCGGTACTTGGGTTTTTCAAAAATTAAATGATATCAATTAAATTTTGGTTTTACTTAAAACAAGACTCAAATATGTTTTGTGAATGCGATTTTTAAAAGAGAAAAGCTTCTAAATGCTGTTGCTGCTCTATTGTCATGGCTAATGTGATCTTCGAGATTCGATCATAACATCTAGGCTGAGTTTAGGGAGTTACATTTAGTGGTATCAAAGCTCAGTTCAAAAACTCAAATAGTGATTTTGGAAAAAAATCCATACTTTAGTTTAAAACAATTATTCTATTCTGAAAATATCGAGGCTCTGAAGCTGGTCTAGATAAGTACTTCTACCTTACTAAGTTTTGATATGAAACTATAATATATTATAGATTCTGAAACTATAGATTTTGAAAACTACACTATGAAACTCTAGACTTTGAAAACTATAGATACTGATAGTCTAGTATGAAACTGTAGAACTAAAACATTATGAATTAATAATTAAAGCTCGTTTCTAATTGTCAAATAAAATTACATAAAACTTAAGAATTCGATAACAAAAAGACGAGTACCTAAGGCGTTCATACTAGGGGTATGAGAGCTCGTAGAGAGCAGCGCCTAAGGACCCAAATAGATTCATTTGCATCACGAGTACGCACACTTGAGCCCATTATCGAACTCGAGCTAGTGGTTGACCAAGTCAGTACACGTAAACTATGAAAAAAGGACCTTCAAGAGCCTGCTGATGATACTATGTCACAGGCCATGCTTAGGGTGCTACAGCGTGTTGTTAGGGCCCAAAGTGGATTTGGAAATCGCAGGACCATTGCTGAGAGGCTCCAAACTAACAGAGCTGAGTTTTCCAGGGGCATTGTTAGGACAACCCCCACCATGGCAAAGTATTGGTTAGAGGCTACGAAAAGGATTCTGAATGACATAGAGTGTACCTTAGAGTAGAAATTAAAGGGAACAGTCTTGCTACTAAGGGATGAGACTTACCACTGGTGGCAAGCTATTGCAAGGCTTTCTAGAATAAGTATGTGGGTAAGTATTATGTTAAGGCCCATCGACTGGAGTTCATTGAGCTCAAGCAAAGGGATAAATTTATGGTCGAGTATGAGACCGAATTTCTACAGTTAAGTTGCTATGCCAAGGGGATGGTTACGACTGAATAAGACAAGTGTGTTAGATTTGAAAACGGGTTGAGATATGAGTTAATGATGCAAGTGGCCCCTTGAAAAGAAAGGATTTAAAAAGAGTTTGTGGAGAAAACCAAAATTGTGAAGGAAGTGAAGCATTTGGAACGCGAATCAAGGGATAGAGCTAGAATTCCTACCAAGAGAGATGTCAATCCCACTGTTCAGGCTCTGCGACCTAATAAAAGAGCCCGAGACGATTGACCTAGGCAAAATGTTGCTACTTCTGATGGAGGAAGAGCCCAATATTGTGTCATTTGTGGTAAAAGCCATCCAGGAGAATACTTGAGGAGTTTGGGTGCATGCCTAAGATGTAGATCTTTGAAGCACAAGATCAAGGATTGTCCGCTTCGTAATGAGCAAATGCAAGCACCAAGTCAGAACTGTGTTTAGAATTAGAGAGTTGGATAGCAACCTTCAAGAGGTCAAGGTCCGAATAGAGGTTGTAATATTAGGTAGAGACAGAGAGCTCAAGGTCAAGGTGCTAACCGAGTTGATGCCAGATGGCCTGCATTGGTGTACACAGCTAGGCATCTAAAGGACCATGACACCACCGACGTCATAGCAGGTACCATTTCTGTTAATGCTGTACATATTTTTGCTTTGATTAATATTGGATTAACCTATTTGTATGTTTCATGTTTAATGGCTGATAAACTGGGTGTTGAGGTAGAGGATATTGTTAGTAATGTGACTGTCCTTAGTGCCTTAGGACAATCTATTTCTGTTAATAAAGTGTACCAACGGTGTCTGTTAGAGATCCAAGGAGAAATATTTTCAGCAGATTTGATGGAACTACCCTTCGACAAATTTGATCTCATTTTGAGGATGGATTGGTTGGTAGAACATCAAGTCATATTAGATTGTGCTACTAAGGGGGTCACTTTAAAGATTCTAGATGGGAATGAGATAATGATGGTTGAAGAACATAGATATTAATTATCTAATGCAACCTCCGCTCTAATAGTTAAAAAATTGGTACGCAAGGGATGCGAGGCATATCTGGCTTACATTATGAATACGAAACCCTAGAAATAAAGAAGAAAACCTAGGAGAAACTAAAGAGAAATTAAGCTAAACTAAACCTACAAGTTGTATCCTCTCTCCTCAGTCAAAATTAGTTATTTTTAGTAGCAAAATCTGACCCCATTTTGTGGCTAAAACTCCCTTAAATGGTCTTTTTCCAATTGGTGCTTCAATTGGACAAAGACTACCATTGGCGTCAGTTTTTGTCCCCTTCACGATATAGGTATCGCAATACCTAGGGTAGGATATCACGATACTATAATTAGTATTAAAATGGGGCTACCCCTTGGAAGGTGGATGTCGCGATACATAAAAGTGGGTATCGCGACATCTTTGATAGTATACTCAGGGGGTGTTAGATAAAACTCGATTTGAAAATGGTTTTCTTGTACAGCGAAAAATTAAAAAATTGAAAACTGACCCAGTTTGTGATATTTATAGCAATAAACCTTAACCGAATTCATACATGTATTTTTAGATAAGCGGATCTTTGATTTTTTCGGCTTTCAACCAAACAATATTCTCTACTATTCTCATACCACGAACTGCTTTGAGTGTGGGATCAAACCAATTGAATTGAAACACAAAACTAGAAAAAGTTCTCTCATTTTGAGGTGAAAGCAAAAGTTCTCTCTTTTTTAATAGAAATCAGTAGAATAGTTATCTTGGAAAAATATATATGTAATAATTGAGAATAAATTCTTTCTATTTTTCGACAGATAATAATCTCTCAAAGTTGTGTTAATAGCTCTACCGGAGCCATCTATTTGTAGAAAGAGAAGGTAGAACCCTTGTAGAGTTGTAGAGGTTTATTTTAAATAGAAAAATAACATACTACATATGAGGGGTTTTGAGCCTCTCACATCGGGTCTAATTACGAGTACTTCCTTAGCTTTTTGATCCAATACTCTATAATGTGATCCAACCTAATTTAGTTTTTCTATTTCCCAAAATAAAATTTAATATTTACATATTAAATAATTTTTTCATCCCAATTTTACTCCACTAAAATTTTGACAATTTTATCCCCTGGTAAAATTTTGACGATTTTACCCTGAGAAAGTTTCGAGAAAATTCTTTCAATATGTCACAACTCAACATGTTCACTATGACTGAATGGTTATTTTCAATTTCGGGCTTCAAAATAATCCAAAAACATAAACTCATTCTTCCATTATTTTTTAAAGTATCCTATATAGGATTGCAAGTTTCCATTTCTATTTCCAAATGATCCCATTTCTCTATTTCGAAGAAAACGATAATCATTCTTAAATGTTTCCTGTTTCTCTTTTTTTAACCATTCTGTTCATATTTATTCAAAACAGGCAATTCATTTATAGTTTCAACGATCTAGTGGAGGGATTGACTGGATATATGTAGTTTAGTCTAAAATGATTTATAATTAAGTTCTGATTTTTAACCTATTCATTATAAACTCATTTAGTCACGAAGTTAATTCACTATAGTATCGTGATTGAGCTCTCTCCAACGACATACCATTATGAAAACAACTACTTAATGCTCGTCCAATGACTTTTCTGTATGTGTGTTACCTTCATAGGATATCCTTGATCTCTTTAGGATCATATTCATTTTCCTAATATGATTCTTTTTTTATCTTATGGTAACCATTACATCTTCCTTCATGAAAAGTCAATCACTATCAAATAGTGATCAAGTCATCCATCACAAAGACGGATGACCTGTGACCACGTTTACTTTTCATCAACCATGTAATGCCAGTGAGAGTATATGATTTACCCTTGTTTTGGGCTATGAATTCCATCATTGTGAATAACCCTACATATTGTCTTAGGACAGTCCTTTAAAGAGAGATGAAATCCCGATATAGAGGGTTGATTTCCCTTATTTGAATAAGTCATTTCATAATGCTCCAATATATTGTATATAAATGAAGCCTGAGACAGTGCTACCACTTTGTTATTTCGATCTCTTAGGATTCGAATATCTAGAACAAAATTAGCTTCTCCCAAGTTCTTCATGCTAAACTATTGGGTTAACCACAGTTTAATCGATAACAATGTCCTTACATAATTTCTAATGAGTAGAATGTCAACGACATATAGAATCAGAAAGACCACTTTTCCATCTCCTAAGCATTTTTAAACACAAGGTTTGTTTATATTTTAATCAAATCTAAAAGTCTTAATAGCCTGATCAAATATTTAATTCTATGAGCGGGATGCTTGCTTAAGTCCATATATGGATTTAAGTAGTTTGCAAACTTTATGCTGATTTCTTTAGCTATATATCCGGTAGGTTGCATCATGTAGATTCTCTCTTCAAGATAGCCATTCAAAAGCATTATCTTGACATCCATTTGCTAGATCTCGTAATCGAGAGCCACCGCAATAGATAGTAATATGCAGATTGACTTGAGCATGGCAACTGGAGAGAAGGTTTCTTCGTAATCAATACCTTGTTTCTGAGTATAACTTTTTGCTACAAGTCTGACAATATAAGTTTCCACTTTTCCATCTACATTTCTTTTCTTTTTGTAGATCCACTTACACCTTGTAGGTTTTATCCCTTCTGGTAAGTCTACAACTTCCCACATTGATTTGGAATAAATAGAGTTTATCTAAGCTTTTATAGCTAATTCCCAGAGCTTAGAATCATCACTTTGCATCATTTTGTCATATGTGAGTGGGTAATCATCTGCATGTTTGGCACACTCAGTGTTAATAACACTTCCACTAGATTGGAAGAACTCAAGCCTACGAGAGAACCTCCCACTGCGACTAAGCTCCTTATGCTAATGATCATTTGCAAGTCTACTATTAGGAGCTGGCTCTAGAACCGTTTCATTAGGATTTTGTATATTTCCTAAAAGTTCCTTGAGTACCTCTTTAGCCCAAGATTTGAAGTCATTCATGTAACTTTCTTCAAGGAAAGTAGCATGAGTTGAGACTATAACAATTTGCTTTTTCGAGTTATAAAACAAACCACCTTTTATTCCATTTGGATATCCTACAAATATGCACAATTCTATCCGTAAGCCAAACTTCCTCGCACAATTCTATCCTACAAATATTTTTGCATGAATATTGATATGAAAGGAAAATCGTATGAAAATATCGATAAAAAAATTTTACCGATTTAGTGGTTAGTTAAAAAAAAATTATTGAAGAAATTGAGTAAAAACAAGGTATTGAGACCTCAATCCCGTAAAACCGAGTCAAAAATATTTTTATAAATATTTATGAAATGTTAGTAATATGGTATTAAAATTTCTTTAGAAAATTTTAACGTTTGAGGAGTCAATTAAATGAAAAGGATTAAATTGGAAAAGGTGTAAAAGTGGTTGTGATGATTAAATAGCTTAAGTGTCTAATAAGAAAGGATGTATAAGGCAATTAGACCCAAAATTTATTTGGGCTGGACGGCAAGGGCATGAAATCAGCAAGAAAATGGATGATTTAAGGGCAAAATTGGAATATTGCATTATTAACTAAATAAAATTTGGACTAATATGGAAATATCTAGATTTCTTGTGATCTCTTCATTCTCATCAACCAAAACGCCATAGGAGGGGTTCTTTAAGCTTGTGTTTCATAATTTTTGCATCAAGTGAGTTAATTCTTACCTTTTTCTTATAATTTTTGTGTTTTCAAGACTTTTACAACTAGGTCCGACTATTAAATTCATTAGTTTATGATTTCATGGATCAAATTGAAAGTTGCTATGAATGTGTGCTGGAAGTATATGATGATTGAGCATGGAATTGAAGCTTTAATCTTATTATATGATGATTTTATGGAATGAAATGAATAGAAAGTGGATATTTAAGACCTATTTGTAAAAGAGTGTGAAATTGAAGTCTAGTGCTGAAATTCTGATTTCCAAAGACTATAAAGTAGTTTAAAGTAATAGAATAAAGTGTTAATTGAGAAAAATCAGCTCAATTGAGAGGTTAATTGAGTAGGGACGAAATTATCATTTATTAAAAGCTTAGGGGAAAAATGGTAATAAACATCTTGCACTAAAACAGTTTTGGACAGCAGCAGTAGACTAACTTTGAGAAATCACCATAAATTGTGGAAATCGAATTAAAGAATGAAAAAATCGAATTAAAGCTTATTGAGTCTAGTTTCTCATAGAAGAAACAGTGTAAGCAATGGAATTGTAAGTCATGAGATATAATAAATTTTGTGAGACAATGTCAGAATGAATGCGGGTTCCCCTATTTTGACTTGGGAAAATCATTAAAAATTGTACAAAAATAATTATGGGTTATAATTTATATTATTAAAATCCTTGATGAGTTTATTTTCAAAAGAAACAAATAAGAACATCATCTGAATCCCGTACGAGGAGATAATTAATTTTTACTAAAAAAGAGTCAGAACTATCAGAAAATAGAACATGGGTGACTTTAAAGAGTAAACTATTCTTATTGGCTAAACCAAAAATTTTAAAATTTTTATGGTAACAAGATATGTGATTCTATTTCAGGAAAAAATGCGGATCTTAATTTAGATATCTGTAGATCAAGAGAAAAATAATTTAGTGAATATGACTCAAGTAGACAGCTTTGAATGTACTATAAATAATAGTGGAATTGTAGAGAATGGTACATATGAACATGAAATGTTAAATTGATGATTAAATTTATTTAAATTAGATCCCAAAGACTCAAATATGAAGCTAGATTGAGGAAAGGAAAAAGTTTGGGATTAGTAAATTTTTTTATACGAACAAGTATCGAGGTAAGTTTGTGTATTTGAATTATATTCTTAAATGCTTGAAATGTATGTTATTGATGTGAATATGATTTGAATGTTCATTGTATAAAAATTGATGAAACATTAATATATTTGATAAAAAGAGGAAGAAATCCCGGTTGAATGAAAGTAAAATTCGATGGATCTCTGAAAAGGAATTAACGGTAAAAAGGATCTAGCCCGGACAGGTGATCCTATCCTGATATAGTCCTCCCAAAGAAAATGTGGAAAATGGATTTAGCCCGGACAGGTAATCCAAATTAGGGTCTGAATTTAGCCTAGACTGGTAATTCAGATCCAAGCTCATTAAAGTAATTATTATTGCAGGGGATTTAGCCTGGACTGGTAATCCCGACAATACTCTATGAGTTTATATTATAGGGATTTAGCCTGGACTGATAATCCCGCTGTAAGGATGAGGTTCGCGGAAGTGTGCTCTCTAAAATGGAAATGCGCGCGCTTGAATATGAATTGACAGACCCAGATTTGTACACTAAAGTGTACCCCTGAAAATCCATCGATTCAACGGGATAAATATGGAAAAATAATAATGTAATTGAAATCATGGTATTGATGAGCTCATCAATCATGGTATATATTCTTGATACATTGAAATTATTGGACTAACTTGAATGTTGAGTTTGTGCATATTAGGGTAATAATGCATTGAATGGATGTATGAATGTTTATTGCATTGTATTGAAAATATTAGGTAAGTATAATTCTTGTTACATGAGCTTACTAAGCACAACGTGCTTACCCTGTTTCCTCTTTCCCTATTTTGTAGTATTAAGAGCTCGAAGGTTGGATTCGGTCAGAGACACATCACACTATTAACCTCAACACTTTGGTATATAAAGAAACTTTATTTTGGAAATCAATGGCATGTATAAGCTAATAAAGTAAATGTTAATGTGAAATGAATGTAAAGTTAGCCATTGGTATGGCTAACAAATCTTGGTTTTGGTATGTTACGAGGTTATCTTATGGATATGTTTGAATCTATCTTAAAAATATGTTGAAATGGATTGGTTGGTTCAGATTGGTCTCGGTTTAAAATTTGCAGGGAAGGTTTGATATCTATAGAGGGGTTATACTGAGTTCATAAAAAATTTAGGGTTTTGCAAAAAATTTCCTATGGATTCGATTAAATCCCGATTTGGTCCCGATGTATGTTTTGGGCTTCGAAGACCCATCTAAAGGACGTCATAACATGTTTCGGTAAACTCTGATAATGCCTCGTACACTATTCCAGCGACGAATACAGGTAGGGGGTGTTACATTTGTTGGTATCAAAGTTACGGTTTAGCTGGTTCTCGTATCGACGTAGCAAATACGAGATTAGCTATACATGCCATTTAAATTATTATTGATAGTGTGATATCTCCTGACCATTTAAATGTGTTTTTCTTATAGTAAATGTCTGCCGACCTAGCTAAATCCGAGGAAGCCGGTAGTCATGCTCCGACCCCGAAAATGGAACAAAGAGAAGTTGAAGCTACTAGTAGTAAAAGGTCCGAGACAATGGACCAAAGTGAAGAAGCTAAAATGGCCTTCTATCAAATGATGAATGAATGATTTACTCAGTATATAAGAACTAACCCTGTAGTGCAGCAAACTCAAGCTCCCTCTCCTCCTCCTCCACTAGTTCCCGAGACTACATAGGGTATAGGTACTGAATCTACCAGAAAAGGGAAAGCTCTTGTAGATAAAATTAAAAGTATGGGGTTGAAGAATTTTGAGCTGCGGTTGATGATGATCCTGAAAGGGCCGAGTTTTGGTTAGAGAATACTACCCGGGTTTTGGAGGAATTATCATGCGCACCAGAAGAATGTCTGAAATGTGCCATCTCACTATTAAAAGACACAGCGTATCATTGGTGGAACACTAAAGCTTCGGTAGTTCTGAAAGAAGAGATTACATGGGAGTTCTTTCAGAACGAATTTAAAAAGAAATATATTAGCCAGGGATTTCTTGATCAGAAAAGAAAAGAATTTCCTGAGTTGAAACAGGGCAACAGATCGGTATCTAAGTATGAAAGAGAATTTGTTCGGTTGAGTAAATATGCTAGAGAATGGGTACAACTAGAAGCCGAAATGTGTAAACGATTTGAAGAATGGTTGAATGAAGACTTTAAATTGTTGATCGGAATTCTTGAAATTCATGAGTCTTCTACACTGACCAAGCGAGCTTATAAAGCAGAAGAGCTGAGTAAAGAGAAGAAACAAGCTGAAAGGGAAGCTCGGATTTCTAGCAAGAGACCGGTGAGCAAATCATAGTTTTCTTCTTCAAAGAAATTAAAAAAGTATCAAGATCATTTCACTTCAGTGACTGGGTATTCGAGTAGAGAACGAGGTTCTCAACGTTCTAATCCAAGACCATCTACTCCATCAATGACCAGTGAAGGTAGTGTCGGTACTCCTAAACCGAGATGCCAATACTGTAATAAAGCTCATTTTGGAGAATGCCAGATAAAAAGTGAGGCTTGTTACCGATGTGGTTCATTGATCATTTCCTAAGAGATTGTCTAGAAAGTGGTGAAAAAGAAGATGAACAGATATCGAAGGCGAGTAATCCAATTTCGAGGGTCAGACCATTTCGACTATCCGATAATGTCAGTGGTAGCTGAAGAGCTACGAAAGATACTGCAGGCAGGTCTGAGGCACGAGCACTTGCTAGGACATATGCCATCAGTGCCAAAGAAGATGCCTCAGCACCCGATGTTATTACTGGTACATTTTCTTTACTTGACACTGATATTACTGCATTAATTGATCCCAGTTCTATGATTCATATATATATATATATATATGTGCGTGTTAAACTTACATTTGTTAGAAATTTATCTGTTGAACCTACTGAATTTGTGGTTAAAGTCTCGAACCCCTTGGGCTAGTCTGTGTTAGTGGATAAAATTTGTAAAAATTGTCCATTGATGGTAAGAGGTTATTGTTTCTTAGCTGACTTGATGTTAGTTCCTTTTGATGAGTTCGATATGCTATTGGGTATGGATTGGCTAACCTAGCATGATGCAGTAGTAAATTGTAGACAGAAATATATTGTGCTAAAATGTCAGAATGGCGAGTTGCTTCGGGTTAAATCTGATCAGACAGAGGGGTTATCTAATGTGATTTCAATGATGGCAGCATAGAGGTATGTCAAAAGAGGATATGATACTTACTTGGCTTATGTACTAGACACCAAGGTATCTGAGTCAAAGATACAGGCAGTGCCAGTGGTATGTGAATTTTCCGATGTGTTTCCAGAGGATTACCAAGGTTGCCACCAGAAAGAGAAGTGGAATTTTTATAGATTTGATTCCGGGAACTACTCCGATTTTTATAGCTCTGTACCGGATAGCTCCTATAGAATTAAAGGAGTTAAAGACACAATTAGAGGAACTTGTTGATAAAGGTTTTGTTCGACCAAGTCATTCACTTTGGGGTGCTTTGGTTTTGATTGTGAAAAAGAAAGACGAGTCTTTGAGACTGTGTATCGACTACCAACAGCTTAATAAGGTAACCATAAAGAATAAGTACCCGTTACCCTGGATTAATGATTTATTTGATCAGCTAAAAGATGCTACAGTGTTTTCAAAGATTGATCTCCGATCGGGTTATTATCAGCTACAGGTAAGACAGCCTTCAGAACTAGGTATGGGCATTATGAGTTTTTGGTTATGCCGTTTGGGTTAACTAATGCACCTGCAGTATTTATGAACTTAATGAACCAGATATTCAAACCGTACTTATACAAATTTGTGGTAGTATTAATTGATGATATTCTAGTCTATTCTTGAGATGAAAATAAACATGCAGAACATTTGAGAATAGTGTTACAAATTCTTCGTGAAAAGCAACTTTATGCTAAATGCTGTAAATGTGAATTTTGGCTCCAAGAAGTGGGATTCCTTGGACATATTGTATCCGCTGAAGGCATCAGGGTAGACTTCAATAAAACCTCAGCTATTATTAATTGGAGTCTACTGAAGAATGTATCTGAAGTTAGAAGTTTCTTGGGTTTAGCTGGTTATTATCAGAGATTTGTACAGGGCTTCTCTATGATAGCTTCTCTGATGACCCGTTTATTACAGAAAAATGTAAAGTTCGAGTGGACTGATGAATGTCAACAGAGTTTTGACCAATTGAAAGATCTACTGACGAAAGCACATGTACTAGTACAGCCTGAACCAGGTAAGAAATTTGTTATTTACGTGATGCCTCATTAAATGGTTTAGGTTGTGTCTTGATGCAAGAAGGTAAAGTAATAGCCTATGCTTCAGGACAACTTAAGCCACATGAAAGAAATTACCCAGCACATGATCTTAAATTAGCTGTTATTGTATTTGCACTGAAGATATGGCGGCATTACTTGTACGGTGAGAAATGTCATATTTATACTGATCATAAAAGCCTGAAATATTTGATGATGCAGAAAGATTTGAATTTGAGACAGCGTAGGTGGCTTGAACTGATAAAAGACTATGATTAGATTATTGATTACCATCCGGGTAAGGCTAATGTTGTAGCTGATGCTTTGAGCCAGAAATCTTTATTTGATTTGCAAGCTATGAATACCCGATTATCATTGTCCGATGATGGTTCAATTATAGCTGAATTGGAAGCTAAATCAGTGTTTCTACAACACATCTGTGAGGCTCAAAAAAATGATGAAAAGTTACAGGCTAAACAGGCACAAATTATGAGTCAGGTACTGATTCTGAATTTCAGGTTGGGGTCGATGGTTGTTGGTTATTCAAAGATAGGGTATGTATACCTCGGAATTCAGAGCTCATACAGAAGATTCTACACGAGGCTCACATCGGTACTATGTATGTATATCTAGGGAGTAATAAAATGTATAATGATCTGAAAAAGACGTACTGGTGGTCAGGTATGAAACGTGATATCTCTAAGTTTGTATCAAAGTGTTTGGTATGTCAGCAGGTTAAAGCTGAACATCAGGTACCTTCGGGGTTACTTCAGCCAATCACTATACCGGAATAGAAATGGGAAAGAATTACTAAGGATTTTGTATCTGGGTTACCGTTGTCTCCGAGGAAGAAAGATGTCATTTGGGTGATTCTTGACCGATTAACAAAGTCAACACACTTTATTCCGGTATGTATGGATTATTCTTTAGATAAACTGGTTGAATTGTACATATCTGACATTGTCAAGCTACATGGAGTGCCTGTCTCCATTATACCAGATAGAGATCCCTAATTTACATCTTGTTTCTGGGACAAATTGCAAGAAGCCCTGGGTACTTAGTTGTATTTCAGCACTGCATTTTATCCTCAGACAGATAGCCAACCTGAACATGTAATTCAGGTATTGGAAGGTATGCTCCGATGTTGTATAAGAGGGTTTGAAGGTAATTAGGAGAAGTATCTACCTTTGATTGAATTTGCTTAACAGTTATCAGTCCAGTATTAAAATGGCTCCGTATGAAGCTTTGTATGGTAGAAAATGTAGAACACCGTTATATTAGACAGAGTTCAATGAAAAGAAGATACATGGGGTTGATTTGATCCGGGAAACAGACGAAAAAGTAAAGGTTATTCGGGATAGTCTAATAACAGCTTCCGATCGTCAGAAGTCATATGCTGATATTAAACGAAAAGAGATTGAATTTCAGGTTGGTGATAAGGTATTCCTGAAAGTATCTCCTTGGAAGAAAGTTCTCCTTGTTCGGTCGAAAGGGTAAATTGAGTCCAAGATTTATCGGGCCATATGAAATCATAGAAAGAATTGGATCGGTCGCTTATCGATTGGCATTATCACCGGAACTTGATAGAGTCCATAATGTTTTTCATGTGTCTATGCTACGACAGTATTGATCGGATCCTTCACATGTTATTTCTCTGACAGAAGTGGAGATTCAGACGAATATGAGTTACAGTGAAGAACCAGTTAAGATTTTGGCACGGGAGACAAAGGAGCTCAAAAATAAAAAGATAAATTTGGTGAAAGTATTATGGCAAAAGCACGGGATTGAGGAAGTGACATAGGAACCAGAGGAGCCAATAAGGAAACAATACTCGAACCTCTTTACTGGTAAGATTTTCGAGGACGAAAATCTTTAAAGAGTGGAGAGTTCTAATGGCCTAAATTCAAGGTTATCGAAACAGTGGTTTCGTAACCACAAATCTGATTTAAACAGAAGTTTATTTTAATATTTTGCATGAATATTGATATGATAGGAAAATCGTATGAAAATATTGATAGAACAATTTTATCGATTTAGTGGTCAGTTAAAAAAAAAAGAAATTATTAAAAAAATTGGGTAAAAACAAGGTATTGAGACCTCGATCTCGTAAAACCAAGTCAGAAATATTTTTATAAATATTTATGAAATGTTAGTAATATGGTATTAAAATTTCTTTAGAAAATTTTAACGTTTGGGCAGTCAATTAAATGAAAAGGACTAAATTGGAAAAGGTGTAAAAGTAGTTGGGATGATTAAATAGCTTAAGTTTCTAATGAGAAAGGATTTAAAAGGCAATTAGACCCAAAATTTATTTGGTCTGGACGGCAAGGGCATGAAATCAGCAAGGGAATGGATGATTTAAGAGCAAAATTGGAATATTGCATTACTAACTAAATAAAATTTAGACTAATATGGAAATATCTAGATTTCTTGTTATTTCTCTTCATTCTCATTAGCCAAAATGCCATAGGAGGGGTTCTTTAAGCTCATGTTTCATAATTTTTGCATCAATTGAGTTAATTCTTGCCTTTTTCTTATAATTTTTGTGTTTTCAAGACTTTTACATCTAGGTCCTACTATTAAATTCATTACTTTATGATTTCATGGATGAAATTGAAAGTTGCTATGAATGTATGCTGGAAGTGTATAATGACTTAGCATGGAATTGAAGCTTTAATCTTATTATATGATGATTTTATGGAATGAAATGAATAGAAAGTGGATATTTAGGACCTATTTGTAAAAGAGTGTGAAATTGAAGCCTAGTGCTGAAATTCTGATTTCCAAAGACTATAAAGTAATTTAAAGTAATAGAATAGAGTGTTAATTGAGAAAAATCAGCTCAATTGAGAGGTTAATTAAGTAGGGACGAAATTATCATTTATTAAAAGCTTAGGGGAAAAATGGTAATAAACATCTTGCACTAAAACAGTTTTGAACAGCAGCAGTAGGCTAACTTTGAGAAATCACCATAAATTGTGGAAATCAAATTAGAGACTGAAAAAAAATGGAATTAAAGCTTATTGAGTCTAATTTCTCATAGAAGAAACAATGTAAGCAATGGAATTGTAAGTCATGAGATATAATAAATTTTGTGAGACAATGTCAGAATGAATTTGGGTTCCCCTGTTCTGACTTGGGAAAATCATTAAAAATTGTACAAAAATAATTATGGGTTATAATTTATATTATTAAAAAAAGAAACAAACAGGAACTTCATCTGAATCCCGTACGAGGTGATAATTAATTTTTAGTGAAGAAGGGTAGGAACTGTTAAACAGCATAATAGGGGTGACTTTAAAGAAGAAACTATACTTATTGGCTAAACCAAAAATTCTAAAAATTTTATGATAATAAGATATGTGAGTCTAGTTTCAGGGAAAATTTGTAGATCTTAATTTAGATATCCGTAGATCAAGATAAAAATAATTTAATGAATATGACTCAAGTAGACAGCTTTGAATGAACTATAAATAATAGTGGAATTGTAGAGAATGGTACATATGAACATGAAATGTTAAATTGACAATTAAATTTATTTATTTAGATCCCGAAGACTCAAATATGAAGCTAGATCGAGGAAAGGAAAAAGTTCAGGATTAGTAGATTTTTGTATACAAACAAATATTGAGGTAAGTTCGTGTATTTGAATTATATCCTTAAATGCTTGAAATGTATGTTATTGATGTGAATATGATTTGAATGTTCATTGTATGAAAATTGATAAAACATTGATATATTTGATAAAAAGGGGAAGAAATCTCGGTTGAATGAAAGTAAAATAGAAGCAAGAACAACAAATGAAAATGCTAAAGAAATAATTTTTAACCAAAGAAATTAAAGAAAACCAAATAACATTAACATGAGATTAAAATGTAACTACAAGAAAGTTTAAAGGGTTACTAAACAAATAACACCTAACTACAGTATAAACTAAATTTCTAACTAAGAAAATACAAGGAAAATAAAGAAACTAATAGAGAATTAAAACCCTAAGCCATGAAGAAGAAAACTACCTTTAACCTAAACTAAAAAGCTTACTAACCTAAAACTACTGTCTCTTTTTTTCTTTAGCCAATTTTTGCCTTTTTAAAGCTGATTCTGACCCCAAAATATTGCCTAAAATTCCTCTTTTTATCTTTTATTTGATTAGTGCTTCAGGTGGACAAAGACTACCCCTGATGTAATTTTTCCCCACACAACAAGGATATAGGGATATCTAGAAGTGGGTATCATGACATCCTCGACAATCTATTCAAAGGGTACCTTGGATGGTGGATGTCGCCATACCCAAGGGTGGGTATCGCGACACCACTATAGGTGGCTCCCATTCCTCTTCATTTTAGATTTGTTAGAGGTGTTGAAATATCTATGTTTTGATGTCGCGATACCTCTACTTGTGGCAATGTTTTAACTCAAAGCTGGGCCACCAACAAGCTCTTACAGCATTCAATCAATCATTAAAGTCCAACTGGCACATTTGGCCAATTTGGGTATCAAAATAACATCAAATGAGCACAAAATGCATGAAAAGTAAATTAAGGCTAAGAAACAAAAATTAAACAAAAATTATGAAAAAAATATTAAAATTGCTTGAGAACAAGCTCATTAAATATAACAGGGAGCCTAATTTGACATATCAAATTACGACAGATCAAATAGTAGGAAATCTGCATCATGCTATATTTACCTGTTGGTTGGATGAGCTATATCTTGGAAAAGTGTCAAACACATACATGTAGCTTCTTCCACTATGGTAGAAAAGTTTATATCATGCTATGAGGCATCAAACCATGGAATATGGTTGCATAACTTTGTCACGGGGTTGCGCATTTTGGAGAATGTAGAAAGACTACTCAAATTATTTTGTGACAGTAAGTCAGTAGTGTTGTATTCCAACAACGAGAGCTCATCTAAGTTAAAGAATATTGAAATAGAGTTCCTAGTTGTGAAAAAAAGAGTGCAAAGTGGACAAATATCCATAGAGCACCATGGGACAAACTCCATGATAGCGAGTTTGCTCACAAAAGGTTTACCACCCAAGATCTTTCATGAGCACACTGCTCATATGGGTGTTATATTATTTGAGGACACCATGGTTTAGTGGCAGTTTGTATTTTATTTATTTTATGTTTGATTTCAGACATTTATGTATTTGGTTATTTTCTTATCAGAAATGAAGTATTCAATTTATTTACTATGTTTTGTTATTTTGATATTGACCTCACTTAAGTTTAAGGAGGACCAGTTGGAAATAGGCATGTTTGGTTTACATTGCATACAATTTTCATGCTACACATCCATGATTAATCTATGTCATTTGGCTATATTTGTATATGTGGCCATTGATGAGTTTAGTAATGATTAATATAACAAAGACTACTTTGATCCTATATGGATATAGTTGATAGATGAGATTGTTATAGAAAACCAATTATATGATAGCAAATTTTTGGATCATAAGGTTAGACATTTATCAGGAAACATATGTTGTCCAAATGGGAGATTGTTGGATTAACATCCTTAATTATGGATATGTATAATGTATAATGCTATTATAAAGTGTGATACAAAATTAAGTGACCAATTAAGTTAAAAGTTTCACATGTATTAAAGTATAATGGAAATAATGTTTAGATAACATAAATTTTATTTGTAATTTGATGAGCGGCCAAATTATAAATACCCCAAACTAATTTAATAATCAGTTATTTAAAAAGAGGTTAATATTTCCCAAGAAATAAATTTGTATCTTGTATTTCTTTTCCCTCCATATCAGAGAGTTATACTAAGAGATAAACTATCTTCTTGGAAGATCATGACTTTCTAGGCAATCTTCGACAATGGGTTCAGGTACGTTTCCGCATACAATTTTGTTCTTAATGATCTGACATATCTTGGTTTGTTAAGTTTTATTCTGATCTTCTTTTATGATTCTAACAACTCCATGTTAGTGATAGCTGCTGAGTATTGCCATGTCAACAAAGAATAAATAATTAAAAATAAAAAATTAAAAGAAATATTTTTTTTATTTTTTAATTAACTTCATTTATGCTTTGTCGTAATATAGAAATTAACGAATAGCTAGCTAGACACCTCACACCTGATCTAGTCATCGAACTTGAATGTGAGATATCACATTTGTTGCCGAGGTAACTTGAGCAAACTTTGTACTTAGAATCCTTTAAGAAATCACTATTAAAACCAAATAGATCTACCCTTTCAAATAATCCAATTCATTTTTAGGTCTTTAAAATCATATTAAAAACATTTTAGAATAGTTTCTAGGTGATCGGAACTGAGTACAGGTCTCCAATAGTCAAAACAACTCAAAATAGGGGAGGAACCCTCACCTATCATAGTTGTATCGGTACAACCGAAAACTTGTACCAATACAAGTCCTTACTATTACAGCTTTTTGCTCATTGGCTTACTTATTGCGATACAACTAGATTCATGTATCGACACAACTATGTCAGGACTTAAAAATCACATCAAAACTCACCTAATTTGACCCTTCACATCACCAAATGAAAACCATGACTTATGACACACAAAAATCAAGTTCAAAACAACAACAGCAACAACTTTAAACATCGTGAACACATACGTGCTAAAAAGTTATCATGCTTGACTATCAATTTAGTTTACTTGGCAAGCAAGCAACTAATCATTCATGTGTATAATCTTCATGTATTTGTTTCATACATCAACCATTGCATGATAAACATATGAACATATTTAAACATAATCCTCACACACATATTTAGCTTAGGTTCTTCAATGCCATCTATTCAAAATCAACAAATAAGACACCAACTACTACCTATAAACTTAGGTCTCTTATAACTTTAATGTCCGAAAATCCTATATCTCTCAACCCTCTCGATCAAATTAAAATTTGAATTCATAATTATACTTTAGGGACAACAAACTATCATTTCATAAATTTACTTCCAACAACTCTTATTCTTTCTCATAGGACCTTAAGAACTTATCCATAGCTTCTTTAATATAACATAATTAAACTTGGCTAAGCATTACCCACTTCATAGATAGCATGGTTCTCACATAAACAAAGCTTAATAGCTTAATATTTCATGGTTTTAAGCTTCAATTCTCTAAGTTTTTAACAATGGTAAATCAAGCTAACTTTAGTAATTCCAAAATCTACTTATTGTTTCACTTTATCAAGCTTCCTAGATTAAAAATCCATAAAAAGAAATTCAAAGAAAGCTCCCTTACCTCATGAATTTATGGTAGGCTATGGTGAAGAACTCTAACTTCTTTCTTCCTTTTCTTTTCTTATTTTATTTGACAATGAGAAGAAGAAAGGAATGCCATGCAATTTCCTTTTCCCTCTAACATAAACTATACTACCATGACACATGTCCATTTATATTGCTCTTCTTTTTTCTTTTTTAAAAAAATTATAAGAGGATTATCTTTTTGAGTTTTTATAATAATGGTTAAATTTCAACTTTGGTCCTTATACTACATTTAAAATTAAGATTTAATAGTTGTACTTTAATTCTTGACATAATTTGGTTCCTTAACTTTTATAATATCATTAGTTAATCTAAATATTTTATTTGATTCAACTGCTTATGTGAATTTTGAGAATTACTAGTATTGTTAAAATTTATTTTTTTGTTATGACTACCTAGTGAGTTTTTTTTTTTTTTTTTGAAATGCCAAACCAATGAATTTGAAAGAGGAATTTTAATGTGTTAATAACTGGAGCTAAATTTTTAATTTTAAAAAGTAGAAGGGCTAAATTTATAAAAATAAAGTTATAAGGACTAAATTCTAAATATAAAAAAGTATAGAAACTTAAAGCATATTATATCCTTTAATTTTTTCACTCTATAATTTACCCTAAGACAAAGAGTGGAAATCATACTAGTATATATATAACTAGCATGTTAATTAAGCTAACTAAAACTAATTAACTAAAAGATCTAATGCCTATTTATTTATCTTACTTAAGTAAATGGAAATGGATGGCAAGGATCACTTTATGCCACAAACTCCATCCTAATTATGGCTAAATTGCTCTCAAGTCCTTGGCATAATTACCACTTAAAGACTTACTCAATTCTTAATAAAATTTTACTAATTTAGTCACCTTGCAAATTAGGCCTTCTACAATGATTAACAACTTATCTAATTTAATCACTTGGCAAATTCTATAACACCTCTCGCCTGGTCTAGTTGTTGTCTCGAGCTTTATGATGCTATAGTAGTTAATGAAACAGTTTATATACAACTTTAACTTTAATCATTCAAATAAACAATCAAAACAGTTCATAATCCATATTTAACATGATTTACAAACAAATCTGAGTCTAAATTGAGCTTACGAAAGCTCTTAAGTTGACCCGAGTACAAGTAAAGACTAATTTTCAACTTTTAAAACAACGAGAAAAATTCACAAAATAGGGTCACACAGACGTGTGCCTAGGCCATGTTACAAACGATGACTATGTGAAGTTAGAGTAACACAGCTGTGTATCTAGGTCGTGTAACTTATTGAAGCCATGTGGACCTAATTGCAAAAACTTACGAACAATCACACGATTGTGTAGATGGGTCATGTGACAAACTAAAGCTGTGTGGAAAATCTAGTGGCCAAAACAATGGTACCACACGGGCATGTGGCCAGCCCGTGTAACAAACTAAAATTGTGTTTACCCAAAACTTCCCAATTGATAAATAGCACACGGCGGTGTCACCTACTCGTGTGTGACACATGATCGTGTATTAGCCCGTGTACTGCATATTCATGATATTTTGCATTATATAATGTTTAGGTGAGTTGTCAATGGTTATTTGAATTGAATTGTTGTGGTAGAGAATAAATATCAAAACAGGGACTAAACTGAATAGAATAGAAAATAGCATAGTTTAATTTATATATGATAATTGGTATGAAATTGAGTTAAAGTATGATATATTATATGATGAATTCAGTATGCATTGAATCATATAATGAAATTGGAAATTTGGCTAACCTAATAGCGATTTACACTAAACTAGATATAGTTGGCATGCCATAGGATCAGGATATTGATTGAAAACCATCATTGTTGGGCAACCCGGGGTGGTAGATTATACATATAGAGTCATCATTTTTGGCCAACCTAGGGTGACAAAATAATTAGATTGTGAAAAATTATCGTTGTCGGACAACCCGGGCTGATAGTATATACATGTTCAGTGCCATCGTTGCTAGGCAACCTAGGGTGACGTATTTGCGTATCTATTCTAAGTTGTATCTAGTTAATAAGGTTATGAACACATGAATTGGCTTGGTATATGAGATGAAATGTGGTTGAAATGAAATATATGAAAACATGTGAAAAATCATGCGAAATGAATTAAAATGAGCCCTAGGGGCTAATCAAGTAATAATGAGCCAATAGGCCTGGAAATGATTGAAATATGATTGTGATAATTTATGATGGTCGTACCTGTAAACTAAACTATTATCATGATAAAGGCAAGCACACCTATCGAATAGTAGTATAGCTGATGGCAAGACCGAGATGTCGAACCCATAGGGACTAAAAGTATTAATATTAACTTTCTTCTTATTATCTAGCCTAAAAATAAAA
This sequence comes from Gossypium stocksii, assembly GCA_020496765.1. NCBI lineage: Eukaryota > Viridiplantae > Streptophyta > Magnoliopsida > Malvales > Malvaceae > Gossypium > Gossypium stocksii. The sequence continues at coordinate 40,691,343 of CM035630.1, read as the reverse complement.
GGGGATTTGTTTTTAAACTAATTAATTAATTAAGAATGCGAAAAAGAATGAATTGGGGAAAATACTTTTGGAAAAATGATTGATTAAGACAATACCCAAGGAAGAATCCACCTAGACTTCACTTGTTATTTGACTCTGAACTAGGTGATTTATTCACTTGACTTGATCCATAGAAATCCCTAATTTATGTTAATATCTCTTTCAAGACTAAAAACAACTAACCCTAGGTTGATTAATTGAAATTTCTTTCTAATTAAAACCCCTAGTGTTGCATTAACTCAATCTATGGACTTCTCTATTAGATTTGACTCTAATTTGGCAGATTTTCATCGTCCTATGTCTAGAATTGCAATCAACTCCGCTTAATTGTGTTGGATCTACTCTTAGACAGGGACTCTTTCTCCATTGAATAAGCACATTCAACTTGAATTAATATCCTAAAATATTAACACAAGAATTAATAACACAATTAAGAACAGATCAAGTATTTATCATATCATTTAGAAAATAATAACAAGATCCGTCTTAGGTTTCATCCCCTCAGGTATTTAGGGGATTTAGTTCATAATTGTAAAAGAAAACATCTCAAAATTGGGAAAACAAAAAAACATAAAGAAAACCCAAAAATCCCTAAAGGAAATTGAACGAAGATCTTCATCCTTGATGGAGATCCTTGCTTCTGAGATGAATAAATTGGTGTTCCTTGAGTATTTCCTTACTTTCTACTCTGTGTGTTCGTAGGTTCCTCCCCTTGGGTGTTTTTATAGACTTTTGAATGTCCAGAATACCCAAAAATTAACTTTTATAGTGTGGAATTGAAACAGGGGTCGACAGGGACATGCCCGTGTGACACGCCCGTGTGAGGATGCTCAGGCCATATGCAATTCTGTGTGTCACACATGGGCGTGTGATTTACCCGTGTGAAGATGTCTAGGCTGTGCTGAAGGTTGATTTCGACCCATTTTGTCCATTTTTGACCCGTTTCTTACTCTTTTCGATTCCTTATGCTCACCTAGGTATAAAACATGAAATTAAAGGCTTAGGAGCATCAAATTCCATGAATCTAACGATAAATCATCCATAAATGTGTCAAGCATGGGATAAAAATATGTATATATTATGGTTTATCAAAATGTTAGTACAAAATGAAACATATGTGTATAAATTTTAATTCTAGCAAATGAATGAATATGTATGTAACTAGAATTGATAGTTGAAATGGATCAAATGGTATGTGAAACTATTGAGAATTGGAAAGATTGTGTGCATACCTAATGAATTGGTGTGTAAGATTGGCCATATACATATCTATATGAAAAAGAACGTGTTTTGGCATGAAAAGCATGACATTAGGTTGTGAATTGAACTTGAATTGAATGTATGTCATTTTTTTAAACTTGCATTATGATGACTTGAATCATGGAAATACCATTGAGTTTTATCGCTCAGCGTATGGTTTGTTTTCTCCATGCGCAAGTATAGTTGATTTCCAAGAGTACGTGTAGTAGATCTAACATCCAGGAAGCGATCCCAAACTCAACGAAGTTTGTATAAGTCATTTTTTTTAAGTATGACATGTACCTAGGTTGAGTTGGTTGTTGGTGTAATAACATGATTTTGTGTACAATTGAAGTTAGAATTTGGTATATGGAAATGGTCATAAGGTTTCATATGTATTTGAGTATAATGCAAGGTTTGAAAATTGTGAAAAAAATTTGATTTATCTATAGCCAAATTGAGTATGCATATATGTTAATTGCTTGAATGAATTGTACTAGGTAATTCTCTTATAGGTTATATGGCATTGAAGAATTGGTAGTATGGAATTAGTACATTTGTGAATAAGGTGCAATGGTTTGTAATTGATTCATAAGAGTTGTGTCTTTGACTGGAAATGTGTTTTGGTTGGTTTGACATTTGCGGGTTTGTATCACTATGTACCATTTAGAAATAGACAGTCACGTCGCGACGTTGAGCATTTGTCGTCGCAATGAGGCCAAGTAAGTGTCACATTGCAATGTCAAGCATTTGTCATTGTGATGAGGCCAAGTCAGTATGTGGCATCACAACAAGGAACCCCTGAAGTCGCAACATCAACCCAGAATTTTAAAAACATTACAATTTAGACCTATTTAACCTCAGTTTAGTGATAATGCTTTCGTAGGCTCGTCTAAGACCCGAAAATGGTTATATATTTTATCATATGCTTATAATGCTCATAATTAACTATTTAATGGCATAAATTGAATATAATTGGTTGTCATGACATCCTGTAGCTTAGTCCCGATGATCGGGTCGATTACGGGGTGTTACATTGGAACCCTACGAGGATATAGCCATCGCTAGTAATATATGTATATATGCATATTTGGTTGCATATATTAAATATTTATATATCATAGACATTTATTCTTAAAAATGTATAATATTAATAATAGTAGAGAGGTGTGTAAAACCCTTCACTATTATATATATGCATTTTGGCTCAACAGTTGTAATAAATGTATGTGTACATTCTCAGTGCGCAATTGTGTATTTGCATTGTGTGAACTATACACAAATATGTGGGTGGGTGGGTGTATTATATTTCTAGCAAGTAGTCAAGATTTCTAGTCGTGGCCTCTTAAAACAGCTCGTCAATAGCTCACAATTATTTATTTGGAGCCGTACATCGTCAATTTGAATTTAGATAAAATTTCAGTATATAAGCTCACTTAGGTAATATTAAATTCATATTTTCACATACCTCGCCAAATGATAAGAATTGAATAAATAATATTAGTAGAAAAATTTATCGATGCACTTTCCGAGTCACACAAGTATAAATGTTGCACCATGTGTACCTCATCGATTAATGAGTGAGCACCTTCTAACCTTTTTAGGCACACTTCGATGAAAGGTAAAAATATATTATTGTAAAAATTTATTGATATTTTTCTGAGTCATGCATGGATAAATGTTGCACCATGTATAACTCATCGATAAATGAGCAAGCACCTACTAGCCTTTTCAGGCACACTCTGATGGAAGGTAAAAATTATTTATATTTCTCTATGTTGCGCAGGGATAAATGTAGTGCCATATATACCTCATTGATAAATCAGCGAGCACTTTCTAGCCTTTTTAGGAATACTCCGATGAGAGGTAAAAATTATTATTGTAAAAAAAATTATTATTAATGTGTTCTTTTCAAGTTTTGAAGGGATAAACATTGTGCCATGAATACTTCCCTAATAAACAAGTGAACAACATTTCACCTTCTCAAGTATATGTTGACAACATGTACAAATATATTGTTATAAAATGGACATTTTTTAAGCCGTCTAGCCTTTTTAAGCTCGACACCGCCTTTTCGAGTTTGACATTGCCTTTCAAACTCGCCAAGTTAATAGAAAAAACACTAGTACCCTTCAAGGAAACTACTCACCAAGTTAATAGCAAAAACACTGCTACCCCTCAAGTATACTACTCGTCAAATCAATAATAGAAACACTGTTACCCCTTGGGGATACTATTTGCTAAGTTAATAGAAGAAACACTACTACCCTCTTAAGGCACTTAGCTAAAATTTTACAAAGTCAATAGCAGAAACATTGCTACCCCTCAGGGATACTATTCATTAAGTTAATAGCAAAAATAATGTTAGCCTCTTAAAGCACTTAGCCAAATATTAGTAATTTTAAAAGCAAACTGTACAAATTTCAAAAAGAAAAACGCTCAAATTCTCGACGAATATTTTAAGAAATCTCCAAAGTGTGGGAATATCTAAAGCAGTCGAAACTCTCTACACTTATTAAAGGTTATGAAGCCATTTTCATTGATCTAGTAAAAAAAACTAGTGTACAACACAAAGGCTTTGCCCATACTTTTGTCTTAGGTTACTTTATAACCTCTCCCTCGACCGGGAGGGGCAATTGTCATACATAATACTAGCTTTATAGCCTATCACATCTGATTGCCTATAGCTATCTTACATATGGAAAGCATCATTGTGTGAGTTTCACCAAGGCCCCGTTTATACACTTTTCAGCGTCTTCCCCAATCTTTTTCTTCTCTTCTATGAGAGAACTCACCTCCTCCATGATTCAACCACCAAATCAATCGACTCTTTGTTGTACCTAAATGGAGAGAATCGACCACCTCTACCATTAACCAAACCTTGCACCAACATATATGATTCAATAAATTTATATATTCATTACCTTAAACCAAATAAAATTAAGAGTTATAGCAAAAAAAAATAACTGTATAAAGATATATGCAAATTTCTCTTACTAAATTCAAATTTTTTTCGCCTTTGCAACTAAGAAACCTTTCACTTTGTATTTAAAGGCATTTGGTAAGATGAAAAGTTATCACTTTCCAATTAATTTAATTGATTGCAATATGGTTCCAACGTTTGGCATGAAAAAAATTAGTTTACTTTCCTTAGAATGTAACATTCCCTTGGAGTTACTTTCCTACAAGTAATAAAAAGTAATTCCATTGTTAATTTTTGGGAAAGTTACTTTCTCATGTAAATGGAAAGTAATAAGAAACTTCTAAGACAATTTTATTTGCATTTAGGGTATTAATTAACTTAATCAATATACAAGAAGACAAAAAATTGCAATTATTGCTTATCTAATTATTTTCTGGTCTTTACAATGTCAATTTATTATTTCAAAGTTATTTTCTTTAAAAATTACTAGATAAATATCTATATTTTATTTTTGTTATAAGTAAATTCTATTTTCTAACATAAAAAGCTTAAGACAATCTTCAGAATAAAGTAATTGTGTTTAAAACAAGCCTATTCACAAATGATATCTCATTGCTCTAATAATAACATTGGCATCATCTACTCTCAATTTCAAATTTTAAACTAGATAGTTGCCTATTTTTCTCATAAAAAAAAGATATATGACATGTCAGCCCAACAAAGTTTACATGAAAAATCCTTTGTGTTAAAAATTGAAAATCTAGCCGTTATTAGAAAAATGTCATATGTCTAAATCAAACTACTATTTTTTTCCAAAAGAAACATTCTTTCACTCATCACAAAATATAATTGTAAAACAAAATGCAGAGATTACACATTTGCAAATAGACCACACACAAAGACACGTCCCGCTGTAAAACTAAAAAAGAAACACATAACAAATCTATAAAGCACCACATAATAAAAGTGCCAAAGATAAACAAAGAGTGAATATAAAAATCCCTGCAGCTCATCCTTCAACTCATAAAGAAAAGAATCAATAGAGGTAATGGAGGCCATCCTTATTTAAGATGAACATAAACAAGGATGAAGGTTTCTTTACCCAACCGTCAGGCTCAAATCTATTCCTACAACATCTAGCAAGCCAATTTGTTGATTCTTTATGGATATGTTTAACCTTTGATAAAAGAACCCTTTGGCACGTAGATCTCAAATCATCAATATCCTCAAGTAATGGCCTTTGATTCCATCTTTTTTTATCAGTAGATTTTCTACATTCATCAATAGCCAATATCGAATCAGACTCTAAAATAATATCTTTAAAACCATTTTCCACAGCTACTAATAACCCTTCTCACAATGCCATAGTTTCAACAACTAAAGCATCACCTACACAAACCTATCTTCCTTCCTTCATCCCTAGACACCACACCCTTATCATTCCTCATGACCACACCCATTGAACTCTTACTCGCATTCTTCAAAACTGCACCATCACAATTCATTTAAGCCAAACGAGAAGAGTCCATATTGCTACACTTTCAGATCCACCCATACTATGCTCTTTACCACGCTTAGAAGTCAAAGCTCCAATCACCTCTTGGACAGCCTTCTTAATTCTTTCAATAGTACCAATTACATTCAAGACTTTCTTACCTATAATCATATCACAACTTCCTTTCCAAATGTTTCAGGAAATCAAGGAAATTTTAATCCTACTCTCAATAGTTACCTCTTTTTTCATCCAAAATCTCAACAACCACCTATTAAAACCAATTATATTCTCCTTACCAATTTTAATCCAATCCTTACAACAAACCAAAATCTTCTGGTCCAATCACAAATTAGCATCATACGTTCCATAGGCTCAACCTCTTTGTTACATAATAAACAAAAAGGAGTTCCCTTAATGTTATTTTTATAAATATTCTCCATAATAGCCAATGGAACATTACATAATGTAACGACTTGATTTTAGCCAGTGTCAAAAAATGTAGTTTCGAAATTCAATTTTGTAAACTGAGTTAGTGAAATTATGACTAAAAGGATTTTTTTATTTAATATGAAAATATATTAATGGACGGTCAGGAAACTAAATTAAGAAACTAAGTTGGAAATTAGGGAAAAGTGTAAGATTTGACTTGAAATTCAATTAAACTTATTAGTTAATTTTATGACATTATGGACCTAATTGAATAAATTAAAAGTTGTTAGGAAATTATGCTATAGATTAAAAGTACAAGGTCCCTAATGAAATAATATGAAATTAGATTTTGATCCAATGCTAAATATTGAAAAACATGAGTATTTCAGATGTAAGGACTAAAATAAATAAAATATAAAATATGTTTGATTATGTGTTTTTCATGTGGTTAGGTGAAAACTAATACCATCTATATTATTGAATTATCGTACGTAGCTAAAGACGACATCGAGCTGTCTCGAGATAAATGGAACACAAGAGCAATAGGTGAGTAGCTATCTCAGTTTGTGCTTTCATGATTTAAATTTAATTACAATGTGGATTTTTAAAATTAGCTATGCTTAAAGTAATATCATTACTTGTCTCATGACTAGGTAAGTATTAAATGGTTGGAATCTTATGGAAAATGTGATGATATGCATATAATGATATGAAATGATATAAATTGAGTACAGTATGATATGAATTGTTGTGTATTAAACTATGATATGTGAACCTTGTGCACAGATTTGAAACATTGGATACCTTATTAATGATCTTGGGTAGAGTTGGGTATAGTTGGCATGCCATAGGATTAATGTACTTTAGTTTATACCGAGAAGGCGCGGAGCGCAAATTATACTTCAGACATACTAATGAGGCACTAGGTGTCGAATATATTGGTTTGATGGTTGGATGATCCATGTATCCATATTGAGTCCGTGTCCGGTTAATAAGGATGATGAAAATTTGGATATTGTCTGTTGACATTAGTTATTAAATTGTATATTTGTTCTTGATGTTAAGCATTAAATGACAACATATGAAATGACACATGATTTGGTTATTAAGAGCTCTGAGGGTTGATCTAGCTATATAACAAATTAATAGATTCCATAATAGAAAAAAATGTGTCATAACCCTTGTGAAATGCTATGACGTTCATGTAAATGAGATTTAATAGTAAAGTGATTAAATGATGGAGTATGGCATGTTAAATAGTTTTAAAGATTAATGTTTTGTTCACATGAAACAAGAAATGCACTTGTGATTTAGATAGAATTGGATTTCATATTGTATGTTCTTTGTATTATTTATATGTGATTTTTTATTTAAACCATGTTAGCACCACTGAGCGCTATTGCTTAGTGTGCGATTTTGTTTATTTCCTTGTACAAGTATTGTAGATCTTGAAGTCTCATAATGATCAACAACATTCAGTTTCAACTCTCGACTCAAACGATTTGTATAGATTTTGTTATGTTTAAAGCAAGTGACATGTACCTAAGGTCTTGAATTGGTCTTTAGGTCCATTTTGGATGTTTTGGTCCATATGATAGAAAATGCTTATATTTTGAATATGACCATTATGTTGGTAGCATTATATGTATTAATTTAGTGAGTTGATGGTTTACTTGCCCATTTGACCATATTATGCTTGTGATTGAATTTTTTCTTACATATCAAGTAAATGAACATGTATGTATACTTGAAATCATGAAAAGGGTAGATGTTTTATACGTTAATAATGTTAATTTGGCATTTTTGGTACTGCATATAATGTGTTGAGTTGAGCTTTGGGGACATTTTGACCAATTCTTGGCAGGTTTGAGAAAAAAGAAATTGAGGGAATTGCCTTCATAGTTGCGACATTCCCTTGTAGGTCTCGCGACATTAAGCCTCTGTTTCCATGGTCGCGACTCTTCCCTTGCAGAGGTTGCGACACTAAGCCCTTTACCATCAATGTCATGACATTCCCCTATTGAAGTTGCGACATCGAGTTGCTGTCTTCTTGGTCATTACTCAACCCTATTGAAGTCGCAACATAAAGCCATTACCCTTAATGTCACGACACTCATTCTTTGGTGTTACGACAACACCCCAGTATTGGTTGTTTTTGTATGTTAGTCTATCATTTGTTACCAGAGCTTCATAAGTGCTTTTATAAGCCTACTTATGATCCAAGTTTGAATAATTAAAGTTAATAGAAGCTTTAGAACTCAAATGTTTGCATGATTTTTCTTTCGAATATTGAAATAAAAATGTAGCTGATTTGGCAACAAATGTGACATCTTACATCTTAGAACTGGCAATTGGGTTAGATATGGGGTGTTACACATAATCTCCAAATAAAGTATTTCATTTTACTAGGCATATTTAACCCCTAAAAAATTTTCCATAACTTGTCATCAACAGAAACAAATGAAGAGTGAGCAACAAATCTATTGACACTGACTTTTATGCACCATTCTATATCCAAACTTAACACTATAAATTACATTCCTTTCACAATGCCAGATCAACTTATCATTCCCTCCTTTCAAGCTAATAGGAATTTTTTTTTGCTTGTCTTGCTTCCTCATCAATCCAACCACCCAAAGCATTAACATTCCAATCTCCTTCCTATCTAAAAATCCATTCAACCACCTTCTTAGGAAAATATGTTCAAGAAACAACAATTTGAGTCAAAAGCTTCCTTTTTAAATCTAGAAGCCAATTATCCAGGTATATTGAAATATTTTTCCCATTTCTAACTTGCCATAAAATCTTTTATCTAATAATCTCCATCCCCCTTAATAAGCTATTCTAACACCAAAAAACCTTAACACCTTTATTGGCCACAAAAGTTGTACAATCTGGAAAATAAAGTCGTTTTTAGAACTTTAACCCATAATGCTTCAAACTTATTCAATAACTTCCAAAACTGCTTTGCCAACATAACATCATTAAACTTCTCCAAATCTTTAAAACCCAAGTCACCATCCACTTTTACACTAGTTAGGACTTCCCACTTCTTCCAATGAATTCATCCTTCCTCTTTCCTTTGACCTACTATAATTTAGTCATTTCCTTATTAGTTTGGTCGCACTACTTCTTAGGAAGCTTGATACATGTCATGCTATATATAGGAATAACAATAGCAACAACTTTTATTAAAACTGCAGTGTTTGTTGTTTCCAATGTTGTAACTTTGTCATTATTTTATCCTTTATAGACCTCGTAATCTTGAATTTGGATCTTTCTTAAAAAGCTAGAATACCTATATATAAACCAAGGCTATTAACCGCTAGAATACTGCATTTTCCATCTCCTCCCTTTCACTCAAGTCAATATTAGCACTAAACACTTAGCTCAACTTCTGTAAATTCATTTGTTGCCTTGAAGCGTCAACAAATTCCTCGATAATGCTCAACAACTTTTTACAATTCTCCACAACTGCCTCAATGAAAAATGATGAATCCTATGCAAAACAATAAATGTGACATAATAGGAGAATAAATATTTAACCTAAAACATCTCAATCGTTGTGCTTGTCTTTCAGAAAAATCATTCTAGACAACACATCCATAACAAACAAGAAAAGAAATGGGGAAAGGGGTCCTCTCACCTAAGACCTAGAGGATTGACCTTAACAGTTAATCAAACTACTAATTTAAAATTTAGTATTAAGATAATTTCAAGTCATATACTCAGTATATGAATATACTTGAATTTATACCTACAATGTAATTAAAAAAAATTACAAATCTAGATCTTTACAATCTTGAGTTAATATGCAAGTTGTTCTTTTTCATGTATTTATATAATAGATTTGATCAAAACGTGAGAAATTCACCCCTTGTGGATAATTTAAAATTTTTTTAATAATAAAGATTCTTAAAAAAATATTATTATTAAATATTTAATTCAAATATTTGTTAATAATATAAATTATTGTAGTACATTAATATTGTTTTTTATTTAAAAATAATAATTTTGCAGAGTAACTTTACATTCTTAAGAATGTGTTGAGTGTACTAAACATATTAATATATTAGCGTATATGAATCATTATAAAGTAACTTTCGAGGCAATTACATTTCAATCAATTAAATTTCAAATAATCACATTTTATTTTGCACAAAAATAAAATAAAATCACATTCTATTAGAATCTTGACATGGGAAAACACTGAACACCTCTTTAGTTTAGTTGATTAATTTAATCCATAATTTTTTTCTTTTTCTTGCTAGCCTCAACTTAAGATAATTTTCCTTCTTCCTTTCCCCCTTAGGTTGCGTTTTATATGAAAAAGATAACATTTTAGCGCAACAAAAAAGAACAAAATTAGGTCAAAATCCAACATTAGAAGTGATTAAGCAAGCATTCTCCTGCTACCAAATTACTCTGACCTCATAGGTAGAGGTGAGCATGGGCCGGGCGGCCCGGCCCGGCCCGAAGGCCCACCCGAAATGTGGGAGGGTTTGGGCAAAAATATAGGCCCGAAAAATGGGCTTGGACAAAAAAATAAGGCCCGTTTAAAAAATGGGCCGGGCTCGGGCCCAACCCGGCCTGAATTCACTAAAGACAAAAAAATATATTTTTTTAATATTATTTTCTTATTATTTTCTTCCTATTTTGTTACCATTTTACTATTATGTTGCTACTATTTTGTTGTTATTGTTTAGATATTGTATAAAACTTATTTTTTTGTTAATTTTATTATTATTTTAAAGACATTTGTTAATTTTTTTATTATTTTAGAGGCATTTGCTTGTTAAGTTGCATCTATTTTATTGTTATTTAAGTTTACATATTTTTTAAAATTTATTTTTAATTTGTTGAGAAATATTTATTTTGATGTTTTTAGTATTTTTTATGGTTTATATATATTTTAAAATTATATAAAAATAATATAAAAATTAATATGGGCAGGCCGGGCCGGACCCGAATTTTAACATTTTTATTTGGGTCGGGCTTAGGCAAAATTTTAGGCCCATTTTTTGGGCCCGTCCCGGCCCGAGCCCGACAAACGGGTTTAATTTTTTAATTGGGCCCAACCCAAACCCAACCCGGCCCGGCCCAGCCCATGCACACCTCTACCTCGTAGGTGGTTGCTTGGATTTTTTAGAAAGGGAATTGTTTCACCTTCCCTGCAAATATACTGGTATCTGTGCTCTTTAAGTACCCCCCGGTAGTCCTTAAAAATATGGAAAAACTTGAAAATGACAAACCATACCCATGTTGGTTATAAGAGTCGGTTATGATAAAATGAATGCAAAAAGAACAAAGGAGATTATATTTATTGTTATATGATGTAGACCACATACAAATGCTCAACAAATATATAGTGGAAGAATGAGAGAAAAGAAAGGCAACCAGAGCCCTTGCTCTGGTTGTCTTTCACTGCTACACAATTTTAACACTTGAAACTCAAACCAGCTATGAACCGAGACTCTTGTGGCCAAAACAGAGCAATAGCTTATGCTGGTATCAGAAATAATAGACGTGAATAAACATGGATCGCATCATCAGGCCGCTGCCACTACAATCCGGAATTTGATGGCGACATCTGGGTCTTGCTATTTCAACCTCTTTTAATCTTGCATCACAAGCATGCATGTAAATTCCATTACTCTAATTGACAATGATTTCTCACCGGTAACCACCACCACCATGTGGCTGTTGAGAGTAGCCACTGGAACCCATCATAGGGTTGTAACCGCCAGGCATCCCACTTTGTGATTGCATGTGGGTTGCCTGCCCCATTCCCATGTTCATCCCCATGCCGGCACTCATGCCCATATTGTTCATCTCCATGCCTCGATTCATGCCCATGTTGTTCATCCCCATGCCTGGATTCATGCCCATGTTCATCCCCATGCCTTGATTCATGCCCATATTGCTCATCCCCATGCCTGGATTCATGCCCATGTTCATCCCCATGCCTGTATTCATGCCCATATTGCTCATCCCCATGCCTGGATTCATGCCCATGTTGTTCATCCCCATGCCTGGGTTGATGCCCATGTTCATCCCCACTCCCATGCCCATAGGCTGTTGATTCATACCACCATAGCCTCCCATGCCAAAACCTCCAACAGGACCACCACCCATTCCCATACCCATGCCGGAACCCACCATAGGATTTGCTGGAGCTCTGAGAACACTAGCACCAGCACGGCCAATTCCAGAACCAGATCCCATAGCTTTACCCATTGTGACAGTAGACGTTACTGCAGTTGGGGCAGGCTTTTCCAACCTCTTTTCCTTCCGATTAATAGCATCAAAGTCAACTCCAATATCAGAAAGTGGGTTTGTTTTAGCTGTGCATATAGAAAATAAATTAAAGTTAATTCTTGTGGAATGGGCATATTTTCGATGGGAAAGGCAAGTACTTACGTCCAGATATATTCAAATTGACCAGTCCTCTGCTCAATGTATCAGCCCAAACTGCTGACTTGGGCTCAAATTTATCCTTCGACGCTTGCGGAACTATAGCAAGTGCTCCTGTTGATGAGGGAGGAGCAGTCTGTAGTGCCACTGAAGCGTTTGATCCTGGTTGTGAAAAGAAGCCTCCCAGGACATCACTGCTATTATGTGCACCTGAACCGTTTGTGGTTTGAGGAGCACTCTGCGACTCAACTGGCACAGCAGAACCCTGCTGTGAAATAAAGTTTCCAGTGTTAAACTGAGCAGTTGGTGCAGCAGGACTTGGAGGTTGAGCAGCCATTTGTGAACTGACAGGACCATTAGAACCTATCATTAAGCTCCCATTGCTGCTCTGAGCAGCAGATCCTGGAATTTGAGGGGCTGCAGACACAGACTGTGTGGCTTGGGCATATGGATTAGCACGTGGCTGTACAGGTTGGCCGTATGGATTAGCATTCGGCTGTGTAGGCTGGCTGTATGGATTAGCATTCGGCTGAGCAGGTTGGTTGTATGGATTAGCATTTGGCTGAGCAGGTTGGCCATATGGATTAGCATGTACCTGTACAGGTTGGCTGTATGGATTAGCATTTGGTTGTGCAGGTTGACCATACGGATTAGCATTTGGTTGTGCAGATTGACCATAAGGAATAGCATTTGATTGTGTTGGCTGGCCATAGGGATTAGCACTTGACTGCTCGTTTTGGCCAAATGGGTTTGCACCGGGTGGCGCAGGCAGGCCATAGGGATTAGCACTTGGCTGCCCGTTTTGGCTGTATGGGTTAGCACTGGGCTGCACAGGCTGGCCATAGGGATTAGCACTTGAGTGCCCATTTTGGCCATATGGGTTAGCACTGGGCTGCGCAGGCTGGCCATAGGGATTAGCACTTGGTTTCCCATTTTGGCCATATGGATTAGCACTGGGCTGCGCAGGCTGGCCATAGGGATTAGCACTTGGTTGCCCATTTTGGCCATATGGATTAGCACTGGGCTGAGCAAGCTGGCCATATGGATTCACACTTGGCTGCACGGGTTGGTACATATTAGCACCTGATTGTGCATGCTGGCCATAAGTAGCTACAGGTAGTGCAGATTGGCTGGATGGTACTGAAAAGACTGTACGTGAAGCTGCATCATTTGCAGGTCCAGAGGGTGGAAGGATTTCTGCCAATATATCATCTTCCTGATTTGGATCCGACAATTCTTGAGGCAAAAACTGTGAATTTCCTGATGGAGGTTGACTGTTTGAAGCATTGAGAGTGGAGTAAGCATTGGCAGAGAATGATTCCCCGAAGTCGAAGCCTGAGACAATCTCAGATTTTACAGAAGGTGGCTGAGCTGCTTCCATATTTTCGCTCATTGTAACCTGGAAAGTAGTCGCGGGAGTCGATATTTGTTGCTGAGCTGAGGCAGCATCCCCTGAAGGGAAAGCTTTAAAAGGACCATCACCAAATGGATCATCAAAACCCTGTATCAAGAACAAAACTTATTCCCTAACAACAGAATTACAACAAATATTCAGAGCACATTGATGTCCACCGGAATCAAAGAATAAAGACAACGTTTAGAGGCAAAATAAAGGGGATGGATGGGATAGAGGGACGAATTAGAGCAAAATCTAGAAGATGATTATTTTCATAATCAGTTAAGTGATATAATTCAAAATAAGATTTCACCTTTATATACCTTTTTAAATTCACCGTAAAACCTTTTTATGTTATCCTTCTATAGTAAATATACAGATGATATCAACAATTCACAAAGGAGCTTCAATATTAACTAATCATGCTGCTTTACATGCTGACTAATTAAAGATACATGAATTGAATCACAACAGATAAGGCTACAATAGAATAGCACATCCACATTCATGGTATCACCAACAGGCATATTTAAGACAGGAAGGATGAAATCCTTGTATATGAAGCAAAGAAAAAGGAGTTTAAGAGGTCCTCAAACAAATCATATCTACCTGATTTCCGGAGTTAGATGCTGATGGATTAGCAGCAAAGGAGGGTATAGAACCTTTAGCATGGGCATCAGCCTCAGTAGCAGGGGTTTCAGATAGAGTTGGCACAACCGCCCATGAATCTGACAGTGCACCGAGTAAGTCTATTTCAGAACTGGTTGAAGCAGTGGGAGGAGGAGGGGCAGGTGTAGAAACAGGAGCACCGGCAGAGGCAGCTGAAACAGATGAGCAGAAGATAAAAAGTAAGTTCCGGGTTAAAAGGGAAAAATGCAATAGCATAAAAAAGAATCCAATTTAGTTCCTCAAAGACAAGGAGATTTAGTTCATACAAATACAATCATGTTAGACTCCAATCAGTACAATTTCATTTTAAATGCGTAAAGGAAAGTCAAAATTGAAAACAAGGGGTCATCCTAACATAAATTTTATGGACGAAAAATTAAAAATGGAATGGAATGTGAACCAATATAGGATATCAAACTAAATACTTAAACAACTCAGAAATTTACATTTTGCATGGTGATTGTTCAAGCAAAACGTCACCACATCAACTAAGTTCTTATTGGATGAGCATAAAGACAACCATGATCAAGGAAACACCACTGGAACATACAAACGATGGTGTATATATTACAAATATAGTACCTGAAACTGAAACACGTGGATCAAATGCATTGAAAGCCTCCACATTTTTATTTGAAGGAGATGCTAAATTACCAAAATCAGACGTTGCTAGGTTAGGATTATTGCTAGCAGGAGGAGAAGATGACCTGGGAGCAGCTGCTACTGAAGTTTCTCCATCCCTATCATCAATGATCTTTTCAGTGCAAAGAAAAATACAACAGCAAGCAACATGTCTCCAAACATTTAAGGTACAAAATAATACCTTTCACTATGGACAGGACTATGAGATTCATTTACTGCTTCATAACTAGGAGGAGCACCATTAATTTGTTCAGAGAACTTCTGCTCATGCCGTCTATAGAAACTTAATTTTTAGAAAATTTAGAAAGCAATAATTGTTAAAAAAATTAATCAACAAAGACAGCTTAAGAATGCACCCACTCAGGGTTACCTTCCATCCTGAGAATAATCATCAGCTCTAGCATTGCTGCCCCTGCAAAGAAGACGTTAATTACATTCTTCATGCCAAGCATCCATGAAGGTAAAGGCACCATACTTAAGATTCAAGGGGGGGGGATCATGAAAATTACTTAATAGAACATCAATGGCTGAACCCACACCCAAAAGCTCATGAAGAAAAAAACTTTATGCACAAAATTACTAATTAATGCACCATGTATGCAGAAAATTACCTAATCTCGTGCAAAAGAACTTATTAAATATTCAACTTCCACCATGTAAATTGCAATCCAGAACAAGAAAGATATTTACGTCAACAAATAATCAAGAAAAAAAATAATCGAATCAACAATATTAATATGCCTCTTAAAAAGAACATAGCCATATAAAGGTTTCAAAAGGAAAAAAAAAAGCATACCGTGATGAATCACCATCATCATCAAAAGCACGGTCTCTATCAGAGCTCCTACTTCTGGTGCCATATTGATCACCATCAACACTTGTACTTCTACCTTTGTAGTCATCATCCCTGTAACCATCCCTGCCATAGCGATCTTCATTATCTCTGCTGTAGCGATCTCCATCACGACTGTTTGAATCTGAATATCTACCATACCGATCATCATCTCTATAACCATATTGATAATCATAATCATATCTGTCCCCCTGTCCCCCCGAACCTGCCCTATTAATTCCACCTGTTGATGTGCTCCGAAACCTGTAAAACAAACAGTTATACGTTATGGAAGAATTCTACATTTCCATTAATTTATATTCTCATATTCTAAAATGAATTTTCAAGGCAAATTATTCGAGACAAGAAATTAAATCACACGGATACCTGTAATCATATGCAAGAAATGTCATTAGAACTTAGAGAAATGGAACTCAATTAGAAAAGGCATAATATCATTTATATAAGCTTAATACCATATGCTACCTATATTATCTATTAGAGTAAAGGTATAGGACCATGGTTGCAGAAAATAAATTCAAAATTTTAATGGGAAACCAGAGATAGTCCACCATGTCCATATCATGGTAGATTGGGCAAGACTAGACTAATTATTTTATTTTCACCACTAAATGGGTGAACAAATAAAATCTCAAGAAACTGCCATAAATGGCGAAAATATACCAGCAGCTTAGGAGAAAAAACAATTTTAATAATTCTCAAGTCAATTTTGCAAAATAAAAGGTATGCATATGGGCATGCTCTTTCACACATACTTGTCATGTTGAAAGCATCTATGCTCACACACAAGTACTCATCATAATTTCATGATGAAATTATGCATGCTCATCAATTTTGTACATGTTGGTCATATGTTGAAAACAGAAAGGAGATTAAAACATAAAGCTATTTTTGCAGACTCACTTGTCCTTGTTGGCTGCAGCCTTCTGTCTTACTTCAATTATCCTTTCTTTATCATTTACAAGAACCACAAGGCTCTGAGATTTTTTTCGAATATTGCTACCCTGGTCCCTTCCACTGGAATCAATGTATTGAAAGTCGGACAAACTCTGTAACATGAGATGGAATATTAATTAGACCAAAAGTTTTAAACACAGTGAGCCGCAGATAGAGTTATCAACACTGCATAAAATAATGTCATAAGAAACAGCAATTACTGATATTTGATATGCGTGTTCTCTTATGTCATCTATGACACGCTCTGATCCATGGGCAACAAGGTACTCCAAAACAGTCAGACCCTGAGGCTCAATAAAGAACATACCTTAGTACAATGATATATTTTAATGTCGGGAGGAATTGGAGGAAAATTAAATATATACAGAAAACACAAAGCAAAATATAGTGCACAAAAAATGTACCACACCCCAACACAATGACCATGCAGAATTGAAGGAGATTTAGTGAAAGGATAAAACTTTTACAATTACATGAGTATTTAGACGAACACTTTTTTCAGCTGTAGAGAGAACAAACTGACACTAATACAATTAACCCTTCAACATAATGCTGACCTTGTAGACATGACGCCAATTCTTTCCAGTGTCACTTATACGTTTCCAGATTACTGCCATGATTATCTGGTATTCATGACTGCATGGAGATTTGCAAAATAAATTTAGCTGTAACAAATAAGTAATGAAAATCAAACATAATTTCTCTCAAGCTTACTAGTTTCTAGTAGCCATTGCAATATCTGCAAGAAGTGACCCATGAGGACCCCAGGGCTCATTGCTGGTGGCATCAAGAACCTAAAGACAAGTTAAAAATGTATTACTAATTCAAGTAGATAAACAAAGTTTTAATTGTATTCCAGGTGATATTCTTATGTTGTTGCATAGTGATTGCTGTTGTTAAATAAAACTATTTTGCTTTATACATTTAACGACAATCTCCTCTTACCAAATGAAAATAAAATGGAAGAGTTGGATCCACTATATTCTATCAAGATTCAGCACAACCAGCATTAGAAGTTAGCCTAACTTCAGAAGTAGTTTACATAGAAAATTTGGGTCCTAGAACAAATATAAGAATCAGTCCTCTTAGTACCCTTCCATCCAAACGTTCACTTAAGAGGCTCAAACCAGCCATGTAATGGGAAGTGACAGGAACCTCAACACCAAATATAAGTAAGCTTGTTTTACAAATCATATAGCCACTTTTCAGAATTCTCCATTTCTAGTAGCATTTCGTTGAGAAGGGGAATAAGCAGAGGCCTCTGACTGGTGGCAAATCACCCCTCGAATAACAAAAAATAAATAAAGCTACAGTTTCTCTTTCTGAAAACAAGAGCATTTTTCCACTCATTGCCACCTCACCATAATGTAGACATGAGCATTAACCCTCCGGACCTCCACAACTTCACCAAAAAAATAAGGCTGGATTCCACTTATAATCCCATTTCCTATTTCTCTTCCATACAAGGGTATGCAACATTACGAAATCATAATAGCATTTTAATAGATAATAGTTAAAGTCCCTTACTTTTTGGCAACTATTATGCCAATCAAAGTAAAAATCACATTCATAGTTTAATATCTCAGAAAACATATCATATCGACTGAACAATATCCAGATAGTCTATTAAACCCTTAGCCAAAGGGAAACCTAATTCTACTAGAAACAACCATAGATGCTTACAATTATGCAACAATTGATTATTAGGTACTCATATGCACAGTGAACTTCCTAACAATATTCTTACCTTCTGCTCTATTCCAGGAACTTTAAGAACTTTCTTATTAACTCCTCTCTTACTGCAGGAACAAAGAATAATAAATCATTTAGCACTAGTTATATAGCAAATACCAAGACGTACGAATACAAGAATTATATATATATTCACAAAAGACCAAACTCGCAAAGATCATTCTTCAGAGTATAATTTTGTTACGAAGAGATTGCTTTACACTGTTAAATATTCAAACAATTCAAAATTGTTAATTAGATAGGGGGAATTTGTATCTAATAACGAACTTACAGGTCTCTAACAGTTTGGCCTAAGGCCTTCTTCATCGTTGCCTGCGTTCACAATGAAGCAGCCCTGTCGCATTAGAGACAAAAACAACAGAAAGAAAGATCAGATCTTGACCATTTTCAAGACCACAATGGAATAAAATTAGATGCACATGAACAAAATTTATTATTAAAAGAATTCAAAGAAAAAATAAAGATCATTTAGAGGCAAGTAAAGAAGCTAATCGGGATAAAAATTCTAAAATTTCAAAAAATATTTTTAACAGATCCCTAAATCTTGTAATCGCGCAATAAGAATCTTTGCAAGCAAAAACAAAATAAATAAATAAATAAATATATATATATATATATATTTAAGTGTAACTTACAATAATTAGAAATAAAACTCAAATCATTCAACCAGAAAAAGAAACGAGAAACCTTTACAACCATTATCAATTTAAAGAAGAGGAAAACATAATCAAAATGATAATTGAGCTAAACACGGAGATAGTTTAAAAAATAGACGTCTAAAATTAAAAAAAAAAAAACCAAACGGAACTCCAAATCAATAATGTAATAAATAAATGAAGCAGATCTGAGTGTGAGAAAAAAGAAGGAACGAATATAATAAACAAGCTAAACAAAGCCAGAACCTGATTGAATCAAAATTGAAACCGCAGATCTGATGCAAAATTGATCGTCGGTGCTAGAAGAAAAATGAAAAGACAGAAAGAGAGAGAGAGAGAGAGAGAGAGAGAGAGAGAGAGAGGAGGGGTGGGGTGGGGTGGGGTGGGGGAGAGAGGAAAAAGCGCGAAGGGTTCTTCCTCCCACGAAATGCAAATTTTGGTGCTTAAAGAAATATAGCGGTAAACAAATGAGAAAGTGTGAGAAAATGAGAGAAAATTTATGAATACATTAGCTTCGTTTTGATTTGTTCGGTTTGGCTCTTTTTATTACTTTTACTTTCTTTTTCTTTTTTTTCTTTTTCTTTTTTTTTTTTTTGAGATTTAGAGAGAAAAGAAAGAATGGAATAAAATAAGACAGCGCAACTTACACGCAGAATATTAAGGGGTTTTGTTTTTTTTATTATTATGTTATAAAATTAATATAGCATTTAAGTTTATTATTTTTATCTAATGTTTAGATTTTTTGGGTAAATATAAAAATAGTTATCTAACTATGTTTTTCGTTCTATTTCGGTTATCTAATTATTAACTTTTTCAATTTAGTCACTAAACTTTTCGAAATTAAATATTTTAATTATTCTGAGCTAATATGAGTTTTTTTATTGGTCTAGTAATAAAAGTAACCCTCAAATCACCCCACCTCGCCCCAAGATATTTACGAGATTACCCTCTATACATATTTAATGTTAATTAAATTTAAAAAATCCCTAAAATTTATCACTACTAGTACTATCCTATCACCTCTATACTAATTCCCTTTCACCCCTGTAAGGTTATTTCCCCAATTTTCTATCTTCTTAATTTAATAATTTATTAAAGGAAAATTTGTTCCTTCTTTTTTCTTCTACATTGTAATCTCAATATGTGTGTAAATATACATTAGTACACAACCACGTAGATAAATCA
Source organism: Gossypium stocksii (assembly GCA_020496765.1). NCBI lineage: Eukaryota > Viridiplantae > Streptophyta > Magnoliopsida > Malvales > Malvaceae > Gossypium > Gossypium stocksii. Next base: position 40,670,694 of record CM035630.1, on the reverse strand, counting down.
TTAAGCAAATCTAATAAAAAAATGGTATCAAAACCTTTCATTTTTTAAAAAGAAATTGCCCGGTTCAGCCCTGTTGGGATCATTAATTAGTCAATAGGTTATAAATGGCTAAAAAAAAATTTTAAATTTTTAGAGTTCGGACTAAATTAATAATGTTGTAAATGTTGATAGTCAAATTTATTGAATTTTTTTAGAATTAGAACTAAAATGAAAATTTTTGTTAACATTGAGGGCTAAATTTGTTGAATTTTTTTATATTTAGGATCAAACTGGTAACATGTGTAACAATCAGAGGGCTAATTTTGTTACTAGACCAACAAAAAAAGGTCCACATCAGCTCAGAGTGACTAAAATATTTAATTTTGAAAATTTTAGTGACTAATTCAAACATAATAATAATTGAGTGATCAAAATAGAACAAAAAGCATAATTGAGTGTGTAACAGCCCAATTTTTAGTGATGTCGAAACTGTAGTTTGAGGTCACTAAATCTAGAAAATAAGCTTATAAATTTTTTTATTTAATATTTACGAGCTAAATATGGTTTTTAAAATATTTTTGAAATAGTAATTTATGTTTTGTAAGGAATTATTAAGTCAAGTGATTTAGAAAAAGAGGCATCAAGACCTCGATTTAATAAACCATCCTGTAAATATTTTTATAAATATTTACGGAGTGTCATTAAGGTAGTATTAAATTTTCGTTAGAAAATTTTAACGTTTTGGTAGTCAATTAATTAAAAATGACTAAATTGAAAAAGGTGCAAAACTTGCTAAAGTAATTAAATAGCTTAATAATTAAATAAGGGAGGACTAAAAGGGCAAATGGACCCATTTTAAATGGCTGAGGTGGCATAGCCTAAAAAAATCAAAGATTTTATGTGATTAAGGACAAAATTGGAATTAAAAAAGTTTATATGGCCAAATGTGATTTTAATAGTTTCTAGACATTTTCTTCATCATTTTTTTGTCAAAAATAGCCATTGAAGAGTGTTTAAGCTAGTCTTTCCTGTTTTAGCTTCATGTAAGAATTCTTGCTTTTTCCTTGAAATTTTTATGTTTTTGAACTTTTACAACTAGGTCCAACTTACTATTTCATTAGTTTTTTATTTTGTTGAAAGTTTTGGAGGATACCATTGATAAGTTCATATGATTTTAGTTATTTGATGATGAAATTGAGATGTTAATGGATGTTTGAAGGTATTTTATCAAAGATTTTTGGGTGAAAACATGTTTTAGGGATTTAATTGAAAAGTGTTGAATTTAGGAAAAATTCTAAAATATCATAGAATTCATGGGCTATTATTGATATGTATGAGAATAATTTGGCTTGGAATAAGGATTAAATTGCATGAATTTCATTTTCCGAGCCTAGGGACGGAATCGTCATTTAGTAAAAGTATAGGGGCAAAATGGTAAGTTTGCCTAAGATGTGACTTGGATAGAATTGAATGTAATTGGTATTAAATTGATGATAAATTTACTCGTATAGATCCGGATAGATCGAAAACGGAGTTAGATCGTGGAAAAGAAAAAGTATCGGATCAGTAGACTACAACTCACGAACAATTATTTAGGTAAGTTCGTGTAACTAAATTTATATATTTACATGCTTGAATTGAATGTTATGTATGTCAAATATGTAATGGCTATGTCAAATATGTAATGGCTATGTATATAGAAATTGATTATATATCCAGAAAATACCCGATAAACATTAAGTTTCGTTTGAATGAATGAAACTCGATTGGATACAGGGTTCTGTTTCCCGAAATGGTAGAGATCTGCATATGTTGCAGACATACCATAGCTCAAAAGAGCGTCCCGTTATAAGCCCTCTCAAGCTTCTCGTTATAGTATTCTTGCAAGCTTCCTATTTATAGCTCTTTGGAGCCACTTGATTGGTTTTGATCCTACATATGTTGTGGATACAAATGCAGCTCTTTGTGAACGTCTTGTTATGCAATCGATTATGATCCTGCATATGTTGCAGACACAAATGCAGCTCTTCGTGAGCGTCCTATTATGCGATTGGTTGTAATTCTGCATATGTTGCGGATACCAACACAACTCTATATGAGCGTCTTGTTAGTACTCGCTTGAACTTCCCGTTATATAGCTATCTGATGCTTTCTGATTAACTTCTATTTAGAGCTTCTAGTTAAATGATCTCCGAAGCTACCCGATATAAGCTCTTTGTGAGCTTCCCTTTACCAAGCTCGGATAAGCTTCCCATTACATGGCTCAATGAGCTTCTCGTTATAGTGCTTGAGAGAGAGCTTTCTGATTTAGTGCTCTAATAAGTACTCTTGGACACAAATTGACGTATTTCTAATTTGTACACTTATGTGTACTACCCTCATATCCATCGAGGTTTCAAATGGGTTAACTGGTGGAATTCTAACATGAAGATAAGTGAAAATCAAAATGAAAACAATATTTGAAAAATACATGAAATGCAAGGAACCTAAAATTTGATGAGCTCATATTGTTATTGATATTTATATGAAATGAACAACTAACATGTTTGATGAGATTGTGTGCTTAGGCTATGACCAAATTGCTTGGATTGTATGTGTATGTTTGTTTATTGTACAAATGTATGGTAAGTTAACTTCCTGTTATACGGACTTACTAAACACTAAGTGCTTATTCTATTTCATTTTCTCTATTTTATAGTACTCGGAAGCTCGTAAAGCTTGGACATGGGCCAGAGCAACATCACACTATCCTTCAGCTTGTTTAGGGTACTAAATGGAAAACTTTATTTCGAATATAATGACGTGTATAGGTTAATTAACTTAGGTTGGTATATTAATGTTTTGGTTGTAAATAGTCATTGGAATGGCTTATGATACATGTGTTGTGATATAAATGCTTAATTTGGTATGAATGAGACTTGGGTTTGGCATGATTTAAACGTTTTGGATTAGCTTTTAGATGTGTTAAATATGCTTGTGTAGGTGGATGAGCAAATGGGTGAGAAATAAGGCTAGAAAATAGCATTATTTTGTCCACACGAGTAGACTACAGGCATGTATCTTAACCGTGTGTGACACACGGCCTGGTACATGGGCATGTGGTTTGACCGTGTGTCCCCTGCATCTTAAAATTTAGAAACAGAATGCTCAAAATTGGGCACACGGGCAGAAACACGAGTGTGTGTATCAGCCGTGTGTAACACATGGCCTAGAACACGGACGTGTGTCTTGGCCGTGTGAAACCTGCACCTAATTTTTGAAAACTAAATTGACCACACGGCCTAGCACACGGGCGTGTGACTTGGCCATGTAACCCCTACACTTAATTAAATTGCAAAATAGAGAGTTACATGGGTTAGGGACACGGGCGTATGCCCTACCTCATATGCCACACGGCCTGAGACACGGGCATGTCACTTGGCCATGTGGACTACATGGCCTGACCACACGGGCGTGTGACCTCTAAACCTAGGAAAAATTTTGGGATTTTACGAAAAATTCTCTAAGGTCCCGATTTAGTCCCAACTTGTTTCTAATGCTTAAATTGGGCCTCCAAAGTCCAATCAAGGGACGATATGATTAGTTTTGGATATGAATAGTAAATGACTTGAAGGATCTGTATTTGTTTTGTAAACTTCGGTAATGATTTGTAACCTTGTTCCGATGACAGATACGGGTTAGGGGTGTTACATTTATTAGTATCAGAGCTACAGTTTAGTCGATTCTTGGACTAACATGGAGAGGTACGAGTTTAGCTAACATGCCATTATATAATTTGTGATAATGTGATATCTCCTGACCATTTTAAACATGTTTTTCATAGAGTAATATCGTCCAATCGAGTTCAATCCGAGGAAGTTGAGAACCATGCTCAAGCTTCTGTTCAAAGAGAAGTATCCAGTAGTAGAAGGTCTGTATCTGAGGGCCAAGCTGGAGAGGCTAAAGAAGCCTTCTTTCAGATGATAAATAAATGGTTTACAAAATTTGTAAGAACAAATCTGGCTGTACAACAACCTCCCCCTCCTATTCCTCAACTGATTCATGATATGTCATAAGGTACAGAATTTGTTAGAACTGGTAAGCCTCCTGTTGATAAAATTCAAAAATATAAGATAGAAGAATTCTGAGCTACTGTTGATGATGATCCGGAAATGGCTGAATTTTGGTTAGAAAATACCATTAGAGTACTAGATGAATTATCTTGCATATATGCTAAATGTTTGAAATGTGTGGTGTCTCTGTTAAAAGACTTAGCTTATTAGTGGTGGAATACATTGATTTCTGTTATACCGAGGAAAAATGTTACATGAGAATTTTACCAAATAGAATTCAAAAAGAAGTACATTAGTCAGAGATTCCTTGATCAGAAAAAGAAAGAATTTTTAGAACTTAAACAGAGAAATATGACTGTGTTCGAGTATGGACCAGAATTTGTCAAATTAAGCAAGTATGCTAGAGAGTGTATTTCGACCGCGGTTGCAATGTGTAAACAGTTCAAAAAGGGCCTGAATGAAGACATAAAGCTATTAGTCGAGAACCTTGAATTAAAATAATTTGTCGTACTGGCTGAACGAGCACATAAAGCTGAAGAATTAAGTAAAGAAAAGAGACAAGTAGAGATAGAAGCCCGAACTCCGAGTAAAAGATTTATGGGAAAGTCACAATCATCCGCTTCAAAGAAATCGAAGAAATATCACGATCGTTCTACCATATTTGTGGGGTATTCTAGGAAAGATCGAAGTTCTCAACATTTTAATCCGAGATCTCTAGCTCCATCGGTAGCAAGCACTGGAAGTGCCGGATTTCCAAACCCAAATGCAATTATTGTAATAAATTTCATCTTGGTGAGTGTCGTGTGAAAAGCGAATCTAGTTTTAGATGTGGTTCTCTTGACCACTATCTTAAAGACTGCCTAGAAAGAATTGAAAAAGATACTGCTTAGACTTTGAGGCCAAGTAACCCTGTTACAAAAGGTAGACCACCTCGTAACCCTAGTAATGTGGGTGGTAGTTGGGGTACTACAAAAGATTCAACTGTCAAATCTGAAGCACGAGCAGCGGCAAGGACATATGCTATTCATACACATGAAGATGCCTCCGCACTTGATGTGATTACTAGTACTTTTTCTTTTCTTGGTATTGATATTACTGCCTTGATTGATCCTGGTTCAACACATTCATACATTTGCACAAATTTAGTATCTATTAAAAATTTACTTGTCGAGTCCACTGAATTTGTGGTTAAAGTCTCAAACCCCTTGGGCCAGTGTGTGATGGTTGATAAAATTTGTAAGAATTGTCTGTTAATGATATGAGATTATTGTTTCCCGGCTGATTTGATGTTGTTGCCATTTGATGAATTTGATATAATTCTGGGTATGGACTGGTTAACTCAACATGATGCAGTGTAAACAGAAGTATATTGTGTTAAAATGTTAGAATGGTGAGTTATTTCATGTTGAATCTGATAAACTGGATAGGTTATCTAATGTGATCTCAACAATATCAACACAGAAATATATCAGAAAAGGATATGATGCTTATCTTGCATATGTGTTGGACACTAAAGTATCTGAGTCAAAGGTTAAGTCAGTGGTAGTAGTTTGTGAGTTTCCTGATGTGTTTCCGGAGGAATTACCTAGTTTACCACCAATTAGAAAAGTAAAATTTTCTATAGATCTTGTTCCAGGAACAACATCGATATTCATAGCACCCTATAGAATGGCTCCTACTGAATTGAAATAGTTGATAGCACAATTGCAAGAATTAACTGATAGAGGCTTTGCTGGACCTAGTCATTCACATTGGGGTGCACTGGTTCTATTTATTAAGAAGAAAGATGGATCTTTGAGATTGTGTATCGACTACCGGCAGCTCAACAAAGTCACAATTAAGAACAAGTATACATTCCTCGAATTGTCGATCTATTTGATTAGTTGAAAGGTGCCACTGTATTTTCAAAGATTGATTTTCATTCTGGCTACTATCAACTACGGGTAAAAGAATCAGATGTCTTAAAAACAACTTTTAGAACTAGGTACAGGCACTATGAGTTTTTTGTGATGTCGTTCGGCTTAACAAATGCACCTGCAGTATTTATGGATCTGATAAACAGAATTTTCAAGCCATATTTAAATGAATTTGTAATGGTATTCTTCGATGATATTATGGTATATTCTCGAAATGATAATGAAGATGGTGATCATTTAAGAATTGTTATGCAAACTCTGCGTGAGAAAAAATTGTATGCCAAATTTAGTAAGTGTGAATTTTGGCTTCGGGAAGTTGGTTTTCTTAGACATATAGTATCCGCTTGAGTTGGTAGCTATTGTTTTTGCATTGAAAATTTGGTGACACTATTTGTTTGGTAAAAAATGTCACATATTCACTGATCATAAAAGCTTGAAATACTTGATGCTGCAAAAAGATTTGAGTTTGAGACAGCGCAGGTAGCTTGATTTGTTGAAAGATTATGATCTGATTATCGACTATCATCCGGAAAAGGTAAATGTGGTTGCAGATGCTTTAAGCAGAAAGTCACTATTTGCTTTGCGAGCAATGAATACTCAGTTGACTTTATCTGATGATGGTTCAATCATGGCTGAGTTAAAAGCTAAACCGGTATTTCTGCAGCAAATTTGTGAAGCTCAGAAAAATGATGATAAGTTACAAGCTAAATGGGTACAATGTGAGTCAAATTTTGATTTAGAATTTCAAATTGGGTCTAATGGTTGTCTGTTATTCAGAGGCAGAATATGTGTACCTAAAAATTCAGAACTTGTACAGAAGATTTTGAACGAAGCCCATAATGGTATTATGTCTGTTCATCCGGGGAGTAACAAAATGTATAATGATCTGAAAAAGATGTACTGGCGATCGAGAATGAAACGTGATAATTCTGAATTCGTATCTAGATGTTTGATATGTCAGCAAGTTAAAGTCGAACATCAAGTACCTTCAGGATTATTTCAGTCAGTTACAATACCGAAATGGAAATGAGAAAGAGTTACAATGGATTTGGTATTAGGGTTACCCTTCACTTCAAAAAAGAAAGATGTGATTTGGGTAATCATTGATTGTTTGACAAAGTCTACACACTTTATTCCGATACGAATGGATTTTTCTCTGGACAGATTAGCTAAATTATATGTTTCTGAGATTGTCAAACTACATGGATTGCCGGTCTCTATTATTTCAGATAAAGATCCTTGATTTACATCCCGATTTTGGAATAACCTGCAAGAAGCTCTGAGTACTTAATTGTATTTTAGCACTGCATTCCATCCTCAGACTGATGGACAATCCGAAAATGTTATATAGATTTTAGAAGTTATGCTTCGGTGTTGTGTGCTAGAATTTGAAGGTAACTGGGAAAAATATTTGTCTTTAGTTGAATTTGCTTATAATAACAGCTATCAGTCCAGCATTAAAATGGCACCGTATGAGGCTCTGTATGTTCGTAAATGTAGAACTTCATTGTATTGGACAAGGCTTAGTGAGAAAAAGATACACGGAGTTGACTTGATTTGTGAAATTGAAGAAAAGGTAAAGGTGATTTGGGATAGTTTGAAAGCCGCCTCTGATTATCAAAAGTCTTATGTCGATCTTAAACGAAAAGAAATAGAATTTTAGGTCGGCAACAAGGTATTCTTGAAAATATCACCTTGGAAGAAAGTTCTCCGTGTAACACCCTTAATCCGTATCTGTCGCTGGAGTAGGGTTACGAAGCATTATCGGACTTATAACATATTTCATCATACATTTCTCATAAATTTCTCATTCTAAATATAAAACATTTATACACATTCATATAGTCCCTAACATGAGCCTTCAATGGCTAAATCAAACATTTAAAACATTTTGGGACTAATCTAAGAACTTAGAAAAAATTTGAAAAAACATTGAAAATTTTCAAATACAAGGGACACATGCCCGTGTGGGCAGACACACGGCCACAAGACACGCCCATGTTACAGGCCGTGTGCACATTTGAAATGGGATCACATGGCCGTGTCTCAAACCATGTCCGACCCCGTGTAACTATTTGACTTGTGTCATACGACCAACCACATGCCCATGTGACTAGCCTATGTAACTCATTGACTTGCTTCCTTTAAAAACTACAGGGGACACATGGCCGTGTCACCTAACCGTGTGTCACATACGGTTGAGACACACACCCGTGTCTCTGCTCGTATAGACGAAAATAGGCTATTTTCTAAGCCACATTTCTCACCCAAACTTGCATCAACCTAAACACATCAATTGACACATAACATAGCATCAATAGGCATTCAAACCAATCTCAACCAAGCCTAAATCATGCTTTTTCAATACCAACAACGACAAGGCATAAAAATATCACAATTAGCCATTCAATTTCATTCCTATTTCACATCCAAAATCACCTAAATGATCAAACTTACTTAATAGACTTGTGCCTAATCAGCATGCATTCTATATCTCTAAATTTAACCATATGGTATTCAAAATACCAATTCACATCAAGCATTTACATAGGAATTTTAAACCACATAACAAAAAGGCCATTTACATATATATATATATATATATACATTATCAAGTATACCAAAACAAGCCAAATCACATGGCTAAACATATAACATTTACATATATCATTTACAAGCCAATCCAATTGGCTATACACATCACAAACATATAGACCATATTATCCACAACACATATACATGCCATATAACCAAGTACACAAGTTCAAAAGTACCAAAATAATAGTTGGATAGTGTGATGAGATCTTCGATGACTTCCAAACAGAGCGAGCTTCTGAGTCACTATAAAACATGGAAAAGCAAACAAAGTAAGTTATGAAGCTTAGTAAGCTCGTAAGGCTAACAAGTGCAATATATCAATTCATTTGCAATTTAAAGAAGTATAAGTAAATGTAAATAAACTTCATTCAATCTAACAAATAGCACATCGCCATAACCATATGAATCATATTTGAATTCATCATTTAACACTTACTCATCATATAAATTCATCAACTATCACTTACTTGTCGAACTTATTACAAGTACCTGAACTGATTCGTATCTTTCCTTATATCTTCGTACTATCATCTTTACCTATTGAATCATTCAGAATAATATCGGATACTCGGGTATCGCACACTAAGTGCCATATATGTGGTTAAACCACCTCTATCACATCTCATATACATGCTCACTCTCAAGCTATCATTGGGTCTGTTCACACAAGCTGTCGGTCAAGACGTAGCTACATAGTGCTGCTCACACAAGCTATCGAGTAACCACAATACATGCCAGTAAACTCAACCACCGGTAGGACGTACAGGACTAGCACCCAAATCACATAATCACTGTAACCCCTAATGACATGTCATTTTGTATCCTATCTATTCCTAAGGTTCAAACAGGAACTATTTTCAGTCGATGCCTCGTAGATAACTTTTACAATGTCATTTTATCACAATTACTCAATTTAAACATTTAAACACTTATAATATAAAGCTTTTAAACATATGAACTTACCTTGAATGTATACGGATAAAAATCGAGTTATCAATCCAATACTTTGTTTTTCCCCAGATCTAATTTTGATATTTACTTTTCTTCATCTATACATAATCAAATTTAACTTATTAGCCCAAAATACATATTTTGTAAGTTTACACATTTACCCCTAAACTTTTAACCTCTTTACAATTTAGTCCTTATCTCATAAAAATACAATTTCAAGCAATTCAACCTACACCCATGCTAGTCGAATTTCATATACGCTTATATCAGCCATATTTTTCATTTATTCACACATTTAACCACATAATTTTTATATTTCTCAATTTAATCCCTAATTGACATTTTTACTAAAAATCACTTAACAAATGTTGTTTAACTAACAACAAAGATTCATTTTCCATCATCAAATATCACAATACTCACATGTTCATCAATGGTAAAACCCTAAAATTTTAACAGTTTCACAAATTAGTCCCTGGGCTAGCTAGATTAAGTTACAATGACCTCAAAAACATAAAAATCATTAAAAATCGAGTCAAAAATCACTTACATGCATACACCCAAGCTTGCCGAACTCAAGAACCCTAAAATGGTGTTTTTCTTCCCTTCAATTTCGGCAAGAAGATGAATGAACAAGAAATTTTGGCTTTATTTTACCTATTTTAATTATTTAGTTATTAAATTACTTATATAACCTTACTTAGTCACATTAATGATGTCCAAACTTGTCCACTACCTTAATTGATAGTCTATTTACCACATAAGGACCTCCACTTTAAGGTTCCATAACTATTAGACACCTTTAGCTTATGGAACACAGCTTTTACATTTTACGCGATTTAGTCATTTTTCACAAATTAAGCATGCAAACAATAAAATTTTTTAACAAAATTTTCACACAATCATACTATCATGCTATAGACCTTAAAATAATATTAAAATAAATTTTTTGACCTCGTATTTGTGGTTCCAAAACTACTATTCTGATTTCTCTAAAAACGAGCCATTACACTCCGTTTGGCCGTAAAGGAAAACTGAGTCCACGATTTATTGGGCCTTATGAAATCATTGAGAGAATTGGACCCGTTACATACCGATTGGCATTACTGCCAAAGCTTGACCGAATTCATAATATTTTTCATGTGTCAATGTTACGACGGTATTGGTCAGACACTTCACATATTATTTCTTCGATAGAAGTTGAGATTCAGCCCCATATGACTTACAGAGAATAACCGATTAGAATTCTGGCACGAGAAACAAAAGAGTTAAGAAATAAAAACGTAGTTCTAGTGAAAGTCCTTCGGCAACGACATGGAATAGAATAGGCTACCTGGGAACCAGAGGAAACAATGAAGAAACAATACCTGAACCTTTTTACTGGTAAGATTTTCGAGGAAAAAAATTCTTAAAGGGGAGAGTTATAATAGCCCGATTTTCAGTGATATCGGAAATAGTGGTTCGAAGCCATTAAATCATGCAAATAAGCTCATAAATTTTATTATTTAATATTTACGAGCTAAATGTGATTTTTAAAAGATTTTTGAAACAGTAATTTATATAAGGAATTATTAAGTTAAGTGATTTAAGAAAAGAGGCATCGAGACCTCAATTTTATAAATCGAGCCGTAAATATTTTTATAAATATTTACGAAGTGTCATTAAGGTAGTATTAAAATTTTGTTAGAAAATTTTAACGTTTCGGTAGTCAATTAATTAAAAAGGACTAAATTAAAAAAGGTGAAAAACTTGCTAAAGTGATTAAATAACTTAATAATTAAATAAGGGATGACTAAAAGCGCAAATGGACCCATTTTAAATGGCTGAGGTGGCATAGCCTAAAAAAAATCAAAGATTTTATGTGATTAAGGACAAAATTGGAATTAAAAAAAGTTTATATGACCAAATGTAATTTTAATAGTTTCTAGACATTTCATCATTTTTTTGTCAAAAATAGCCATTGAAGAGGGTTTAAGCTGGTCTTTCCTATTTTAGCTTCATGTAAGTTTAATTCTTGCTTTTTCCTTGAAATTTTTATGTTTTTGAACTTTTACAACTAGGTCCAACTTACTATTTCATTAGTTTTTGATTTTTTTGAAAGTTTTGGAGGATACCATTGATAAGTTCATATGATTTTAGTTATTTGATGATGAAATTGAAATGTTAATGGAGTTTAAAGGTATTTTATCAAAGATCGAAAAATTACTCGTATAGATCCGGATAGATCGAAAACGGAGTTAAATCGTGGAAAGGAAAAAGTATCGGATTAGTAGACTACAACTCACGAACAATTATTTAGGTAAGTTCGTGTAACTAAATTTAAATACTTACATGCTTGAATTGAATGTTATGTATGTGAAATATGTAATTGTTATGTATATAGAAATTGATTATATATCCAAAAAATACTCGATAAACATTAAGTTTCATTTGAATGAATGAAACTCAATTGGATACAGGGTTCTGTTTCCCGAAATGGTAGAGATCTGCATATGTTACAGGCATACCATAGCTCAAAAGAGCGTCCCGTTATAAACCCCATCAAGCTTCCCGTTATAGTGTTCTTGCGAGCTTCTTATTTATAGCTCTTTGGAGCCACTTGATCGGTTGTGATCCTACATATGTTGCGGACACAAATAGAGCTCTTTGTGAGCGTCCTGTTATGCAATCGGTTACGATCCTGCATATGTTGCAGACACAAATGCAGCTATTCGTGAGTGTTCTGTTATGCGATTGGTTGTGATCTTGCATATGTTGCGGATACCAACACAACTCTATATGAACGTCCTGTTAGTGCTCGCTTGAACTTCCCATTATATAGCTATCTGGTACTTTCTGATTAACTTCTATTTAGAGCTTCCCGTTAAATGCTCTACGAAGCTACCCGATATAGGCTCTTTGTGAGCTTCCCGTTACCAAGCCCAGATAAGCTTCCTATTACATGGCTCAATGAGCTTTCCGTTATAGTGCTTGAGAGAGAGCTTTCTGATTTAGTGCTCTAATGGGTACTCTCAAACACGAATTGATGAATTTCTGATTTATACACTTATGTGTACTACCCTCATATCCATCAAGGTTTCAAATGATTTAACGGGTGAAATTCTGACATGAAGATAAGTGAAAATCAAAATGAAAGTAATATTTGAAAAATACATGAAATGCAAGGAACCTGAAATTGGATGAGCTCATCTTTGTTATTGATATTTATATGAAATGAACGACTAACATGTTAGATGAGATGGTGTGCTTAGGCTATGGCCAAATTGCTTGGATTGTATGTGTATGTTTGCTTATTGTACAAATGTATGGTAAGTTAACTTCTTGTTATATAGACTTACTAAACACTAAGTGCTTACTCTATTTCATTTTCTCTGTTTTATAGTACTTAGAAGCTCGTAAAGCTTGGACGTGGGCTGAAGCAACATCACACTATCCTTCAGCTTGTTTAGGGTACTAAATGGCAAACTTTATTTTGAATATAGTGACATGTATAGGTTAATTAACTTCGGTTGGTATATTAATGTTTTCGTTGTAAATAGTCACTGGAATGGCTTATGATACATGTGTTTTGATATAAATGCTTAATTTGGTATGAATGAGACTTGAGTTTTTCATGATTTAAATGCTTTGGATTGGTTTTTGGATGTGTTCAATATGCTTGCGTAGGTGGATGAGTAAATGGGTGAGAAATAGGGCTACAAAATGACCTTATTTTGTCCATACGGGTAGACACACGGGCGCGTGTCTTGATCGTGTGTGACACATGGCTTGACACATGCGCATGTGGTTTTTCCATGCGTCCCCTGCATATTAAAATTTAGAAATAGAATGCTCAAAATTGGGCACACGAGTAGAGACACGGGCGTGTGTATCAACCGTGTGTAACAAATGGCCTAAAACACCGGCATGTGTCTTGGCCGTGTGAAACCTGCCCCTAATTTTTGAAAATTAAATTGACCACACGGTGTAGCACACGTGTGTGTGACTTGGCCATATGACCCCTACACTTAATTAAGTTGCAAAACAAAGAATTACACGGGTTAGGGACACAGGCGTGTGCCCTACCTCATATGTCACATGGCCTGAGGCATGGGCATGTCACTTCACACGGCCTGACCACATGGGCGTATAACCCCTGAACCTAGGAAAAATTTTGGGATTTTGCGAAAAATTCTCTAAGGCCCTGATTTAGTCCATGCTTGTTTCTAATGCTTAAATTGGGCCTCAAGGGTCCAATCAAGGGACGATATGATTAGTTTCAGATACGAATAGTAAATGACTGTAATTATCTATATTTATTCTGTAAACTCTGATAATGCTTTGTAACCCTTTTTCGGCGACAGATACAGGTTAGGGCCATTACAGATTGACCCTTTTGTAGTTTACCATTTTATTTTCCATAAACAAACTCCCAAATTTGGAGAGTAGATTCAGTAAGCTTATAACATGGGAGGAGCAACTTAAATCAATGTCGGTTCTACACCAGTTCTAGTTGTTTTGGTTGGTGTGTATCGTTCCAGTAATAAATCAGTGCAATTAGCTCTTTTGTTCGCATCAGCTAAAATTTCTACCCGTATCAATCACACCAGTCCTATTTTACCTAATTTCAATCACACTGGCGGAAATATTGTGCATTGGCTAGTCGCTGGTGTAAGGGGTGTATTCGGTTCGGTTCAATTTTTGTCTAAAAATTGAACCAAATCACTCTATTCGATTTTCAATCATATGGAATAAAATTCAAAATATCTAAAATCAATAATTGCGGTTTGGTTCAGTTCGGCGGTGTTTAGTAAATTTGGACTTTTTCAAAAAAGAAATAATATCACCTTGTTTTGAGCCCTAAAAAATCTAATATTGCAATTCGTAATTTATACATTCTCTAGATTCATTTATACATTTATAAAATGAATTAAATAATTAAATTAATATCATATTCGTCCACAAGAGCATTTGAAAAATCATTTTAAGTTGAGCTATTAAGTTGATAAATCATTCCAAATTGTTAAAAGGAAAGTTAATGCATAAATTGTTCACATACCTAATGTTTTGTTGTGTTATTTCCTTTAATTAGTTTAATTTTTTTGGTAAAAAAGAAAAATAAACTAATTTTTTGGGGATCTACCCAATTAAGCAACGAACAAGTAAAAAATAGCGAAAGAAATTGAAAAATTGAACACACAAATTTAATGTAGAAAAACCTGTCCAAAGAGGATAAAAAACCACGGGCAAAGATAATTTTACTATAATGGCAAAAGAACGAAGAATACAAAAGATGCAGATAAAACTAAACCCCGAAACCCAAAAAACAACGAACCCTCCAAACATAAACACAAAATTCTCCAAAAGTGTTATAAGTTCTAATCTTTTTAATGAGAGTGTTTTCTATGTTGTAAAATAGCCAATTTATAGGTTAATTTCGTAGGTCAAATAAATTATACTAATAAATGATAAATATATATTATACTAATAAATATTAAATCTTTTAGAAAGAAAATATATTTTATTTAACTTGACTTGCAAGTAATCTCTTATTTTATTTAACAGTAATTTGAGTCACACAACTCTAACAAGTTTACATCTCAATTGTTTCTACCAGACATCTACTTTCATCGGCCTGTTGCTAATGATAGAGATCATGCCATACGCCAATATGTTCTGCCTCTTTTCAATGAACTTAATCCATGAATTGTGAGACCCGAAATTGAGGCACCATAATTTAAATTAAAGAAAATAATGTTCTAGATGTTGCAAACTGTGGGCTAATTTAGTGGAATGCCTGCTAAAGATCCACATTTGCATCTTCGCTTATTTATGAAAGTAAGCGACTCCTTCAAATTAGCCGGAGTGACCGAATATGCTTTATGATTTAAGTTGTTCCTATACTCATTAAAGGATAGAGCACGAGCATGATTGAATTCTTTACTGTTTGACTCGGTAACCACATGGCAAGAATTGGCTAAACGATTCTTGATGAAATATTTTCCTTCTAGTAAGAATGCCAAACTTCGAAATGAGATCACTACATTTCAATAACTTGATGATGAATCTCTGTGTGAGGCATGTGAGCTGTTTAAAAAGTTATTGCGAAAGTGCCCTCACCATGGTATTCCACAATGCATTTAGTTGAAGACTTTCTACAATGGTCTTAATACATATTCAAGAATGGTGGTAGACATTTCAGCTAATAGAGATCTTCTTTCTAAGTCCTACAGTGAAGCTTACGAAGTGGCCAACAAATCAAACAGCCATAGAAAGAAGAGTGATAGGAGTACATGAAATTGATGCACTTATTTCTTTGGCACTTCAAGTATTTTCTATGTCTACTATGCTTAAGAACATAATTGCTAATAGTTTCAATGGTAATCTAATAGGACAACATCTGAGTTAATTTGAGAACATTTCATGTGTGTATTATGGAAACAGTCATGTATTCAAACATTGCCTATCAAATCCATAATCCATCTATTGCATGGGAAACCAAAATCAGAATAGGAGCGGCCCAGGTTCGCAGTCAAATTTCTACAACTTTTACAGCAAAATCATCCAAATTTCTCATAAAGTAATTAAGGGTCTGGTCCTAGAAACTCTTCCCACTTGAATCATTCACCAGGATTTTTTCAACAAGATTAGAAACCTTCACAAGCCAAATCTTCCTATAATCTGGAGAATTTATTGAAAGCATATATGAAAAAGAATGATGCAACTCTTAGAAATTTAGAGAATCAAATAGGACAGCTGGCCAACGAACTTCAAAGAAGACCCTAAGGTGCTTTGCCAAGTGACATTGAAAATTTAAGAAGTATAAGCAAAGAGCATTACAAAGTTGTCACATTGAGAAGTGGAAAGACATTGGAACTCAGAGTTGTTAAGGTTGAATATGAGCCTATTATTGCTTAGAAAAAAGAGGAAAATCAATTGAATATTGAAATTCCCATTTATAGAAGTCGAATTTCGCGATTTCTAATAAAAGGTTGCTAAAAACAAATTAGTCCTGAAAGTTCAACACCTACGACAACTGCAGAAGCATTACCACAAAAAAGCTATCTGGTTAAAGACCTCCTTATCCTCAAAGATTCCAGAAGCAGAAACAAGAGGTTCAATTTAAGAACTTCTTAGACGTGCTTAAACAACTACATATCAACATCCATCTTGTGGAAGCTTTGGAGCAAATGTCGAATTATGTCAAATTCATGAAGGACATACTTTTTAAGAAGAGAATGTTGGGGGAATTTGAGACAGTGACATTGACAAAGGAATGCAACGCATTCTTGCAAAACAAACTGCCCCCAAAAATGAAAGATCCAGGGAGTTGCACCATTCTAGGCAACATTGGAGACTTTTATTGTGGAATGATATTATATGATTTGGGAGCAAGTCTCAATTTGATGTCCATGCCTGTGTCTAAGCGATTGGGTATCGGTGAGGTTAGACCAATGACGGTTACACTTCAATTGGTAGACAAATTATTAACCCATCCGAAAGGGAAGATTGAAGATGTACTGGTACGTGTGGATAAATTTATTTTTCATTTAACTTTATTATTTTGGATTTTGAAGCAAATAAAGAAGTCCCTATCATCTTGGAAAGGTCGTTCTTGGCAAATTGTAGAACATTAATCAATGTCTAGAAAGGGGAACTCACCATGCGAGTTCAAGATAATTAGGTAAGCTTTAATGTTTTCAAAGCCATGATATTTCCTTATGTAGGTGAAGAATTTTTTGCTATGACCGATATAGAGTCATTAGTCCTTACAGATGACCTGTTGGAACAAATTTTAGCATCCGACTTGCCAAGTGACGATGAAGATGATGAAGTCCTAGCTGTGATAGAAGCCAAGCTGAAGGGATTCACTTCACAAACTCGATTTGAATCATTAGAGTTAGCATCTCACGAGTACACACAACCAAAGACGTTGATTGAAGAACCAACCAAGTTGGGTTTAAAGGTATTACCATCATATTTTAAATATGCTTATTTAGGTAACTCTTCTACTTTACTTATGATCATTTCAGCCGAGTTGATTGAAACTCAAGAAGAACAATTTCTTGAGGTTCTGAAGAAATTCAAAAGGGAAATTGGGTAGGCTTTAGCAGATATTTGAGGCATTAGCCATTCTCTCTACATGCATAAAATCCTATTAGAAGATGACAAAAAGGGAACAGTTGATGGACAAAGAAGGCTAAACTGATAATGGAAGAAGTGGTTAATAAGGAAATCGTCAAATGGTTAGATGTAGGGATTATTTATCCCATCACTGACAGTTCCTAGTTAAGTCCGGTCCAGTGTGCCAAAGAAAGGAGGCACTATAGTTGTGGAGAATGAAAACAATGAGCTAATCCCGATAACAACAATTATAGGCTAGCAAATTTGTATAAATTACAAAAAGTTAAATAAAGCAACTCAGAAGGGCCATTTTTTGTTACTATTCTTAGATCAAATGTTAGACAGACTTGCAGGGCGAGACTACTATTGTTTCTTAGACGGATATTCGGGGTACAACTAGAGAATTGTAGATTCGAAAGATCAGCATAAAACCAGTTTCACTTACTCGTATGGTACGTTTGCTTTTCGGCAAATGCCTTTTGATTTGTGCAATGTACTTGCGACTTTTCAAAGATGAATGGTGGCTATTTACTAACATGGTTAAAAAATTTTGGAAGTATTTATGGATGACTTGTCAGTGTTCAGGGATTCTTATGATGGTTGCTTAGATAATTTGGCCAAAGTACTGAAATAAGGCGAAGAAACAAACCTTGTCCTCAATTGGAAGAAATGTCATTTCATGGTAAGGAAATGTATCATTTTAGGGCATAAAATAACAAGAGAACGAATAAAAGTTGACAAGGAAAAAATAAATGTTATCAAGAAGCTCCTTCCACCTATATGTGTAAAAGGCATTAGGAGTTTTTTGGGACATGCTGAGTTCTATTAGAGGTTCATCAATGACTTTCTAAAATCTCCAAACTTCTATCCAAACTGTTGGATAAAGATACAACATTCAACTTTGATGAGGAGTGTTTGAAAGCTTTTGACGATTTAAAAAGCCGGTTAACCTCAACATCTATTATTATTACATCAGATTGGAGTTCTTCTTTTGAGTTGATATGTGATGCAAGCAACTTCCTAGTAGAAGTTGTGATGGGGCAACGAAGGAACAAAATTTTTCATTCCATCTATTATGCAGGTCAAACCTTGGTAAGAGCATAGTTAAACTATAAGGTAACATAAAAAGAGTTACTTGCTATTGTATTTGCCTTTGATAAATTTTGTTTTTATCTTGTACGGGTTAAGGTGATAGTTTATACTGATCACTCGACCATTAAATATTTACTCACAAAAAAAGATGCTAAGCTAAAATTAATTCGATAGATACTCTTACTCCAATAATTTAATCTTGAAATTCAGGATAGAAAATGGGTGGAAAACTAGGTGGCAAATCATTTGTCAAGGTTGGAGCAGCAAGAGGAAACTCACTCATTTGTTCTTAATAATGAATATTTCCCGAATGAACACATCTTTGAGGTAAGTCATACATATAAAATTTTGTAGTTTGCTAACTTTGATAACTTTTTGGCCAGTGGACTAATGCCGCTCGAGATGACATACCAACAAAGGAAGAAATTCCTACATGATGTATGGTTCTATTTTTGGGAGGAATTATATTTGTTCAAGCGGTGTGTAGGTCAAATAATTAAAAGGCGTGTGGCTAAAAGTAAGGTACGCGATATCTTTTACCATTGTCATTCGTCTTCATGTGGGGGACAATTTCGGGGATCACATAGTGCAGCTCAGGTATTACAAGTCAGGTTCTTTTGGCCCACTTATTTAAAGATGCACATGCCTATGTGAGGAATTTTGATCAGTGCCAACGAGTTGGAAATATTTCAAGGAGAAATGAGATGCCTTTGAATAACATCCTTGAAGTTGAATTGTTTGACGCGTGGGGTATTGATTTTTTTGGTCCATTTCCTTTATCATACGGTAATATGTACATTTTGGTGGCTGTTGATTACACGTTGAAATGGGTAGAGGCTGAGGCATATAAGACGAATGATTCCAAGGTGGCCATGCATTTCCTGCATAAGCACATATTTGCTAGGTTCAGGACTTCAAGGGTTATAATTAGCGATGAGGGATCTCAATTTGTGAATAAGTGGCTGAAGTGGTTACTTGATAAGTATGATGTGAAGCACAAGGTTGCTACGGCTTACCACCCACAAACGAATGGGTAAGTTGAGCCGACAAATAGAGAAATAAAAGGCATACTAGAAAAAGTGGTATGTTTGAATCACAGAGATTGATCCAGGAAACTTGATGATGCTTTATGAGCTTATCGAACAACATTCAAAACTCCTTTAAGGATGTTGCCCTATCAATTAATGTTCGAAAAAGCTTACCACCTACTATTGGAGCTTGAGCATAAAGCTTATTGGGCTTTCAAGCAACTCAATCTAGATCTGGAACATGTTAGGGAAAAACGGATGTTACAACTTAATGAATTGGAAAAATCAAGAATGTTTTCCTGCAGAAATGCCAATATATTCAAAGAAAGAACAAAAAAAAAAAAAAATGACATGACAAACACATCCAATTAGCATTGCTCCAAGACTAATAAAGGCAATGCTAAAAGACTACCTCAACAAATTGCATCTCCCCTTGGAAATTGAAAACCATCCACAAATTAACCTTGGCGCTTTCAACTTTTCTCTGCTTAAATTTATGAATTCACATTTTCACATAGAAAGATGAAGAGTGAATGAGTTTTGCAGAAAAAGTGAGAAAACAATGACTGTTTTTTTTTTTAATTTTATATTTATGCTTGAAAAATTATAAACTTTTGAAACGTATATTGGTAAGAAAAAAAAAGTTAAGTTATTCCTTATCTCCATCACATTGCTGTTATAGGGGGAGGCACTCGATTCATATTTAGTATTTTTAATAAACAGAATTGAGATGGTATTCCGTTGAATTGCTCACACTATTGGTTTACTGTTCAACTGTGAACAAGGGAAATCCTTATTCCATTTCCTCAACCAAACATAATGTTAGTCTTAATTTATAAACTACAAGTGAGAAAATTTTATTAGTATACTACTAAAAATTTTATCGCATACTACTAAAAATTTTATCGCATGTGTATGTATATGAAAATAATGTATTTTGAATATAAGTATGTATTTAAAAATAACATATAATAAATAATGAAGTTTTATTTTGAGACTAATAACAATACATGAAATTTGTAGAAAATTAAAATAAAAAATTAATTTAAATTGCAAGTAAAAAGAAATTTAAATAGGTAAATACATTAATTAAGAATATTAAATGCATTCCAATTTTTTATCATAGTATTTTCATTTTTATTGAGTTGATATTGTATTAACTTTTGACATCAACTTAATCAATGACATTATCAATATATATATATATATATATATATATAAAATTTGTCGAGTTATTATTATTTGAATGATCGAGTTATTGTCAAATTGATTTGTAATACTAACTTAGTCATACACTAAAATAATAAAATAGATAGATATTGGATAAAACAATTTGTGTTATGATATTTAAAGTTATGGTTAAAGTGGTAGATAAAAATTGGTAAAAAAAAAACTCCTACAGATGCTGCTAGAATGAATTTAAATCTCAACATTAGTAACTTTTAAAAATTAAGAAAAAGATAAAAGTGCAGACATAATAATATAACTTATTTAAAATATGTAAGGTTATATTAGTAATTTCATTGACTGAATTTGTATTGAGTTAATTTGTGATATTGATTCAGTCACGTGCTTAAATAATAGTATAAATTATTTAATATTATTAAATGGTAAAGATAATTTGAATTAAAAATAATATAAGGATAAATAAAAAAAGAAAAGGAGAAAAAGAAAAAGAGAAGATAGAAAGCTTAAAAGTCGCAGAATCTTCAATATTTCTTTTTTGCAATAAATTTGTTCCTATTATTACTAAAAAGTAATTACCCAGATTATTCTCAATAGATACATAGCTTAAGGAGAGTTCGACTTACACGTACTAACTCAATTTCCACCTTCCTCGTTAAGATCCTCCAAATTACGTTTTCGATAACAAAATTATTTATTCAAATTTGGTTTCATACGAATGGCTAATACTTGGAAAGAACTCTATTACCATTCGCAGAATACACATTTTTTAGAATTTGTACAACTTATTATTTTTTTAAAAAAAATTAATTTAAAACTTTTGATGTTTTAAAGACTCTTTATTTTTTTTCATAATCTTGGAAATTCTTTTTATAAAATTTAAAGATTTTATTATTGAAAATAATAAAAACTTTTATTATTATTATTATTATTATTATTTAAAAAATCAAGCACTTCTACAAAGAGATGGTTCGATTATGCCATTTTTATAATTACTCCATCAGTAGACTAAGACTGCAAAATCGAAATTAGTACAAATGCTCAATGTCTTGTGCGGGATTAAAATTAAAATTTCATTAAAATACAATCACCTTTGGCACATTTAAACTAATAAATATTCCGACTAATTAAGGGTGAAATAAATGTTTAAAGAATCAATTGAAAGATACTGGAAAATCGTAGAGGATAGTTGAACACACGAATAATTTACTCGAACTAAACTGAATTAACTCAGCTATTATTTATATACTTATAGTTTCTCATATTTTTACTCTTCATGTTCTTTATTTTTCTTCAAGTACTAGTGTTCAGCACATGTCTAATGTATATCCATATCAAACACGTATACACATTCGAGTCTGAATAACATAGACTTGTACTTTAAGATTGAAGTAATCTACTCTGTATTAATCTAACAAGCAGCATGGCAACGACCACAGGAAACAGATTAGTTTAAGAAACCTTAAGTTATTATTTGCAACCACTCAACCAATTCAACATTGAGAACTGAGGACACAAAATTGCAGCAAGTATTTGCGTTAGACTAGAATTAGTATTCAGGCAGGCATCCCAATGTACAATGAGCTAACCTTGATGAGTTCTCAACTCGGAGGACTGCCCTCTGCTTTGCCTTGATAGACAGATTCTAAGCACTCCTTAGCCCTATGAACTTTTGACTGAAGGTAGAAGCTCCCATTCTTGGCATTCTTCTCAAATAAAATTTCATACTTCTGCGATTAAGTAATGGGAGAAGTTCAAAACTTGCTCGAGATGAACATAACAGAAAATGTTAAGAAAAGAGATACACAAACTAGCCTTTAATATCTCCTCCCAAGCAGTCTCCTCGCTTACACCAAGAATCAGCCTGGCCTCTTGCTCAGTCATGACTTTCCCACCTCTACGGACTGCGTTTTGTAGTGTCTCATGGGTAACACCAGATTTGGCGGCATCTACAACAAACTTACTATTCAGAAGATTGATGCATATAAAGCAAACACGAGAGTAAACAAGCTTACTGTTATTTGTTAAAATTAACAATAGAATGGTGATCCTAAACCAATTTTCCTCATGGGACTTCTTTAACGAAGACACCACCGTGAGCAAATCAACATCAAAGACAATTAGCTCACTAGTGTTAAGTGGTGTTATCCCACATATGTTAAATAAGGTTTCCTGTGGACTCATATTAAAGTTGAGTCCCTTCACCTATTGACCACTAGTTTTACAATGGATGTTTTACTTGGGATCAGAGTCCCAGGTATGTTCTGTTGTTATTGCCCAACCCCATGTGAGGTTGACAAGCCCTAGCGAGGTTGTCATCTTATCTTTCTAAGCTTCTATTTTGCACATTTTACTAGTTGATCCCTGTCTCTTTACACTACCGTGACCTCAAAACTCTATTATTGCAAGAGCCACAACTGCTGCAACCTCAATATAAAAGGCACTACGGTTGAAGAAACTAGAAAGTCCATTTGCACTACACAATACAACAGCAACAAGCAAGCAGCAACAGCAAACAAACCCTTTTCACAATAAGCAGAGTCTGCTTGGATGATTATACCATACAATTGCTCCATTTTTAAAAGCAAGCTCCTAATATTCAAGCAAAGTTAACATTATGTACATGGAATAATAGTACTGCAGTAAAGAACTAACTTGAAAGTGCTTGACGGTATGCCTGAACAACGGCCCGAGCCAATATACCTGAGCCCATTACAATTAAGTTGGCAAGAATCTTTGCAGCCTACATTTAAAGATATACGGATAAGCAAAGAAGAATGAAAATGCAAAGGAAAAAAAACCTAAAAAGAAAATGTAATGTTTTAACTATTTTACACTCACCCATTGCAACATTCTCTCTTCCCTGAATAGTTTTATCAAGCAAGAAGACAGTATTTCAAATCCCAGAATTATTAAAATCAAGACACCAGACAACACTTAAATAGAACCAGAACACAGAGAAAGAACCACAAGACAGCTCAATAAAGCTTACTGCAAACTTCCTAAAACCTTGTTTAGAATTTAATTTTATCTGGAACTGATTCTTTCAATTGAAAGTTGCATGTCTGTGGTTCAATGTAAGATATTGTTACCTCTATTTTGTCCTTCGATCACTTTCAGGTTGAACACATTCGTGACTTGCATCACCTATAATTTAAGAAATATCACTGCTATAACTAGCAATAAACTTGTATCGCTTGATAGAATAAATGATGCTACCCTAATCATTCTAACAACAACTCACTTTAATGCCCGATTTGCTGGTTTGGGAAAACTAAGCATTAAATCTATTTAAAACCTAATTAACTAGACTCATTTGGGAATTGGGATCCATTTGGATTCTTAAAAATAAAATGAATATAGAGTCCAAAACTAAGGAAGCTGATGCCTGTGACAAACTATAGCAAACAAAAACAGTTACACCCTATAACATCAAAATTAAGAAAAGAAACATAGATAGAGACATTGAAGCAAGAAGTGACATACACAACAAGCAAAACCACTCAAGTTTCGGGTTTTAAGAGCACTAAAAACTAAGCTCCAACCTTAGTAGATCTAAGAGAGCAAAAGAAACACTTGTATTACAAAAGCTATTTGGCCTCAGCTTGAAAAAACTTGAATTCAGCCTGAACAAATTTCGAGCTAGTGAAAGAGCTGAATTTGAGTATTTGACTCAAGTAGTTTAAGAGCTTAATTGAGCTTTTTCTTTTTAATTACTATTAAATGTTTCAAATCGAATCCAAACTTGAGTAAAGAAACTGAGTTTATATTTCATTTTAATTGAGTAAGCTCATCCAGTTCGACTATTATCTTAAATTGCTTCAGCTATAAAAGCAAAATTCAATCAAACTCAAGTTGAGCTTCGAGCCTTGCATTTCAGATCGAGTTTCGAATGATTTGAGCTCGACTACACCCTATAAACTGACCTACTCTTTCGGATTACATTACTCGCTTGCAAAATCAAAAACCGAAATTCATATTGATACCAAAAGAGAGCAAAAAGTTGAACCAGATCATTTTAACTTGAAACAAGATTATGTCCAAAACAGTAACATCCGTAACTTCTGTAGCAGATTATCAGGAAATTACTAACCAAGTTATTGTTGCATCACGAATCTGAATTACCTAAAAGTTTACAAGCAAACTAAAAAAATCCAAAAAAAAATTCAGAAAGAGCATTTTTAACATTCTGTTCCATTATAATTGTCTGTATTTAACAATAATTCATCGAAATGAAATACAAAAAGAGAAGAAAAATCATGCAACTGATTCATTAGACCAAATATTAGAGAAGGGTAATAGAGAAACGTACCATAATGGATCGAAATTCGAGCTAATCAATGATTTATATGAGCAAAAGGTTCTTTTTACCCCGAAGAAAAAGGGGAAAACAAAATTGATTTCTATCGGAAGAAAATTTAGAGAAAGGGATAAACGAAGAAGGAAAATTCAAGAAAGCGAAGCAGTCTTTTTCGGGGGTCTTTTTTTTTTTAAGAAAAATTATGCTACTCTCATACCTTCTACGGAACTTGGAATTGTTAGATTCTTTCCTTTTTTTTTAATGATTATTTATGGAAGAAACCCAAATTGTTTTTGGGCTAAATTGCATTAATCGATGAGAAATAAAGCCCAAATGTTTTGGATTTAGAATCCAACAATGAAAATTCTCCTAAACAATTTCAAAATGTTAGAGAAAGACTATTCATTTTGTTCTATTTTAATTATTTAACTATTAATTTTTATAATTTAGTTATTAAATTTTTCGAAATTAAATATTTTATTTAATAGTTAGATAAGTGATGAGGAGTTAATGTGAGTTATTTTATTGGTTTAATAATGAATTTAATTTTATAATATTTATATATTTTATCTAAATATATATATAAAAAAAATCAACAAATTTATTCAACAATAATTTTAAAAAAATCAATAAATTTAGCATTTTTACTCTGAACAACCCACCTTCTTGCTCTTCTGGATTGTTATTGTGTAGCTGTCTTCACCACTAGGTACGAATATTACTCCGTAGCTCACTTCCCATGTCAGAAAGCATGCATGCATTCCATAGCTTTCTCAAACTTAACTAATATATGTTAAAGTACTAATAAATGTAAGGATTAACTAATAATTCTGTCATAGATTAGCACCCAAAAGGTCACGCTGAGAGTGTCGAAGATGGAAAGTGATGTCGGCTCGAGTATGCATTCTTTAACCTTGCAACACAAAGAAGTTGCTCATTTGACTGTAAAGTGTAACCAGTAGAAAAGATTACAGCCTGCGTCACTGTGCAAAGCCTCCACGGATTTACTCGGCCCGTAATAGAGACGTTTTGATTTCCATTGCCGCTTTTTCAAACAAACTGAGATTGCAGCCATGGCCTGCATATAAGGAATTAATTTAATATTTGATGAAAAAAATTATGATGTATAAAAGTATGATTTATGTTTACTCTTAATAGAGTTAAAAAGTATACCTAATTTTAAAATACAGATGTAATTGTGATTAATAAATTTAACAAAATAAAAAATAAAATGTCAAAATTGAAGTTTATAATTTAATTTTAAAATGTTTTAAATCAAAATTTAGGGAAAAATGTAATTATATAGTGATTTGGTAATGAGTTTTTAATTATTATATTAAATAAAATAATATTTTTATATATCAAATTTTTTATGAAATTAGTTTAGTAATTTGCTTTTCTGAATATTGAACTTAAAATATAAATTTTATAAACATTGGAGGTTAAAATTGTTAATTTTTTTAATATTCAGGATCAAATTAATAGAATGCGAAAACATTAAAAATGGTTAAATTTTTTATTAAACTAATAAAAAAAATCCACGCCAATTTGCCTTTAATCATCTAACAACAATTAGCAGGAAATTAACTAAAATATTTAATTTCAAAAAGTTTAGTGACGAAATCAAAAATTAATAGTTAAGCGACCAAAATAGAACAAAGTCAATAGTTTAGACACCATTTTTGCATTTTACCCAAGAAAGTAAAGAAACAAGGAATAGGAGGAGATTATGAGAGAAATAAGTATTTTATTTATCATGAATATTTACAATGCTTCTCCAAATTTTATATTTATAGGCATAAGAAGTATAACTGAAATAAAATTTTACTCCTAATGGACATCGGAGTCCTAAGATATTAAATTTCTTATTATAATGGATATCCACTTTATAATAATAAAATATTTATGACACTCTCCATTAGATGCCTATTCATGATATGTTGCCTCATTAAAAACCTTATTCGAAAAATCTAGTGGGGCAAAATCTCAATTAAGGGAAAAAGAGTATAATGTATTTACTCCCCTTCATGATAACATCACATAATATCTTCGATTCTACGTTTTTCATTCTTGAATACTAGTTTTTCAAATGGCAGATTTGCTAAATGTTCATATCATCATTTTTCTAAAAGTACTCATGAGTAAAGAAGAATTTTGGGGAAATATATCTTGATCTCTTCAAGAGTTTCAACAATTATTATAGCAAACTTTGATCATGATCATTTTATAAAAAAAAAATACATATGTTCAAAAAATTCTAGTTCATATAAAAATTCACTCAAATGTATTGAACAATTTCTTGGGAATTTTTATTTGCTTCTAGCATTCTAAATCTTTTAAGGATTTTAATATAAAAACTTCACTACATAATGATTCTTATAAAAGGCTATAATAACAACAATTAGAAGCATATCAAATTCTCATGAATTGTCAGACTAATAAGATATTTAAAGGTTATTACATCCATAATAAAAAAGTATTATATTTTTCATAATCAATGCTAGGACACAGTGAAAATTTTCATTTTGCTTATTTCTTTATCAGAAAACTACTCATTTGTACCCTATTGGCTTTGTACTTTTTGATGTTTGGACTACTGGTCTAAAAACTTCATGATTCGAAAGTGCATTCTAGTTGAATTGTGTCTTTCCATTTTGGCCAATCTAACCTATGTCAATATTTCTCGACAAATTTATTTAAGGTCCTCCTTTTTCTTTCATTATTTGAAATAGTATTGTATGCAAAAACATTGTCGACAACATTTTATTTTAATTTCATATTTTCTCGAAATAATTTATTGAGATCTCTTTATTTTCACTATTTCCATCTTCAGGTGCTTGGATCTCTTCCGAAGTTTTAATGATTAGTTATATCTTGGATCTTTTCTTAAGCACTTGCCTTCACTATATAACCATTTTGATTTCTTATTTTATTTTATGAGAAATTCCACCTTTGGAACCAATCGATCTACCATGCTTCAGACATGCATTACTTTCATTTATTCTAATAGGTTGTCCTACTAGGACTTTAAAACATCAACTGGTATATAATACTTGTGTAATACCCTCAACTTGACCTGAATTACCAAACATGTGGCTGTTTTTGAGGCTACCAAAAAAGCAATATGTCTTCAAAAGTTCCTTACAGATCTTGAAGTCATTCCTGGTATGGGAAAAGCTATCACACTGTATTGTGACAACAGTGTGGCAATAGCTAAAACCAAGGAGATGAGAAGCCACAAGAGGACAAAACATATTAATTAGAAGTATCATATCATAAGGAGGCAGTTGCAGATGGAATCGTGGATGTAGTCAAAGTCGCATCTGAGGACAACCTAGCAGACCTGTTTACCGAGGCTGTACTAGCTAGGAGTTTTGAAAAACATGTGGAGAATATAGGAATGCAGAATATGACTCATCTACTTCACTAGGGCAAGTGGGAGGCTGTTAGATGTGGTGCCTTAAGTGTAGTATTTTCGTCTATGTACACTTATAATTTTTTTGAATAGATTGGTTAATAAAATAATTCATGGATTACATTAATATACTTTGTATAATTGTC
Organism: Gossypium stocksii; assembly: GCA_020496765.1. Taxonomy (NCBI): domain Eukaryota; kingdom Viridiplantae; phylum Streptophyta; class Magnoliopsida; order Malvales; family Malvaceae; genus Gossypium; species Gossypium stocksii. The sequence continues at coordinate 40,641,929 of CM035630.1, read as the reverse complement.
CTCATGTGTTGCAAAGCAAAATAGCTCACTGGTTATCTAATGTTTAAACAAATACTAAGTGGTATTACGTGGTCGGATTGTAATACAGAAAAACAAATTATATTAGTGGACGAACCTAAACATGTCATTAGTCTAATTGGAAATGAGCAAATTGATTGAAAGACTAATATGTCGTTTATCAGGTCCAGTTGGGGAGAGACCTTGTCTTGGGCATCAAAGCGGATGACTCTAGAAGATACATATATAGATGTGACTAATTGGATTGATAGTACATCAAATTGGACCCAGGAAAAATAGATCCTATACTCGTTTGTGGATTTATTCACTTGTGACATTCAAAGTGCAACATACCTTAATCCTGAGTAGATGATGGACTATGTATACGTGATCAGTATACTTTGATATAAGTAAAAGCATTAGGTATAAAACTTCTGTAGTATGTAATGTTATTCACAAGAGTGGAAGTCATAGCCCGAGATATGAGTAAATGATATTATCTCATTAACATTACATGGTTGATGAAAAGCAAACGTGGCCATGGGTTATTCATATTTGTAATGAATGATTTGATTACTATTTGATAGTAATTGACTTTTCATGAAGGAGGTGTAATGATTACCATGAGATAAAATATGATCATATTGGGAGAGCGGATTTATCCCAAAGAGATTAAGGATATCCTATGAGAGTAACACACTTATGATAAGGTCATTAGACAAGCACTGATCGAGATGCTTTCGTAATGGTATACCATTGGGGAAAACTCAATCACGATGATATAGTAGATGACCTCATGACTAAATGAGTTTATAATTAATAGGCGAAAAGCTGGAACTTAATTATAAATAATTTGAGCCCTAATCGCATATGTTCAATCAACTCCTCTGCTAGCTCGTTGAAACTAAAAATGAATTGTATATTGAATCAAATGAGCAAAAATGGATATAAATGGTAAAGTTGGAGAAATGAGAAATATTTGGAAATGAATGTGATTTTCTCCAAAAATGAAAATGACCTAGAAACGAATTTATGATTTTTGAATTAAATGAAATTAAAAAATGGAAATAAATTATTTGGTCATAGTGAACTCGTTGAATGTAGAAATATTGAATATATTTTCTCATATATTTTTTTTACGATAAAACGTTATAATTTTAACGGAATTAGAATTGGGTTAAGAAAATTATTTAATTGAGAAATTAATTAATTTAATATGTTTATTTTGGGAAATAAAAAAATAAATATCAGGTTGAATTGAATTATAAAATACTTGGTTAAAAAGTTTAGGGCATACTTGTAATTGGACTCAATATGGGAAAGGTCAAAAGCCTCTCATGTTTAATACTAGGGACGACAAACCCTAGTTTATTTAACTAGGGTTGCCGCCCCATGAACTCCTATTTAGGCTAGGAGCTCATTTTTCTATTGAAATAAATTTCTACAATTCAATAAGGGTTTCACCTTTTCTCCTTACAAATAGATGGCACCGGTGAGCTAAATACAAAACTTTAAGATATTATTATTCTGCCCGAAGATAGTGAGAGTTTATTCTCTAAGTATTAAATCTATTTTCCAGAATAACAATTCTGCTTGTTTTTATTAAAGAGAGATTTTGTTTTCACACTGAAAGAAAAGAAAACTATTTCTGGTTCTGTGTTTGATTCGAATCATTCGAGCTCACGCTCGAAGTAGTTCGTGGTACGAGAACAACAGAGAAAGTTGTTCGGTTGAAAGCTAGGAACAACAAGGATCCGTCTAGCCGAAAACACATGTGCGATTTCGATAAAAGGGTTTATTGTTATAAATATCACAAACTGACTTGATTGTCAAAAAAAATTATTTTCCGCTATGCAAGAAAATTGTTTTCGAACTAAACTTTTTCCCAAACCTTGTAGTAGTACAATGGAGGTGGTGGAGGCTTGTAGTTGTAAGTTGGAGATGGTGGAGGCAATGATTTGTGATTTTATGGTGGTGAATTTTAGGAGTGAGTCGGAGGTGATGGTGATTTGGATATATAAGTAGGAATTGGTGAGGATAGAAGTGGGGATTTGTAATAGTAGGGTGGTGGCTTATATGCGTGAGATGGTAGTGGTGGTGAAGTATAGTAATAAGCTGCAGGATGCTTAGGTTTTGGCTTTTCGCCCTCCTTGTATAGAGTCTTTGAAGCATAAGCAAATGACTTAGCCTTAAGCACTTCATACTTGTCCTCTGATTTCACCTTGAGCCGGGCACCCTTGTTCTCCCAATGTAAGCTAGTAGCAATGTTGCAAGGCGAGCCTTTGGGTGAGGCATGGAGCTTGGCTTTTCATGCCTCGGCTCCGTATCTGCGCTAGTAGGAATTCAAAAAACCATTGTTAAAAAGCTTAACTCCTAAAAATTAAATACATCGTATCGAATTAGTTTAAACCCAAATACTTTAACTGTCATTATGATAAACATATTACGATTTATTGGAATATAAAATTTCAACTTTATGATTTTTTTTTCTACTTTAAGATTTGATCCCATTGCCTAATGATATATTTGTTACCAACTAATAAACTATATACTAAATATAATTTAGATACAAGCATAAAGAAACAAAGACAATATTTGTTTTCTAGCTTAATTAATAGAGATTTCTTTTCTAGCTTAATTTATCAACATATTAATTTTCTAAAGGGTAAACTATTAAAATAGTTATTTTTGTTTGCCTCAAATAATATTTTAGTCACTTATATTTGTAATGTTACGTTTTAGTTACTTACATTATTGTGTTGTAACATTTTAGTCGCTAATCCATTAATTTTCATTAATAGTATAACGGTTGGTTGATGTGACACATTAAATCATCATTTCAAACGAAAATTTTAGGGGCCAAATCTAATTCCTCGAAAAGCCTCCCCACCGCACCGTCATGGATGATCACCGAAGAACACTACCTTCGGCCAATGTGTTTAGACTTTCTTAGAAAAGGATCTTGAGTTTTGCTTTGCGGTGGTGCTTTAAAGCTTGCATGAGCATATATAATGCAAAGAGTGGTTGATGAAAAGCTGTCAAAAGGGACTAATTCGACTGATCTTGTATTAGATTAATGTAGCAAATTAGGGTTTTCTCTAACTGTCCTTTATCTATATAATTTTTTACATCACCCCAGGCCCAAACTAATGATCTCCAACTGCTCATTTAATTTAACATTCGACATGTTTGAACTTACGATTATGAGATTAAGCTTGCTTGCTGAAATTAGTTGAGTACAGTCAAAGTTAGTTGTTCAGTTAGCAAGAGTCAGTTGTATTGTTACAAGTGGTCATAGCAGTTATTTCTTGACTAATATTGTATAAATAGCCTCAGCTCTTCATGCTTGATAGGCTTTTCTGAATACATCATTCATGTCCATTGCTTCTTCATTCTTTGCTTTCTCTCTTCATTGATTTCATCATTTGTGTTTCCCTTGTTTATTTTTCTGAGTTTTCTGCACTTTCCAGCAACATATATGAAAATCCTTTAAAAATTTGAACCTTTATTTAATTTACCTTTTAAACCCATTTCTGCATCTTTCCAATAACAGTAAAAGACATTGGATAATCTAGAACTCTTCCCAACAACTTGAGAAAGAGAAAGGCAAGAAAAAGACACTACTTCACTTTGACTTTAGCTTCAATTTTGTATATGAGTTTTTTTTTTAATGAGATTCAATTTGGTATTTAGACTAAATGACATCATTTGACCCAATAAATATTTGACACATGTGTTTTAAGAAAAAAATATAGGTACTTAATTGGAAAAAAAAAACTCTTGTACCAAATTGAATGTTAAAGTCAAAATCAAATACCGGACAAAAAATTCCTCAAGTATCAAATTTAAAAAATTCAAGTACCAAAATAAATATTGAAACCAAATTTAGATACCAAACAATGTATTAACCTATTTATTTTTGTTGACCACACTAATTTTTTCTTTCAACTTTTTAGAGATTAAATAAAATTATTAGAGAGAGTCAATTTTTTTTTTGAAAATCTAACCATATATATTTCTAGCAACTTTCTTTTTACTTCTAATAATTTTTAAATAATTTATCAATATTATCTAAGATAAAGACTTTCAATATTTATCTCAAATGAAGTCTTTTAAATTACAAACTTAAAAGATAATGATACGTTCTTAGGATAAGGTAAGTCGAATCATTCATCATACTTTAGGAAAGAATAAAACATAATCCGAAGATATCAAAGTGAAAAATACCAGCATTATACTGTATTAGGTTGTCCTAAGAAAATATGCAGGTTGTTGCCCAAAGATTTGTCCACTCGTGCTATTCGAACAAGTGATAGAACATGATGACAAAAGATACAATTTAAATAACATGAGGAGAAACTTTAACTGAATTTTCAACTGTCGTGTTTGATATCTCTAAGTGCATAATCTTTTACCACTTTTTGGAGATTAATGCAAAAGTTAGGAATGTGTCGGATGAAAGCACTCTTAGCTTCACCATGAAAACAGTAAGACTTGATGTCACGTCGTTGTACAGGTCATCCACCAAAGACAAATAAGTCCTTTTATTCTCTAGAGTGTTAATACCCATCGATTCTGCAAAAGCAAGAGCTTTGCTGATGATGATTGCATCTGTCGAGATGACATGGTTTGCCCTTGCTTGAGTGAAGCAAACCTTCGGTGTTTAGTCAATCCGGTAAACATGTGATTGATTAGGCTTTGGATGAACAAAATTTTAAACATTTTTTCAATTCATGTTAACAATCCCACAATTTCTTGCATTTCAAACCACTTCCAACATATTTAGCTTGCTTAGCTGCCTCAATATACTTGTCATTTTTACTAATGATATTAGTAAAAACCAAAAATTTCAATATCTTCCATAAAAATGTTTTTATAATAAAAAATTCGAAAATTTTGGATTAAGTTATAAAATTTAGATTTTTAATATTTTTATGGACTCATTTGAATTTTTATCTTGATTTCGTGATTAAGTTGAATTTCGATTTAATTTTAGGGTAATAGATTTATTTGAAAATTTAGTTTAAATTCCGAGATTGAATTGAGTTTTTATTTCGTTTCAAGGATTAAACTGAATTTTTCCGCTATTAATGGAGAATTAAAATCCAATTTTAGAAGTGATAGTACCGTCTGTTATTATTATTAGAATTCAAATAGAATTATGAATGCGTTAAGATAAAGGTGGGAATTTGAGTTGAACTAGAATCCTTTGTTTTTGACCAAAGTCAAATCTCATTTCACTGAACTAGTCCTTTCTTTATAAAATCCTACTTCCCATAAAATCCTCGTAACCACCTTTCACTCCCCCACGTCAGGCATCCCCCACCGATTGCCTCCAAAATGCTTCAGCCCTACTTGCCGACCACCCAATTTGTTGCTCTGCTATTTCTTCAAAAATTCACCGTCCAAATCGCTGTTGATTGCGCACAAACAGATGTTGTTCGGCATCTAAAATTGCTGCTGATCGCTCGCTCAAATAGTTGTCGTTTCAGCCAGTTTGTTACCATTAACAGACTCTCATTTGTTGCTCAATTGACCACCGATTCAGACTTAATTGATCTGCTGCTATTTCAGCCTCCAAACCTTCTCGTACTTTGCTCCACCGAAACATACTCGTCCTTAATTTGTTGCGAACTGCATGCTTTATAATCCGTCGCTTCTTATTTCTTGATATAAGGTTATTGTATCAATTCATTCTTTTATTATGGATTGATATAATTAGTTGTAGCTCTGTGGTCGATTAGGTGTCATCTAAGTTCTTACGATCGTCTATTCGGTGTTTCCATACACTGTTTCTCAAAGGCCGACTCTTCATTTATTAGATTCAATTTTTTTACGGTGCCTTCATCGATCCGTATAAGCCTCTTAATGCTGTCAATTATTGTCGATTTTTCTACTTCAAATTATCTATTATTTTGTCGTGTAATCGGTGTGGCATTGCCTTTTAAAATCTGCTGCTACTACTGCTTAAAGATCAGCTGTGGTCACTTTTATTTTTTCACCGTAGCTGTCCATTAAGCCACTGTATTATCCAAAGTGTTTTTCAATTGCTCATTAAAATGCCGCACCCATTGCTCCAATTTTGCTGTTTTTCCACCCATTGCACCGATCGTTTCTATTAAATTTTCAGCTGCTTGCCTGACCGATTGTGATTCAAATGCTGCTATTTTTATCACTTGTTTTTGCTCCTCAAAATGCTGCTATTATTATCCTTAAATTAGTGTTGTTTTGCCTTCCAAAATTGGAGTGGAATTGCCTCAAATTGTTGCACCGTTGGGCTGAAAAATCTGCACTGTTTTCTTGCTGCCAATCGTCGACTTCGGTGGCTGTTTATCTAAGTGTTTGTTGCTTTATTATCGCATGCAAGGTGTTTCCAAGTCAGTTGCTTTTTGACTAAATTGCATCAACTTGCCTCTCTTTGAAGGCAAATTTCTCAATTAGTTGTTAGTGTGAGAATCTAATGTTCTAATTTCTATACTTGTTTATGTATTGCTTGCTTAAAAATTAGCTTAGTAATTAATTTCTACCAGATTGAAATATCGACATTATGTTTAGTTTAGATCAAATTTAGACCAATTATGGTGGAATTGTTAACTTAGATATAATTTTTAATAAGTTCACATGTTTTGCTATATTGAAGAAAAAAGGAAAGCAAATCGTCTAGAGTAATGGCCAGTGTGATCCGTTCGTTTAAAGTATTTTAATGTTATAGTTAAATTATTAGCTTAGTAAGTTTGATGTTGTGATTACTTACATTCAACATTTTACTTGTGTGGTAGTTTATAAAATTGATTTTAATAAATTTTTATTTTTATTAATTAATTTTTTTTTAACTATTGCCAAAAATCATTATTTTAATAACTTATTAAATGTCTAGTAAAGCTAGTTAGGAAATTATTTGGATATTGTTGTAAACTGTAGGGACTATTTTAATAATTTATTAAATGTTTGGACATTTACTTAGTCGTGTTTATCATACAACAGAGTATTGTCATTGTTGGCGCTTACGCCATTTTCATCGATTGTTTGGTGTTCGGTTGGACACAGTCCAAATGTCTTTCCTTGTGTTATTTGGGCAAAAATTGTTAAATGAATTTAATCGTTAAGTTGAAACGCTATCGTTAATTATTGAATGTTTTGATATTCTTTCATTGTTATTTTAAGTGTTATTTTGTGATTGATTTATGATTGTATTGTGTCTTTGGAAATTTCTATTGGATGTAACTCTCACTCCTTGAATTATTGCCTAATTATATATGTTTGTGTTTGATTAGAATTCTTTTATTTTAACCATATGCATTGGTAGCTTAAAATGTATTCGATCACCACTGAGTTGTAATGCTCAATGCTCGGATTTTTAATTCTATGCATAGATAATGAATAGTTCGTGAGGTCGTGATCGAGTAGCATCGCCATCTAGACTCTACAATCCTTATTTCATAGGGACCTCTTGAAATGGTATAGCGTGGCATGTATTTAGGATTTGTTATTTGGACGATTTAGTTATTTCGATTTTATTTTAGATCAGTCAATTGGTTGAGATTTATTAAACAATTTATTATGTGTATGATTAATTTTTATGTTTAAATGTTATTAAATGAACAATTGAGTGAGTAGATCGCTATATCAATCTCAGTGACATTTTAGATCCGATTGGACTTTTGAATCAAATTTTGAGGGATTACATTTATGACTAAAAAGTCCAAAATTTTCTCTTAGTTGTTCATGGGTAACTTTAGGATTTTCTAATTCATTGTATTGACACAATGTTTTCTTTGTTTCTAAGAAATAGCTTGACATGAAAAATATTGAAGAAATTAGGTAGAATGAAAGATTAGTGTGTGGAACTACATAGTAGTGTAGTTGAATGGGGATATTTTTTGGAGTACAATCAATTAATAATATAACTAAAATTATTAGTAATTACCATCTTATTATTTATTATTAATAATTACCTTATTTCTATTATTTAACCAATAAATATAAGTAATTGATTAAAACTAAAATTAATTAAATTAATTCACCAACATTGCAGGTTTCTTTTGTAAAGTTCACCAACATACCCTAATCACAAAGACGGTTAATACTTATTAAATTGGCTTTTAAACCATCCACAATAACTACATTCTAAAACTTGGGGCACCCATTATCAAAATACCAAATATAACTGGTGGTAGCCTTCAGGGAATGATATGCAGTAATGAGACACTTCTAACCCTTCCTCCTCTAGACAAGCTCCTATTGAAATTTAATAATAAACATGATATTTAAAATATAATTATAGATATAGATTCTTTTTAACTATTACAATAACAATAATTCATAACAAATGAATATTTGTAACAATAAAACTAATTAATATGTAATAGTGAATATATTAAGAGTCATGTTTTTTGCCGATTGAGTCTTAACTCGATTGGTATGGTCATTATTGTCCATGCAATATCTATGCAAGAGGATGTAAGTTCGAGGAGTCAATTTAATGAATTATTTAAAACAACCTTCCTTTTACTTGGAATAATTTTGAACTCAAAAATCATATATCATTTAAAGATATTTTCAAAGGATTTTGTCTTAAAATTAAATTATATTATTCTTTTAAAATATACATAAATTGTGCTAAAATAATTTCATTCCTTAACTAATAATAAAATATAATAACTCGTTTGAAGGGGTTGGAGATTTATTTTCCAAGATGAATTAATTAATTTTAAACTTATTACAATATAATTATATAAATTATTATCATTTTAAAATTTAATATTTTATTCATGCATAGCACGAATATACAAACTACAATCTATATATTTCTAACAATCAGCAAAGTTATTATTTAGCAATATTTTTCCTGATTTCAGTGTTATAATCTATGACAATAAGACGCACCTTTATGCCACCTTCCACCAACAAATTAAAAGACTAATTAAATATTTTAATTCTTTAAAAAAAATGAGGTTTCCCTTTTATCTTTCTCATTTTCCATGTGATTTCTCAATTGTTAGTCATGAAATTCAATCAAGTAGCACTACAGGAAATTTGGACTACACAGAGAAGAGATTTTTTTTTTTTTTAAAGAAAAAGGAAAAAGGTTTGTTTAAAAAAAAGGTGTTAAAAGAGAGAAAAAAATGATAGTATTTATTATTTTATTTTGAATTTCATTTGGTGCAAGTTTCTGAGAACTTGAGCAGCCATTGTCCCCCACTGTGCTAAATCTCAGCTACCATATATGCTTTTTGGACCACCTAAAAACTTGGTCCAAATTGCATTAATCTCATAACATTTAGAGTTCATACGCTAAAAAGTTGCTGGTTTAATCACAATGATTTATGTGAATTTTAAATGTATTGACAATCTTCGTTCCGGATTTAGAATTTGTGCATATTTTGGTAACATAAAAAGCACTCAGTCCATAAGATTTCAGGTGATTTGATTTGGATTATCAAATAACTTTTTTTAGATTTTATTTATAAATTTTATTTTTTTAATAATATATCAAGCCATTAGGTTAATCTTCCAGAAGAAATTTGAAAATAATTCAAACTACTATCTACTTCGTTAATTTATGAATAGATTTTCTTTATACATCATCAATAGATCATTTAATTAGTATTTATATATATATATATTTAATTTTTAAAATTTTTCTCTTTTATAAAAAAAAAAAAACTTTCTTTTAATTTGAACTTTGCTTAAAGAGATGGAAATCATGTATCAATCATTGTATACAACTTCCTTCTCGAAAGTATATGATATAGTTGATTTTTTTTCCTTTAAGATTTGGAGATAATATATATTCTACATGTTTTTGTTATGATTTTTTGAATTTGATCTGTTGAATTAAATTGAAATTTAGTAGCTAAAAAAATAATTAATTTAATTTTAATAATGAATAAATTCAATTTTTAATTTTATTTTTTTAATTGTCTTAATCTTATTATGGTTATATAGAATAGTCTAATAAAAATGAAATTAAAGAAAAAAAGATGCAACTCATACAAATTTAATCTAGATTATAATGAGAGACTCTTTTCTTTTGTTTTCAATCATAAAGACAGAAACTAAGATGAAAAAAAAGAATCAACCATTCGAGTATTTCACCAAATTGTCTGAGAAAATTGAGAATAAGAGGGACATATATATGTTATGGAATACCCATCTATACTAAATTGCAAATACAAAAATGATAAAATATTTTCTGATTAGACCAAATAAAAATAAATATTGATCTGTGAATTGATTTTTATTTTTTATATATTTTTTAATTATTTATTTTATCCAATGAATTAATTAAATTGATGGAATCAAGTCATTCAACCACTAATCAGTGTTTTAAAAACCTAAGTTTTCATTCGACTTCTATGTAAGTACACTATTTACTCAACTCTTAGAACAAGATTTATTGGCAACATAAATTTGCTAGAATAGCAAAGAAATATGATAATGATATATAAAAAATATCACATAAATTTTTTTTTAATTTCTTATATATTTATAAAGAGATTTTATTAATTAAATTGATGTATTTATATAATGTTTAAATTATTTATAGTCCCCGATCTTTAAAGGGAAAGATATTGCATGTTAAACGTGTTTAAATTTGTCTTTTAAATTATTATAATAAAATAATATCAATTGAGATGATGCTTAGTTGATATTAAGTAAATTAATGTAGAATTCAATTATCATAATTTAATAAATTATATACAATCACCCCACAAACTCATTGAAAAATTGACATGTAATTGAGCAAGCTCCTTTGATCTTGGGCTTTGGAATGAAATTCTAAGCGATGTCTATTTCAAGAGCATTCGAAGATTGGTGAGATAGGAAGCTTTGAGGGGACAACCAAAGCTAGGGGAGTCATATCTAAAGTTTGTAGGGATTGTATAAATTGAATACTTCTTTTCAGGGCCCATTAGGCCTCATTTTGGAAAGTGAATAGTTTTTCAAATTTGAGAATTTCTTAGAATTAAGGTTTTTACGTGGTTATTTTTGTGAACTTCCCATTTCTACGTCTTTGTTATAAATCTTCATTATTTTTAGGACAAGATATTTAAGTTAATTTATTGGGTCATTATGGACATGGACCATTAACAATTTTTTTTTAAGTTTGATACAATTTCCTTTTTATAACAATTATTGTATTATTAGAGAATGAATAAAATACACACCAGGCACAAGTTAATCTTGTTCAAGCCTACAGATTAGGTTTGGGTGCATTTTCGAAAAGAATAATTTCCATCAAAACATGGAACTAAACTTGACCCAAGAGGTGATGACCCATTTCAAGTCCTTGAAACGATTAATGACAATGCTTCTCGCATTGATCTGCCTGAGTTTGGTGTTGGTACCACTTTTATTGTTATGATCTTTCCCCTTTTTCTTTTGATGCAAGTTTAGATTTAAGACGAATTCTCTTAAAAAGGGGGGGGGGGGATGATGAGAACCATAGACAATGGATGAGTGATTCATAAGGTTTCTTTACCTCGTAGACTACATCAAATGAAATAGAAGCTCAATATTTTCATCCAAAGCTTTATTTCTAGTAATTTTAAGTTGGCTTATGATGCTTGTGATGTCGAATATGGGAAGAGGAAGTTCTTTGGATGAATTTTATCCTTCTTGAAAACTTTCCATTTTAGTCACTTGCCATTTTTTGCAAAATTTTTTATTTCGAGGAATTTTTATTTTAGGGTCTTTTTCTTATTTCTCGTAATTTGATCTTTATAGATTTCTTATTTTGACTAATTTTTTTGCTTTTGGAAACATTTCTTGTAGGAACATTTTTAAAACAGTTAAAAATTGCTTACTTCCCTATGTTTTAGGAAATTCATTTCAGGCCCTTTTGACCTTGTTTTTGGAAAAGTGAATAATTCTTTGGACTCATCTGAGAAAGATCTATCCATATGTCTACTCAAATTATAAATATGAGAAGTTTCCAAAATTGGAATTTTACTTATTCTTAGGGACCCTCTTTTTTTACTTCTTTCTAATAAATTTTCATTAGTTTTATGATAATGGCGAAATGAGGAGGTTCGCAGGCCTGAATCCCTTAAAATTTTTAAAATTTTAAATTAATAAAGCTAAAATTTCATTTCAGCCTCCTTTAAAAATACAAAAATTTAATTTAATTAATTAAAAAATTATAAAGAGTAGTAAAATTGTATTTTTTTATCGTAAAAATTACAATTTAATTTTGGTTGTCGTGAATGTGGTAAGGAAATTATATTGAGTTATTGAGTGATTATGTGGTATATATGATTTTTCTAAGTTCGATGAATTTTTAATTTGAATTAAAAATTCACTAAATTCGTCACCCAGACTTTGTGTTCTGTTTTGATGTTGTAGGCCAATTAGAGGAGTTCAGAGAGACGGAGTCGACAAGCAATTGGGAGCCCAAAAGACATGCAAATTTCATTCAAGGAGTTGGAGGATGGTCGGCGACACATTGGTTTTGTCATGAAGAAATTGAAGAGCTTGAGATGAATTCAACCACGTCTCTGGACAGAAATCAACCTCTTTGTAACCAACCAAGATTATTTAAGTTTTAGTAAGTTTTTTGTTTTTTCAAATCTCTTTAAAATCAAATTTATGATGTAACTCATTTGAACCTAATTGGTTGGAACAAATCATAGGTGATTTAGTGTTGTTTTATTGGTTTTTAAAGTGATGCTAAGAGATTTACTTAGGATATAAGAGTTATTTTTGAATTTAAAATACTTGTATTTTCATTCATGCCACCTTCCTCATTCCTCATTCATTGGATTATATATATATATATATATATTTGTAAAATTTCATACTCTAAAAGAGATACAGCAAGTGTTTTAAAGGTTGGAGTAATTCGACCCTTTAAAATTTATTACTTTTCAAGTTTCTTTTAATTGAAAAATTTTTAACCTTAAAATTAATCATCCACGTTTCTTAAGGATTTTGTAGGAAAAAATCCATTTAATCACTGATATTTTTAGAGCAAATTTAAAAGGGTTAATAAGGAAATTCTATCCATTAAATTTATTTCTTCCAAATTTGAATCATTTGATTGCAGCTCTCATTCAATTAAAACATCACCAACCCCTTCCTTTCTTTTGTTTAGACCTTTCCATTCCAATTCTTTTTTCTTATTTTTAAATCTTAGGATTCCACATTAATATGAAATTGAATTTCTTTTGCATTTACTCCTCTCTTACATATATCAATTTAATTATGAATACGTAGAACTCTAGGGCCAGTATTGAAACCCAATAAGAGAAGTAAATAATCCATTTATTACAATGGTCTTAACCACCTGAATAAAGGCAATACAATTAACTATTGATTAGGGTTAGAGATTTGGGGTGATAATGTGCATGTCAAATACACGTACCTGAAGCACCATATGGCCATAAACAATTAGAAATCAAATGAAAAGTACATAACGAATTTCATGTGAAGAGAACCACGCATTGCCTTTAGCTGGCTTCAAAATTAGCCTAATTTTCTGCTGGAACTCAAAAAAAAAAAAAAAAGTTTGTATACTTTGTATATGATGAATTAATATACCTTTAGATGTTTTTTTCCTTCATATTTTGAAATAAAAAATACAACTAATTGACAGGTTTACTTGCAGAAGAGTTTCCTATATCTCTTCCAATCCAGTCCTTTAACCTTACACTGAAGTTTCAACAATCCTCAACAAAATCAAACAATAACCAATAAAAAAAAGGAAGTACATTCACAATGAAAAGAGTAGTAATAATTGATGAATTTACTTGCACGACTAGTAGTGTCGGTCGAATGCCACACAGCAATAAGGGGTAATATTGAACCACTATTTCGATTAAAAAAAAAAAACCTACTTCTAAACATGTATATATCTAAGTGACAGTTTTCCATTTTTTAAATTTTTCTCAAAATAAAATAACATATGCATATGGATATGGACCACTCCACCACTTAAATCTAAAGCCCATGAAAATCCAAAAAAGTTGGCACAGATGTCATTTCCTAAGCCTTGGGCAACAACACTATTAATTTTATGATATGCATAAGGAAATGGTCCTTATTGGTTGTTTTCTTGGGATCAATCCAATTAAGTAATAAACAAATAAAAATAATGAAAGAAATTAAAAAATTGAACATACAAATTTAACGTAGAAAAATCCCTCCAAATAGGATTTTATTATAATGGCAAAAAAACGAAGAGTACAAATGATGGAGATAAAAACTAAACCCCAAAATCTAAAAACAAAGAACCCTCAAAACGTAAATATAAAATTCTCCAAAAGTGTTATGAGTTTTAATCTTTTGATGGGTGTGTTTTCTAAGGTTGTAAAAGAGCTTATTTATAGGCTAAATTCGTAGGTCAAATAAATTATTCTAATAAATGCTAAATATATTATACTAATAAATACTAAATCTTCTAGATAGAAAATATTGTAACACCCCTAACTCGTCTTCGTCGCTGGATTAAGGTTATGAAGCATTACTGAACAATTGAAAAGATTTAACATCGTAATATTTAAATAAATTAAACATATCATAACCCATTCAATCACATGCATTCTGTCCCTAAATCGAGCCCTTGAGGTCTTAAAAATAGCTTAGAAGCAATTCGGGAATAATTTGAAACAAAACAAAAAGTTTAAGAAAAAGTTGCAAAAATTAGAAACAGGGGTCACATGATCATGTGGCCAGATCGTGTAACACACAGCCGTGTCCCAGCCCGTGTCCTCACTTGTGTAACTCACTAAGTTGCCCCACACGCTCGTGTGCTAGGCCGTGTAACTCATTGATTTGAACACTAAGAAACTCTCAAATGACACACGCTCGTGTCCTAGGCCGTGTGAACCCAAAATTTTACCTAAAATCAAGCCATTTCATAACCAATCCATTTGTGCACACTTTCAAAGGACTTAAACATCATCCAAACACACTTAAACATGCTATTTCAACCATCTTAACTTATCTAACCAATATATATGCCATTCAAAGGCACCACAATTGTATCAAAACATTATTTACCAAAACAAGTCAACATTGTCATATTTCAAGCATTATAACCTAGTTCTATTACCTACCAAAAGACCATGCATTTCACTTACCTAAAGATGGTCAAAATGACCTAACATAACAACCACTATAAGTCCATCAACCAAACATAAATATCTATGGCATAAACCTACTAAATCAACCATTACATGTTTATGAACTACCATTACAAAAGATCTTATGCATGCCATTATTAACCTTGGCCAAAATACTGAAAAACTACCGAATTGATTTCTGGATAGCGTGATAAGTCTTCGACGAGCTTCCAACCAAATCGAGCTTCCAATGATCTAAAAACATAAAAAAACAACTACATAAGCAACGAGGCTTAATAAGCTCGTATAAACTTAAACATAACTTACCATGTCATTTATACAATTCATGGATTTAAACATAAATCAATACCAATGCCATAAGCTTAGTAAAAGCCTATACAACATCATCAAACTCACAAGTTACTACATTTACTCATGATACTAATGAATTCAATCATAAGATAAGTAAACTTCCATATGTAGATGTATCATTTAACTTGTAAACCATTTCAAAATATCGTGATTAAATCCATTTGCATACTTACTATTTTGTTTCCTTTTCTTACCTGTTGAACCATCTAGAATTACATCGGATACTTGGGAAAGCTCACACATAGTGTGCCTTTACATATAACTCTAACCTTTGCTTTATATCAATGCTCACATGAGTTGTGAAATAGGCTTGCTCACACGAGCTGTGGGTCGGAATGTAAGCTACATGATGCTGCTTATACGAGCTATGGAGAATCCGCAACAAATACAAGACCTCAGCCATCGGTAGGACATTCAAGACCAGCACCCGAAACATGAAATCCCTAATGACATGTCATTTGTATCCTAAGAATTCTTAAGGTTCAACCAAGACTCGATATCTATCAATTCATCATAGCATTAATTCATTTATATATTGATTCATTTACATTAAAACAACATAATAAATATTCAATTTAGATAACATTAAAATGATTATAGTTCATATGAACTTACCTCGATAACTAGGGAGTAGAAGTAATATCGAACTAATCCGAAGCTTTAGCTTTTCCTCGATTTAGGTCTGATGGTGGTTTATCTTGATCTAAATAAATAATTCCATTCAATTAAGTACTTCTATAATTCAATTTAATCCATACTCATATTTATACAAAATTATGAATTTGCCCATAATATTTTGACTTTTCACAATTTAGTCTTTAAGCTCATAACTTAGAATCTAACCATTTCAACTTAATTCAAACTTAACCCATGTTACAAGGGACCTTAAAGCAACTCATATTTATCAAAAATTCACAATAAAACCTATAGATTTACTCCTTTAATAATTTAATCCCTAATTCCAAAATTCATCAAAAATAACTTAATAAGACTTGTCTATTTTGCAACAAAGATTACTAATCTATTAACTAACATAAAAACACATCCAAAAAAGTCCATGAAAAGTCCCTTAAATTTTAATAGTTTTGCAAATTAATCCCGAGCTAGCTAGATTAAGCTAAAACATATTTAAAAACATAAAAATCATTAAAAACGAGACTTGGAATCACTTACATATAAGATGAAAGCCTAGTCGAATGCTCAAACCCTATAACAATGGTGATTTTGGTTGAAACAAATGAAAGGAAGAAGATGATGACTTTGTCTCATCTTTCTTTACTTAAATTTTCTTTTAATTGTTCATTTACCATTTTAACCTTTAAAAATTATCAAAATTTCAACAAAACCTTGTCCAAAACTATCCACTAACTCATTCTATGGTCTATTTACCATTCAAGTCCTTTAGTTTAAGATTTCATAGCCATTAAACACCTTTAAAAAATAGAACTCAACTTTTACACTTTTTACGATTTAGTCCTTTTTATTTAATTAACTATGTAAACTTCAAAATTTCTTAACAAAACTTTAATATGACCTTAATATAATCCTGTAGACCTATAATAAATAATAAAATCATAATTCACTTGTCAGAATTGTGGTCCCAAAACCACAGTTTTTGACATCACTGAAAACAGGCTGTGACAATTATATTTTGTTTAAGTTGACTTGCAAACAAACTCTTATTTTATTTAATAGGAATTTGGGTTACACAAATCTAACAATCTCTACCTTGACATGAATTCTCACAATACCATCTTTGCCAAAGCCCGCCACGAGCCTATCTTAAACTATGTAGGGAATTAATTGAGTCAAATTTGTGCTTAGAAGTTGGAAAACTTCTAGCCTTCGACTTGTGCATTGACAAATCAAAACTAACTCGGGTATGATTTTCATGAACATAGTGCCTTAACTTTTCAAAACCTGTATCGAAAAGAGAACCTCTCTTCAACGAAATGGTCATACCTTTTTCCCTCCTCTAACCAAGTTGCATTCGCTTCAAACGAGTTGGCTTCGACTCCATAACGAATGAGGGACGTTCAGTTTCACCGATCACTATAGAATCTTCTAGAATATATAGACCACTAGTCTTTTTACCTTTTAACAAAATGAGAGCTCCACGAGACACTTTATTGTCACTCGACTCGATGTTCATTCTGCAACCTTTTGAGTCTAAAATACTCAAGGAGATGAAATTCTTTCGTAAATCAAGTACATACCTGACATCTAAGAGTATCCTAATCATCCCATCGTGCATCCTAATTTTAACAGTATCAATACTGATTACCTTACTGGATGAATCATTTCCTATGCGTGCAACTCCACTTTCAATCGAACTATATGTGGAAAACCATTCTCTATTATGACACATATGGAAAGAACATCCCCATCTAGGATCCATTCGGACGTAAGCTTGGAGCTATCACTCGTTGACACTAACAAGAAATCATTATCTCTTTCGTCGGCCAAATTAGCACCAGCTACATCTTCCTCGTTACTTTCTTCTTTGATGTGACCTAATTTCTTACAATAGTGACACCTTTTGTCTCTCTTCTTTGATGCTACCAAAATGAAAACTTGCCTATCTACCCTACTATCCAAACCAAACTTATTGTCAACTTTGTCTTTACTCAACAAATGATGTAACAGCCTTAATTTGACCCTAGTCGGAAAGTGGTTTTGGGACCACAGAACCAGGTCACAAAAATAATTGAGTGTTAAATTTCATGTCTATTATATGTGTAATTGCATGTGTGAAATTTTGATTTATTGAATTTTGTCAATTGGATGTGAAATTAACTAACAGGGACTTATGTGAAAAATCTTGAAAATATTATAGGTTAATTTGTAGTGGCCAAAAATTTGATGGTTCAAAGCATGAGGGACTTGCATGTCAAACATTCCCTTTTCTTGGTAGTGGACGGCAATGATAACTATGAATGACATATTATGCATTTTTTTTATTATTAAAGAAATATTAATAAATGATGTTATAATGTGACATAAGGATTTTTATAATAAAAACATGGTGATAAAAACAAAGTGGCTGTTTTTCTTACTCACCTAGCCGAATGAAAAGAAAATAATAAGGGAAGAGGAGCTTTGTAGTTTTCAGTCAAGGGAAGGCCTAAAAATCCAAGGTAAATCTTGCTAATTTAATTTTAGTTTGATGTGTTTGAACTCTTGTCTTAGTTTTCTTCTAAACCCATGAATTGAAACTTTGTAATTGGGTGTTTTGAATGATCGGCTATGAGTGGAAGGATGTGAATTTTAAATGTGATGTTAGAAATGGATGAATGAAGGTTAGATGGACTTGGTAATGGAAATTTTATGTGCTTATGAGCTTGTCAGCTTGATTGAGAAATTCATGCTTGTGAGGGTAAAATGTTATAGTAAGCATTCGGTCATGGTAAATGTATCTAAGATGGAGAGTTGTTAAAATGCTTTATATGTTGTAAATATATTGTTATAATTTGAATTTAAGGCTTGTTAAATTGTCCTTGCCGTATAGGAACCTAAATAATGGCTTAGTAGTGTTGTGTTTTAAATTATTAATCTATATTTATAAGCTTGCCTAATAACCCCTTCATTAATGAATTACATGTGTATTTGTAATTTGAGATGATGGAAGGAATGAATTAATGATAGGAAGCAATCGGTAATAGTGCCTAAGTGAGCTTAGATGCCAAATATAAATTTAAGATGTTAATTGAGAATTGTTGATTATTTAAGTGATTGAAAGTACAAGATGGCCGTATGAATGCTAATAAGTAGGGGAAATGATGTTGTTTGTGAGATATGAATGTTCAGAAAATTGTTTATGCGTATGAAATTTGAAGCATTAGTTAATTGATGAATTTGTTTAATATAATGGCCGAATGAAATCATTATTGATGCATGGTTTTAAATTGAATGTAATAATGATCGAATGAGTTTAAAGTTAAAGAATAATTGATTTTTGAATGCATGTGGGATATAAGGAATTGAGTTGCCGTATATGTGATAGTAGGAAGAGAAATTGTTTTGACTTGAATTTAATTACCTACATGTCCGATTGAGATTTTATATGCTATCTTATATGAAAACATTAAGTCAAGTTTAGTTGAATGAGAGCTATGTTCATGCGGTTAGGTTATTTATGTGCATTCGGCTATGTAGCATTAAGAATTTAACACTTGAGCTTTTGTAAACAAATGTATAAAGATTTGGTATAAGCATTTGTTTATTCAACTATTTGATATTATGATTGTAAATGGGAGTGATATTTTGGTATAAACATAGGTATAATCAGTTAATTATTGATATTGTGGCTTTGGGAATTTGTAATGGATTGAGATGAAATGTCTAATATGTGTTTATGTTTAAAAAAAAAATGTTGTCGTATAATATTAGTGTTTCTTTGAGAAATTAGCTTTATTATTTATGATGAGTTGGTGAGGTGATTAAACTAGCTTAAAATTTGTTGAATTAAGCTCAAGAGCCGAACTTGGATACGGGAAAAACGAAATTAGTCGATAAACCGATCTGTAGTCGTTCAACGACATTCGAGGTAAGTTCTTAAGTATTTGAGTTTGATTCCTTTGTAAGTTTTAAGTATTTAAATGGAATGAATATGAATTATGTATATATATGTTAAGGTCAATGACTTTTCTAAATGATGGCATATATGATGTTATGTTATAAATATGTGAATAAGAACTTTAAAGAGTAAATTTGTATAAATCTGCTTGGCACAGCAGCAGTAACGTGTTTTGGAAAAATCACCATAAATTGTTGGAGTTGAATTAGAGGATGAATAAATTATGTAATTAAAGATTAATGAGTCTAGTTTCTTATAAAGGAAACCATATAAGCAAAGGAATTTCCGATAAAGAGATATTTAAAGTAGTGTGAGACAGTGTCAGAATGACTCCGAAATCCTCTGTTCTGTCTTTAGAAAATCATTATAAATTGTACAAAATTTGTTATAAGACAAAATTTATATGCTTAGACTCCTTAATGAGTCTAGTTTCAAATGAAATAAATAATAACATATTTTGAATTCTGTACAATGAGGAATTTGATTCATAGTGAAGAGTGGTCAGTATAGTCAAACAGTAAAACAAGGGAAAATTTAAGAAAAATCTGGTATTTATTGGATAAACTAAAAATTCTGAAAATTTTATGGATAAAAGATATATGAGTCTATTTTCAGGAAAAATTAACGGCACTTCATTTGGAGTTTCGTAGCTCCAGTTACAAATAATTTAATGACTGTTGCACAGGAAAATAGCTTGTGGTGAATTTGTGATTATGTAGTAAACATTGATGAAACTGTTTGAGTGGCTTATAAGCTATCGATTAAATATTGGTAATCAAAGTACTGAATTCGTATTAAAGTGAGGTTATATGCTGTAAATGACTAGTATACCTAGTCAATTTTGTTATGATGAAATGTGTATGAGATATGTATATGTGGTAAAGCCGAATGGCTAATGTGAAATGTGTATGAGATATGTATATGTGGTTAAGCCGAATGGCTAATGTGAAATGTGTATGAGATATGTATATGTGGTTAAGCCGAATGGCTAATGTGAAATGTGTATGAGATATGTATATGTGGTAAAGCCGAATGGCTAATGCGAAATATGTATGAATGTGTATATATATTTGTGGCCGAATGACCAATTGTGAAAAGTGTGTATTGTTAGATATTTGATGAGGCAAATGAATTACAAATATGATAGTCGATGTGAATGTTGTGACATGTGATTAAATGTACACGAAACTTGGAGATATGTCCGGGTAAGACCCGATGACTGCGTGTAGAGATTATATCCGGGTAAGACCCGATGACTGCGTGTGGAGATTATGTCCGGGTAAGACCCGATGACTACGTGTGAGGATTATCCGAGCTAAAGGTAATCGCTGATGATTCGAGTAAGCATAAGATTATATGACTTCACAGTAACAATTGTTAATAAATACATTCAATGCGTTAAGTTGGACAGGTATGTATTTTGAGATTTTATTTAAGCTTGATTTGGATTAAATCACAAGATTGTTATGTGATGCATATGTGAGTAAAGCAATAAGACTGTTCTATGATTATTGCGCATTTGGTCAATGTGAAAAGTTAGGTGAAAATATGTAATGTACCTATGTTTATAAGAGATCACTATCAAGTGAGAATTTATCTGCTTATTGTGTGTTACGTAATTGTGTATATTCAGCCAAAAAGGGCAGTATACCTAGAAAGAGGTTATATGAGAATTCATAAGATCGACTTTTAATTTGGTTGGTCAGGTATGTGATAAATACTTGTACATGTTAGACCCATCCGAATCAAATCATGATTGTAAAGTGAAAAGCAAATATGAAAATGCCATATGAATATGTGAGTATTCGGTTATGGAGAAATACTATAGGATATTGGGAGATATACATTTTGATTTGACCGATGAGAGTAACTATAGATATGAAATGAAATGTTATATGTGGATCAAATAAACAAATTGGTTATATTTGAGTTCACTGGTTTTAAATTGCTTAAGACTTACTAAGCTTACAAAAGCTTACTCTGTTGTTATGTTTCTCTGTTTTATAGATTGTTGATTCTGGCCTTTTGCTCGGGGAGCGTCAGCAACTCGTCACACTATCACTATCCACTGTTAGGTCCTGCTATGTTTGGATTATCTTATGGCATGTATAGAATTGACTAGTAGCGGAAGAGAATTTTTGGTTAATGTATATAAGCCATGCGAAAATGGCATCTTATGAATGTTTACTTATAGAAGTTTAAATTTTATCCCTGGCTATGTTTAGTACCTATATAGATAAATGATCTTTATTGCAAGAAAAAGTTCAAAATTTTACTGTTCTGATATGAGTTACAAGTCCGGTAATGCCCCTTACCTATACTGGCGACGGTTACGGGATAGGGGTGTTACAAATGATCTTTCACATTCTAGAATAAGAGTTTTTCTCTACCATAAATCAATGTCTCCTTAAAAGACTTGTATGAAGAGGGTAAAGAGCACAATAATAGCATAGGTTGATCTTCATCGTTAATCTTAACCTCAACATTTTTTAAATCATTCAAAAGAGTAATAAATTGACTAATGTGATCTAAGAAACTCATATTTGTTCACGCGAAATGTAAATAGACGTTATTTCAATACTAAACGGTTAGCTAGAGACTTAGTCACATAAAGAGTTTATAACCTTTTCCATAAGGTGGATGGGGTTTTCTCCATCAATACCTCTTGTAATACCCTATTCGTGAGGCAAAACTAGATTGCAAATAGGGCCTTTTCATCAAGCTCATCCCATTCTGTCTGATCTAGATTCTTAGAATTTTCCTCAGTAACGACCTTTTTCAAGCCGGTTTGAACTAGAATTGCTATCATCCGAACTTACCACAGATTAAAATTTGTGACACCATTGAACTTCTCAATGTCAAATCTTCTTTCTGCCATTTTTGAAAGGGTCGATCTATAAAAATTGAACTAGCTCTGATACCACTTGTTGGGGATCGACCTGATTAAGAATAAATAAGTAAAAATAGCAGAAGAAATTAAGAAATTAAACACACAAATTTAATGTGAAAAAACCTCTCCAAAGAGGATAAAAAACCACGGGTAAAGATAATTTTACAATAATTACAAAAGAACGAAGAGTATAAAAGATGGAGATAAAAACTAAACCCCGAAACTAAAAAATAAAAAACCCTCAAAACGTTTACACAAAATTTTCTAAAAGTGTTATGAGTTCTAATCTTTTAATGGGTGTGTTTTCTAAGATTGTAAAAGAGCTTATTTATAGGCTAAATTCATAGGTCAAATAAGTTATGCTAATAAATACTAAATATATTATTCTAATAAATACTAAATCTTTTAGAAAGAAAATATATTTTGTTTAACTTGACTTGCAAGCAATCTATTATTTTATTTAATAGAAATTTGGGTCACATAACTCTAACATGTGTAACTACTATTGGTACCATGGGTCTTATTTCTATGGTGTAAATTTGCAATAATCACAGGATGAACCAATTATCAGTCATGGGGATGTTTTGCCATTTTTGATTTACTTGAAGAAACATAGGTTTTAAAGGAAAGCTCAATGTAGTTGTTTTGGGCTAGTCACCACTAGCTCCATATATGCCATGGTTTCTAACTCACTCATGTTGCGTGCCATGGTTCTGATGTGAACATTCGACATATTTTATTTTTGAATATTCTTTTGCCCCTATCTCTACTTGTGTGATTAGAGATGGTGAAATCTAAACGTTTGATGAATCTCGAATCGATTCATTTTGAATAAAATACTTTTTTTTGAAAAGTAGATTTAGGACAAGTAGGGTATGTGGTTTTTTCTTTTGGGATAGTGGGTGCCATACCTTGCTCCAATATATGAAATTGTAAAAGTATAAAATTTATTTTTGGGATAGTGGGTACCTTACCCTTATCGATTTATAATTATTAAAAGGATAAAATTGTAAAAAAAAAGTGTTATAAGAAACTCATATGTTTTATTTTTCAATACTTTTTTGAAGATTTATGTTTAAATATATACTTGCCTTTAAAAAGATTGAAAATATTAGAAATAATTAGCAAAAGTTACTTTAAAGCGGGGGTGGTATAGAGCGAGGATAGATGCATCCAACATCCATGACTGTGGTAGTAGTTTTTAAGATTGCATATTCATAGAGGAGTAAGGCAGGTGATAAGGTAGAGCATGCGAACTGTGAAGTGATAATGATTTTGACATCATCCATCCCCATCTCCCTTCATTGCCATCCCTAGTTATGACTACACTTTGCTCAAGGATTTTTATTTGCCTTCTGCCACCATTTGTTCTTTATTATGAAATATTTTATTATAGCTACAGTGCGTCAAATATTATTGTTTTGATGAAATGGTTGTATATCTAGGGATTAAAATTTTAAAATTCAAAGAATATACTGACTGAAAATAATCAAATAATTAGAGTAGAAGGATTGAATTCACAACTTATGCATAACATAATGACTAATAGAAAATATTGACAAAAAATATATAATATTAAATAAAAAAGTAGCATAACTATAAAGAAAGTTTAAAAAATAATAATAGGATTTGGATTAATGTTAATACGATATGGACAACTCTAGTAAAGTTCTCATGAATCAATAACCGTACATCTATAATATATTTATGTTATTTTATCCTATCATATTATTTTTAACATATTATATTGGTTTTGATATGTTGATAGTTTGTATTATAATTTTTACACATTAATAAATTTTGTTATGGTGATATTATTTTCTTATATCATTTTATATAAAGGAAATTATTTAGTATATTGTTAATGGAATTTTTTGATTTTACAGAAAGGGTTAGAGGGTTGATAAATATTCTATAAGAGTATAGTAATTAAAAAATAGATATTTAAAAAAAAAGGAATCTTGTCAATTTTTCAAGATTGCTTGTGGAATAAAAAAAGTACATGGCTAATTTAAAATCTCAACTCTACTTGTGGAATAAAAACCTTCCACCGCCAATGCGATAGAAAAATTTAACTCCTCAAGCGGACTTGAGATTTTGCTACACGTTGTTAAGTTGTAATTAAAAATTTTAAAAATAACTTACCTTGTGTTAGCATTTATTAGCATACGAACTTACCTCGTGTATGGGATTGACAAAACGAACCGACTATTCGATAACTTTACTTTTCCCCCGATCTAAGTCTGAATTCCTCTTTTCTTGATCTATATGTAATCAAAATTAGCTTATTTATTTCTCTATTTATTCAATTTAGTCCAAATCACACATTAGGGCTATTTTACACATTTTCCCCTAAACTTTCACATTTTCATCTTTTCATAAATAAACCCCTATTTTGCATTTTCACCAAAAATTACTTTACAAAACATGTAAATCTAACATCAAAGTTTCATATTTCATCAACAAACATTCAAGAACACATATATTCAACAATGGCAATTATCAAAACATTTGATAGTTTTGTAAAATAGTCCCTGGGCTAGCTAGTACTAGTTACAACGATCACAAAAACATAGAAATCATCAAAAACCGAGCTAAAACAGACTTACATGCATAAACAAGCTTGGCCGAACCTTAGAATGCTCAAAAATAGTGTTTATCTCTTTACAAATTCAGCATTAGCAAGAAGATGAACAAAAAATCATGTTTTGTTATATTTTAATTAACTTTAATTACCAAATCACTTATTTACCCTTAATGAATAAACATAGAAATTTCATATTGCATGTCCATTAATGTACATTAACCTTAACAATGGTCTATTTACCACTTAAGGACTTCCACATTTAAAATTCATAACTATTAAGCACTTTAAACTATGAAAACATCAAATTTGCATTTTATGCGATTTAGTCCTTTTTACCAAATTAGACATCCAAACGATAAAATTAATTCACGAAACTTTTACACATACATACTAACATGTTGTAAACAATTAAAATAATATTAAAATAATTTTTTGACATTGGATTTGTGGTTCTGAAACCACTTTTCTGATTTAGCCAAAAACGGGTTGTTACATAAACAATCAAATACAGATATAGAATCAGATATGTAGATCAAATATATAGAATCCTACCCCTATCCTCTACATACCATCTCCATCCATCCCATCACACTATGTAGGGTTAAAAACACCCACCCATCTCTACACACCATATCGTGTCGTTACGACACATATCAGGTAAAGTGCAGCCAAGCTACCAGAATATAGGCAAAAGTTTCCTATTAGAACGCTTCCTCCATATATACAATCCTACCCTAAAAACAGATATAGAATACAGATACAGAAATAACAGAGTAAACATGCTCAACATGTTTATATACAGATAGCAGATATACATCCAACAAAATAATCAGACAGGCATTTAATATCTTACTCATATCAGTTTATCAGAACATCATAGCCCATAAAATAGGGTTTGTTTAGCCCTTACCGACCTTACGATAGGCCCACAGTCGATCAGAATGACCCGTATGACCCTAAGGAATATTTCAAAAATATGAGCCCATATGCCCGTGTGGGCCTACACACTTGTGTGGCCCATACACCTAGATTGGCCTTGCCTGTGTGGTTTACATGGCCTGGCCCAAAACCCACACGCTTATGTTGCATGCCCGTGTGCCCATACACCTAGATTGGCCTAACCTGTGTGGCCTACAAGGCCACACTTAAACCATCGCATGGCTGTGTTCTGTGCACGGCTACGCCATCATCAATCACACGACCGTGTCTCGCACATGGCCACTCACACGAGTGACTACACACCCGTGTGATGTCTACAGAATTTACTTTCGGCTTTTGTCGAAACTCAATTTTCACGCGTAAGAGATATACATCTGATTCGTTTTTTGTAGCGAAATAACCATGAGACTCCTGAAACCTAGGAACAACACCAAAAACACCCGATCAATTCTAATTATCGAAGCCAATCTATCCAAAGCTTCAAATGACATACTTGTGAAACTACTTAAAACGAAGGTTCAATCACTTACAAAATGGATTCGATAACCTGAATACATTACACACTTGAAAACACGTTTTGATCCCCTTGAGCGGCACCTATACAAGAAATCACCATATTACCATACCCGAAATCGATTTTCACGCGTAAAGGGTACACATCTGATTCATTTTTCGTAGCAAAATAACCCCGAGACTCTTGAAACCTAGGAACAACACAAAAAAACCCGATCAATTCTAATTACTAAAGCCAATCTATCTAAAACCTCAAACAACATACTTATGAAACTACTTCAAATGAAGGTTTGATCACTTACCAAAATGGATACGATAACCCGAATACACTACACGCTGGAAAACACGTTTTGATCCTCTTGAGCGGCACCTATACAAGAAATCACCACATTACCAAACCCGAAATTGATTGCCACTAGCCTAAAACTTCAAGAAAACTTACCTACTACAGATCGAATAGAGTTTACAGCACCAAAACGCGGTGATTTGAAAGATAAAAAAGCGAACATATGTCAACGCAAGAAGGAATCAAAAAGAAAAGTTTAGAAGAGGATAATTTGAAGAAGAACGTGAAAAAATGCCAAAGAATTTCGATAGGAGAGAGAAAAAATAAAAAATAAAATTTAATATTGCCAACATCCCACTAAATCACAACTCCCATTATCCCATTAAACCTTAACCACTTTAGAATTCTAACTCCACCCAAACACTCTCAGAAAACTAAAGACCAAAAATTAATATTCACGCTTTTAAAAGATTTAAATACAAGACCTCTTTCACACCAACTCCTTACCACTTGAACCAACAATCTCATTCTAATATGGATTAACAACAAAATAATATAAACCCACTCAATAAGGGTAAGGTTAGGATCAGAAAAATAACAAAGTTGGCAAAGATGAGACTTGAACCCAATACATCATACACACACCTAAAACTCTTAACCATTGAAGCATATACACATTTCTATTAGATATTTATAGAAACAGAAATAAATTATTCAGGGCATTACAATTTAATAGAAATTTAGATCACACAACTCTAACATGTGTAACTACTAATGGTACCATGGGTATGCTTTCTATGGTGTAGGGTCTAAATCTGCAACAACACAGGATGAACCAGTTATCAGTCATGGGGATGTTTTTCCATTTTTGATTTACTTGAAGAAACATAGGTTTTAAGGAGGAAGCTCAAGTAGTTGTTTTGGTCTAGTCACCACTAGCTCCACGCGTGCCATGGTTTCTAACTCACTCATGCCACGTTCTATGGTTTTGATGTGAACATTTGACATGTTTTGTTTTTGAATTGCCTTTTGCCCTTATCTCTACTTGTGTGATTAGAGATGGTGAAATCCAAAAGTTTGATGAATCTCGAATAGATTCATTTCGAATAAAGTATTTTGTTGAAAAGTAGATTTAGGACAAGATAGGGTATGTGGATTTTTTTTGGGATAGTGAGTACGCTACGCTGCTCCAATACATGAAATTGTAAAAGGATAAAATTTATTTTTGGGATAGTGGGTACCCTACCCCTATATATTTATAGTTATTAAAAGGATAAAATTGTAAAAGAAGGTGTTATAAAAAATCATATGTTTTATTTTTAAATATTTTTTGAAGATTTATGTTTAAATATATACTTGCCTTTAAAAAGATTGAAAATATTAAAAATAACTAGCAAAAATTAAATTAAAGCGGGGTGGTGTGGAGCGAGAATGGATGCATCTAGCATCCATGAATGTGGTAGTAGTTTAAGATTGCACATTCATAGAGGAGTAAGGCGGGTGATAAGGTAGAGCATGCGAACTGTGAAGTGGTAATGAATTTGACAATATCCATCCCCGTTTCCCTTCATTGCCATCCCTAGTTATGACTAGACTTTGCTCAAAGATTTTTATTTGCCTTCTGCCACCATTTGTTCTTCATTATAAAATATTTTATTATAACTACAGTGCATCAAATATTATCGCTTTGATGAAATGGTTGTATATCTAGGGATTAAAATTTTAAAATTCAAAGAATATACAAACTAAAAACAATCAAATAATTAGGGTACAAGAATTGAATTTGCAACTTATGCATAACATAATGACTAACAAAAAATATTGACAAAAAATATATAATATTAAATAAAAAGTAGCATAATTATAAAGAAAATTTAAAAAATAATAATAGGAGTTAGATTAATGTTAATACGATATGGACAGCTCTAGTAAAGTTCTCATAAATCAATAACCGTACATCTATAATATATTTATGTTATTTTATCCTATCATATTATATTGAACGTATTAACTGATTTTGATTTGTTGATAGTTTGTATTATAATTTTTACACATTAATAAATTTTGTTATGGTGATATTATCTTCTTATATCATTTTATATAAAGGAAATTATTTGGTATATTATCAGTGGGATTTTTAGATTTTACAAAAAGGGTTAGAGGGTTGATGAATGTTCTATAAGAGTATAGTAAAATATTAAAAAAATAGATATTTAAAAAAAAAAACTTTTCAATTTTTCAAAACTGTTTGTGGAATAAAAAAAGTACATAGCTAATTTAAAATCTTAACTCCGCTTGTGGAATAAAAACTTTCTACCGCCAGAGTTAAGATTTTGCCATGTATTATTAAGTTGTAATTAAAATTTTTAAAAATAAATAAAACATGTGACAAAATCTCAATATTACTATTGGAATAAAAACTTCTCACCATCTACATATGAAATAAGTAACCTTTATATCATATCACTTTTAATTATTTTTAAATCATATTTTTATATGTTTTGAGTATAAAATCAAATTAAAAAAAAAAAAAAGAGTTAGATCAGTAGAGTTTAAATCCCAATCATCAAACAACTACTCTCTTATATACAGGTGATAAATTTTAATCATTGATTTTTATTTTTACTCCATTAAATCTTTTATGTCCTCACTTACCTAAAAATCAGTCAAATTGTAAGTAAAAGAAATTTGAGGTTAGAAATTTTACATTAGACAAAAAAATTTATCTTTTGCAACAGATGATTGTAGTGAAACACGACCAAAGGACATTGCCGTCCATACCGATAAAACATTACAAAACAACAAGCAATGTCAACTTTGAATACTACATTAATGAAACAAACACTCATAAACTTAAAAGAAGAAAATTAGTCATTATGAAGTCGTGGTTAATACGAAAACATCTTTGTATTTAAAATGTTTATATATTTAATAAACCTAAATTAATCTATACAATTTATATGAAAAATATCTGATTTTAATTCATTGCAGAAGCAATGAAGAAATTACAAGAAAATAGCTATTTGTGTGTAAAATTTTATGAATAGAAAATTTTAGAAAAATGAAGTAAAATGCAATGAAAAATAGGAGCTATACACGCCCGTAATTTTACCTACTATCATTAAATATATATATATATATATATATATTCTTTTCATAAAATTTATTTAGGCAGTCTTTTTTTTTCGGTGTACTTTTCTTGTCTTCACACTTCCGCACAAATGATTTGAAAACTAAATTACGGACCAGTTAACAAAGATTCAAAGAACTTCAGTTTTTTTCAGCATTTCCATGGAATTGGGATGTTGGACGGTTGTTCTCCTTTTTATTGGAACACTTGACACACATACAACTATTTATGGGTCCAAATGGTTTTTAGAAATAAATAGCTTTTAATGTATAAATATGATTTGTGCTTAGCTTGATTTCATCTATCAACCTCAAACAACAATAAAAATACTAAAATAATTATAATTTATTATTTAAATTGAATTTAAAAAGAAAATCATATCAAGGGTCCGACTTTTGGACAGATGTAAATTTGTGACATGACAACACAAGTTTTTGTCGATTTCATGTTTCTCAAATTAAAGCTTTCAATGTTACCAACTACTTTTCTAACAATCAAAAGGCGAAGAATATTCAACTTGAATATTTAAAACATTTTTTTTTTTTATCTTCCCTTCCCACGAGTCCTTCGTATAATAATTTTTTTCCTCAAAATCTACTGACTTTATTATTTGAAACTTACGTAAGCTTGAAACAGAAATACAAATTATGGACATTTAAATTATTATTAGGTAACAAGTGAAAATCGTAAATTGTTATAGTCCCCAAATAGAGATGCCTTAGAGAGCATTAATCACTTTACACCCATTGGATGCTATAACTTTGCCTACAAAAAAGATGCCCCCTCTTCTTCAAATCATTATAGCACATGTGCATGCAGCAATCTGTAACTAATAAACTTCGCTGATTTAGATTGTGTATTTATTTTTGATAAGGTTAGAAACAACGATAATGATAAAATTAATTATTGTATTTGTGAAGTAAAAGATTCCATCATAGCTTATTTAAGATAAAGTTTAAATGCAAAATTTACCTTCAAATTATGCCATTATTTTACTTAAATAATTTTTTTTATAAAAATGATACCTAAACTATTAATTTTATTTTACTTTATCCGAAAAGATGATACCAACCAATAATAATATGATAAGTGGCATGTTTTAATTAGAAATATCATTTTTAGATAAAAATAAAAAATAAAATTGATAATTTAGATGCACTTTTAACCATTTGGGAAAAAAAACCTTTTAACACTTAAAAGTAGAAAAATAGTATACCTTGAAAGCTAATTCTGAAGTTAAGCCTCAACATGATATGATTTTTGCGCATGAAGCATTTTACACAATTAACAAAAAAAAGTTGGGGATTGACTCATATGAACAACAAAGTAGTAAAAGTAGAGAAGAACGAATACAAATATTTTATGTGAAAAACCCTCAAAAAGAGAAAAACTACGGGTAAAAGAGGTCTAGATTTTATACTAAATAAGTAAACAAACGATAGTACAATATGGAGAAAATAAACCTAAATGTACAACTTGTACATTACCCAAAACTCCGAATATAAAGCTCAAAATCCCAAAAAGCAAATAGGTCATTCACAAAAAGGGTATAAAATACTCTCCATAATTACCATGAAACTTTCACCAAAACTCATATGCGACTACATCTTGTCGCCCTTAAAGAAAAACCCTTACTGATTGTCATCTTTAATTAAGGATACAATGACCCCTTTAAATAGGCTAAAACTAGAGTCCTAATATGACTATAATATTCCTAGAATAATCAAAGTTTAATTAGGGAATAAATAGCATAATTTAACTAGGAGAAGAAAACCTGGTTGAATTTAGAAACACGTCATGACGTCGTTTTCTTCTCAACGGCTCGAAAACCAGCAAAATCATTAGACAAGCTTTTGAATACCATATCAATTTGATGTTCTGGTCCAATTGGCCTCATTGTTCGTGGCATTAGCAAAGTAGCCTACTAGAGTGACCGTATGGTTTTTGACTAGAGTGTCAAGCTTTTGTTGGGCATTCATCAAGCTAGTTATGGTAGATTATCGAGCCAAGGCAACTTGGCCTCTGACCATGTCTTCTAGCTTATCTAGAATCGCTTTAGCAGTCTTACAACTCTCTAGTTGCTTATATAGAGTACTGGTCACGCTTGTTAGCATAAAGCAATGAGTTATCTCATCAAACTCTTCCCAACATTTTTTAGCCCCAACTTGAGTGGTCGATGGCCACTTGTTATCAAGAACTGTTTTAAGTTTATCACACCGTAAGACAATTATCAAGTTCATTTTCCATTTCTTAGAGTTATTTTCGTTCAATTTGTTTTCAGTGAGTATGTTCAATAAGGGAGTTGGTGCTATTTTCAAACTGAAAAATAAAAGCAAATGTTTGAAAACATTTTGCAACATTATGATCTTCATTAAGATGATGCATGTGTCTTACATTAAACCTTGAAATATTTGTAAACCGTTGTAATGATAATTCCCACACCCATTGACTCAAGCCACCGTAGGGTGATCATGATCAACTAACAATAACATGGATTTTCATCAAATTAGTACATGAACCTAATTCCTTTAGGCATTCACATGTACTAATAATCGTGTAACATTTGCCTATCATTTAAACTTAAGTAGAGCTGTATAAGGAGATATTTAACTAGAAAATCTTGAGTGTATAACCATCAACTCAACGCCTATCGCATCATGCACCACAAATGAGTCATCATGGGACAATCTCACTGAGTAGCATGCTTTGACTAGTTGTCCTCTTTTGAAAATAAAATTTCTTGACTTATCGCATGATAATGCCTACCACAAGGGCAAGTCCAATTGTCATTTGATCACAAGAGAATTCTTCTTACATTCATGAAATATCCTCAATGAAATTCACATAGCAATCCTACTGTGAGGTAGTACACTTGCCATGTCATTATAAGAGACCATTGATGAAGGTCGTAGGTCTTGTTTAGGGACCTTATCTGTAACACCCTTACTCGAAACCATCATAGGAATCGAGTAGAAGGCATTACTAAAAATTACCAGACTACAAACTCTAATTTTTAGCCAAATTATTATAAATTTATCTTATTGAGGGTTTTTTAAATCAATACGGACATCTCGGATGATTAGGATTCAAATCCTATCACATCGGAAACCCAAAAAATTTTTCTCTTTCAAAACAACGTCACACGCTCGTGTAACATATAGCGCGGCCGTGTGATAAGGACGTGTGGGCTTCACACGCCCATGTCCGGAGACCGTGGTCGAATCTATCAAATTTGCCACGGTCACCCTACACGGTCGTTTGGGGGCCGTGTACTCCACACGGTCAAGACACACGGCCGTGTCTCTAGCCCGTGTGGTACTCAAAATTCAATTTAAAGTGCAGGGGAGGCACAGTCCAGGGACACACCCGTGGGGTCAGACCGTGTGTCACCCACGGCCTAGGCACGCCCGTGCCATGAGACCGTGGAGCATTCTGCCAAATTTCACACGGTCATGACACATGCCCGTGTGTCCTGCTGTGCAGGCCGTGTTAGGCTATATGCCAAGCCTTGGCCCTTCCAAACCCAACAAACATCCATACCATTCAAATTCAACCAAAATAAGGCATCTACCCACAAGAACTATATTTACAAATACCATTTACAAGGCAATTATCATTTACACACCTACTTGATAGGCTTATAAAAGAATATCTATGCTAAGACTAGCCACCTATACATGTCAAAAATCAAAATACAAACTATGTTTTCAAATACCAAGATGGCTTGATAGTGTAGGACGAGCTTCCTTCGATTACCAATCCAAGTTGTAATGTGCTCGGTAATCTAAAAGAAGGGCAAGGAAGAGAAGTAAGCTACAAGTAGCTTAGTAAGACATAAGTAATTTAAAAGTAGATGCACATTACCCAATTAAGGCAATTGATTTCCACATAATACAAATGCAACATTCATGAACTTACTCATTACATACTCTTACCACATTGTTCAATTATAGATATTCCATGCACATGTCCTATTCAATTTTATTACCCTGCACCATGGCTTCGCACATTAACGTTAATCTTTTCCCGTTGAACTTTCAGAAAAGAAAAGGATATGCATAGATTGGCATCAAGTGCCTCACAATAATATGGCCGAAGCCACCACAATATGTAGCCGAAGCTACCACAATATGTAGCTGAAGCTACCACAATCAATGAATCGCAAACGTAATCTACGGGTCTGCTCACAGAAGCTGACAGGTGACTGTAACACATGCTAGTACACCCAGCACCCAGGATACGGAAGCGGAACCCTCAAGTGACATGTCACCCATATCCAAAATCAATCTTACAGTTCAAACGAGATTTTCCATAATATACAAATTATGCAATTATTCAATTCACCATTCATATTCATACATTTTCACATGTAATTTATCAAATAATTAACGATAATGCAAGTGCATGATAATTTACTCATGACTTACCTCGATTACGAAATGACTAGCTCGTACTAATCTACTATCTTTTCCTTTCCATGATTTCGATCACCCTCTCTTCTTTCTTGATCTAAATAAATGCATTTAACACATTTTATCAATATTCTATCAAAACACATTCATAAACCGAACTCTTAGGTAAAAAGACCATTTTGCCCCTAGTCTCGAAAATTTAATTCCACTTCATTTTCTTGTATTTTAGACTCAATTAAACCTTTTTACCAATAAAACAATCCAAGAATCACTCACATTCACATACTTACGAACAAACTTTTCTCTTTTCTCATTTTAGTCCCTTAGGGACGTTTTTATCGAAAACTACTTGTAAAAACACGTAATTAATACATTAATAACTCATTTACTACCCAAACTCATCAAATAACAGATTTCTCTAAAATGGGGGATTTTCAAACCCTAATTTCTTCTCAAATAAATGGCAAAATCATGAAATTGAAGCCTCAAGGAACTCAAAAATACGAAAAATTGAAAACGGGGTTGAAATGCACTTACAAATTGCTTGAAAAAGTCCAAAGCTCTCTTGGCTATGGAGGAGGAAATTTCGACAGAAAAATTGGGGAAGAAGATGAACATTTTCATCTTTTTCTCATCTTTTATGATAATTTTTACAAAGTGGACAAAAATGCCCCTAGCCTTGTTTCTCAAAAACTTTTCTAGAAATGCCCTTTTGTGTCCATACTACTAACTCATGGCATAATTACATCATAAACACTCCTATATTCATATCACATTTCAATCAAGTCCCTATTTCATCTAATACTCATATTTTTCACTATTTGCAATTTAATCCAAAATTTTCAATTAATCACAAAAGCAGGAAATTTCTAAATGATTTTCTCACAGAACTTAATCAATAAACAAATGCGATATAAAATTCACAAAATTAACTTATTTCATCTCGGATTTGTGGTTGCGAAACTACTATTCTGATTAGGCCCTATTTCGGGCTGTCACATTATCCCACTTAATAATTTAAAAACACGCAAGGTTTTTAATTCCTGGTTTGAATCATGTATGATCAATATATGCATGACAAGTACATGTGGCATTCTTTCCTAAATTATATGGCATGCTTATCTCATGTATGCATGACATGCTTTGGCAATTTTATAATATTCACATTCATTCATTCATAAAAGTCAACCAAATAATTTTGATTCTCCACAGTTTTTTTAAGGGAAAAACCAAATAAGTGAATGTGAACCGTGCACCAGGTAGGTTCTTAGGAAAGGTAGGTGAGTTGTATTTGACCTCTTAAAACCCAAGCATTTCCTTGACAGATCCAATCCTAGACATGCACCTTTTCATTACCATATTTCTCATAGTAATCGAATAACCTAAAGAAGTGAATGGAACAATACAACATATATATTTTCTTATTATATACTTCTTATCATTAATAGATCAATCTTAGATAATCCCATACATATATATCACAATTATATCATAAATAGTTATTAAACAGATATATAAAGAGATGGGCAATAAACTAGAATAAAATAAAATTTCCAGCCAAGGTTTCTATGGTTCTATTTCTAGAAAATAAATGAACAATAAAAATTACATATTTTTTCATCACAAGACATTTCTTGTGTCTTCGATTGCCATCGCTCCATCTTCACCTTACCATAGACTCATTTTTGAAAAAAATTACATTTATGTCATACGTTTATTTTTTTGCTTACAAGAATTCAAAAAATAAAAAATAATCTTACTTGGAGATGATAGTCCATGGTCTGTTTCCTAAGACCCACAACCTTGGCAAAAAATAATTATTATATAACAAATATATATAATATTGCAATCATTCACATAATATTGCAATCATTCACATACACTCCCCTAAATATGTGAATAAGTACAAGAATGCTACATCTTATAAAATATTAATCAAACAAGATAAAGAGAGAGATTCGATCTCAATTTACACCATAAACAAAACATAACTTGGCTTTTAATACTAATTGTTGGAAAAAAATCCAATTTGAAAACGGTTTTTTTGCACAGTGGAAAATTAAAATTTTGAAAGCCTACTCGGTTTGTGATATTTATATCAATAAACCTTAACCAAATACGCATCTGTGTTTTCTAATAAGGGGATCCTTTATGTTTTTCGACTTTCAATCAAACAATTGATAACTCTTGAAAAGAGTATATTTCATACCTTTATACCTAGCTAATTACTTGTACATAGTAC
Source organism: Gossypium stocksii (assembly GCA_020496765.1). Classification (NCBI taxonomy): domain Eukaryota; kingdom Viridiplantae; phylum Streptophyta; class Magnoliopsida; order Malvales; family Malvaceae; genus Gossypium; species Gossypium stocksii. Next base: position 40,604,920 of record CM035630.1, on the reverse strand, counting down.
ATTTAGTTGCATTTTAGGATATTTCATTGGTATCTTTATTATTGTATTAGGAGCTTGGACTGTGTTTAAATGTTAGGTGCTTTTAATTACATGTGGAAGGGTTGTGTTTGGTGGTTTGGTAGGTGCAAGATGTGGAGAAAGACACAAAGGGGTGAAAGTTTATCGGGGTAAAAGGTTGGATAGTTTGCCAACACGAATACCGTGGTAATTTCAGGAAGATGACTGAGTCAACATTCAACACATGCCAGTTTCAGTCCAACTCTACTTGTAACAAACCAAGTGCCAAAAACGGTAGTTTTGAGACCACGACTCCGAAAAGTGAGTTATTATTTTAATATTTATTTAATGTCTATAGGTTTAACTTAAGGTAGTATTAAATTTTTGTTAAGAAATTTTGAAGTTATAATGGTTAATTATGTAAAAGGACTAAATTGTAAAGGTTGCAAAAGTGGGTTCCTATTAGTTAAAAGGGCTAAGTGGCTATAGAAAGGAAATTTAATGAAATTAGATGGTAATTATACCATAATTAAGTTAGTGGATAGTTATGGACAAGGTTTAATTGAAAATTTTCATTTATAATAAGGGTAAAAAGGTAATTAGTAAATAAAAGAAAAATAAAGTAAACAAATGAAGGAAGAAAGCTATCATCTTTGTTTCTTCTTCATCTAATAATCGATTAGCCATTGTTGGGGGAGGAACAAGTTTCAGTTTTGAGTTCTTCATGCATGGTATGTATTTAAGCCCCATTTTTAGTGATTTTTATGTTTTTGAATTCGTTTTAGCTTAGTCTAGCTAGCCCAGGGGTTAATTTGAAAAAATATTAAAGGTTGGGGGACTTATATAGTTGAGATTGATGTGTTTGTGAAGTTATTTGATAGATTATTAAACTTGGTTGTTAAACAAACTTGTTTTGTTAAATGATTTTTAGTGAATTTAGGGTTTAAGGACTTATTCAAGAAAATAGTAAAATTTCATGGTAACATTATGAAATGATGATTTAAGTGGGTTGATATGAGTCTTTAAGAAATTCAAATAGCTTGTATAGAGGGTTAAAATAGTTAAATTTCAAGTTACGAGCTTAAGGACTAAATTGTGAAAAAGTTAAAATATGAGGGGTAATTATGTAATTTCTTGATAATGTCAATTCTTTATTGAATTGAATACTTGAATTTATTTGAAGTATTTTATTATTACATTTAACTAAGTATCTTATCGACCGTATGCAGCTCATTATTTTTTCGGTCCACTTTTCAGCAAACCCCATTTTCTTCATTACCGTTTCAATAAAGTCCCATTCCACATGATTATATGCTTTACTCATGTTAATATTGATAGCTAACCCTTTATTTGGGCCATTTTTGGAGCTTTGGAGGTAGTGTAATAGTTCATGCACGATCAAAATATTATCATGTATCATTCTCCTTGGGACAAAGGCGCTTTGATTTTGACTGATACATCTCGGGAGGGCGATGAATTTAAGCTGATTGGCTAGAACCTTTGAGACAATTTTGTAAATAAACATACATAAACTAATAGGTCGATAGTTGGTGATTTCACACGGGTCACAAATTTTAGGAATTAAAATGATCATTGTCTCATTAAGGTAAGAGATATCATTTTTTTCCATTAATAACATCCAAACAGAATTGAATAGTATCATTTCCAACAGTCTCCCAATGGTGTTTGAAAAACTTCTCGAGAGATCATCAACCTAAGAGCTTTATGAAGGTTCATTTGTTTAATAGCTTGGATAACCTCATTTTCCATAGTGAGCCACTCATTTGTCTCTATAGTAACACACTCCTAGATATACTCCAAATCATGGTTATTAATATTTTGACTATTTGACTGAAAGAGTCTCCAAAAATAACTTTTAGCCACATTGCTAATATCCTTACTGTTAGTCACCCACATCTCATTCTCATTCTTAAGCTTCTCAATAGTGTTTTTCTTTAACCGACCCGTAGCTCTAGCATGAAAGTATATCATATTCCTATCCTCGTCCTTAACCATTGAGACCTCGACCTTTGAGCCCAGTATTTTTTTCCCTAGTGTAAAGTTGGCCAAGTCTGCTTCTCGTCTCCCTTAGTATGATCGCACTATCATCCCTACTATTAGAGTCGATGACCCTATCAATTTTTTTTTCCAACTTTTGGATATCATTCTTCATCTTGCCATATTTATCCCACTGCCATGGCCCAAGGACCCCATGAATCCTCTCCAGCTTATTAACTTAGCTTGTTGTTTCTTGATTCCAATCATTGCTAATAAATTATTTGCCTCTCTATTCGTAGTCTAGCACTCTTCAAATTTGAATCATACCCTTTGATCTCTTGGGTAATCTTTAGGCTTACAACCTTACATGTCCCAGAGGATAGCATTATGCTCATATTGTGTTTGTCGCACCATGCCAGTAACCATAAAGGGAAATTTCTCACTCATGGAAATCAAAGTTAAGAACCTATCTAACCTTTCTTTAATCAAATTTCCCCCGCTTCTCTTGTTAACCTAAGTAAATCACCCTCTGACGGGTTTAATATCCACCAGAGCTAAATTATCAATAATATCTTTGAAATCATCCATGTGTGCCTTCACCTTCCTCCGACCTCCATCTTTTTCAGCTTCATTCAGGATAGCGTTAAAGTCCCCCCAGCCACCCAATCCTCCCTTACTAAACCACCAACTCTTTCTAACATTTCCCATGAGCTACTTCTTAAATTTGGATTCGCATGCCCATAAAATCTAGTGACACGAATGTTATTATGATTTTTCAACTGAACAATAGAATCAATGTGGTGCTTAGAATAGCTTTGAATGATAACATCCACTCCTTCCCCCACATCAATGCAAGGCCACCACTACGTCCCTCCGAGCTCATGGCTAAACCACTCTGCATCCTACATTTATTTTGAACCCTGTGAAAATCATTGACACTCATCTTCGTTTTGTTAAAGAAAATAATATCAGGTTTCTTAGCAACAAGGAGTTGCTTTAGCTCACTAATAGTGGCGGGGTTCCCCAATCCACGATAATTCCAACAAAGAAACTTCATAGCACGAAGAAACCCTATACCACGACACTTTACCCTTTGAGAGAGAATTGTTCCAAGAGATTGAAGAACACCACAAACAAATTGGCTACCCCGAATGTACCAAACAGAGAAGAAGACCCCAGATCAAGCGGTTGACAACCCGTACAGTAGCCAGGAAACCTGCGAAGAGGATAATAAACAAAGAAAAAAAACAGCAGTAAACCGAAACCCAACAAAACTCCACAAGTGAACAGAGGTAAGAAAGTTCAAAAATTAAAAGAGGAACACGGGTAAGAGAGTGAAGATGTATCCAGAAACAACGGAAAACACCAGGACACCATAAAACACCACCAGAAAAACCAAATCGCACGGAAACACACCCAACTGGCCCGTAAAACAACCCAGCACCCCACTCAACCAATTAAGGCAGGAGAAATCCCAGCAAAAACCCAAGAAACCAAGCAGACGAAACACATGTAAAAGAGGAAATAAACAAAGCTGAGAAACGCAAGGTAAAGACAACCAAACCCAACTTATCTCGAACAAGCAGGAAGTGAAAGAAAGCCTAAAACGATAACAAGAAACATGTAAACTAAAAAAAACTAAAACCTACTATAATAGGATGATCATTTTAATAAAATGTGGAAAAATCAAAGAGGACTTTTTGCTGTTAATGACAATCCATGCAGCAATGATACAAAAAAGCATGCATAATAATCGTACGAAGCCCTACAACCAATGTTGCCAAAAGGAAAGAAGATAAAAATGGCAGAAATAAAGCACAAATGGGATAATTGCAAAAAAAAAAAAAGATAAAAAAAGACCTACTTTTGTATGCAGTTCTCGTAGAAAAGTCAAAGAAATTCCTTCCACCCATTAATGCCCATGAACCGTAATATCAAGAAATATTTATGAACTCAATTTATGAAAATGGGATTCCAAAACCTCATTTTCAAGTACCACTACAAATCGAGCTATTACAATTTGAGTGGTGATGCTTTTACCTTGTTAAAGAGTAAGGGTGTTGTCACAACCCAAAAATCGGGTTAGTAAATCGGGGGTAATGAATTGGTAACTTTAATTGGGTTAGATAAATAAATTAAATAGGGATAATTAAATAAAATATTAAAATAATTAGGCTTAAAAAAATTAGGTTTAGAAATTAAAACTGAGCGTTCAAGAATTAATTTGGTTAAAATGGATTTTAAAAATGAGATTGAATTTGAAAATAATTTTGAAATTGACTTTAATTGAAAAACAAGGACCAATCTAGAAAAGGGAGAAAATTGGAGGTGGTTAAATGGGCAATGACCCAAATTTTTTTAAAAAAATTGGTTGCCTATTTAACAACCCCCACATCTTCTTCTTCCCTCCCATTCATCATCCTTTTCAAACTTTTGCCAAATACCAAATCAAAGCTTTTTGTCTCGAAATTTGTTCATCCTCTTTGATTTCAAGCTCTCCAAACGCAAAATCTCTATTCAATTTTGAAGAATGCTCATGTTTTAAACCTCAATTTCTCTAAAGTTCTTTACACATTCAACAATTGAATAAGCTTCGTAGCTCGTCGATTTTGCAAAATTGAGGTGCATTCTAACTTTTCATGATCAAACTAAGTGTGTTAGCTTTTCAAGTTGAGTTTTAATCAACTATATCAAGGTCTTAATAAATCATTTGATTTTAAGTTAATTTTAAGCTTGAAAATGGTTTATCTCATTTTACTAAGGTAAGTTGCAGTTTCAAAGATATTTTCAGCTTCTTTTGATCCTATCAAAATATTTTTAAAATCAATTTTAAAAATCTTTTAGGAATTCAAAGGATTTGGACATTTTCCCATTTTTAATGATCATGTTTTGCTTGATTGGTTTGAGTGATTGGCCTAAATTGAAGGTTTAAATATCTAATTAGATGATATTTAGGATGTTTGGAATTGGAATTAAGGTTTAGAAACTAGGTTTGAGTGGTGAAATCATATTTTTGACAAAACTAGCTAGTTAAAACTAAGTAAGATAGATGAGTTGTGATTTGCATTTTTTATATGATTTGAATGTGTTTGAGGTTGTTTATAATGCGCTTGTATAATCTTTAATATTTATAAGAAGTTTTGGATCCATCGAGAGCTTCTACAAACAAGGAAAAAGGCAAACAAAGGCTTTTTTGAGCTTTTTCCATTAAAGTTAAGGTTGCAAGGTGAGTGGTTTGGTGTGCTACAATTATGCACAAATCAAAGTATTAAAGGGGAGCTTAGGTAGCCTAATCACCTATACTAAGTTCCATGAGTAAGTGTTCCTACTTAATCTAATGGTGATTTGCAAATGATGCTGAAATGTGACATGTTATGTATTTATGATTGAATATGATATGAATCTTGCTGATTTTATGCATACTATATGAAATATATATATATTATGGCTTTTTTAGCAGAATGTGAGCACTTGTAAGTTCATGATATAAGACATGAATATGTGATATGAACATGATTTGTGTGATATGTGAAAGTGTGTATAAATTAGTAAGTATACATGTTTAAGGGGATCTGTTTGGAGGGTATATTTGGTTGTGTTGGGAGGCTATATTTGGTGGTGTTGGAGGGCATGTTTGGCTATGTTTGGAAGGTAAATTAGTTGGGTTTGGTAGATGATAGCTTTATGGTATACATTATATTGGTCATATATGGAAATTCTGCTATCCAATGTAATATATTTTGTATATATGCTTCATGATCACTTTGTGCCAACATATCAATGAGAGCGCTATGTGTTATGCTTGATTGCATACCATGATTAATTATGATAGTATGATTTCTTTTAACTTTGGATATTATGACTACTTGTGGCAATCTTTGAGCACTCACTAAGGCTAAAAAAGCTTACACTCTTTTATGTTTAACAATGCAAGGATATAGCTTAAACAAGAAGGAGAAGTGAGGTACCAAGTAATCCAAAGCAAGGCAATTTACCTTAAGTATGTTTGATGTGTTTCCAACTTAATAAGGAAGGCAATGTGGGACTAATCTAGAGGGGTTTTAGACTTTGAACTATTAATGGTTTGTAATTAGACATTGTGGACTCTTTAATTGGTTTGATTTGGAGCTTTTATTACTGCTTTGGATAGATGATTGAATGGTAGATTATGAATGCTTGATGAATGGTATGAGTAAGTGTTTGACTGACTTGTAAGTTCATGTAATAGCCTGATTTAGACCCTAGTCGGAATAGTGGTTTCGGGACCACATATCCAAGTCTGAGAAATATTTTAATATTATTTTCTGTGTCTGTGATATATGATTTAGCATCTATGAAATTTCTGAGATTTAATTTGTCTGACTCTGTGCTTAATTGTGAAAAAAAGATTGAATTGTATATGTGGTAAAATTAGTATGCTATATGTTCAAGTGTTTAATTAAAATAGCTTTTAAATAATGATGGCCTTTTGTAGCAATTAAGCCATTGAAGGTTTGAGTGGTCATAAATGACCTTAAAACATATGTTTTTATATGGTTTAATTAGGGGATAAAATGGTAAATGTTTTATTATTATGTGTTAATAAACAAAACAAAAGAAACATGGTCAATTTCACTTGGTTTTGCCAAAAATCAAAGGGAAAGAGAAGAAAATAGGCTTCCTAAGTTTTGGCTAGCTTAATCCTTGATTAAGGTATGAGATTTTGTCCGTTTTTGATAATTTTTACGTTACTGTGATCATTGTTAAATGTTCTTCCATGCCTATGTCTCAATTTTTGTTTTTAATGAAGTTTATGAAAAATGCCATTGATGCTATTTGAAGCTTTGTGATGAAATTGAATGAATAATGATGGATAAGTGTTGAATAAACATGTTTTGCCATGAGTTTTTGATGAAATTGAGCTTTGTGGGCTAATTTGTGAAAATGAGATTTTGGGAGGACTAATTTGTGAAATAAATGTGTTATATGGGCTTTTATGAAAGCCATAAATATTTGGCCAAGCTTGTATTTAGATAAATTTTGTAAATTTGATGTCTTTGTATATTAGGGACTAATTTGTTAAAGTATGAAACTGTGAGGGTTAAAATGAAAAATACCCTAAATGAGTGTTTATGGATTGGATTGAATGAAATGGAATATTGAATGGCTGAATTTGGATTTATTTAGATCCAGAACCAAGGAAATCAGACTTAGATGCTCAAATCCGTTAAATTCGTACGAGGTAAGTCAATATACAAAATATGTATTGAATCAATGTTTATTATGTATCATAATATGTTAATTGCAATTGGATGGTCATGAGAGCCTGACGTATTAGTTTCGAGTCAATTCTGCTGTAGTAATAGTAAAATAATATCATGTAAGACCTCGTCTGGGACGTGGGCATTGATTTCAAAAATATGTGTAAGACCGTGTCTGGGACACTGGTATCAAATATGTTTGTATAAGACCGTGTTTGGGGCACTGGCATCGTATATGTTTTGTGTAAGACCCGGTCCGGGACAGTGGCATCGATATTGATTGACATGTAAGACCACGTCAGGGACGTTGGCATTGTATGAGATATATGAACTCTGTAACATCTCTGAATGGTTGAGGAAAAATTCCGAAAATTGAATGAATACATACTCTATATGTCTGACTCAGGTACATCTGTTCTGTAATGAATTTCCGAGCATGAAAGATATATTACTGTGAACTAGAATTCTGTTACAAGTGAGTATATCTGGTTTGTAAGTTAGCTACATGAGTTGGCTATCACATTATGTTCATGAATTGGATATTTTTGTATTTGGCTTACTAAGCTCATTGTAGCTTACTCTATTTATTCTTTCGATTGTTTTACAGATATCGTAGCTACTGAGGGCTCGGGGACAGTCAAGGATAATCACCACACTATCGAGCTTAATTTTGGTACCTTTTGAATGTACAAAGTTTATGTATGGCATGTATAGGCTAGAAGGTTTATGTGTTAAGTTTAGATTTGTTATATGTAATGCCATGAGAGTTGGCTGGTAAATGGTATGTTTGTGCTTGGTTTTGGTATATGGTTTGTGGTGCCAAATTGTGTAAGTTTATAATGGTTATTTAGCCTTGTATGATTTGGTTCTTGAAACACCTCAATGTGATGAATGGTAAGAATTGGATATGGCATGAATGAGTTAGGGGCAATGTGTTTAGTCATGAACCTTGTTTGTTATATAGATATGTTTGGTGTGAGAATTGAATATGATTGTATGTGAATGGTTTGATCATATTGAGGCATGTTTTTAGGCATTGAGTGTAGTTGGAATTGTGGTATTTTTGTGGCATGAATTTGGCTTGTAGGTTTGACCCTTAATAGGTGGAAAGCATGACTTATATCAAGTCTGCTTAGTGACACACGGCTAGGGCACACGGGCGTGCCTTATGGCCGTGTCAATTTTCCAGTATTCGCACAAAAACTCATACGGAAAAGACACACGGGCGTGTCATGGGGCCGTGGCAAAAAGTCAGTATGCTTGCCCTGTTTTGGCACGGTCTAGGTGCATGGGTGTGCTTGAATCTCGTGTGAGGCACACGGCCTGGTCACACGGGCGTGTGACCTCCTAAATTTGGAAAATTTTGCATGTGTTCTGAAGTTTATGAATGTGTTCAGTTTAGTCCCGACCTTATCGCAATGCATGTTTGAGGTCTTATAGATCTCCAATTGGGACTTATTGTCTGAATCTTATAAACTGTGATTATTCTACTCTGATCTGTTCTAAAACTCTGGTAACGCCCCTTACCTGTTCCGGTGACGGTCACGGGATAGGGGTGTTACAGTTCAAGTTGAAGAGCCGTTGGTTATTAAGGTAAGTCTTATCTGTTTTATGTGTGATTTGAAAATTAATCATGAGTTTAGTATGCATGAAATATAAAATTGGACAAATTATGTAAATAGTAGGTGGCCTGCGAACTAATTAAATGATGATGATTTTATGAAGAGATGCAAGATATTTTAATGAATCTTCCTAAACAATATTTATACATATTATTCTACTCTACTATTTTTAATCTTATGAAATGGTGTTTTCTAACATTTTACTACATTACGATTCAGATCTAATTATTTGTTTTTAAATAAAACGATTTCTAAAATCCTTTCAAATATAACCTTTTAAATACCCTATCACCTGAATAAATGTTCAATTCAAGCTTTTAGAATATTTTCTTGTTAAAAATTCAATTTACGAATTATGCTGATGACTTGATGATCAGAGTAGCGCAATGAAAGCTTGACTTTAAATTATCAAACATTCCATGAATAATTGTGTGAGGTGTGTTTGGTGGTTGGTGTACTTTGTGGTGGTTTTAATGGAGATTCATTTCGGTGGCTAATGTAACATTCGAAATTCAGGTCAGACCATTTCTGCCAGGTTTGGAGCGCCACATTTAGCGGTATTAGAGCTAGGCTTGCAAAAACTAGGTTAGCCAAGGTTTATTAACTCTCGGGTTTTCAACCTTTTGGAAAATTAAAACAACAATTTAGTTTTGGAATGAAATCGAGGATTTTTAATCGTTAGATGAAAATACCCTAGTTTGAAATTGCTTATTTTTAGGGTAGGATTAGGAACACATTACCTTCACTAAAATGTTTTCTTTTTAAGAATTGCCTTGGATCACTTGCCACTTCTTACTCTTTGGCATTTTTTTATGTTATGTTTATGCTTATAGTACAATTAATATACCTCCTTATGTTGGGAAATGTGCCCATTTTGTAATAAACATGTAACTATTTTCTATTTATTTGAACAATGAATAAATAAATAAAGTTAATTTTACATTTCACTATTATGTCTTTTATATTTTGCATGCATAGCGAAATTATGACAAGCAAATATTAGCTCATTAATTGTCTAAAGTTTAAATTGAAGATAAGTGGCATTGTAAAGGACATTTACATTGTGAGAAAGACAACTTACTTCGGTAGATAATCTAAATGAGCCTATAATCTCGTAAATGAATCAAAGTGAGCATTTGATTCCAATACTGAGAAGGATTAGTATGTCGTCTATAATTCCAATTGAGGAGATGGCTAGTCTTGGCTACCAGAGCAATTGACTCCACGAGTAGAGACACATATGTATATATTGGTAGAATGATACATTGGACAGGATCCAAGATGAATTAATTCTGAATCCGCTTGTGAATTAATTCACTTTTGACATTCATGGTGTGATTTACCAAAATCTTGAGTTAGTCATTGACCATGCGTATGCAACTCATGTGCTTTCATACAAGTAGAGGCTTATGCTCTAAAGATGATCGAGCCCATAGCCAGTATGTTGGGTACATGACTTGTGTATGGCATGGCTTCACTGGCAATAGTGGAATTCATAGCTCAATTAAAGAGTTAATGATATCCTTTTATTGACATTGTGTGGATTGATAAATATGGAACGTGGCAACAGGTTGCTTGTTCTCGAACGAGCAATTTATCACAATCATTTGTTGACAATGATCATATTAATCATTAATAAGACACAATTATGACAATGAGATAAAATAGGATTCTATTGAGTGAATGAATTTAACTCAAAGGAATCAAGCATGTCATATTAGGGTAACACACACATGACGAGGTCATTGGACAAAGCAGTTGGATGAATTGCTTTTGTAAAAAGTATACAATAATGAGTTTTCAATCATGGTACTTCTTGTGGACTGACTCCATGATTAAGTAATTGTGAATTATCAGAACGATGCTTGTGGACATGATTGTAATTACTAGAGCCTAATTGTATATGTCTGATTGGTTGCTAGCTCAACAAAAGCTTGATTGGATTGCATTTGAATCAGAAGAAAATTCTACAACTTTAGGAATAATTTAATTAAGTCGATTTATTGGATGTGGAATTAAATTAGGTGGTCGTGAGAATTGTTTAGTTAGAGAATTTGATTAAAGAATTTTCTTGAAAATTTAATTTTAAAATCTAAGTGATTTTTGGAAAAATTAATTTTGATCAAGTAAAATTAAATTAATAAAATCAATTAAAATTAATATGGTATTTTTGAAAATTAATTTTCAATTTAGACAATTGACCTAATAGGTAATTGAACTTTAAAATTGGATTTGAGATCATAAATTGGGCCTGGGAGCCCAAAACCGAGACCAAGACCCAAAAACTGGTCGAATCAACCCCGGTATGTGAAACTGGGCCGATGGTCCAACCAGTGGCTAAACTAGACCAGTCTGGTCATCATTAACCTGGAAAGAACCAGCTCGGTGTGTTGTAAAGGTGTCACACCTGCATCACTGAACACAACAATGCCAATTGCTATGATGGTAGCGTCCCAGTGGCCAGCGGCAGTTGGTGATCGGTGGTTGAGCAATGGAACAATTATACTCCTACCAGGACTCTACTAAGGAATTTGATTTCAGATTAATTATTTCAAAAATAATATTATTTTAATAGTTTAACATTAAATTTAATTTAATGTTTATCTACAAGATAAACATTCTATTATTTTAATAAGATTTAATATTAAATTTAATATAATATTTATCAAGATAAATATTATATTAATTTAATATTAAAGTGGTTAAGTTTAATTACAGTTGAATTCTTTAAGCTCTCCCTATATAAAGAGAGTCTTGGGTCATTATTTTTACACACTTGAATTTAAGAGAAAGTTGGAGAGAGAAAATTCTCTGAAGAGATTATTCTAAAAAATTTTCAGAGATATTTTTCCAATTTACAATTTGACCCAAAAGTTTAGAGAAATTGCAAAATTACCTCACTGGTAATTTTGTGAAATTTTCTGATTCGAAGTGAGCCTACACTCGGCAGATGTGAGATTGAGGATAGCAGAGAAGACTACTCGTTCAAAGCACCCATCCTAAACAAATTGAAAAGGTACAATTTTAATTAAGTATTTATTACTTTCGATATCACAACCAAGACCTTGTTTTGGAAAAATTTTTAAAACTCTAGTTTTTTCCTAAATTTATTTTTTGATACGTTTTCCAAACCTACTTTCTAACACCTTGATGAGGGAGAGTTAGCGTGAATGTGCTGGAGGTGCCTCGTCCGAGATAAGCGATACATGAGACGGGTGTTGAGCCCTTAATACAAGCGATGATCAAGGCTTTCTAATGGATAACCGGAGGAAATCCTGCACTTGCGAATTGATGACTGCCACTCAAGCATCTATGAGGTCTGGATGAAAGAGAATTTAAAGGAGTAAAGGGAATTGAACCGACCAAATGTAAATATTTGTTAGAGAGTGTGGAGAGAATCCTGGAGCAAATGGCCTACTTAGATGAAGAAAAGTTGGGTTGCATCGTATCCCTACTCAACGATGAAGCACATCGCTGGTGGAATATGGTTATAATGGGAGCTACTCCTGATCGTTTGACTTGGTATTTCTTTCTAGAGGCATTTCGGAAGAAATACATGGGTGACCAATATTCAGACGCAAGAAAGAGAGAGTTCCTTAACTTGATTCAAGGTAGAATGTCAGTGGCTGAGTAAGAGTCAGAGTTTTTATGGCTCAGCCAATATGCTCCTAAAATGGCGTGTTTTGAGAAGGATAGAGGCAAGAGGTTTCAATTCAGACTAAACATAGACATTTGTGTGTATTTAGTAGCACATAGATATGAGGCTTTTGATGAAATGGTTGAGAAGGCTAAAGCTATGAAGGAAGCTATGATCAAGCCACATAGATCAGTGCTAACTAAGTCCAAAAAGAGAGGCTCTGATCGGTCAAGTGATATGGAGCGACATGATAAGAGGAGCTGAAAACTACAGAGGTTTGATAGGAGTGCATGACATGAGTTCTAGCCGAACCAGTCACATCTGCAAATTCCAATAATGGTTGCTTCTAGTGGTACATTTGAGTGGTCGAGTGTTAGAGGCTGTTAGAAGCATGTTTTGGATTTGGAACAAAAGGGCATCCTTTGAGGGACTGCCTAAGAGAGTCACGGTTGCTTAGACTCAGGGTTCTGCACCTATACCTTCGAGGGGTGGAGGCCAAGGTTAATGTGGTGATGGGAGGCTGATAGGACAACGAATCGTAGTACATATTGTAGCTACTCAGATCAAGACAGGAGGACCAACTCGAGTTTATGCAATTAGAAAATCGCAAGACCGAGACACGACTAACGCGATTGTAGGAAATTTTGAGGAAAAAATTTTTTTAGAGGGGAAGAATTGTCACATCCCAAAAATTGGTTTAGTAGAGTCGGGTTAGTAAATAGGGCTTGGTGAATAAAACTGTAATTGGGTTAGATAATTAAATTAAATAGGAATTATTAAATATACTATTAAAATAATTAGAACTAAAAAATTAGGTTAAGAAATTAAAATTGAGTGTTCAAGAATTAATTTAGTTAAACCAAATTTTAAAAACAAGATTGAATTTGAAAATAATTTTGAAATTAATGTTAATTGAATAACAAGGACCAATTTGGAAAAAAGGGAGAAAACTGGATGTGGTTAAATGGGCAATGACCCAAATTTTTAAAAAACAAGTTGCCTACATAACAAGCCCCACGTCTTCTTTGTCTCTCTCTTTCATCATCCTTTTCAGATTTCTGCCAAATACTAAATCAAAGCTTTTCTCCTAAAATTAATTCATCCTCTTTGATTTTCAAGCTCTCCTAACGCATAATCTCTCTTCAATTTTGAAGAATACTCATGTTTTGAACCTCAATTTTCTAAAGTTCTTCAAACATTCAGAACTCAAAATAGCTTTGTAGCTCGTAGATTTTCAAATTAAGTTTTATCGATTAAATCAAGATCTCAATAAATCATTTGATTTTAAGTTGATTTTAAGCTTGAAAATGGTGGATCTCATTTTACTAAGGTAAGTTGTAGTTTCAAAGCTATTTTCAACTTCTTATGATCCTATTAAAAGATTTTTAAAGTCAAATTTAAAGATCTTTTAGGAATTCAAAGGATTTGGACGTTTTCCCATTTTTAATGAACATGTTTAGCTTGGTTTTTCAAGAAAAATTAGATTTGTGTAATTGGCCTAAATTGAAGGTTTAAATATGTAATTAGATGATATTTAGGATGTTTGGAATCAAAATTAAGGTTTAGAAACTAGATTTGAGTAGTGAAATTGCATTTTCGGCAAAATTAGCTAGTTTTAGGTAAGATAGATGAGTTGTGGTCTACATTTTTTTATATGACTTCAATGTGTTTGAGGCTTTTTATAATGAGTTTTTATAATGTTTAATATTTATGCAAAGTGTCAGATCCATCAAGAGGTTCTACAAGTAAGGAAAAAGGCAAACAAAGGCTTATTTGATCTTTTTTCATTAAAGTCAAGGTTGCAAGGTGAGTGGTTTGGTGTGCTACAATTATGCACAAATCAAAGTATGAAGGGGTATCTTTGGTAGCCAAATCACCTATACTAAGTTCCATGAGTATGTGTTTCTACTTATTCTAATGGTGGTTTGCTAATGATGCTTAAATGTGACATGTTATGTGATATATATTGAGATGACAATGAAAATGTTATATGTTTATGACTGAGTATGATAGGAATCTTGCTAATTTTATGCATACTATACAATATATATATGTTATAGCTTTTTGTGCATAATGTGAGCACTTGTAAGTGCATGATATGATACTTGAATATGTGATATGAACATGAGTTGTGTGATATGTGAAAGTGTGCATAAAATAGTAAGTATACATGTTTAAGTGGATGTGTTTGGAGGGTGTATTTGGTTGTGTTGGGAGGCTCTATTTGGTAGTGTTGGAGCGTATGTTTGGCTATGTTTGGAGGGTAAATTGGTTGTCTTTGGTTGATGATAGCTTTATGCTACATATTATATTGGTCGTATTTGGAAATTTGGCTATCCAATCTAATATATTTTGTATATATGCTTCATAATCACATTGTGCCAACATATCAATGAGAGCACTATGAGTTATGCTTGATTTCTTACCATGATTAATTATGATAGTATGCTTTCTTTTAACTTTGAATATTTTGACTACTTATGGCAATCTTTGAGCACTCATTGAGCTTGAAAAAGCTCACACTCTTTTATGTTTAACAATGCAAGGATATAGCAAAACGAGGAGGAGAAGTGAGCTACCAAGATATCCAAAGCAAGGCAATTTACCTTGAGAATGTTTGATGTGTGTCCAACTTAATAAGGAAGGTAATGTGGGACTAATCTAGAGGATTTTAAACTTTGAACTATTAATGGTTTGTAACTGGATATTGTGGACTCTTTAATTGGTTTGATTAGGAGGTTTTATTAATGCTTCAGAGGTTAAATGGTAGATTATGAATGCTTGATGAATGGTATGAGTATGTCACATCCCAAAAACTGGGTTAGAAGAAATTGGGATAGTGAAACCAAGAGCGGTCACGTCCTATTTTTTAAGATAAAATACTAAAAATTAATTAAAGTGAGTGATTTAGTTCAGTGGATATGTGTTATGCTTGTGTGTGAGAGAGGTCCTTGGTTAAAACCCTTCTCTTGTGATTTTGTTAATTTTTGATCTAATACAAATAAATGTCATAGCCAACACCCAGCTTGGTAGGATATTGTTTGCTTTGGGCATACATGGCCCTCACGGCTTTGTTCTTAGGAGCCCCCATACACCCCCAAAAGGCCTCTTACCATTTAAGTCTTACTATCCATTTTTATATCCCAAGTCTCTCCCATGCTTTGCTAATGTATGATTCGCCTAGGGTGTTACATTCTCCCCCCTTAGAGACTCAGCATCCATGCTGAAGCTTTCCTCTTCATCACTCAAAGGGCACGGTAAGTGGCTTTCATACCACTAAATATAACACCCCAAACCTGGCCTAGAATTTATGACCGGATATTGAGGGATTACATCAACTTGTTCAAAGCTTTTGTTTTAACTAAACTCAGTGCATGTTTCGGAAGCATAAATGTTTTTACAAAACTCTCATACATGTTTAGAAAAAAAACAAAATCCAAAAACACTTATTTAAAACCCATAATTCGAATTCAAGTTGCTTGTTTTGAAAGTTCAACATTGATAGATCATTTCCAGTACAAAAACAAACATTTGTTAAAAACCACATGTTTATTTACAGAAAACACTTAATGATTACTTAATCTTTGCAATGGAATTTTTCTTGAGTTAATTCTGAAAATTGAATTTTTAGTTTGGTAAATCATACGATTTTGCAGTTTAATGTTAAAATATCAAAAGTCGACGAAAAAATATAACCCCAAAACAAAATCAAAACTGAAAACTTTGTCCAAAAATCAAAATTCTAAAAAAATAATTAATTAAAAATAATCAAACCAACTTAAGCGTAAAACCAATCCGAGGTCCCATATGACGTCCAATACTAAGTCAGAAGATAATCCTGGAACATATTAAACAAACAAAGAAGCTAGAAGCCTAGTGTGTGACTCAGCCTACAAGTAGAGTTTTTATTTAACAAGCACATATGTAAATGTCATTACAAAATTTTACTTATAATGTACAAATATCAAATTAGAATGTTGTATTGCCATAAACATATATCAAATCATAATGTCATATTTTCGAAACATATTTCGGATCGGAATGTAATATTTTCATAAACACATATATCAGACTAGAATTTCATGATAGAATAGAACAAATAGTCCTACCCCCATCCGTTACACCAACTCCGTCCAACCAGTTACACGAGTTAGGACTACAAGAGTCCATCCATCCAATCACACCGGGTTATGGTGGTATGCCATGCTTATAAGTGCATCAAAGCTATAGGACAAAAATATTGCGGTAGCCCGCCAGAGTCAAATATATGTGGTCAAGCCGCTATAATTACAGTCGAGCTACCATAACTGATATTGTAGATACACTACTAGAAGATGCAATAATACTACCAGAATCACAGTTCCTCCATCACATACTAAGAAACATCATATGCACATATGCCATACTTGTTTTTCACATCAGAACATACGAATAGAATTACCAAATTACAAATCATATACAAATTTCACATTTTACACAACAATTGTAACACATACCTTATCTATAACAGCTCGATTTAGGGCCAAGTTGGAATAGTAGTTTCGGGACCACAAATCTAAAATAGAAAAATTTATTGTGATAAAGTTTTGAGGTCTATAATATGATTGAATGCGTGTGTGAGAATTCCGATAAGAAATTTTATCGATAAGGTGTCCAATTTGATTATTAGGAATAAATTGTAAAAAGTGCAAAATATGTGTGCTAGAAGCTTTGAATACTTAGTTGTAAAGAATTGGTAAATTAGAGGTTCTTATTTAGTAATTAGACTATTTTATATCATGATGGACAAAAATGTACATCGAAGGGTAAAAATTTCAAAGTTTTAAGTGAAGGACATTTTGATCATTTGGTTAATAAAAGAATAAAAAGGGAAAATAAAGCCGAAAATGTTGTCTATATTTCTCATTTGGTTGAAAATCCCTAAGGACACCATAGCTAGGGTTTCTTCAACTTTCAAGCTTCATAGTCAAGAGAGAAGAGGAATTGACCTAAATCGGGGAAAGAGTAAAGTTGCGGACTAAATTGCAAAATTTTCTATTTTTGTACCGAGGTAAGTTTGTATGTAAATAATGCATCATTTTATTTTGCTTTAATGTCTTAATGTTGTATAAAATGTGTGAATTGTATTATGTGATGAAATCGACAATATTTTAATAAGTGATGAAAGTGAACGAAAAATCCCGGTTGAACCTTAGGAATGGAATAGGATACAAGAGACATGTCACTAGAACCTTAAGTGTGATTATGTGATTATGTGATGTCCGGGTGCTGGTCTTATACATCTACCAGTGGCTAGGTAATCCTACATGTGTTGCGGATACCTATCAGCTTGTGTGAGCAGCACTGAGTAGCTACGTCTCGACCGTCAGCTTTTGTGAGCAGACCTGTGACTAGCTCGAAAATAAGCATAATTGTGAAAAGTGAAAAGTGGTAGCTTTGGCTACATATATGTGGAACTTATGTGCAAGTTCTCCAAGTATCCGTTAATATTCCGATGTGTTCAACAGGAATAACAAAAGATGTGAAAAGATGTGTGTTTGTATGATGATGTGGTATAAGTGTGAACTAGAAATGTGTAAGTATGAATGTTATAAATGATGATATCGTGGTAAGTTGTACTTGAGTAAGTTTAGTTTAAGTGAGCTCAATGGTAAATGTATTAACTCTCCTTATATAAATTTGCATGGTTAAGATGCTATTTTATTTGCATATAAACTTACCAAGCTATATAGGTTACCCCTCCTTCCTTCTCCTTTGTTTTATAGTGTCACCAAGCTAGCTCGGGATCGGGACTAGTTAGATGCTCGCATCACACTATTAGAATAGTTATTTGGTATTTGGTACTTGTGATATTTTTGAATGTATGGCATGTATAGGGACTTGGTCATTTTGTTATATGTCATATTGATTTGGCTAAAAATGTTGACCGAAGTTAGTTGAAAGTTCATTTTGTATATGACCATTTGAAATTTGAAAAAGTTGGTTATTAGTATGATCAAGTAATGAGGTCTTACTTGAATGAGTTGATAAATGTGTAAGGTCCATGCATGGTGATTGTAGTATGTGAATGATGTGGGATGCCTTGATTGTGAAAGTTTGGTTGCTCAATTGAGTTATAATAAGTGTTGTTGAATGGATATATGTGCTATTGAGTTTTAGGGTGGCAAATGGCTTGGCAAATAGCCTATGTATTGTCCACATGGGTAGACGCACGGGCGGGTGTTTAGGTCGTGTGTGACACACGGTCAGCCCCATAGGCGTGTTGATAAGTCATGTGTCCCCTGCACCATAGTTTTATGAAAACAAAATGCCCAGTAATAAACACACAAGCTGAGACACAGCTGTGTGTCTTGGCCCTGTAAAGGGCACGCCCTGGAAAACGAGGGTGTACTAGGCCGTGTGAAAACTATTTTAGCTTCAGAATGAAAAATAAATCATCACGGGCTGAGCACACTGGTGTGTTTCTCAACTGTGTGGACGACACGGCCTTGGGCATGGGCGTATGCCAAGGGCGTGTGAAGTCTACACCTTAAATGCGAAAATTAAATTCGCCACACGGCCTAGCACACGGGCATGTGACTTGGCCGTGTAACCTTAAATGGTTGATGATGTCATAAATAGAATGCTCAATGTTTGTCACACAGGTTGGGACACGAGCGTGTGGCCACATGGCCTGCCTACATGGGTGTGTCCCAAGTCACACGGGTGTGTGACACTGTTTTGATAAAAAATTTTCTAAGTGTTCCAAAGTTCTTGGTTAAGTCTCGAACACTTCCAATGTATGTTTTGGGCCTCGAGGGCTCGTAATAGGGACATTTTGATTATGTATGAAAAGTTTTAAATTGGATGCAAATTTTATTACTCGATTTTGTATGTTTACGTGTATTTAAGTCCAGAAATGCCTCGTACCCTATTCCGGTTATGGATGCGGGTAAGGGGTGTTACATTAGCCCTATCATGTACATTTACAAAATATCAGATTTCATATTTTATAACCATATTTATGCCTAACGGACCCCACAAAAGGTCTAATTATGAATTTCAGAATTTAATGGGTCTAAGTGAAATTTTCTAGAAAATGGGCTCACATGCCCGTGTGGCCCACGCGACCTAAATGGCCCATCTCGTGTGCTTCACATGTCTTGGGACACAGTCTAACACACGCCCATGTGAAGCAGAACAATTTCAAAAATAGTCTCTATTTTTGATTTTCTTGAGTTTCTAACATCATTTTGGGTTAGAATCACACACCTGATTACTACTTTGTTAAACCATACCACCGGAACTCACAAACCTACAAATATTCATTAAACTCACTCCAATTAAACATCAAAAACTGATATTGTCTTGATATTTATGATGGTCAAGTAATAATATGATCGTACCTAAAAACTAACTATTATCACGATGAAGGCAAGCGCACCTATCGAACAGTAGTATAGTTTAGTGGCAAGACTAGAATGTCGAACCCAAAGGAACTAAAAGCACTAGTACTAGCTTTCTTTCTATTATCTAGCCTAGAAATAAAGGGAATTTGTTTTAAACTAGTTAAATTAAACTAATTAACTAAGAGCACGACAGAGCGTAAATTGGGGAAATTACTTTTGGGAAAACTGATTGATTTAGACAAGTCCCAAGGAAGAATCCACCTAGACTTCACTTGTTATTAGACTCTGAACTAGACGATTTATTCACTTAACTTGATCCGTAGAAATCCCTAAATTATGTTAATATCTCTTTCAAGACTAAGAACAACTAACCCTAGGTTGATTAATTGAAATTTCATTCTAATTAAAACCCCTAGTGTTGCATTAACTCGATCTATGGATTCCCTTATTAGATTTGACTCTAATCGGCAGATTTTTGTCATCCTATGTCTAGGATTGTGATCAACTCCGCTTAATTGTGTTGGATCTACTCTTAAACAGAGACTTTTGCTCCACTGAATAAGCACATTCAGCTTATATTAATATCCTGAAATATTAACACAAGAATTAATAACAGAATTAAAAACAAATCAAGTATTTATCATATAATTCAGATATTAATAACAAGATCCATCTTAGGTTTCATCCCCCTCAAGTATTTAGGAGATTTAGTTCATAATTATAAAGGAAAACATCTTAAAATTGGGAAAACAACAAAACATAAAGAAAACCCAAAAACCCTTAAAGGAAATTGAAGGGAGATCTTCAGCCTTGATGGAACTGCTACTTCTGAGATGAATCAATCGGCATTCTTCGAGTAATTCCTTGCTTTCTACTCTGTGTGTCCTTTTAGTCCTCTCCTAGGGTGTTTATATAGACTTTGGAATACCTTTCTTAGCCTCGAAGTAGCATTTTTCGCGTGGAATTAAAGCAAGTCAAGACAAGGACACGCCCGTGTGACTTAGGCTCCGGCTGTGTCTAGGTCTGTAAATCACACACGAGCGTATGGTCTGCTCGTGTGTGAAAGTCCAGGCCGTGTTGATTTTTCACTTTGGCCCATTTTCTCCTTTTTTGGCCCATTTTTCGCTCTTTTTACTCTTCTATGCTCACCTAAGTATGAAACATGAAACGAAAGGATTAGGAGCATCAAATTCCACAATTCTAATGATAACTCATCCTAAAAATGTGCTAGGCATGGGACAAAAATATGTATATATTACAGTTTATCAAATACCCCCACACGTAAGCCTTTGCTTGTCCTCAAGCAAAATCCTCAACTCATAATTAAAATTCATTTTTCTCAACTTATAATTCCTATTAATAATGTTTCGAAATAATACATAAGTAATCATACATTGAGAGTTCAACTGAAAGAACATCAAAGTTTCAAACAATCCAAGTTGAACATTTTATAACGAAAACATAGGTATCTCCCCTTATCTAAGTAATTATCCTTAATTCAAAATCTCACAGAGTTGACATCCTCACTACAGGTTCGCTTTATTCACTCAAAGTGTGTAAGGTTCAGAAATTAAGCACTCATTAGTCTACATGAAGAGTTATTACCATAAGCTTGCATGAAAATCGAATCTCCACCACTATAAATTGAGATGATACATAAATCAAAATGTCTTTAAAGGGTTGTAACGTGGCTTTAGTTAGGGGGTGTGGTCACAAGCTGACAAAGGAGGTTAGAATCGAGATTGAATTGAAAAATTACCTAGCTAGAAAAATACGTATATTGAGAAATTACATTCCTAAATAAATGACCCTAGAGTTGAACTTTTCCTCATAAATAACATCGTTCATGCTCAAGCATAGCTTTGTAATGCTAACGACAAATCAACCAACTGAACAACTTCTTTTTTTTTTAAACAAATCAAATATGAAACTTTACTAGAGAATGAAAAACATAGCTAAGTAATTTATTCAAATCAAGTTTCGACAAAAAATGGGGATCAAATTAAATAAGGGGATTTCAACAATAATAGGCTGTTGGTTAATATTAAGGGTAAATCAATAAATGGGTTATTAGGCTTAAGGGGGTTCACTAATGGTTAATTATGAGGGTAGGCTTTTATGAAGTGAGTGGGTTAAAACCTAGGTGCCTTTATCATTTTGGTATATCAAATCAATGGTGTGGTCTCGACATGCATAATCGAAGCAAGTTCTAGAATAAAAAATCAAAATTGACACACTCATAACAACAATAAAAGTGAGCATGAAAAGATATATGCTCTAAAGGCTTAAATCTCACAGAAATTATGGCTTTTGATGTCAATCCTGTGAATTTCAAACTTCAAGATAATACCTAAACTTAGGGAGACAACCTAAAAAAAAATTTAATTCTCAAAAATCAACTTATCATGCTTGATTCTCTAACAACTTAAAGTTTAAACAATCAAAGCATAACTCCCTATGTTTTAATCCAAGGAATATCAATAAAAATTATAAATCAATCAAAACTCATTCTAATAGTGATATGAGAAAGTGACTTGAGAACAAGACAAGATTCAAGGATTTTCTGATAATAAAATTAATAACTCCCCCCACACTTAAGATGTACATTGCCCTCAATGTACAAAGATAGATCTTTTAACAAAAATAAAGGCAAAGGATCATAAGATAGGGAGAGAAGTGAAACTTCCTGAATATTGGATGGAATCCTTGAGTTGGAAGTGTGGAAACTTCATTCTGAGGTGTATCTGTAGCTAGGGCAAAAGTGAGGATGCTCCGGTGGTGATAGAGGGTGCCAATCTATAATTGCGGTGCCAAAAGAATATTATGCTTGGTGTTGTGGTGGCTATGGTCATGGTCGAGTAGGATATGGCAGTCGTAGAGTAGTTTTCCCATTAGAGTTGGATATTTCTATGTAATAGTTTACTTTGCAGCTTTTTGTTTCTGCGATAGCATCAATAAATCTTTAGGAGATATAAATTAGCACGGTTACTCGTGAAGAAATAGCCAATATAAAATGTTCATTAAAGACTATGCTAAATTTTTAGAGCATAAAAATTGAAATTGAAATAAAGAGAAAAATAAAGCTAAAGAAACCTAAAAGTTATAAGAAAAATAAAAATGAAAATAAAAATAAAAATAAAAACAAAAATAAAGACAAAGATAAGAGGATTCGAAAGTCCTAATCCTCAGATGGTTCTCGAAGTGGGGGTAGTGGAGATGAAATGTAGAAGTGCTTATAGATCTGCTGTAGGGTAGCATTAATATGATCGAATTGTTGAAAGCACTGCTGCTCGAATCATGTGAACCGCTCAGAGAGATCTGTCAAAAAAGCAACTGCATGAACTGGGCGATGGATCAGTGGTGGCTGGGATGGTGGCTCCTTGTGAGTGGGAGGGACATCCTCAGTAATGTCCTCTAGGTCCTCCTGCTCAGTAGGTTGAACTAGACAGTACTGAGGAGTATCATACCCACGACGTCGCTCGATCATCCTCATGTGTAACATGCTTGAGATGCCCTGTGGGGACATCTAGCCTATAAGAGTGAGTGAGGATGATTGCGCTACTGTGTTAAGAGGGCAGAAGTGGCGAGCTAGTCGAGTCACATATAGACCGATGCAGATGGCGCCTCTCCTATGTCGCTCTGTCTGATAGCGAGGGTGATGAAGTAGGCAAGGTCAAAGACGTGTCCGTGTGCCATACTCCATAGAAAATAGGCGTCGTGAGTGTTGACGATGTCGGTGCTCTCTTGGCGGCCCATTAATGTGTGTGCTAGGATGGCGTGGAGGTACCTCAATGATGGGGAGAGAGCTATCGCCTTGGAGCGACTAGGATCATAGGTGGCTGAAACAGGGACCAGGGCCGTCCAACATTTGGAGGGAGAACAGTGGATGTGACGATGGAGCTCAGATAGGTCTTCGTCCTCCATGAATTCTTCGGTATAGAGGCCCAGAGCTACACTAAACTCATGCACACTAAGTTGGCGAACCAAGCCACCGAGACAGAATTGAACAGTACCGAGATCTTCATACTGGGACATAACCGTCTGTAGGTGGAAGGTAGAATAGAGTTCCAAGGTGAGCTCTAAGTAAGTCGGCTCGACAATCTCGAAGAACTGATCCCATGGCTCCGAAGTCAATAGGGCCCGAATCGCGTCAGCTTGCTGGACCTGCTTTAAGGCGGCCCAATCAATGCACCGCCCCACACTGAGGGGTCTAGCTCGCAGAATCTAAAAAAGCTCCTCCTGGGTCCCTTGTGGAAACTGTAGGAAAGGGTGGCATACTAAGGAAGACGCGCTCGAGGATGTAGTACCGGGTCCTTTTCACTTTTTTGAAGTACGAACTGTTGTTTTGGACTTACCACGTGGAGGCATCATCATATACCTACAAAAAGAAAACTTATTTGATAAAGAAAAAATTATCTAAAATGCAAATTAAATTTCGAAATAAAGCAAAATGGCAGGATTAGTACAAATCAGCCTAATAATAGTAGTAGTATGGGTTGATCATGATACAAAAATTTGAATAAATGCAAATGACACAATATTGGCTAAGAATAAATGAATCTACTGGAAGAAATCAAGTAATGTAAACATTAGAAGCAAAACCCACCAAATGCCCAAAACTAAAATGAAAATGAATTGCAAAATGAAGCAGTGAATGTATGAATAGAAAATAATAATAGAGCAACCAACTGGTAAATAGATAAGAATAATAAAAGAAAATAAATAAATAATTTTAATTGACAAGGTGTTGAAGAGGGTAGACCGACGGTGGTATTGAGGCGGCGCACAGGCGTAGTAGTAGCACACGGGCGTGGACTGCAGGGGTTAGTGTTCGTGGCGAGTAAGAGAAAAACAAGGGGAAATAGAGAGAGAAGACGAGAGGGAGATCAATTCACCGGTGGGTCATCAGGGCTTATTGCCAAACTAGGGAAAAAGGAGATTTGGGTGAGAGAGCAGCTAGGGTTTGGGGGAATGGGGGAGATAAATAATGATTAGGATTTTAGAGGGTTTAAATAGATATTGGGGCATACAACCGTGGTGCACGCCCGTGTGCTCCCATTTCATCCCGTGTGCTTTGTGATTTTAGATTTTGGGCGCGCCTGATACATGACCCATGCTCGTGTGTCGTGGGTGTGTTGGTGTACGCAGCCGTGCCCTTCTTCGTTCGCTTCTCCCATGTGCATGTATTAGGTGACACGCCCGTGTTAATTTAACGGGTTCGACCATGGGCCTCAGGCACGGGTGTGTCACACGCCCGTGCTAATTTCTCAGTTTCAACCACGGCCTTTGGACATGGGCGTGCCGCACGCTCGTGTTTGATTACCAAGTTCGCCCACGGCCATATGGCACGGCCGTGGCGATTTGTCGAAACTGTGTCTTAGGAAAAATTTTACTCTGCTTTCACACGGCCATGTCGCACAGTCGTGTCTCCACCCGTGGTGTGTCTACGGCCTCAGGCATGCCCATGTGCCTAGCCGTGTGGCTCTATAAAGCCTGTGTTTTAAAGACTTAGTTAGATGTTATGAATTAAAGTTAAAGAAATCAATAATGTTAGTGCTCGGGTTGCCTCCTGAGAAGTGCTTGTTTAAAGTCTAAGCTCGACTTTACCTTGTGTGCGCCTTTACGAGGGTTCGTGGAGCCTAAGCTCCTCTCTATCATTTTTAAAATCCTTACCTCTATAGAGTTTAAGTCGACGATCGTTTACCTTGAAAGTGTCGTGATTCGGATGTGTTACATCGACTGTGCCGTAGGGAAAGACAGTTTGAACCACGAATGGGCCTGACCATCTCGATTTAAGTTTTCTAGGGAATAATTTGAGCCTCAGGTTGTAGAGCAAGACAAGGTCGCCAACTTCAAACTGCTTAGGTTGCTTTAAATGAGTGTCATGGCATCGCTTTGTTGCTTCCTTGTACAATTGAGAGTTCTCGTATGCATTGTTGCGCCATTAATCCAACTCGTTTAACTGCATTAGTCGTTTCTCACCTGTAAGTTTAGGATCAAGATTCAGAAATTTGATAGCCCAAAATGCCTTATGTTCTAATTCAAAAGGTAAATGACAACTTTTCCCGTAAACAAGTTTATAAGGGGATGTTCCTATGGGAGTTTTAAAAGCGGTCCTATAGGCCCATAAAGCATCATCTACCTTCATCGCCCAATCGTTTCTATTTGATTCTACTGTCTTTTCTAGGATTCGTTTCAGTTCTCTATTGGCTACTGCTACTTGGCTACTAGTTTGTGGGTGGTAAAGGGTAGCTGTTCTGTGGTACACTCCATATTTCTTTAGAACTTTATCGAACTGAGCATTACAAAAATGAGTACCCCTATCACTAATAATTGCTCTAGGTGATTCAAACCGAGAAAAGAGTTTTTTCAAAATTCTTACTACCACTCTAGCATCATTAGTAGGTAAAGCTTGGGCCTCCACCCATTTTGACATATAATCAACTGCTACTAAGATGTATTTATTTCTGAACGAAGTCGGGAATGGGCCCATGAAATCAATACCCCAAACATCGAATATTTCATATGAAAGTATATATGTTTGAGGCATTTCATTGCGTTGAGAGATATTACCTATTCTTTGACATTTATCACAAGAAGCAGCATACCTGATGGCGTCTTTAAATAGTGTGGGCCAATAAAAACCTGATTCGAGAACTTTATGAGCAGTCTTGGTTCCATTATAATGTCCTCCTGTGGGTCCTGAGTGGCAATGTTCCAAGATCTTGTATGCTTCTATCTTTGTAACACATCTTCGAATGTCTTGATCTGCACATATACGAAAAAGAAAAGGATCTTCCCAAAAGTAGTTTTTAACATCAGCGAAGAATCGCTTCTTTTGCTGATGCGTCAACCCTTTTGGGGTTATGTTAGCCGCTAAATAATTTGTAATATCAGCAAACCAAGGTACCTCAGAATCAGATACAAGCAAGAATTATTCTTCAGGAAACGCATCATCTATTTCAGCCTCATCAAGTTCCTCAAGATGTGGATTTTCGAGCCTGGAAAGGTGATCTGCCACAAGATTTTCAGCCCCTTTTTATCTTGTATCTCCAGATCGAATTCTTGTAATAATAAAATCCATGTTATTAACGAGGTTTTGCATCAGACTTAGTTAAAAGATAACAAATAGCAGCATGTTCAGTATAAACGATGACTTTAGACAATATCAGATATGGTCTAAATTTGTCAAACGCAAAAACCACAGCTAGCAATTCTTTTTCCGTGGTCGTGTAATTCTCTTGAGCAGCTGTTAAAGTCTTACTAGCATAATAAATTGGCTAAAAGTGTTTGTCTCTTTATTGTCCAAGAACTGCACCTACTGCAAAGTCACTCGCATCACACATTAGTTCAAAAGGTAAATTCCAATCAGGTGCAATTATAATCGGAGCATTACTTAATTTCTCTTTGAGAGTGTTAAATGCTTCTAAACATTCCTGATTAAAATCGAAAGGCACATCTTTTTCTAGTAATTTAGTTAAAGGCTTAGCTATTTTAGAAAAATCTTTAATAAATCTTCTATAAAAACCAGCATGTCCTAAAAAGCTTCTTATAGCCTTTATCGAATTAGGGGGATGTAGTTTTTCAATGGTTTCAATCTTTGCTTTATCTACCTCAATCCTTTTACTAGAAATTTTATGACCTAACACAATACCTTCACGAACCATAAAATGACATTTTTCCCAGTTGAGAACAAGATTTGTTTCTTCACATCTTATTAAAACTCGTTCTAAATTTTTAAGGCAAAGATGGAAAGAGTTACCGAATACCGAGAAATCATCCATAAACACCTCTATGATATCCTCCACGAGTTCGTCAAAGATGGCTAACATGCATCGCTGAAAAGTAACAGCAGCATTACATAATTCAAAAGACATTCTACGATAAGCAAACATATCGTATGGACATGTGAATGTCGTCTTCTCTTGATCTTCAGGAGCTATCGAGATTTAGAAATAGCCAGAGAGTCCGTCCAAGAAACAATAGTACATATGTCCTAACAGTCTTTCAAACATCTGATCAATGAAGGGCAAGGGGAAATGATCTTTTCTGGTAGCATCGTTCAATTTCCTGTAGTCAATGTAAACTCTCCAACTTGTGACTGTTATTATAGGAATCAATTCATTCTTTTTATTGGCAACAACAGTCATGCCTCCTTTCTTAGGAACAACCTGCACAGGACTTACCCAAGCACTGTCAGAAATAGGATAAATAATTCCAGCATCTAAAAGTTTAATTACCTCAGCCTTGACAACTTCCTTCATGTTGGGGTTTAGTCGTCTTTGAGCTTGTACACATGGTTTGAATTCGTCTTCCATCAAAATTTTGTTGGTTCTTAAGTGATGTTTCGGTGTTTTGGAAACGGGTTTCTGACACTGAGATAAATTTTTCGAACATCTCCTCAAGGTTTGGTTTCTTTTCCTGTCGATAAGGGGGTTGCTGAAATCCAGGAGAGGGTGGTGGCCTTTGATTTCCTTGATTCCCTTGACCTTTCCATGAGAAATTTGGGTGATTTCTCCAACTGCATTTTAAGTGTTACTATAAGGATTATTTTAAGGTCGAGGATTATTACCCATATAATTCAGTTGCTCGTTGTCCACGCCATGTCCATAGGGTGAGTACTTAGGATTTGCATCACACAGCATAACTGGATGTACCTTCGTAGAACCAACTAAACCGTCAATCTTTTTATTCAAAATTTCTACCTGGGTAGAGAGCATAGCGACTGCATCAATATTGAAAACACCGGTAGCTTTTTGTGGCTTTGTCCTCATGACTTGCCATTGATAGTTATTCAGTGACATCTCCTCTATAAACTCATAATCCTCTTCAGGTGTTTTGTTGTTTATGGTTCCACTGGCAGCTGCATCTATCATTTGTCTCATTGAGGGGTTCAAACCGTTGTGGAAAGTCTAAACCTGTAGCCATATGGGTAACCCATGGTGAGGGCACCTTCTCAACAAATCCTTGTATCTCTCCCATGCATCATAAAATGTTTCTAGATCTATCTGCACAAAAGAAGAAATATCATTCCTCAACTTTATCGTTTTAGCCTGCGGAAAATATTTTAAAAGAAATTTTTTGGTCATTTGTTCCCAAGTAGTGATAGACCCTCGTGGTAGAGAGTTCAACTACTGTTTAGCTTTATTCCTCAAAGAAAAGGGAAATAACCGAAGGTGAATGGCATCATCAGAAACACCATTAATCTTAAAAGTGTCGCAGAGTTCCATAAAGTTTGCTAAATGTGTGTTAGGATCCTTATCCTACAAACCATCAAACTGAACAAACTGTTGAATCATCTGTATAGTGTTAGGTTTCAGTTCAAAATTATTTGCTGCAATAGTAGGCCTAACAATACTAGATTCAGTACCAGCTAAATTAGGCTTAGCATAGTCATACATAGTACAAGGAACAGGATTTTGATTCACAGGATCTGCGACTACAACAGGAGGTAGTGGGTTGTTTGGATTTGCCTCCATCTCTTTGGTAGACTCGACTTTGTCCTCTTGTCCTTCTTCTATGTACTGTAAGCTTTGCCTTATTTTTCTTCAGTTTCTGTAAACTGTAGCTTCTATATCGATATCAAAAAGCAAAGGTCTTGACGGGTTTCTTCTAGTCATAAACCAAAGATACCTATCAGAGAAGAACAAAAAGAAAGATTTAGTAAATAAAACCTAAAATAAAAACAAAAATAAAATAATTGCAATAAAAGTAAAAATAGCTAAAGTAATAGAAATCGAGTGTTCATAATATCTTAGTTCCCCAGCAACGGCGCCAAAAACTTGATATTGTCGTGATATTTATGATGGTCAAGTAATAATATGATCGTACCTAAAAACTAACTATTATCACGATGAAGGCAAGCGAACCTATCGAATAGTAGTATAGTTTAGTGGCAAGACAGGAATGTCAAACCTACAGGAACGAAAAGTACTAGTACTAACTTTCTTTCTATTATCTAGCCTAGAAATAAAGGGAATTTGTTTTAAACTAATTAAATTAAACTAATTAACTAAGAGCACGATAAAGAGTAAATTGGGGAAATTACTTTTGGGAAAACTGATTGATTTAGACAATACCCAAGGAAGAATCCACCTAGACTTTACTTGTTATTAGACTCTGAACTAGACGATTTATTCACTTGATTTGATCCATAGAAATCCCTAAATTATGTTAATATCTCTTTCAAGACTAAGAACAACTAACCCTAGGTTGATTAATTGAAATTTCATTCTAATTAAAACCCCTAGTATTGCATTAACTTGATCTATGGATTCCCTTATTAGATTTGACTTTAATTCGGCAGATTTTCGTCGTCCTATGTCTAAGATTGCGATCAACTCCGCTTAATTGTGTTGGATCTACTCTTAAACAGGGACTTTTGCTCCACTGAATAAGCACATTCAACTTATATTAATATCCTAAACTATTAACACAAGAATTAATAACAGAATTAAGAACAAATCAAGTATTTATCATATAATTTAGATATTAATAACAAGATCTGTCTTAAGTTTCATCCCCCTCATGTCTTTAGGAGATTTAGTTCATAATTATAAAGGAAAACATCTCAAAATTGGGAAAACAACAAAACATAAAGAAAACCCAAAAACCCCTGAAGGAAATTGAAGGGAGATCTTCAGCCTTGATGGAACTCCTGCTTCTGAGATGAATCAATCGACATTCTTTAAGTAATTCCTTGCTTTCTACTCTGTGTGTCCTTTTAGCCCTCCCCTAGAGTGTTTATATAGACTCTAGAATACCTTTCTTAGCCCCTAAGTAGCCTTTTCCGCATGGAATTAAAGCAAGTCACGACAGGGACATGCTCGTGTGACACGCCCGTGTGACTCGGGCTCAGGCCGTGTCCAGGTCTGTAAATCACACACGGGTGCATGGTCTACCCGTGTGCGGAAGCCCAGGCCGTGTTGATATCTCACTTTGGCCCATTTTCTCCGTTTTTGGCCTGTTTCTCGCTCTTTTTACTCACTTATGCTCACTTAAGTATAAAAAATGAAATTAAAGGATTAGGAGCATAAAATTCCATAATTCTAATGATAATTCATCCAAAAAATGTGCTAGGCATGGGATAAAAATATGTATATATTACAGTTTATCAAAAACCCTGACCAAAAATGCATTCTAGCATTAAAATTTCAATTATTAATATACGATTCGTGTACTTTCCACTCTAAAATAGTGTCCAAACGAGTACTACCCCGCTGGAGAAACCCGATCTTCTAAAACCTCGCCTAACCAACAATCATGGAAACATTTAATTATAGAATAGAATGGCTAAAACTCAAACTTAATCTTAAATCATAAACATAATACAACTAGAAGTGGTAGAAAAATAATGGTCAAAACTTACACTATTAATGAATAAAAATTGCAACAGACTTTCAACATAGTCCAACGATGATCAAAAGGTAGTGAACAAGAAATGGACTAAGAAGAACAAAAGAAAATCACAAGAATAATCCAAGGAAAAGAAAAGAAGGAAATAGGAGAAGATGATGAGAAAAGAAATAAACATGAAAAACAGAATGGGAAGTTTAGGAATAGTGGAAAAACATGGACAGTGAAAGTGGAGCAATTTTAAAGGAAATAAAATTGTTAATAATATCTTTTTTAAAACCACCTATATCCCTAATAACTCCCACCAAATCCAATTAGCTATTCTTATTAGATTTTTCCCAAAGTTTAAAACAAAAAAATAATTCCTCCTTTACATATGCAGATATTCGAACACAAGACTAGAGGGTAAGTTGACACCTTACTGCTGAACCAGTAGGCTCATTCTATCATCAGTTGAGCAAAAATTAAACTTAATTCAGATGTCCAAAGTTAGGTATTGACTCAAAAATTAACGAAATTAGAATGGTAGGGTTCGAACCCAGAACGTCACACACACACAAGCACAACACCTATCCACTAAACCAAATCACTCACTTTACATAACTTTCGGTATCTTAACTTAAAAAATAGAACGTAATCATTCTTGCTTTCACTATCCCAATTACTTCTAACCTGATTTTTAGGATGGGACAACTCTCTCCTCCTGAAAATGATTTCGTCATTGAAATTCCTACTGTCACACTATTGACTTAACCACAAAATCTGAAATTTCACATTCCAAACTGAGCACCATGTTATCACTGCACAACTCTAATTTCAATGCAAATCCAAACAATATTTCACTCCCAAACCAAACAATTTTCTGAAAAACTTTCCATTCATTACCTTGGATTATCTCATGAGTCTTTCTACAGGAATATCACTGAAGGTTCCAAAATCCCCAAGTCTGAGAAACTCCAATGACAATCAAATACTTAATCAATGCAGAGAAAAATTGACATAGATCACAAATGAACATGTACTACTGCCAGATGCGTTTCGATCCACTCGACGCCTAGTTACAAAACCAGTCTCAAATTCCCTCTTTGCTGAAGCTTGCGTCTGACTAATAGAATGTTGTGAACAATTCTTAACATGATGCTCAATAGATCCACATCCAAAACATACCTACTTTTCCCTCCAACACTCACTTGGATGATGCCCATCGCAAAAGCAGAAATCTAAACCTAACATACGCCACAACTGCTTTAACCCGCTGAGACATAACTATTATAGCCCGTTTTCCAGATTGCATATTCAAGTTAACAAGACAAGAATTCCTCTTATTCCATACTTATTATTTTCCTTTCATACCAATAAATAAGATGCAACGGATGTGATTGCTGGTACATTCATTATCCATACTTTGCCTTAATTTGCTTTAATTGATTGTGGTTCTATGTATTCTTATGTATCTAGTAATTTAGTGAGAAATTTGGGGATTGTGGTAGATGACACTAATTGTGAAATTTCTGTGATTAGTTCTTTAGGTCAATCCATTCAAGTTTGGAAAGTATAAAGGAAGTGTTCGCTTGAGGTTTAGGGGTATGTATTTCTTGCTAACTTGATGGAGCTGCCATGTGGGGAGTTCAATTTGATTTTAGGTATGGTTTGGCTTATGGAGCAGTGGGTAGGGTTGGACTGTGAGACTAAAAGGGTGATCTTTAAGATTGGTGATGAGGAGGAGGTTGTGATGGTTGGGAAGCATCGAGATTATTTATCCAATGTTATCTCCATTTTTGTAGCTAAAAAGCTAATTTGTAGAGGTTCTGAAGCATATTTGGCTTGTGTGCATGACATGAGTAGTATGAGTTAAGTTGTAGGGGAAATTTGCACTGTGAAGAATTTTCCGTACGTCTTTCCTGAGGAGTTACCAGGACTACCTTCGAATAGAGAGGTTGAGTTTAGGATTGAATTACTACCAGGTACAGCTCTGGTGTCCATCGCCCCATATCGAATGGTTCCTAAGAAGTTGATGGAACTTAAGCTACAACTTCAGGAACTTTTGATAGAGGGTTCATTCAGCCTAGTGTGTCCCTGTGGGGAGCACTAGTTCTATTTGTTAAGAAAAAAGATGACTCTATGAGGATGTGTGTGGATTATTTTCAATTGAACAAATTGATGATAAAGAATAAGTACGTACTTCTGAGAATTGATGATCTATTTGATCAGTTCCTTGGAGCATCGATTTTTTAAAAAATTTATCTTAGTTTTAGGTACCATCAGTTGAAAGTTACGGAGGTCGATATGTATAAGATTGCGTGTAGGACTTGTTATGGACATTACGAGTTCCTTGTCATGCCCTTCGGATTGACTAATGCTCCGACAGCATTTATGGATCTCATGAATTGGGTTTTTCAGTCATATTTGGATCAATTCATCATTGTGTTTAATAACAACATTTTAGTTTATTCTAAGACTGAGGAGGAGCATGACAAGCATCTTCGTTTGGTTCCTCAGATTCTTCAAGCTTTTTGTCTATTTATTCACCCTCAAACTAATATCATTCCACTAGGTTTTTATTTACTATTATTATTTCCCTCTTTTACTCTGATTTATTCTTAGTTTCTTAGTGAAAACTAGAGTTTTAATGACAGTTTGCCAAAAAAAAGTATCATTTTTGAGAAAAAAATGCTTTTAGATAGTCAAACTTAAAAGACCAGTTTTTTTTTCTAAGAAACTAAGTTATTTTCTTGGGAAGCTAAGCTCAACATTCTCATTGTTGTTGGGACAATGTTTAGGAAACCTATAGGTGTGTGGTTCTAATCCAAAATGTTGATTAGAACTTGGAAGAAACTTGAAAACAAATGTTGTTTTTAAAATTATTCTGCGTCACACGATCGTGTGCCAGATAGTGTGTGTCACACGGGCTGGGCTATTTGGGCCATGTAGCCCACACAGGCATGTGGGTTACATAGGCATGTGTTAGACGATGTTCTAGACCATGTAGACCACACGGGCTAGTCCAATTGTGCTGTGTGGGCCCATTCTTTAAAAAAATTTCAATTAAGCCTGTTTGACTTACAAAATTCATAGTTAGACCTCCTGTAAGGTCCACTTGGCTTAAATAAGACTCACAACATGACTTCTGTTGATATGTGCCTGTATGTCCTATGAGTAAGGTATGTGAAAAATACGTTTAAGATTTGTGTTTTGATAATTCTGAAAGTATGATTATGTATGACAAGCATGACTTGAACTAATAAACTCTGTGTAGGTTATTTGATATAATATGTGTTATTGACATTTATTGGTATTAGAGCCACTTGTCGAGCCTCTTGAGCGATGGTAGGGCAAACCTTAGCAACGACGCTGAGTCCTTAAAGGGGTTAATGTAACACCCTAGGCGAATCCCACATCGATGAAACAAGGGAGAGACTTTGGCTATATAAAGGGGTAATAACACTGAAGTGGTAACAAGCCTTTTTAGGGTGTACGGGTGCTCCCAATAATAAAGTCATGAGGGCCAGGTCACCCAATATGGACAATATCTTATCCGGTTAGTTGTTGACTATGATATTTATTAGTATCAAAGCTACTCATCATGCCTCTTGAACGATGGTAGGCAAACCTCAGCGAGAAGGCTGAGTCCCTCAGGGGGTGAATGTAACATCCTAGACGAATCCCACATCGACAAAGCATGGGAGAAACTTAGGCTATATAAAAGGGTAGCGACACTTAAGTGGTAAGAGGCCTTTTGGGGGTGTATGGACGCTTTCAATAACAAAGCCGTAGGGTCGTACGTGTCTAAGGTGGAAAATACCTTACCGGGCTAGGTGTTGGCTATGACATTTATGGATGACAATATCAAAACTAAAGGGTTCATTGAATGGTGTTCTATGAGAGCAACACCTTTGACTAAGCTTCTACGTACAAATACTCCATTTGTTTGGGATGCAGAACAATAATCGAGTTTAATAAGCTCAAGTTGGTTTTGACTCAAACACCTATCTTAATTTAGTCTAAGCCTGGGAAAGAGTTTGTGGTCTATAGTGATGCCTCACACACTGGTTTGTGGTGGATATTAATGCAAGCAGGACAAGGGTAATTATTCGACTCATGACCTCGAGCTTGCTGCGGTTGTGTTTGACCTTAAGATTTGGAGGCATTATTTGTATGGTGAGAGATGCATTGTAACAGTCCGTTTTTAGCTAAATCAAAAAACTAATTTTGGAACAACAAATTCAAGTCAGAAAATTAATTTATTATTATTTCAAGTGTTTATAACATGTTAGTATGATGGTGTGAAAGTTTCATGAAGTAATTTTATCGTTCGAATGTTTAATTCGGTAAAAAAGACTAAATCGCATAAAATGCAAAAGTGGTGTTCTAATAGTTCAAAGTACCAAATGCATATGAAATTGAAAATTGGAAGTCCTTAAGTAGTAAATAGAAAATTATTAATGTTAGTGGACACTTTTGGATATTAAATGGATGATATTAAGATTAAGGTTAAATAAGTAAATTAGTTATAAATTAATATTAAGTAAAAATAAAGCCATTTTAGTCCATCTTCTTCCTTATGAACCGAAAATAAGAACAGAAACACCATTTTTGAGCATTCAAAGGTTCGACCATTGACATTGCTTGTATGGTACGTGTTTTAACTCGGTTTTTGATGATTTCTATGTTTTTGTGATCGTTGTAACTAGTTCTAGCTAGCACAGGGACTATTTTATAAAATTGTTAAATGGTTTGATAGTTTCCATTATTGAATACATGAGTTCTTGGATATTTGATGATGAAATATGAATATTGGTTGATGGTTTTACAAGTTTTATTAAGTGATTTTGAGTGAATGCAAAATAGGGACTAATTTGTAAAAAGGTGAAAATATTTGGTTAAATGTGTAAAAAAGTGATAACTATGGGCTGCTAGGGTGATAAATCGTAAATTATACATATTTTTACCTCATGCTTAGCCTAATTTCTAGATGAATTATCATTGAATTTGTGGAATTTGATGCTCCTAATCCTTTAATTTCATGTTTTATACTTAGGTGAGCATAAGGAAGAGAAAAGAGAAAGGAACGGGCAAAAAAGGGGCAAATTAGGCCCAAATCAATAATCAACACGGCCTGAAAGTTAGTCACACGGGCGTGTCACACGGCTGTGCCACATTAACAGCTTCGAACACGGCCTAGAAGTCGACTCACACGGGCGTGTCCTTGTCGTGAGGAAGTTCAATTTCACTCAGAAAAGGCTACTTAGGGGCTAAGAAAGACATTCTAAAACTCTATATAAAGACCCTAAGAGGCAACTACAAGGGTATATAGTAGAGGGGACATTATTCCCGTCAAGACGGGGAGTTAAATGCAGGGAATTACTCAAAGGAAAGCTGATTGATCCATCTCAGAAGCCAAGATCTACATCAAGACAAATGATCTCCCTTCTATCCTTTTAGGAGTTTTGGGTTTTCTTATGTTTTGTTATTTTGTTTATTCTGACATGTTTCTTTTTATAAACATGAACTAAACCCCAAATATCTAAGGGGGATGAAACCTAAGACAAATCTTGTTATTGTTATCTTAACTGTCTGATAAATATTTGATTTGTTCTTAATTGTGTTTTTAATTCTTAAATTGATATTTCCGGGATATTGATTTAAGTTGAATGTGCTTATGTAGAGGAGCAAAAGTCCCTGCATAGGAGTAGATCCAACACAATTAAGCGGAGTTGATCGCAATCCTAGACATAGGACGATGAAAATCTATCAGATTAGAGTCAAATCTAGTATGGGGAGCCATAAATCGAATTAATGCAAGACTAGCTGTTTTAATTAGAAAGAGATTTCGGTTAATCAACATAGGATTAGTTGTTCTTATCCTCGAAGGAGGTATTAACATAATTTAGGGATCTCTACGGAATCAAATGAAGAAATCATCTAGTTCAGAGTTAGATAACAAGTGAAGTCTAGGTGGATTCTTCCTTAGGTATTGCAATTATCAATCAGCTTTTCCCAAGAGTAATCTCTCAATTTACTCTTTGTCGTTTCTTCAGTTTAGTTTAGAGTTAATTAGTTTACACAAACCACCTCTTTATTTTTAGGCTAGATAATAGGAAGAAAGTCATTACTAGTACTTTTATTTCCTTGGATTCGATATTCTGGTCTTGCCACTAACTATACTACTATTCGATAGGTGCGCTTGCCTTTTTATCATGATAATAGTTAGTTTCTAGGTACGATCGATTTTATTACTTCATCTTATCATGATCATAGGGGCATAACAGTAATTCGACTATCATGGGTATTAAAGGAATTTCACTAATTTGTGATTTTGTGTGATAAGGACTAAATTGTAAAAATGTGAAAGTTGAAGGGCTAATGTGTAAAATAACTCAAATGCATAATTTGGATTAAATTGAATAATTAGAATATTAAATTTGCTTATTTTAATTACATATAGATCAAGAAAAGAGAAATTTGGACTTATATCGGGGGAAAAACAAAGTGATTGAATAGTCAGTTCGTCTCATCATTTCCGTATACGAGATAAGTTCGTATGCTAATAAATGTAGTTAAATTATGTTATAATTGCATTATTATTTTTGAACTGAATTAAAAATGGTTGATATGAGTTTACAAGACATGATCGACAGAGAATCGACTGATGAAAGTCCCGTATGAACCTTAGGAATAGTTTAGGATACAAATGTCATGACATTAGGGTTACTGAGATTACGTGTAAGACCATATCTGGGATATGACTTCGATATGAGATTTCGTGTAAGACCATAGCTGGGATATGGCATTGATATGATATTACATGTAAGACCATATCTGGGATATGGCATTGGTACTATATATGTGTGTTCCCGAGCATCCTTTAGTGATTCTGAATGGTTCAACGGGCATAAACAAGACGAGAATGAATGTTGGATCGATCTAAGTGATACAGGTATGTATGGAATGTATATGAGAATCAAAATAAGGTAACTTATGGAATTCATGTGTAACCATGTTTTTGAACATGAGAAAGGTTTGTGGATTGAGATATGTTAAGGTATACTATGTTTCTTTTGTTGAATTGCATTTATTTGATGAATTAAGCTTATTATCATGCGAGCTTACTAAGCTATAAGGCTTACTTCATTTTATTTCTCCTTGTTTTATAGTGTTTTAGATTTTCTTGTTAAATGCTTCTCTTTACATGTCTTTTAAGCTTTCTTGCATAAAAATTTGAACTTTTATATTTTTCTTAAGCTTTTCTTTAATGACTTCTTTGCTTTTCAGTTTCATGGTTGTCAAATTTATTTCCAGCATGAGTAGCTAAACTTTTAAAGGGGGTTGGTTGATGGAGATGTGATGAGCTGATTTTTGGATGAATGACCAAATCGTAATAAATTGGACTAATTTGAATGAACTTAAAAACTTAGGATTGACGACCCTAAAGGAACATTTAGGCAAGTGAGACGAGAGGAGATCTTGTTTTGCACCAATTCATTAGTCTTACGTTAACCGGTGAGATCAAGAGATAATTCAAATTAATTTATCTAACTTGGTAAAATGGAGTCCAAGAGGTAATATGTAGCCATTTTGGGAATTTAAATGATTTGGATCCCTAATTCGAGGATTAGTAAACCACATCAATGTCAACCAGCCACCGTTCGTTATTTAATTGTTAATTTTGTAACTTTGCATGTTTTACAATTTAGTCATTGCTAGTTAGATAGTAAAGTAGATTAACTTATTTTGACTATATGATTTGCCGTAATAGAACACTTTGCAACTAGTTGGTTAAACTTTTTATTTTACATGCACGTTATTTAGAAATTATTCAATCCACGACTCTCTTGGGTTTGATTCTTGGAATACTCAGTATTCCATTCTAACACTATAAATATTACAACCGATCTATCACACTTGTAATAAAGCCGTAATAATTATATTTTATTTTAATTCTCAAATTTTGATTTTCATATCTCTCTAATTTCATTTGCAAGGACAGACCTCTATTAATTAATTACTCGACTAATACTCACTTATCTCTCAACTTCACTTTTCTAACCAGGATAAGTCACGATTTACTCAACAAACTTATCTGTCGACCTTGTTTAACCTAGATTACTTCCTAGGGTCATCAATTTTGGGATTGAAGAAACATAAATTTATGCCAACTAACTCACATGAGAAACCCCCATTCTTCCGTTAATCACTCCCACGTCCACTTGTTAATCTCCCTAAGGGACTTAGCTACCCATATATTCAATTACCATCTTCATTAGAATTGAATTAATCATGCAAAACACATGAATTAAATTAAAACAAAAGAAAGATATAAATTGATAAACTAAATGTGCTCAGATTTGCAAAATCCTTTAATAGTTGTTGAGATGTCATCTTTTACAAGAGAAACGTAAAAAAATATGAAAATACTAAATAACAAAGGCTTGGACTCAAATCGAATCCAAGTCGAAAAAAAGAAATAAAAATATTTTAAAATAAAATAAAACTAAGTTAAAATCCTAAACTACTAAACTAAAACCCTAAAACGGCTTGACAAAAGCCCCTTCTAGTTGAGCATAAGCCGCCTCTTATTTATAGGCAAAGTTAGTAGTCCATTTTAGGTCAAATACAAGCCTTAATCACACTAAATACGTATTGTGTGGATGGAAACACCCTTAATTAATTTTTTCCCTCTGTCAGACCTGTGTAGTGACATAGCCTAGTGCGTGTCGCAACACACAACTTCAAATATAAATTCTTATGTTGGTTCGGTTTTGTTGCGACACCAGAAGCTTGTGTTGTGACTTAGTTGTTGTTCCTGATGCTTTTAGGCTTAAAAATAGGTGTCCTGAACACTCAATTAGACCATTAAAACTACCTTAAGACTGGTATTGGCCCAATAGGTCAACTAACTCGAAATATTGCGTGAAAACGCTTATTCTGCAATAATTTAACCATATCAATAAATATTTTCATCATGCGAATTACTTAGCCTAATTACTTAATTAAATATTATGCGAATCACCAAAATCGAAAAAAATCATCCATGAATACCTCAACAAAATTTTTAACCATACCAGTAAATATTGCCATCATGCATCGTTGAAATGTTGCAAGTACATTACATAAACTGAAAGGTATGTGTCTAAAAGAAAATGTAGTATACAAGCAAGTAAATGTTATTTTTTATTGGTCTTCTAGGGCTACAACTATCTAGATGTACCTCGAATACCCATCTAAGAAATAGTAATATTCTTTCCCTGTCAGTCGGTCCAATATTTGGCCCATGAAAGGCAAGAGGAAGTGATCCTTCCCGATTGTCTTGGTCAACTTTCTGTAGTCTATACAGTTTCTCCAGCATGTGACAATCCTCAGTGGGATTAATTCATTACGCTCATCCTCTACAATCATGATTCCACCCTTCTTTGGTACACACTGTACCAGATTTACCCATGAACTATCTGAGATAGGGTAAATAATTCTCGCATCTAACCATTTGATAAATTCCTTTCGAACCATCTCTTTACTTATAGGAGTGAGTCCATCGATTCTAACTTTCTAGCCCTCCTCCAATATAATCTTGTGTATACAAAAGGAATGGTTTATTCCTTGGATATCATCTAAGGTCCAACAGATTGACTTTATGAATTTCTTCAAACCTTCAATCAACTACTCCTCTTAGCATTCTGTTAATTCTGCTTAAATAATCATAAGAAAATTAGAATTGTTACCTAGATAAACATATTTCAAATGAAAAGGAAGTACCTTTAATTCAAGTTTGGGTGGTTTCTCGATTGACAACTTTGGTTGTGTGTATTCTTGATATTCCAACTCCAATGATTCAAAACATGTTGGTTGAACATAGCCCTAAGGTGTTTTCCAAGGGGTCTTCTATAGAACTGCACTATCATTTTGTAGAAACTAAGGATTCTAGCTCCTTATTGCTGAGCATTCTTTCATCGGATCCGGGAATTTCATGGCTTTAAGAACATTAAAAGTCACCTGATCATCTTGAACTCACATAGTGAGTTCAACTTTCTACACATATGTTAATGTTCTCCCCATTGCTACAAAAAAGTCTCTCCAGGTTGATTGACACTTCCTTATCTGCTTCAAAATCTAAAACAACAAAATTAGCAGGAAAAATAAACATATCTACATGTATTCCTTCTGGGTGTCCTAGAGATAGATCTGCCAGTTGGAGTGTCACAGTTGTTGGTCAAACATCACCTATACCCAACATCTTAAAAGTAGACATTGGCATTAGATCGCATAAAAATTTACCACACTAAGATTCTCCAATGTTACAGGGTATATTAAAGCTCCCGAGATCCTTCATTTTCAAAGGTAGCTTGTTCTGTAGGAATGCACTACACTTATTTGTTAATGCTATAGTCTCAAACACGCCAAACCTCTTCTTCTTGGACAAAATGTCCTTCATGAACATGACATAGTTAGGCATTTGTTCTAAGGCTTCTATCAATGGGATATTGATATGAAGCTGCTTAAGAACATCATAGAATTTCTTGAATTGCACATCTTGTTTCTATTTATTAAGTCTTTGTGGATACGAAGGTGATGGAACCTTGGCTTGGATCAGACAACTTTTCTAAGGTATTATATCTGCATTTGAAAAAGGTGTTAGCTTATCAGAATTGACTAGTTTAGATTTTATCTCTTCTGAATTTTCAGAATTTGGCATCTATGGCGCAGGAATTTCAATTGTCGGTTGATTTTCCTTTCTTTTGGCAGGTTCATCTTCAACCTCAACTTCTTTAGGTTCCAAAATTCTTCCGCTTCATAAAGCAACTGCGTTGCAGTGTTCCTTACTTGTATTCCTTGGATTTTCTGTGTCACTTGGCAAGGCTCCTTAGGGAATATTATAAAGCTACGTAGCTAACTTACCTATTTGGTTCTCCAAATTTTTCAGTGTTGCTGCTTAGCTTTTGATTAATGAGTCATGCTTAGCCATGTACCCTTCAGCAAACTCTCCAAATTATTGGAAGGCTCAGCTTATGGTGGTTTTTAAACTTTTTTATTGAACCCTAGAGGTTGATTTGATCTAAGTTGCATGCTGGTGTTGGTCGGTCTAACTCCTTGGTTACTCCAAGAAAAGTTTGGATGGTTTTGCCACGAAGGGTTATAGAAGTTAGACTGTGGTCCTTGTCCACTTCTATTTTGTTTTTGTTCCTACATA
The DNA here is from genome assembly GCA_020496765.1 of Gossypium stocksii. Classification (NCBI taxonomy): domain Eukaryota; kingdom Viridiplantae; phylum Streptophyta; class Magnoliopsida; order Malvales; family Malvaceae; genus Gossypium; species Gossypium stocksii. Next base: position 40,562,501 of record CM035630.1, on the reverse strand, counting down.
ATAAACAGAATCAAGATTTAATGGACAATTCTCAAAGAAATGTCCATCCCCACAATATACGTAGGAAATAACATCAAATTGACTTGGTGGTTGAGCTGCAACATTATTTAGACCATTAGTAGAAAAGTTTTTAAGCATTGAAGAAACTGAAGATACCTGAGCTGCAAGTGAAGTGAGAGCATCCACTTTATGCACTTCTACTACTCGTCTTCCTGAAGCTACTTGATCAGTCTGCCATTGATAGTTGTTACTGACAATTTTCTCGATAATTTCATAAGTCTCATTATAAGACTTAGAAAGTGTAAAAGCATCTACCACCATCCTAGTGCGTGCGTTGAAACCATTATAAAATATCTTCAGCTTAATGCAATGTGAAATCCCATGGTGAGGGAATTTACGTAGTAACTCTTTAAATCTTTCCCATGCCTCGTATAAGGATTCATCATCCATTTGCTAAAAAGTAGTAATCACATTCCGTAACTTAAAATTTTTGCTAGCTGGGAAATACTTAACTAGAAAGCGTTTTGCTAATTCTTACCATGTAGAAATTGAACCAGGTGGCAATGAATTAAGCCATGCTCATGCTCTATCTCACAACGAGTATGGAAACAACTTAAATCTCAATGCATCTTCTGTTACACTGGCTATCTTGAAGGAATCATTCACCTCCAGGAATAGTCGAAGGTGAGGGTATGGATCTTCTGTTGGCATTCCACTAAATTGGCCCGCTGTTTGAAGCATCTAGAACATCATAGGCCTCAATTCCAACTATGGTGCCTCAATCTCCAGTCTCCTAATTCTTGGATTAAGCTCATTAAAAAGTGGCACAACATACTGCCTTATAGCTCAATCCTTGTCATCAGAAACAAGGATTGCATTACGAGCATTAATAGCTCCATTCCTTTGAACTTTATTTTGATTTTCAGGGTTTATTTTTTGCAACTTGTCTCTAAGCTAGTCTTTCTCGTCTCCTTTTTCAAAATGTCAGCTAATTTCAGGGTCTACAAGGAGTAAATCAATGATTCAATCAATACTCATAAACACCTGAAAAGGAAATCACAAAAATAAAAGATTAATTAAATAAAAATAAAAATAATCCAAATTGTAAGAAATAATTTCTTAAATAATGATTAAATTAACAATCCCCAGCAATGGCGCCAAAAAACTTAGTTCGCGATGAAATGAGCAAGTATACATAGTTGTTATCAAGTAATAAGTGAGTAAAAAGTGTATCATCTCCACAGGGACTGTGTTGATAATCAGTAATTGTAAAATTAATATCGAACAAGTTAGTTATAAAAATAAAATAATTGAGGGTGATGGATGTTAAAATTAAATTAACAATTAACACGCAAATGAGATAAAATAAACTGTAATGAATGTTTAGCAGAAATTCATAAGGTTTAACAACAATAACATGAATAAGCTAGAAAAATTACAACTCTTAATTTAATTCATTCATTCTCATGCTTAATAGATGTTCCAGAAAAATTCCATGGCAACTCAATATTTATGAACTTGGAATCTAAATTTTAAGCTCTTTCGAGATCATAGATTTATTACTTATAAAAATGTGCATATTTCTATGTCAACATTTAACTAAGGATTCCTTCAAATTTATACAAAGTAATAGGGACGGTTAGATTTGAAACAATTTAATCACATAAATCTAAAGTTATATGTAACACCCCTTACCCGAATTCGATGCCAAAAAATGGTACAAGGCATTACCAGACTTATTACACAAATGAACATACAAATTCGGATCATAAAATTTGTGTCCAAATTAAAACCATTCATACGCCATCATAAAGTCCCTAATACAGGCCTACCAGACCCAAAACATACATTGGAAGAAGTTCGAGAGTAAACCGAGAACTTTAGAAAATTTTACGAAACTTAGACAATTTTCCACTATACAGGGGCCACACACCCATGTGGTTATGGAACACGCCCGTGTGGGTAGGCCGTGTGGTCACACACGCCCGTGTCCCTACCCCGTGTAACTCTCTGACTTGTAACTCATAACCAAATTGAGTTCACACGGCCAAGTCAGACCCCGTGTGCTACGCCGTGTGGAAAATTAATTTTCACGAAAAGAAGTGCAGATGTCACACGACTAGGGCATGTCTGTGTTCTAGACCGTGCTGTCCACATGGCTAAGACACATGCCCATGACTCTGCCCATGTGCTCAATTCTAAGCATTCTGTTTCTCATTTAGGTGCAGGGACACATGACCGGAACACATGCCTGTGGGGTTGACCGTGTGTCACACACGGCCTAGACACACGCTCGTGTGTCTACCCGTGTGGACAAAAACAAGGCTATTTACCACGCCATTTTGCCACCTTTATTCACACATAATCTTACCTCAATTTAAAAGCACAAAACATAATATACTTAGGCAACCAAATCATCCATATATAAGACAATAACATGTCATTCTCATACCCTAATTAATCATGCTTAGGACATCAACCTTTCCATAACAATTTATGCAAATTTCCACATTCACAAATGACATTAGTATTAATAAAGATATACTTATAATCAACATTAGTCAACTTCCATGACCATATACAAATTGAACCACGAAACACTGTAGGCCAACACATACGGCCACAAGACTGAGTTCCTATTTATGTAATAAACTTTAGATACTTGAATTCATCAATACTCGAAATGATAACTTGATAGTGTGATAGGATCTTCAGCAACCTCCAACATGAGAAAACTTGACAACACTATAAAACATAGAAAAGAAAGGGGAGTAAGCTATATAGTTTAGTAAGTTCACTTGCAAATAATGAGCATCTTAAACACAACTTGATCATTCCATTTATATAATAAAAGATAACATAAATGTTATTAAAAATCTCTTAGTTATAGCTTGCTTAATCACAACTTTAACAAGAGTCATCACTTATCGAGTTTTTTACTTATGAGTTTTATTACCAATCATTTACCAAGACCAATAATAAAAACATAAGATAAAATAAATTGCTATAAAGCTCACAATCATCACTTATTCAGTCACATTATTTGCTCTATCAATATACAAACATGATTTAACATGTCTTGAAATTAGCCTATCAACTGTTATCTCTCTGTTATAACAGGTTACCACATTCATTCAATCATTTCCAACCTCACAATAAACATACACATTAATCATGAGTATACAGTTCTCAAGCATATGTTTTAACATCTTTCAATTGTTTAAAACTCACATTTTCCCATAAACATTTTTAATAGGCAACTATACCAATCTTTCCTTTTTCTCATATCCGATAAACCACAATTTGTGTGAATAAAACATGTTATATCATAACTCAGTTTAACCCGAAGGCCGATTACAAAATCTCCAACTGAATTTACCTTATATTTCATACATGACAAGCATGGACCAATAATCACAAGGCTTTCACCAAAAACATTCTCATGGAAACCCTGAAATCACAATATCATGTAGTCAATACTTATAAACTTTATGTACATACTTGTATCACTTAATTCTTAACATAGCCATTTCTTACCCAATCATAACCTTACCATAAGAGCATTACTAAACATCACATATTAACTCATCGTTATTCTTCCATCCAATTGTCATATGGACTTGTACATACCTATACTACTTATTATGCATGTACTTTCGTTCTCGTTTAAACTAGGCCCGTTGAACCACTCGAAATCACTAAGGATACTCGGGAGTCATACAGAGATCGTACAATGCCATATCCCAAATATGGTCTTACATGTAATTCAATATCAAAGCCAATAGCCCAGCTATAGTCTTACACAAAAACTCATATCGATGTATGTCCCAAACATGGTCTTACATGAAATCTCATACTAATGCCATGTTCCAGAGATGCTCTTACACGTGCTACAATATCGATGCATATCCCAGATATGGTCTTACACGGAATCTCATCCCGATAACCTCAATGTTATGACTCTTGTATCCTGTAATGTTCCTAGGATTCGTACTGGACTTCCTAAATTATCGAATTATCGTCGAACTTGTTCATACAATTAAACTCATTCACATAGTCAATTATACAATTCAAGCAACATTAAAGTTTTTAAACATAAACTAACGATGCATTATTTACACATAAACTTACCTCGGCTTAAAAGTGGCGAAAAAGACCTAACTGTCAAATACTAATTTTTCCCCCGTTCTAATTCCAAATCGCATTTTTTTCTCGATCTATAACATCACATTTAACTTATTTAATCAATAAACTATTCAAAACAGCCCAAAATCACATTATGGAAAAATTACATTTTTGCCCCTAAAGTTTCACATTTTTACAATTTAGTCCCTAGGCTCGTAAAATGAAATGTACTCAATTTATTCGATACCCATGCCTAGCCGAACCTTATACAAGATATCGGCCCACATTTTTCATTTAATCACACTTTAGTACCCATTTTACAACCTTTTTACAAATAGGTCCTTTTTGACATTTTTACTGAAAATCACTTAGCAAAAGTCGTTTATCTTATGACTAACATGCATTTTCTACATTAAACATAAAAATACATGCATGTATAACATGGGTAAAATTTTAAACTTTGATAACACTTCAAATTAATCCTTGGAAAAGCTAGATTAGGTTACAAGGATCTCAAAAACATAAAAATCATTAAAAACGAGGCTAAAACAGACTTACAATCGAACTTGGAAGTTTGAAAAAACCTAGCCACGATTTCTCCTTGATACATTCGACCATAGGGTGGAAGATGGACAAAATTTTGCGTTTAATTTTACTTTTTTCATTTATTTAATTACCAAATTACTAAAATACCATGAAAAACTTTGGAAACATACCTAACCATGTCCATTTTTGTCCACCAACTTAACCAATGGTCTAATTACCATTTAAGGACCTCCAATTTTAAATTTCATAACAATTAGACACCTCTAACCTATAGAACTCACATTTTGCACTTATTACAATTTAGTCCTTTTGACTAAATTGAGTGCCTAAACGTCAAAACTTTCGAACAAGATTTTCACAAAATCATTTCATCAAACTGTAGACCATAATAATATATAAAAAAATAAATTTCTTAACGTCACATTTGTGGTCCTGAAACCACTGTTCTGACTAGACCCAAATTCAGGCTGTTACAACTCTTTCCCTTTAAGGATTTTCGTCCCCGAAAATCTTACTAGAAAAGAGGTTAGAGTAACGTTCTCGTAATTTCCTCTACCTCATTGAAGTGCCTACTTCGAGGGTAATACTTTCAGAAGCACTCTGATATCGATCTGAAATCTAAGATCTTAAATTTTCAAATCTGTATACTATTTATGTCCGTCTGAAGGTACTTTCAACTTTCATGAATCACTTTCACCTCTTCCCTCAGAATCACAAATCAATTCCACCTCGTACATCTCTTTTTGATCTTCTTTGAAGTCTAAAAGATAGTGTCAAAACATATTGTCAACGATCTGAATTACTCTCTGAATGAACAAACGAGCGACTACTAAGTCTTGTACAACATTTTCTGTATAAGCTCTGGATAATTCATCATGTGAATTCTATCTCGGAGTAATAATAACAGAAATCAAAATCAAAAGTCATCTACCACTGTACTCGTTTAGTTTACCACTCACTATCACATTTCTGAGGTTCTCAACCTTGCAAAGAAAACATTGTTTTAGCTTTTTACTTTAGCTAGATTCAGACTTCCATCAAATAAGATTAATCATGTAACCAATACTCACAAAACAAACAAAGGCTTTCCATTCAAGCACCTGCAACTACATCTACTTCCCCAAAGGTTAATCGTTAATTATTCACAATCTTTCAATAGTTCAGGCCATCAAGATGCACATGACATTTTTCGTCGAACAAACGATGTCATCAATTTCTCAACACAGACATACTAATGGCCAACTCTAAGTCACTTGTCAAACAATTCTTTTAATGAGACTTTAATCATCTGAAAGCACAAACTGTCACTTTACATTCTTATAGTAAAACACATTCCACTCCGTTCAATAGTGCACCACTAAAAAATCAGGAATTCTTTACTCAATTCAAACAGAACTTAGAACCAGTGCTTCGATTAATAACACCTTCAACTGTTTTTAACTTGGCTAGCATGCAACAGATCATTCAAACTTTCATAAATGCGATGACTTTATTAATTGGAACAACTTTAACTCATAACAACATCATTCGATTAGAACAAATCTAATACGTATATCTCCGTATCATACTTTCTAAGATATGTATTCCTCCTTTAAACTATCCATCCATTCACTCATAAATGCACAAGATTTTGTTTTCTTACCTAAGGATAAACTTAAATGCATATAATTCAAATTACCTTTCAACTGACCAGCTCACTCAGGTAAAACACCGAGTCGATCTCAATTATGAAATAATAACATGTCAAATTATTCCTTTCTTTATGTTGCTAAACAACTCAAACATATATTCTTTTATAATTTCCTTAGCACATTAATCAAAGATCTTCACAACTACATTAACTCAAGAAAACAAAATATCCTAATTGCACTCACTGACCTTAATCGAACTTGCCTGAAAAAAGAAAACCATCATAAACTTTTGAACTTGAGTTTCCACTATCTATACCTTTGCCGATGTCAATTCCTTTCATGAAAATTAGAGAAATCCCGATATCAAAATCACCATGTTCCTATGATCGAATCAGAAATACACCCATAATAGATGTAGTTATCACAAGCCAAAGAACACACTTTAAAGATGAGCCATGATTGATAATTTACGAAATAAGGATGATAAGAAAATCGAGATAAAGAAATCCAAGATACGATACCACATTGGAAGTTCGAGAACATAACTCATAAGAAAATAATAAAGATCTTAATGATTCCTTAAAGAAATCCAGAAGAAAAACAATGCTTACACGCTTTGAAGTTAATTGTAACATAGATAATATATTTTCCAAATATATATAGAACAAAAACAACATCCAGTAAAAACAGAAGAATAGTTTCACATAAATTTTCACCATCAACTTTTATTCCCAACATAGTAAAATAAAACCACAAAGAGAGAGATAAGATATGCTTATCATCAACCAATTAGACCAACAGTGCTTTCTTCTAACATTATAATCAGCTAGCATTCTCATACGATAAGAATTTCATTAGAAAATGAACAATCACATATATCTCTAAGAATAAATGAATATATAAAATACCCAGGAGAGATCATCATAATCTATTCAATTACAACTGTTACACTCGGACATCTTTACGATTCAAATATCATTTCTCTGACTAATTCTATCATCACTAACCCCGTATTAATCCATTCACTAAAAAATCAATCCGGAAGAAATTTCAGCAAATACATACTTTAGATATCATACCTGAATGAGTCAATTTACCGAGATTAACTCTTTCTTTAACAGTGACATTGCGAAATCCAAATGGTCTTTAGAATAACCTGGTACCTTTTTCAAAACTGTATTCACTTGCCAAACTATTCTTAATTCTGATCACATTATTAGTTATTCCTCTACTGAACTCTTTAATCTCTCACTCGTAAGCTCATTCAACAAAAATCTTGTGGAATTTCATTATAAAATACCACATTGGTAAGAGGTGAGGTCGTAAAGCCTCTAACTCGATTCTCATATTTACACGCATACGACTTAACATTCATCATTATCATAATATCATCACAGTTATAAAATTCACTTCAGGCAAATAAACATACATATTTATGTTACACAAACTTTCCGATTATCTTATTCAAACAAGTGCCCTTATACATACATTCTATAAAATTTGAGTAAATTTACTTATCGCATTCACTTAATCAAACAAGTTAGGCACATAACATAATATGAATGCCAAACAACATGGATACTTATCACAATACAAACTCTCATTTCGTTTCACTTTTCCATATTTCAAGGATAATTCCTATTGAACTACTATAGTTTTGATGGATATTTGGGTAGTATGCTCAAGGTATGCATGTTAACAATCTGTTGATTCACATTCAAAAGTGCCTCTTTTTGCACATATTCATAGAGCACACTCCCGAGTCAGATATGATATAATAGGATTGCCAATCCAGGTTAAATCCTTTTCATAACATTTATAACATTCTATCCGTCTCATAAAATCACTATAATCCATCGAAATACAATGTTCAACCAGAACAATGACATTTTACCCATATTTCTCAGCTTATGGTTCTTTCATTTTATGCATCATCACATACATATCATGAACTGTTATCCATACCTTTCCAAGTTTTGACTCATCACAATCACATTTTCAAATATCTTAGTATCACTTCCAGCGTTTCCGAAAATAGCTCGGTTGGAAAGCATCTCTGAGTCAGTAGATATCACACTATCACAGGAAGTACTATGGCATGTATAGCGAGACTCTTATACACGCTAGGTTAGTCCAAGAATTGACTAAACCATAACTCTGATACCACTACATGTAGCACCTCTTACCTGTATTCAATGCTAAAACAGGGTACGAGGCATTATTAAACTTACCACACTAACGAACATACAAATTCGGATCATAAAATTTGCGTCCAAATTAAAACCATTCATATGCTATCATAAAGTCCCTAATACAGGCCTGCGAGGCCCAAAACATACATTGGAAGCGGTTCGGGACTAAACTGATAACTTTAGAAAATTTTACGAAACTTAGTAAATTTTCTACTATACAAGGGCCACACGCTGGTGTGGTTATGGAACATGCCCGTGTGGGCAGGCCATTTGGTCACACACGCCCCTGTCCCTACCCCGTGTAACTCTCAGACTTGTAACTCATGACCAAATTGAGTTCACACGGCTAAGTCACACCCTGTGTGCTACGCCATGTGGAAAATTAATTTTCACGAAAATAAGTGCAGACTTCACACGACTAGGACACACGCCCATGTCTCTGCTCGTGTGCTCAATTCTGAGAATTCTATTTCTCAAAATTTAGGTGCAGGGGACACATAGCTGGAACAAATGCCCGTGAGGTTGATCGTGTGTCACACACGGCCTAGACACACGCCTGTGGGTATGCGCATATGGACAAAAACAAGGCTTTTTACCAAGCCATTTTGCCACACTTATTCACACATAATCTTACCTCAATTTAAAAGCACAAAACATAATATACTTAGGCAACCAAATCATCCATATATAAGACAATAACATGTCATTCTTATACCATAATTAATCATGCTTAGGACATCAACCTTTCCACATCAATTTATGCAAATTCTCACATTCACAAATGACATTAGTATTAATAAATATATACTCATAATCAACATTAGTCAGCTTCCATGACTATATACAAATTGAACCATAAAACATTATAGGCCAACACATACGGCAATAAGACTGAGTCCCTATACATGCAATAAACTCTAGATACTTGAATTTATCAATACTCGAAATCATAACTTGATAGTGTGATAGGATCTCCGGCAACCTCCAACATGAGAAAACTTGACAACACTATAAAACATGGAAAAGGAAAGGGAGTAAGCTATATAGCTTAGTAAGTTCACATGCAAATAATGAGCATCTTAAACACAACTTGATCATTCAATTTATATAATGAAAGATAACATAAATGTCATTAAAAATCTCATAATTATAACTTGCTTAATCACAACCTTAACAAGAGTCATCACTTATTAAGTTTTTTACTTATCAGTTTTATTACCAATCATTTACCAAGACCAATAATAAAAACATAAGATAAAATAAATTGTTATGGAGCTCACAATCATCACTTATTCAATCACATTATTTGCTCTATCAATATACAAACATGATTTAACATGTCTTGACATTAGCCTATCAACCGTTATCTCTCCGTTATACCAGGTTACCATATTCATTCAATCATGTAAAACCTCACAATAGACATATACATTAATTATGAGTATACACTTTTCAAGCATATATTTTAACATCTTTCAATTGTTTAAAGCTCACATTTTCCAATAAACATTTTTAATAGGCAATTATACCAATCTTTCCTTTTTCTCATATTTGATAAACCACAATTTGTGCGAATAAAACATGCTATATCATAACTCAATTTAGCCTGAAGGCCGATTACAAAATCTCCAACCGAATTTACCATATATTTCATATATCACAAGCATGGACCAATAATCACAAGGCTTTCACCAAAAACATTCTCATGGAAACCATGAACTCACAATATCATGTAGTCAATACTTATAAACTTTATGTACATACCTGTATCACTTAATTCGTAACATAGCCATTTCTTACCCAATCATAACCTTACCTTAAGAGCATTACTAAACATCACATATTAACTCATCATTATTCTTCCATTTAATTGCCATATGGACTTTGTACGTACCTGTACTACTTACTTTGCATATACTTTCGTTCTCGTTTAAACTAGGCCCGTTGAATCACTCGGAATCACTAAGGATACTCGGGACCCATACGTAAATCGTACAATGCTATATCTCAGATATGGTCTTACATGTAATTCAATATCGATGCCAATAGCCCAGCTATGGTTTTACACGAAAACTCATAACGATGCCATGTCCCAGACATGGTCTTACACGAAATCTCGTACTGATGACATGTCCTAGAGATGGTCTTACACGTACTACAACACCGATGTCATATCCCATATATGGTCTTACCCGGAATGTCATCCTAATAACCTCAATGCTAGGACCCTTTTATCCTATAATGTTCCTAGGATTCGTACTGGACTTACTCAATTATCAAATTATCGTCGAACTTGTTCATATAATTAAACTCATTCACATGGTCAGTTATACGATTCAAGCAACATTAAAGTATTTAAACATAAACTAACGATGCTTTATTTACACATAAACTTACCTTGGCTTAAAAGTGGCGAAAAAGACCTAATCGTCAAATACTCGTTTTTCCCCCATTCCAATTCTAAATCTCATTTTTTCTCGATCTATAACATTACATTTAACTTATTTAATCAATATACTATTCAAAACAGCCCAAAATCACATTATGGAAAAATTACATTTTTACCCCTAATGTTTTACATTTTTTACATTTAGTCCCTAGGCTCGTAAAATGAAATGTACTCAATTTATTCGATACCCATGCCTAGCCGAACCTTATACAAGCTTATAGCAGCCCACATAGTAATGGAAATTTTATTGAATAAAGAAAGGAATAAAGGCTAAACTTTTTTGGGAGAATGAGTGTTTACAGAAAAAGATGATATATCCAATTAGTGTCAATCTATCCCCTATTTATAGTACTAGGAAACTTAGTCTAGTCCTACTTAAATTCTAAAAGATAAATACAAATAAATAAAGATAATGAAAGATAAGTAAAGATAAAAGTTAAAATAATAAGATAAAATAATAATATCTAATAATTATCCTAATATAATTAAAAATTAAATAGAGTCTTGTGTTTATAAAATATATCTTCTTTGTATTTTTTCCCTTATGTCTTCCATACTTACATTTTCGGCACCACTTTTTCCCTATGTCGCATATTGGCCCACTTTATCTTCAAATTCACACTTTTTGCCCTTAAATTTCCTTTTGCCTTCAATTTAGCCCCTACAAGATTAAAAACCATAAATAGCTCAAATTAGTAGGATTATACTCAAAATAATCATGCAATTAATACATAAAAACATGTCATTTCAGAGGATTATCACATTCCCCTTACGTAGCCCATGCTTGCCTTCAAGTATGGTCCCTGTCTACTGTGAAATTTAAATTTTGCCATGAAAGAAATACCACTCCAAAGTTTTATAAAAATTAGTCAAAATGCTTATGAAAAATAAAGAGAACCCTTAGCTTGTTTTAAGTAAAATTGAAAAAGTACTCCAATTAATACACACAAATATTAAAATCAACTTGGATTATTTCATGAAAAGTAGGTAATTTACGAAACCTACTAAGACACCCTATTTGTTTCTACCTTTAGTCTCAAATTTTATTATTAGCACATAATCTTTCTTTTTTTGTATTTTTTGTAATTATTTATTTATTTATTTTGCTTAAGAATATATTGAACCTTTTGACGTGAAGAGAGATGACAGCCAAGCACCTCACCCCGATTACTCAGCCCAACATACTCTTAATTTATTATATTTTTCTTAAGAACATATCGAAGCTTTTGACGCGAAGAGAGATGGCAGCCAAGCACCTCACCCTAGTTACTCAGCCTAACACATTCTTAAGAATTTTAATTTTGGTTAGCGGAGTTTTACCTAACACGTCACACAACCTTTTGACGTGAAGTAGGGTGACAACCCAAGCACCCCACCCTGGTTACTCAGTCAGTCACATTTTTAAGCTGCACTCATAACCACGGAGACATTATTATTTATTATTATCATTAAACGAAATTTTAATTTTGGAGGACTAGGAAAAACAATCAAGTGTCAAAAATAAGTTTCAGCAACCACCTAACAGTCATGAACATAATTTTAGCATATAATTATATTAAGTGTCCTCTTTGCATTTAGACTTAATTGATTTTAATATAAGCAAGATAGGGTTAACTCTATTAATCATAATTATTTTAGCCTAATAGAAATAAAACAATGGAGACGAAAATCAAACTAGCAAAATCATAATTAACTTAATAGACAAGAATCATATTCATAGGTCAAACAGTGGGCAATTCCTGATTAAAATCTCGGGTATGAAAAGAGGCAAAATATTCTAAAAATTAAATGTGGGCAAAAACAAGCATAAGGCAGCAACAACAGCAACACAATAGTAAAAATAGCAGATAAATGACAGAAATTATGAGGAATGTCTCCCCCTACTTAAAACACATTGTCCTCAATGTGAAAGAAAAAGGAAAAAAAATATGTGAAAGACAAAGGTTTTAGGAAAACTCCCCATGTAGCTAGAAGGAGGAGAAGGTTCGGCATCGCGTGGGGGAGAAGAAGGAGGGGAAGGTGTTCATCTGCTAAGTCGACCTATTGGGGCACCGAGAATCGTCACCTGTAGTTGTTGGCGGCAAAAGAAGGTTTGGTGGCGGCATGGCTTCTAGTCCTAACCACAGTGGTAGGAAAAATCGGTGGTGAGGGGTAGAAGAGAAGAAGAATGGCGGGTGGTGGGTTTTGGGTGAGAAAATAGGGAAAATTTTAGGGTTTGAAGGTGTAGTAGGAAGGGTGTTTGGATGCAGGTTTTGTGTAAGTATAAAGCAGGGATGCGATATTCTTACTTGGAATAGGGATAGAATAAGGGATGTTTGTGAAAGCATGCCAATTCCTGAGTTTTTTCCTCACTGGTTTACCTAGATATAATAAGAGAAATTTATTAATATCCAAAAAAAATAAAGTAATAAAAAATAAAAAATAAAGTAATAAATAAATAATAAAATAAAAATAAAGAAAAATTAAAATTGGGTTGCCTCCCAACAAGTGCTTATTTAACATCGCTAGCTTGACGCCTCAACTAGTATTGGGGCTATTCCAGTTGAATTCTTTCGCTTATATGGGCTTGGAAATTCTCATTTTTTTACCACATCTACTATATTTGGGTTCAATCGTCCTTGCACCTCTTGCTTTGGTTTTGTTTTTTCCTCTAAGAAAATCGTATGTGTGCATGTCAATGGGTTAACCTCTTCTAAGTCGGCAATGGTCTCATCATTCTCTAAAAATCTACGCTTGAGATGCTCAGGAAGTGGTTTTAATTTCAGATCTAGTGCCTGCACAACAGAAGGTAGAAGTTTAGTATCCATAGGAGCTAATAATTCATTACCAGATTCACAAATAGATCCTGAATCAAAATTATCATCAAACAATGTTTCAAGTTTATCTTCATAAGGTGACTCAAAAGTTTCTTCTACTAATGAGTCAATAATGTCGACACTGTTTACGTTCAAGATTTCACTCAGGTGACTAATAGAGTCATAAACGTTAAACTTCACAATCTCCCAATCAAACTTTATCGTGAGGGTTCCGCTACACACGTCAATCTTAGTATTTTCATTACTAAGGAAATGTCACCCCAACAAAATGTCTGAAGAACCATAAGCTTTATCCTCTTCCATTTTTATCACATAAAAATTTTCAGGGAAAATAAGCTCGTTCACATTCACTAATACGTCTTTAAGAACTCCTTCGGGACGCACAACAAACCTGTCGGCTAACTGTATGATAATACCTATTTTCATAAAAAAACCCGCGTTAAATGATTCATAAATAGAAAAAGGCATTACGTTTATGGAGGCCTCTAAATCACACATAGCCTTTTTTTATTCCCAAGTGGCCTGTTTTGCATAGTATTGCGAACATGCCCTTATCTTTGCATTTCGCTGGTATCTTCCGCTGTAACACTACAGATACATTCTCACCAACACTTACCCTTTCATTACCAGTTAATTTTCGTTTGTTGGTGCAGAGCTCTTTAAGGAACTTGGCATATCACAGAATTTGTTTGATTGCATCCAACAGTGGTATGTTGATCTCGACATTTCTGAATGTTTCGAGAATCTTCTTGTCCTCTTTACCTTTTTGACACTGGTATAACCTTTTTGGAAATAGAGGTTGAATTTTAGGTAATAGAAGTTTGATTCGGACCTATTCATCATTATCGGGCTTTTTTTGTGCGAAATCTTGGCTAAGATTTCTGCCAGGAATTGGTTCAAGTACTTTTTCGCTTCGCAATGATACTGTATTTGCTTATTGTATTGGATTAGTTTCTGTTTGCGACAGTAGCTTTTCTTGTGAGTTCATCTTCTCAATTGATATGGTCAATTCTCTTATAGACACATCAATTTTCTGTTGAAATTCAAGCATACTAGCTTCTAATTTATTGACCAAGGTTTCTAGAGAAGTACCTGAATCTCGTGGCTATTGCGGAATCAAGTTTTGGTATAGCTGGTTGAACCGTGGGTTGGCCACATAACTCAAGTTAGGATGGTCTCTCCATCCTAGGTTGTAGGTATTAGCGTAGGGGTCATACCGCTTTTGTTTCTCTTCTAAGGTTGAATTACTTAGCTGGCAAACCCTTTTAGTGGGCTCATAATTGGCTCGAAATTTTTGAGTATTTGCAGCCATCAGATATCAAGTCCTTTACTTGTTGGGGAGTCATGTTGACCAATGCTCTTCCACTAGCGGTGTCTACCATGTTCATCTCTATGGGCTTTAAGCCCTCATAAAAGTATTGGAGTAAAGACTAATCCGTTATACCATGTTGTGGGCAACTTGCACACAACTTCTTAAGTCGCTCCTAATAGTCTTAAAGAGACTCTGCTTCTTTTTGTCTTATTCCAACGATCTCCCTTCTTAATTCAGCTGCACATGATGCTGGAAAAAACCTATTGAGAAATAAACGAGAAAGGTCACTCCACATTGTAATAGATCCAGGGGGTAAATAAAATAACCATTCCCTAGCAGAGTTTGCTAGGGAAAAAGGGAAAGCACGCAATTTGATTTGATCATCAGTTACGCCTTAAGGTTTCATGCTAAGACAAACCATATGAAACTCTTTCAGATGTTTGTGGGGATTTTCGTTTTGTAACCCACGAAAAGTTGGCAGTAACTAGATTAAACCTAACTTCAGCTCAAAATCGGTATCTATAGTAGGATACGCAATACACAATGGCGGTTGTTCTGTAAGAGCTTCGGCCAATTTCCGAATCGTTTAAGCCATTGGTTGATGTACTAGATTCAGGTTTTCATTAACCCTGGCGTTAAGCACTTCTTCTGGTGAATCAACTTCTACTGTTTCACTTTCAAATGTTTGAGTAGGGTTTTTGTTAACCCTAGACTCAACTTTGTCGTTGACTTCAATTTCTGGCAGTTGGTTACTTTGAGTTCCAACCATCGCTGAATGCTTTTTTCCTTATATGCTCGTGGAGATCAACTACATATTTAACAAATTATTCACATTTATGAATACACACAATCGAATATTCGTAAAACTCCATTCAATCTAATACTCATCACATTTTCTTTAACCAGGGTGAATTATGTGAAATATCACATAAAACGTTATTTTGCACACTATGTGCCATACATATGTATAGTAAAAAAACTATAACTCATATCTCATATATCTTTTAATTCATATTTCATTATAGCCAAATAAACATAATATGGCATGAAGCATACTTACACACAAATCTTTCTCGTATCATATAAATGATACACTATATGCTCACCAATTTACCTTTATACGATTCTCACATAGGTTTTGTACATACCTATTTTACTTAATTCAGTAATACTTACATTCTCATCTTGACTTGCCGTTGAATCATCCGAAATCACTAAGGATGCTTGGAAAATCATGTATGCATAGTACAATGCAATATCCCAAATATGGTCTTACATGTAATCATATATCGATGCCATAGCCTAGCTATGGTCTAACACAAAATCTCATACCGACGCCATGTCCCAGACATGTTCTTACACGTAATCACATTTCACATACCGATGCCATATCCTAGATATGGTTTTACATGAAATCACATTTTATATACCGATGTCATATCCCAGATATGGTCTTACACGGAATCATATATCGATGCCATAACCCAGCTATGGTCTTATATGAAATCATAACCTGCCATGGTCTAACCATGGTCTTTACCGTCAATTCGTTTTTGGTTATGAAATGATTGTGATAGATCCTGTGTTTTTACTTATTTCGAACATTTAATTTAAGTTCCACAATTCAATCAATTATATAATGCACTTAATACACAATTTAATAACATTTATTAACATAGAACTTACCTCGTTTGCTGTATCGACAAATTAGGTCGATTAATTTGAAACTTTATTTTCCCCTGTTCTAGATCCAATTCTCGTTTTTCTTAATCTTTAATATCACATAACTTATTTAATTACTATACTATTCAAATCAGCCTAAATCTATGACAAAAATTACATGTTTTCCCCTATAATTTCACATTTTTACAATTTAGCCCCTAGGCTCGTAAAATGAAATGTACTCAATTTCTTCGAAACTCATGCCTAGCCAAACCTTATACATGCTTATAGAAGCTCACATGTTTCATTTATTCACATTTTAATACCTATTTTACAAACTTTTTACAAATAGGTCATTTTTTACATTTTCACCGAAAATCACTTAGCAAAAGTCATTTATCACACAACTAACATTCATTTTCTACCATTAGACATCAAAATACATGCATGTCTAACATGGGTAAATTTTAAAATTTGCTAATACTTCAAATTAGTCCTTGAAAAAACTAAATTAGGTTACAAGAATCTCAAAAACATAAAAATATTAAAAATTGGGCTAAAACGAAATTACAATCGAGCTTTGAAGCTTGAAAAACCCTAGCATTGGTTTCTCCTTATGAATTTTAGCCATGGGGGGAAGATGGACAAAAATTGGCTTTTAATTTGACTTTTTAATTCATTTAATTATGAAATGACCAAAATACCCTTAATGAAAAACTTTAGAAACATACCTAACCATGTCTATTTTTGTCCACCAACTTAAACAATGGTCTAATTACAATTTAAGTACCTTCAATTTAAAATTTCATAACAATTAGACACCTCTAACCTATAGAACTCACATTTTGCACTTTTTATAATTTAGTCCTTTTAACTAAATTGAGTGCCCAAACGTCAAAATTTTCGAACGAAATTTTCACGAAATCATTTCATAAAATTGTAGACCATAGAAATATATTAAAAATAAATTTCTTTTCTCCAGGTTTATGGTCCCGAAACTATTGTTCCGACTAGACCCAAATACGGGCTGTTACAACTTCAATTTCTGGCTGTGGGTTACTTTGAGTCCCAACCACCGCTGACTGTTTATTAGCTTTGTTTCCTTGCGATTAGCTCTTGCAATCTTCTCTTTTTCTGAATCAAACGCAAGAATACTTGGAGCAATCTATTCATAAGAAACAAAAAAAAAATATTAGTACGTTACCAGTCCCCGGCAACGGTGCCAAAATTTGATGCGTCATTGAGAGCACCAATTATATCCTATTCCTAAAAATAATGAAAAGATTAGTATAAGGGAGGTAGGGACAAATCCTCAGGGCCTGGATTTGCCTAATGTCTTGTTTCATGAGATCCTAGATAGAATCGTGCCCAAGAAAATCTGAGTTCCTAAAAAATAAAAAAGAATTTAAAGTTGATTGAATGGAATTGCGAAAATTAAAATTAAAATTGTGATGAAAGACAGAGTTTGAGGGAAAAGAGTTTTTTTTTTCTTATAAAGAAATTCTAGCCTCTAGTTGTCTTGATCCTCCTTTAGTTCAATCCTCGGCTTTTAGGTGATCCTTCTTGAACAGAATAAGCCAGTTATAGTGGAAGAGGACGCCTACGACCACCAGCTCCACTTAGGTTTAGACTTACGATTTAGAGGAACCTGACTCTAGCCAACTGTCGCTTTTGTGGGACCGTCTTATACTAGATCATCACTTCTCAATGGTGAATGCCACACTTGTCTCTTAGGCTCGACAACCGCTGATGCAGTAAGCTAATGAACTGACTATGCAACCTTCCCAAAATATACAAAGCAGTCGTTCCTTACACAAGTTGAAAAAATCACTTTTAAAGGGACATGGACGGAAGTGTCAGCCTCGTATTGCGGAGAAGCGATGAATACTTGTTGAGAAGGCTAAGTGCATATTCTAAGCCTCATGAACCTTCTAAGTGCATATTCTAAGCCTCATGAACCTTCTTTTGGGGAATTTTGACAACCTTTGGCTAGATAAATTTAGTGGTTTATGTTTTTAGGGAAAATAATAAATGTAATGGAAATGGAAATTTTATTGAATAAAGAAATGAACAAAGGCTAAACTTTTTGGGAGAATGAATGTTTACAGAAAAAGATGATATATCCAATTGGTGTCACTCCATCCCCTATTTATAGTATTAGGAAACCTATTCTAGTCCTACTTAAATTCTAAAAGATAAATACAAATAAATAAAGATAATTAAAGATAAGGAAAGATAAAAGCTAAAATAATAATATCTAACAATTATCCTAATATAATTAAAAATTAAATAGAATATTCTGTTTATAAAATATCTCTTCTTTGCATTTTTGCGCTTATAACTTCCATACTTGCATTTTCGACACCACTTTTTCCCCATGTCGCATGTCGGCCCACTTTATCTTCAAATTCACGCTTTTTGCCCTTAAATTTCCTTTTGTCTTCAATTTAGCCCCTACAAGATAAAAAAAACCATAAATAGATCAAATTAGTAGGATCATACTCAAAATAATCATGCAATTAATACATAAAACATGTCATTTCAGAGTATTGTCAATCAAATTTAAACTCATCTATATACTAACTCTGTAATTTTTCCTATTTAATATTTACAGACTTGGTTTACGGAAACTAGGTCTAAAAACTACAATTTCTTATACCATTAACTTTTGGGTTGTTACATTATTTTAGGTCTCGAAACTATAAATTATTTTAGGCTCGCTTATATATTTTTTAAAATATATTGTTTTAATTTAATATTTAATAATTTTATATATTTTTATTTATTCAATTTTTTATATAGTCATCTCAATATTTTGTAATATTTACATTAGAGTAATATTATATATTTAGTATAGATTTATTTTTTGTGTTATAAATTTCATAATATATAAAAATAATGTAACATAAAATATTATAAACTTTAAAAAAATGGGTCAGGTTGGGTTGGGCTCAAGCCTTGAATGTTCAAGCCTGAGCTCAACCCATATTTTAAACGGGTCTAATTCTTTTTGCCCAATCTCATTTTTCAGGAATAATATTTTTACTCAAACCTTCTCAAAATTTGAGTAGGCCTTTAGGCCTGGACGGGTAGCTCAACCCATAAACAGGTCTAACTGCAATTCAAGTTTCATGTATATAATTGTACCAAATCGAAATTTATATATCAAATTACATATTAAACTAAAATTTATATATAAATTTGATATTTATCTCGATCGAAGTGTAAAGCATACATCATTCACCAACCTACCTAAACTATTCATAATTTATGTTTTCATGTATTCTTTGTGTATTTTCTTATGTTACAATCACATTTAGATGCTATTTGAAAAAAAAAAGGTAAACTTTAAATATTGAAATTAAATTATAAAATTTATTTATAATATTACTTAAAATTAAATATTAAAATATAATTTGATTATTTGGTAAATATAAATTTTAAACTATCATTTTATAGACTTTTTTATAAAAAAAGAATATATTTTTGTTTTTTATTATAAATCAAATAAATTTAAAAAAAATAAATTAGATTTAATATTTTTAATATGATTTTAGTTAAACAATTTAAAAAATTCATAATTATGACAAATTATATTATTTTTAAGTCAATTTTCCAGATTATATTTGATTCGAACTAGATTTTATACCACGTGAAAGTCACTCACCGCGTTGAACCACGTAACATAAAGTGTTCGTCAAACCAGGTTACCCATGAGCGGGTTATGTTTGTACTTCACATCAAATTTATAAACCTGTTCGTCAGCTGAATTGTCGGCTAAAGGCCAAACCTTTTTGCTTTCCTTTTCCACTTTTTTTTTTTTTTTTTGTCCCTAATTATCCATCTCTTCCGACCATATATTTTATTTATTTAAATAATTAAATGATTTAAGGAAAAAGCTAAATAAACCCACAACAAATAATTTCCAAATTTAAATTAAAGGAAGAAAGAACTTATACTAAAAGAATTTTATAATCTTATATATATATATATATATATGCTATACGGGCAATATAAAATTACAGAAAAATAAATAAATATTCACTCATTTACAATTTGGATAAATTATTCATTGTCTTTTAAATGTTTTAAGTTATATCATGACTTTTGTTTAAATTTTATGTTATAATTGTTTTTATGCTAAATATAAAATTGATTTTAAATAAATTATCTCTTAATTTTAAAATTTTATTTAATTAAATTAACTTTTAATGTTATTATATTATGAGTAATGAATATTAAATTTTTAAATATAAAATATAGTTTTTTTAAAATGCATTGTTACAACTCCAGTCGAGCTGGACATGTGGCACTCCCAAAAAGTACTAGGTGGACACTTGAAGACGTTTTTCCCTTTCTCACCCTATCATTAACCACTCAACCTCCTAAATTAATCACTTGTTATGAGACTGCCCATTGATAGAGGGAACCTCCCCTTCCATCAAGCTTCCCGCTTACCATGGTTGCCCACCCATTTTTCAGTGTGAACACTCCAAGTGTGAACACTATCTTTAAGGACCACTAAGGTCCACTTAAGAATAGCAACCTCGTACTCCTTCAAAAGGATAATAGAATAAGTCCCATCGTGCATGTCCATCATGTACTCTATAATAATAACTATCTTACCATACCACTATTAAATAAAGGGTATCTTTTATAAATACTATCCAATACGATGGAAAATGATCTTCTTCATTTGTAACTTTGAGCACGTACTCTCTTACTTTTTGCCTTCCTTAGTTGGTAACCTTCTTTCTCCTCCTATACTTCTTCGACTCTTCCTACTCATCACCATATTTCTATCTCCAGCTTTTCCCTTATTGAAATTTGCATTAACAATTGATGTGGTAAAGTGGGTTGAACCATGACCATTGTCTTAGTGTCAAGAGGTTTGAGATAGCTTGTAGTCTTTATATACATTAAAAAAATTACACATATAAATCTAATATTTATTATCACTCTTATCCATTGTTTTGCAAGACATTAGCTATAATGAAATTCTAACTTGTATATACTTTATTGATTTTGTATTTATTAAAGAAGTCAAAAGAAGAGTAAATATATATATATCAGACTAGGTTTTTTTTTTTTTTTTTGCACGAGATTATTGTATGTATACCATAAAAACAATTCCATATTTCACATTGTATATATTAAAGATATATTATAATTTAAAAAAAAAGTATTTTAAAAAATTGAAGTCTATTAAAGAAAATGTTGGAAAAAATAGATTTTTGGAAGCTTTGAGGCATATTCTCGATTGGTAAAGGTAGATATTTGAATCATAAAATTATGGTTTTATATTTTATCCCATGAGACCTTTACAACAGTATATCATATGCTCAAAATGGTTGAATGATGAATGAGAAATTGATGCTCAAAGTAAGTCACTTGTAAATTATGTTGAGAAAAATAAAAAGCATAATTCTACATTGATTAAATATCAAGTGTGGGATATATTTATATATATGAACTAACTTAATAGTTATTAAATGACTAAGTTAATACTCTCCTTTGTGTGTAGGAGAGATTTAAATTTCTAAATGTTTGTTTTAAAAGTTAAATAAAATTGACATTCCATTTAAAGTCGTAACTTTGACAAAGGTAAATAAAATTGAAACATTTTTCTCCGCAAAATAACGCTTTTTCTGTGAAATCAGAAAATATTAATTTATTTTTGTTAAAAGTTATGGAAAGTTTGTGGCTTTTTTGAGTTCATGGTTGAGAGGTTATTTTGGCCCGACAAAATAACACCTTTGAAAAGTTTACGAGCACACGCGTATAAATAATATATTAAAATTTTAATTATTTACAATTCAATAAATATGATTTTCATTTTATTTTATTTTATTTTATCATTTCAACTAACACGCTACGTCAAAAAGAAAAAAAAATGAAAAAACTCTGATTCTCTTGGTGAATTCATTTCGTAAAACTTAAAATATACCTACATCTCTTCTTCGGAAAGAAAAACATATCTATTATCGACTAAATATATGAGAAGTAAAAAAACTTTTATAATTCAATATTTTTAATTATTAAATAATATTTTAGGCTGAAGCCCATTTTATCTTTATTTATGTTTATATAAAGAGGAGGAGGAAATGTTTAAAGCATATCCTAATTAGGGGCGATTAAAACTCAATTCGATTTAAAAAAAATTAAAAAAATTTAAATTTTAAATTAATCAAATCGAGTTATTCAAATTATTCAAGTCAACACGAATAAGTAATTCAAGTTTCGAGTTAAATTTTACAATTCTAATAATTCGAATAATATATTGGTGTAAATACTCTTTTGGTCGCTGTCAAGTTTGAAAATGAGCAAATTGTCACTCTCTCAACAAAAATTACAAAATAATTCAAAATATTTATAAAAAAATCAAATTTTATATTTTTTTAAAAATATAAAAATTTCAAAAAAAATATATAAATAAACTTAAAAAAATTAAAAAAATTCTCAGATAATAATTTTGGAACCTAAATAAGTTAATTAATGATTCAAGTTTATCATACTACAGTATTTTTATTATTATTTTGCTCTGAACAAGTTTTCAAATTTATGTACCGTAACATGTAATTAGTTATACTGTATCAAGTTTTTTATTTGACATGTTTAATTTTTTTTATTTTAACTCGAATAATTTCACTCGACTCGATTCGAAAAAAATTATATTGCGTGAGGATGATAAAATAAAATTCATCAACTCAATTAACTCGAATTTTTTTACTCAATTTAATCAAATACTGAACCCTAAACTTAACCACGCAAGTACTTTCTTACGAAACTATAACTCAAATGAACAATTTTTTCCTTCGTATATAAATAAAAAATAAAAATAAAAACAAAAAATAGACTTAATTAAAATTTGTAATAATTCTTATAAACATAAGTACGTAAACATATTCATTTCAAACTATATTCTATACATTTATAAATGTAAAAATAAAAATAAAGGGGATTGACCAGCCGTAACATATTAAGCCCTTATCTAAAAAAAAAAAAAAACAACCCTTGAAACCCAACCGACCAATTAAATTATAAAAGTCTTTCTCAGTGATTACTATTATTTTTTTCAGTCAAACACCTCGTCCAAACGACAAACGTGCTTTTTCTTTGCTTTTCATTCATTTTTTTTATCATTTTTTTCCTCAATTTCACCATGAGAGAAATGCCATTGTCACTTCGTAAGCTCTCTCTATCCTTCATATATATATATATATATATTGAATTCCTTCCTGTTTTATATTCAAACAAATCGAGAGTTCTTTTGATCTCCTCAGTCTCCGTGTCTCTCTCTCTCTCTCTTTCACTCTCTGAAATGGCGTCCAAAGTGTTGATGCCAAGCTTAAAACTAAACAATGTAACCTTTCCAGGGGACAATAAAACTCAATCACATTCATTTGGGCAAGTTTCATTCCCTAAAAAAACTGGGGTTTCTTCATCAAGACAATTGGTCATCACTAGGAGCTGTGCAGTTGCAGTAAAACCAGCAGCTCTGATGGCGACGAGTACAGCAAAACCAGCCACTAGTTATACCTTGTCTCACTTGTGGAGAGAAGTTCAAGGTTCAAACAACTGGGAAAACCTATTGGAACCATTGGATCCTCTACTTAGAAACGAGATTATCCGATACGGAGAGTTCGTGGCAGCCTGTTACAAGGCCTTTGATCTGGATTCAAGCTCCAAAAGGTACTTGAACTGCAAGTACGGGAAAAAGAATATGTTGAAGGAGGTTGGGATGGAAAATTCAGGCTATGAAGTGAGCAAATACATTTACGCTACACCCGATGTCAATATCCCCATCCAAAACGGGGCTACTTGCGGTCGTTGGATCGGATATGTCGCCGTTTCATCGGATGAAGCTGTGAAAAGGATTGGGAGAAGGGATTTGCTGATAACCTTTCGAGGCACGGTTACCAACCATGAATGGGTTGCTAATTTCATGAGCTCACTCACGCCTGCACGGCTTGATCCGCACAACCCGAGGCCCCAAGTGAAAGTGGAGTCTGGGTTTTTGAGCTTATACACATCTGAAGAAGCTGATAGCAAGTTCGGGCTTGAAAGTTGTCGACAACAGCTCTTATCTGAGGTTTCCAGGCTATTAAACAAGTATAAAGGTGAGGAATTGAGTATAACTTTGGCTGGTCATAGTATGGGGAGTGCTTTGGCTCTTCTTTTAGCTTATGATATAGCTGAACTTGGGTTGAATAGAACGGATACCAATCACCAAGATCAAATACCAATTACTGTCTTCTCCTTTGGGGGACCTAGAGTTGGGAACTCGAGTTTCAAGCAAAGATGTGAGGAACTGGGAGTCAAAGTGTTGAGAATAGCGAATGTCAATGATCCCATTACAAAGCTTCCAGGTGTTTTCTTCAATGAAAACTTAAGGGTTTTGGGAGGAAGATATGAGTTGCCATGGAGTTGTTCTTGTTATGCTCATATTGGAGTCGAACTAGCCCTAGATTTCTTCAATGTCCAAAACCCTTCTTGTGTTCATGATCTTGAAACCTATATCAGCTTACTGAGATGGCCCAAAAGATCAGTTCACAGTAAAATTGATGAAAATGATGGGGTCGATTTGTGGAATAGGGCAAGGGGTTTTCTCTTGAATGCCCAAAATTTTTACATTTGTTTGCCTTGGATTGGTGCTGCCATCGACATGGTAAACATGCTTCAATCTCAAAATCTTAGTTAATTAGGGTAGATGAAGAATCCCATAATATAGGCCTTATACCTTGTTCTTTCCCCTCATCTTTTAGTGGTTTTTGCCAAGGAAAAGGCGATTCGTAGTGACAACACATGTATTTAGAAGTAGTGCCACAAAATATTAGTTAAGTGTAGATTTAGGGAAATTTTTGTATAGTCTCTTAGAAAATTCAAGAGGTTATATACATCTCAAGCACAAAGAAGTGTAGAATGGACATATTATTAATTTAAAGATCTTATTCTTGCTTTACAACATTTTGGGTTGGCTGCCTTGATTCTTCTCTTTTCCAATTTATCTATTTTATTTCCATGTTCCATTATATATAGACGTGTGTGTGCTTGTGAAGTTTAAGTGCTTATTCCTTTTGAAGGTAAAGTTTAAGGGTGTGTTTGTACACATTTCATTTGCATTAAGGTATAGATCGGTTATAAGTAATTTCTAAGAGAAAATTTTAGTAGTTCAATTTTCATTTTCAAATTTCACACAAGTGGTTTTTTAAATTTTCTTATAATTTTTTTTCATTCTAAATACTAAAACTTTAAAATTTATTTTTAATATAATTATTCTTTAATTCTTAAAAATCTAATAACTTATTTTTTTTTCTTAAAACAATTATTTATCCAAACAAAATAATTATAATTGTTGAAATTGTAACATTTTAAAAAACTTTAAAATTTTCATCCAAACAGCATTAAACAGAAGAATATATGGGTCATAAACCTTGTGCTGCAATGAAAATTCTCTCCCTGTTTTCTTTACAATTTCATTATAGGTTTTGCTTATATTTACTTTTTTTGATACAATACATAGAACTGCACATAACCCCTCCCCAATAATTAAATAGGAGCATAATGCACTTTAGCGCACTTGAACTCATGTCTTCCTGCATTAACAACAAGGTCCATGCCAATCGAGCTAATACTTAATTGACGATATATTATATTTTTTTGAAAGGAGATATATTATATTTATTTTTAGAGAATAATTTATATTAAAATAATCCTAAAAACAAAAATACCAATAAAATAATAACACTTCATTAATTTCTAAAAATATAAAATTAACATTATACGCTGATCCATATTTATAGATTATCTAATTTAATTTCATTTTAGTTAAAACATTTAAAAACAAGTAATCTAAATGATAAAGAAAACATTGAATGAATCGGAAAATAAGTCATTAGTAGCCTTTGTTTTCTTTTAGATTTCTTGATGGATTTCATAAATTTTTTGTCATCAAAGTTTTAATTAAAAATATTTATAAAATCGATCAAGAAATCTAAAAATAGAAATAAAGGCTATTAATGACTTCTTTTCAAATGCATTCAACGTTTTCTTTATAAATTTTAAAGACATAAAAAGAGTATTATACATTTATTTAGATTTAATTTTTATTAAATCATTTAAAAATAAATTAATTAAATTATAAAAAAAATGTTAGCAATATTTTGTTGAGAGCGCCATTAGCAATATTTCTTTCTTCTTTTTTTTTTTTTTTCCTGTCTCCACCTATCAAAACTTTGATTAATTTTTTTTTATTTTTTGAAAAAACTAAAACAGATGGATTAAAATTGAAAAAGAAGGAAGAAACTAGTGTACAAATGCTATTAATAGCTTCACTTTCTTACTTTATAAAGTATTTACACTTCCTACGCTTACAGCTTAGTCTCTTACTTT
Source organism: Gossypium stocksii (assembly GCA_020496765.1). Taxonomy (NCBI): domain Eukaryota; kingdom Viridiplantae; phylum Streptophyta; class Magnoliopsida; order Malvales; family Malvaceae; genus Gossypium; species Gossypium stocksii. Next base: position 40,535,376 of record CM035630.1, on the reverse strand, counting down.
AATTTTTTATTTTTTTAATTTAAAATTTTAAGTTCAATTATTTATCTTGTTTAAATTATTCTATTAAAATCACTAATGTGACATTTTAGAATTAAAAAAAAAAAACATATTCAATTGCTAGTCATATGACAAAAAAAAATATAATTGACTTAAATTTAACAAAAAAATTTTAACAATACTAACAATTAAAATTAAAATTTTAAATCCAAAAAGTAGAAAAACTAAATTATTAAAAATGAAAGTACAATGACTAAGTTCCAAATATATGAATAATGTATTAACTTAAAGCATATTTTAACTTAATAAATTTTTTTGGGACATAACGTAATAAAAATATATAACATGCATTCTAAATATGTGATATATACCTGCAAAGTAATTTCGAAGGATAAATTTGCAGCAACTACTGCAACATTGGAATAATTCAGAAACAAACCAAAGATATAACAATTTAATCAAATCGTTCAAATTTACATTCTAGACTCGCCATCATCAAATCAACTTCATGGTGAGCACCAATCAACCAAGAAAAAAACTGTCAAAAGCCTCAAAAGACCCATCAAATCATTGATGCACAAAAGGTTAAGTCTTAAATAGCCTATCATTCTCCTCGTAATCTTGCATCTATTAAAATCGTTATAATTTATCATGCTAAAACACTTCAAGAACAGTTTCTAATAAATATGGTGGCACCCTTATATTGACAAATATATCATATATGCCAGAACATAATTAAAAATAAAAAGTAAAAATAAAATCATCTCCGTTTTTAAAGAAAACATAATGGACAAAACAAAAACCACAAAAAATGTGGACAGAATAGAACCACGAAACTGTGAACAAAACCATAGAAATGTGAACTGAAATTAAAAATAAAATAAACTACGAAAAAAATGTTGGAGAAACCGCGATTAGCAACCAGTCCGAAGGTTGATGCTGCCATCAACGAAGCAAAGATTTAGTTTGGAAAAGTTGAACAGCTAAGGTTTTTTATGAAAAGAAGAATGTTTTTATTTATTTATTAGAATTAAATACTTAATTAAATTTTTGCACTTTTTTTATAGAAAAAAAATATTCAATAATTTTTATTAGGGATAATTAAACTGAAAATATTGAGTTATTAATTTCTTCAAAACACTTTGTTGAAAATGGCTATTGTTTCATATGATATCATTTGGTTATCCTACTAAAGTTATAAAAAAGAAAAGAAAGAAATAGTAGCCATTGTTAATTACTTATAATAAGTAAGGTATAAAAAGAAGCATAATTTTATTTTAGTATTCATGCCTGAAATGCAACCCAACACATGACTCCTCATCCTACACCAATTCTCAAGTTCGTATGCTAAATTAAGGATAATTTATTCAAGTAGAGGGATTTAACTAAAGTCAAATTAATTGACTTTAATTCAATTAATTAATGAGTTGATACATAATTTTCATATGATAAATTGATTTTGAGCACTCAAAATTTTAAGGAATAAATTTTTTACCAATAATACCAATATCTCATTAAATGATTATCTTATCATCTTTTTTAAGAGGAGATTGGGTTGGAGGTTTGTATGTGGGTTAGAAGAGCTAAAGAGCATACAAAACGAGGAATAAAAATTTCGAGATGCTCTTAGATGCTTAAATCAAAGGGGCGATTGGTATGAAGGATATACATTTGTTGAATGATGGGAAGGCTTGGAGAGGAAAATGATGATTTTTTTTTTTTTTTTTTTTTGAGGATGAAAATAAATATACCTTTTTGAAGTTGAAAATGAATATAAACTTGAGTATTTTAATTGTTAGAATTGATCTTGAAAAGGAGTGTTAATCTTTGCTTTCCACACTCCCTTGCTCGATTGATGATTTTTGAGTTAATGAGGATTGTAACATGGAATGTTAGAGGGATGGGGCTTGAAGTTCAGAGAAAATTTGTGTCGACTCATAAAGTTGATATTATTTTAATTCAAAAAACCAAACTCTAGAATATGGAATTTAGGAGAGTAAGGCGACTTCAGGAGAAATGGCTTCAAGCTTATTTTTGTTGTTACATTACTAATGTATATGCACCATGTTCAATGGAGAAGCAAAAGCTTTTATGGGCTGATTTGCTACAGGTTGTATTTTCAAATAGAGGTAATTGGTTTATAGTTGGGGATTTCAAAATGGTTCGATCTGTGGAGGAGCGTCAAGGTTGTAGGGTTGCCACTGTGGGGATTGATGAGTTTAACAAGTTCATAGATGATTCCGAGTTAGTGGACTTACCTTTTAAGGGTAAAGCTTTTTCCTGGTTTGGACCCGAAAATAGGAGGAGCTGGCTTGATAGGTTTTTGGTGTCTTTGGAGTGGCTCTTGCATTTTGCTTATTGAACATGAAGTGGGTTTAAAAGATCTGTGTCAGACCATGTTCCCATTCTGCTCTCGCCGAAAGATGACGATTGGGGTCCTAGGCCTTTCAAGGTCTTGAATTATTGGTTCTCGAGAAGTGACTGTATGCGTAAACTTAAGGAGGTCTGTCAAAATGCTCCCTGCCATGGTGATGTTGGGTATTCATTGTTAGTTAAATTAAAGACCACAAAAGCTTTTCTTAAAAGGTGGAACAGGGAGGAGTTTGGTAATATTGGTACTAAGGTTGAGAATCCAGGGAAATTGGTGGATGAATTGGACACTTTCGGTATCGCTAGAGAATTAAACGTGACTGAGTTAGATTTGAAGAGGAGGTGTCAAGTCGAGTTATGGAAGGCGCTTCGTTAAACAGAGTCTATCTGGTGACAAAATCCAAAGCATTATGGCTTAAAGAAGGTGAACGAAACACTCACTTTTTCAACGTATGGAAAAAATAAAAAAAGTGGTTGTGGGCCTAGTCGTGAATGACCAGTGGGTCTCAGGTCCAAAACTAATAAGAGAGGTGTCTTGTAGTTATTTAAAAAACAATGAAATTGTAATCATGTAAGTCAGTGGTGTGGGGAAGTATCCTATCAGAATTCTGTTTTTGTGGACCGGGCTCATAAAATATTATATTATTTAAAGTTTGGAGTTACATTAGAAGTAAAATTGGATGATAGTTAAAATAATTTCAATTATTAGGGTTTAAATTAAAGTATGATGACTAAATTATGTACATGATAGAAGCAATGGTTAATATTAAATTACATGGTGAAACTAGAATAAGGAGGGGGACTTAGTAAAAAGATATACCATTATTGTTATAAATTGAGTTAGTGGAAAATAATGATTGAAATCACATATTATATGATAAATATATATTATTAGTTATTTAATAAGTTATGTTTAAATAAAAATAAAGAAATGATAAAATATATAGAGAAACAAATAGATTAGTGGGAGAAAAAGAAAAAAACAATTTCTCTTTCTTCTTTTGCAAGCTGAATTGTTGAAGGTTGGGGGAGACTTTCGTCCATTTCTTTCAAGCTCAATTGGTTGGTATTCTTTGATCCTTTTAGTATAAATTTGGTATTTTTGGAATCATAAAATCTTGAATTAATTTACTCATGTTGAAAATTTTAAATTTAGTGAACTTTGTGATAGTTGTCATTGTAGAGAATTTGAGTTCTTAGTGTTATTACGTTAGATATTAAGTTTGGTAAATAAATAGAAATATTTGCTAAATGATTCTTGATGATATTAGTATTCAAGGATTAAATTATGAGAATAATAGATTCAAGAATTAAATTGTAATTTAATTGAAAGTATGAGTTTTTCTTAGACCCCATGGAAAAATTGGTTGACTATAGACGTTCTTAATTTTAATTAATAACATGTTTTAGAATTGAGGAGTAAATTGAATTGAAGATTTATGTTGAGTGAGAAAATGTGAAATTTGGTTAAAAGATTAATGGTTTGAGTAAATGTCTCTGGGTGATTATTAATTAAATTAATTATGTGATTAATTTTCAATCGAGAAACAAAAGGATCGGTTGGTAATCGCGGAAAAGAGAAGGTTCCCGTGTAACCATTCTCGAGCTTAATAGCCATCACAATTCTATAAGTTCGTAGTCTCGAACTTAATTTTTTTATTAATCATTTATTTAATTGATAATTAGATGTTATTTAAATACTTGATATACAATCTTATATTCATATTTGAATGATGATGCCAATTAATGAATGAGGAAATTTGTGAAAATAAATAACTATTTATTCATCGGTTTATCCAACTAGCATTGGGTGCAAATACCGTTGGTATATCCAACTAGAGCTGGGCTCACTAATTATTTTTTCGGTTTATCCGATTAGTGTTGGGTGCAAATTCCGTTGGTATATCCAACTAGCTAGGCTTACTAATTATTTACTAGTTTATTCGACTAGCGTTAGACGCAACTTCTGTCAGTTTATCTGACTAGTGCTGGGCATACATTTGTCGATTTATCTAACTAGCGCTGGGCACAAACTATTTCGTGGTTTATCCACTAGGCACCGGGTTCCGTGTATCAATTGGACTATACAACAAGGTTATATGAACCATTGAAAAAGGTTGGTTATAGATATTACTAAGGAAGAATTATATTTGCTTATGTATATATGTATTCATTGGAAGATATGATATATTTCTTAAATTAGATCATTAAAGTTGTGAGGTTAATTTAAATGCTTTAGATATATTTGTGGTTATTCAAATAAGTGAAATCAAATTAATATGGACCGGTTCTAATGTTTATAGGTTAGGTAAATAGTAGACTCGGACTTAGTATCCTACATGAATCCCATACTCAACATTGGTGATATTTTCTTTTGTGTTTTTGGCATATACCTAGGGGGTATTAGTTGATTAAAATATTTTGATTTCTAGATAGTTTGTATAGGATGTTTTGTAGTGGTATATTGTGAATATGTTAATGAAGTTTTGGTATATATATGTTTTGAAGTTTGTATTTGGTTTGGTGAACCATAACACCTACTAAGTTATGTCATTTTGGTACTTTAAAATGCTTGTAAATAAAATACTCTTGGTATGTTGATGATAGTTTGGAAATGGTCATTTATGGCATATTTGGCACATAATTGAACTAGGTTCTCATGCATGAAATGGAGCAATATTGGCATGTTTTGATAGTTGAAGTTTTGGTACAATTGTGGTACCTTTGAATGACATATTGGTTAGGTGAATTAGGTTGTTCGAAATGGCATGTTTATGTATGTTTGGATGGTATTTGAACCCCTTGAAGATGTACCTAAATTGTATGAATGGTTAGGTAGGATTTGGTTTTGGAATGGCTTGATTTTAGGTAAATTTTGGGTTCACACAGGCTATCACACGGTCGTGTGAGGCACACGGCCTAGCAACACGGTTGTGTGTCATTTTAGGATTTTCTTAGGGTTCAAGTTAGTGAGTTACACAGCTAAGCACACGAACGTGTGAGGCAACTAAGAGAGTTACATGACCTGACACATAGGCGTGTGACACGGTCGTGCGACCCTACTCAGTGAGTTACACGGGTGAGGACATGACTTTGTGTTCCTTGTTCGAAAATTACATGGCCTGGGGCTATGTCATACGGCCTCGCCACACGACCATGTGACCGCTATTTGCAATTTTTGTATCTTTTTCTTAAACTTTTTGCTTTGTTTCAAATTAGTCCCGAACTACTTTTATGATATTTTTAGGGCCTCAAAAGCTCGATTTAGGGACAAAGTGCATGTGATTGGAAGGATTATGATATATTTAATCTATTTGAATATTATGATGTTAAATGCTTTCAATTTTACAATAATGCTCTATAACCCTAATCTGATGATGGAGATAAGTTAGTGGTGTTACAGGAATGTTGTGGAAGGAATTGGTTTTCAGGAACTAATCTAGTTTTGAAAAAGATTTCTAAGTAGGAAGCTAGATATTTCGAGAGACCATGTTCCTTAGATGAAATCAATGCTACCATTTGGTATTTGGATGGATCCAGATCTCTAGGGCCTTATGGTTTTACCTTACAATTTTATGGTTAAAGTGTGGACTTTATCAAAGTAGAGGTGTTGGTGACAATAGTTGAGTTTTTTTACTAATGAGAAACTTTCAAAATGGTGCAATACCTCCTATACAACACTTGTTCCTATGGTTAGAAGCCCCCAATCTATCAAGGACTTTCAACCCATTAGCTTAATTGGGTCTGTTTATAAGATTGCAAGTAAGGTGCTTACTACCATATTGAGGGAGGTAATCAATAAACTGATTAGTGACAAACAATGTGTGTTCATGGTAGACAGACAAATCATTGATGGTATTCTATTAGCAAACAAAGTAATTCATTTCCTATGGAGTAAAGAAGGGGACAGTGTATTGAAAATTAACTTCGAGAAAGCGTATGATTTTGTTAGATAGGATTTTTTGCTTCATCTTCTTGAAAGCATGAGTTTTGGTGCAAAATGTTGAGGTTGGATAATAGAGTGTTTGTCAATGGAAAATTGTCTATTTTGTTAAATAAATCCCCTACAAAACAATTTCGTATGAAGAGATGACTAAGCCAAGGTGATCCTGTTTTGCCTTTTCTATTTATTATTATCACTAAAGCCCCTTTATATGATGTTGGTTAAGAAGAGAATAAAGGGGCTAAATTAGCCTAATATGCCATTTTTGTTTTTTAATTGGCATATTAGGCCTTTTTTTTTTCAAATTTTTGGGAAATAGGTTGATTTTGGAGAAAGTGTGTGAAAGCGTGTCTAGTTGGGTGCACTTTCACACACTCTCTCCCCGATTTCATCTTTTTAGGGTTAAGTTTAGGGTTTTTGGTTAAGAATTAGGGTTTATTGTCTAGGTTTTTAGGAATGAAACTGTGAAACTTTATAGGTAGGTTTGAGGGGTCGAGGATGTGATAGCGTGTATCAGAACACATACATTTAATATGTCATATCGGGGTAGGACCATTACTTTAGAAACTCATCTTATGGAAGTCAGGTTTCAAGGTGGTAATGCTTGATATGGTCACCGGTCGAAGTCTAAGTGGAGGTCCTAATTGGCGATCGTGATGCGGTCACGGGTTCGAGTATAACTAGGGGCGAGTTGACGGTCGTTACGCAGTAATGAGTTTAAGCTTTTTGGGTACCTGCAAATGATGCCTTATATATTCCATACATAAAATTGAGGCCATAATCATAAGGAAAAATAAAAGGCTTTCCAAAGTAATCAATGTAATTTTTTTCTATTTCCAAGCAGCTGGTATCTTCAACCTTTCATACTTATCCGAAGAATAACACCAAGGTGGACATAAGAGGGCTATCAAGTGGAGAGCAGATGTTCTTGCATAATAAATGTCAAACTCGAGTTGGCGCAGAATTGTTTTTAGTTATTAATGAGTTGTTTAATAATGAAAACAATTTAATAATGACAACTATTGTCACCCCAAAAAGAGCATAGCATTTTTTGCACCGCAACAGTCACTGCCCACCTGAGAGTTCTTCTATGTCCAGGTGGTGTCTGGTTGCATGGATAAGAAAGAAGGTTAAAGATACCGATTGCATAGAGATGGACAAAAAAATTTACACTGATTATAATAAAAAGCCCCACAATTTTCCCTATGATTATTGTAATGAATTGTAACGTGTGTTACGCAAGTATACGTAGTCGTGCAAGTAATAAGTAAGTAAAAATGAATTATCGTCTCAACAAGGACTTATAAGCTTAACCAATTAATTACGAAATTATAAATAACAATTTGATGTAAAAACTCAATAATTTTGGATGATGATTAAATTAATTATATTAATTAGATGTAAAGATTGATCCCTATGCAATTCTAATCTAGATGCAATTTACCTTAATTAATTAATGAATGACTTTAGCAAAAAAAGCATTAAATGGGCTAGGATAATTATAGTAATCAAATCAACTTACTTTAATCATTCTAACATGTTCAAAATTACTTCTATGGCAACTCGATCTTTTATGGGTTTGAAAACCAAATTAAGTCCTTTCGGATTTTTTACTTAGTTAAATATGCATGTTACTGATTATATTAGACTAAGGGTTGCTTAGAATTTATGCAAAGTCATAGGAACATTTACGTTTGCAATAGTTTAATTACATAAACCTAAAAACTATGCAAGGCATAGAGCTAACTAAAGATATTACGAACCTTAACTTAGTCAGTTTTAATGACCAAAATTAAGCATTGCACTTTTCAATTATGAGTCTACTAGCCGTCGTCTGGTTAGGATTGCTCAGCTAATTTGAGTGCACCCAATCACTTGTGAATGAATTGTATCATGATATTAATTGAAAACGTAATTGACTAAGGCACAAAACATGTTAACATGAATTAAATAAATCTAATTAAATTAATATAACCATCCTAGTAGATAGGAATTAAAACTTCACAGTTGATGTAAAAAACATAAAACACAAAGCAAACATGTTTAAAATAAATGACAAGAGGAAAGAGTTTGCTCAGTTCAACATCCTTTTGGATCTATTCTAATTGATTTGCTCAACTTTGCTCAGTTCAGCAGCCTTTCAGATCTATTCTAATTGAAGTGTTCCTCCATTTTGATTGAAGCTTCTTTTGCTAAGGGTTTTGAAGGTAGCCAGCTAAAGAGTGCTTTTGAAAAAACTTTTGAGGCAAAAGAAGGGAGAGGGGATGGATAACAATGCAAGGGAAAAAGGGAAAAGGAATTGAGAGAAAACTATTGAGAGTGTGAGAACAATGTTAAGTGATGAGGAATGATGGAAAAGTAAGGAATGGCAAGGTATTTATAGGTAAAGGTAAAGGGTTGAGTTTACTAAAAGTAGGTTTAAATTTCCTTCATTCCCTCTCTCATGATGCCGACCATGGTTCAAGGAAAAGGAATGACCAAGTCTTCTCAATTTGAATTCGAATTTCAAGCTAAAATTAGCTATAAAGTGGATAGTTTCAATAGGGAAGTTGTTGGGTTGAATTCTGATTATTTTCCAACTGTAGGGACCTTCCATTAAATATCCCAAAACACATTTTGGGTAGCCAACATCAAGTGCCAAAATTGGGCTTTTAATTCCCCTTTGTTGGACGGTTTTTTTAATCTAATAACTTAGCAGACATGTCCAACTTTTATCACCTTCTTTACAGGGTCAAGTAGTCAACCCTATACCCGAAATTGCATGGTCTTACCGTCCACATGGATAATTTGTGCATGACCATTATCTATTTATTTAAATCATGTCTCCAATAGCCTACTTACATGTAACACCCCTTACCCATATCCAACACCAGAACGGGGTACGAGGTATTACCTAACTAAAACGCATGCAACCTTTCATTTTTGTACCTCCGAAATGCGTCCCAATTTAAAACTTTTTCAAACAGACTCTTCGGTCCTTCACAGTGGGCCTATGAAGCCTAAAACATGGTTTTGAAACAACCCAGGACCATTTCAGACACTTAGAAAATTTTTGAGAATTTCCACTAAATACAGGGCACACGCCCGTGTGGAAGGGCAACACGCCCGTGTGGCCTCAAGACAAGGCAATGCTAATGGCCCGTGTATCTCATAGGGCCTAAGCAATCTAGGGACACACCCGTGCCCCTCGTCCGTGTTGATTTGATTTCCAACATTTAACCTACAGAGGTTTCCACATGGCCTAGCACATGCCCGTGTGCCTAGCCTGTGTCCCTCACACGGCCATGACATACCCGTGTCGTGGCCCTTGTGTAAAGACCTAAGTATTTGTTTTCTGACGTCAGCAAGTCGTGTCCTCCGCACGGCTAAGACACACAGCCGTGTCTCATTCCCATGTGGAACACTGATGGGCATTTAATTCTACCCATGCAAGGTGCAGGAGACACATGGCCAAATCACACGCCTGTGGGGCCTAGGCACATGCCCGTGTGCCTACCCATGTGGACAAAAATAGGCTATCTACCAAGCCTCTTTGCCACCCTGAAACATGACCAAAACATAGCGTATCATACCAAGGTTTTTATACTCAACATACAACCATAATTTGGCATTCCAACACATCAATGAATAACAATCCAACCAATCATACACATTTCTACCACTAGTACACACATTCATGAATAACTTCAACCTTTCCTTGAACTCATTCTCATTTTATTAATAATAACTAAAACCATTTTAGCCAATTCCAATGGCCATTTACAAAATGAACTTAAATGTCATAAATGCCCAACACAATTGGCTCACTAGTGTATCTTACACCAAAATAACCATCTAACCTATACATGTCATTACTCAAAACACAGAACATTACTGTACCGAGAACTTCAGTTGATAGTGTGTACGTTACCTTCGACATCCTTAGATCCTTGAATTATTTAGGCGGCACTATAAGAGAATGGAAAGGAGAGGGGTAAGCAATAAGCTTAGTAAGTTATAGGCAAATAAATAACAACAATTTTACCAAGTCATGATAAACTTTCATTGCATCATTAATCATGCATGTTACAAGGATAGCTACAACATAACTTACTCGATTCCATCCTCTATTAATTATACAACATGCTATTGACCTCACATTTCAAGCATTACACTTAGGCAACTGCACCACTTGCAGAAATCATTACAATGTCTCACAACTAAACATTAATTTTGAGTTTCCCCGTTGAACTATTTAGAATATGATTGGATATTCAATAAGCCTCCCATGTGGGGTCTTGAGCTGATGCCATGTACCAGACATGGTCTTACACTAGCTCACATATCAAGTCGATGCCATGTCCCAGATAGGTCTTACACTGACTTTCAATGTATCAAGGTCGATGCCATGTCCTAGACAAGTCTTACACTGGCCCTAATCTATCGGTGTCGATGCCATGTCCCAGACAGGTCTTACACTAACACGTAACAAGTTGACGCCATGTCCCAGACAAGTCTTACACTAGCTTGAATATCTCGAGGCTGATGCATGTCCTAGACATGTCTTACACTAGCTCTCGTCTCAAGCCGATGCATGTCCCAGACATGTCTTACACTAGCATACCCATTACCCAATGTCATGGTATGAATATCTAATTTTATTCTAATTGTTCAACTGAGCGCTATTACACATATCCTCATCAATTCATAACTCATCATCATCGTTCAACAATTCATGCACAAGTAATATTCGTATAAGCATCTAATAGATACAAGTTATCAATTTATACCAATACAATGATTTCGTGCATAAAAGGTAGAATTGTTGCATTATTTACCTTCAACTTACCTCGGTATACAAAAATGAAGACAACCTGTCGGTTTACTTGATTTGCTTAGCCTTCCCTCAGTCTAAGTTCGGGTTTGGTAATTCTTGATCTATAAAAATAAAAATTCACTAATTTAATCACCAAATGAATCTAAGAAATTGAAAATTCACAATTTTGCAAAATGATCATTTTGCCCCTAGACTTTGGCAAAATGACCATTTTACCCCTAAGCTCGGAAATTGATTTTTTTTATCGAATTTCCTAAATACCCAAGCCCAACCAAACACTTTTCACTCTTGTGAAAGCCCCAATTTCTCATTATTTCATACAATTATCAATAATTTATCAACTTTACAATCTAATCCGATTTAGGTGTTTTACTTGAACACCCTTTTACAAATGTTGTTTATTTAATAACTAGGACTCATTTTCTTCCATAAAAAACCCAGAAAACAACATTTATTCAATCATGACAATATTCTAAACTTCCAACCATTTTGCACAATACACCCCTGAAAATGTAGCTCATGCTACAAGGGTTCCAAAAATGTAAAAATTTTCAAGAAAGGCATTAAGAATCACTTACTTGAAGAAGAAATAAGTGGCTGCAAATTTTGAAGCTTCAAATGGCTATTTCCATGGTGATTTTTGGTGGTAGAAGAAAGTAGAGAAAAAAGATAATAGCTTTTTTTTGTTCAATAATAAAACTAGTCAAAATTGTCACCAAATACCACATAATTTTGACTTTTTAATGCATTTTGTCTCCCTTGCTTCTCAATGGCCGACCAACCTCACATTCAAGGGCCTAATTACCCTTTAAAACCCTCAAACTTTTATTCTCTATCTATTTAACATAATTTTCTAGTAAATCTCAACTTTTGTCCCTTATGCGATTCAGTCATTTTTTGCTATTAAACCTTCAATTGCTTAAATTAATTCACCAAAATTTTCATGCACCCTTATAAAAGTACTATAACACATAAATTAATGCTAAAATAATTTCCTCTAACCTCGGTTAAGTGATTCCAAAATCATTATTCCGACCAAGCCTAAATTCAAGCTGTTACATTACATAGTGAAAAATACATACATTAATAAATTAACTTGAATTAATATAAAATATGCATGAAAATCATGTAATTAAGCATAATTTCACATACTTCCCAAATTCACGTCTAAAATTACTAATGAAGTAATATTCACTTATTTCAATAATAATTACTCAAGATAAACATACTAATTAAGTAAAAAGTTGGTAAAAATATATAGAAAAACCCTATAAATTTCGAGTTTACACACCCCCAAAACTTAAATCATTGCTGATCCTGAGTAATGTTCATGTATGCACAATTTTTTCTAAGGCAATGTTGCAAAATGATAAAGTAGCATCAATCGTCGCACATAATCATGCATCAATAAAATCATGCTAAAAAAATACTTTTTATTGATAAGTAGCTCAAATGTAAATATTATTTCTAATTTTATACTAAGTAAATCATAATGTCAACATGAATCATAGTTTGCATGCATTTTCAAAGTCATACATAACATAGCAACCCCAAGGTTTAATTAGTGTCTTCATATGTTGAACTTAGTAATTCATCTCCACCAATGTAGTCAGTATAATCATCTAATCAATAGGTCTTTTATTAGGTTGTAATGGGGCTAGGCTAAAGGTAGGGATAAAGAGAAGTGAATTTTAGGTTCAAAACATCTTAACCCAAATTTTGTCTTGGATCCTTTTCGTGTAACAACTTTCATACAAATGGGTTTTTGGAATAACCCCAAACTTATTTTGAACTTATGCTCCACTTTTATTTTTCTCGAACTTTAAGCAAACTTTGCTCTTTATTTTTGAGACTTAGAGCACTCCTTTATTTGCTCTTATTTTTCTACATTTGAGCAAACTTTTCTTTGCCTTTTATTATTTAAACTTACATTCATCTCCTTTTTTTTTTTTGAATAATGTGAAGAACATGTACATCTTTTCGTAATTTTCCTCAAACTTTGATCACCAAGAAAAATTTTTGGTTAAGATAGATGCATAAGAATAAGATAAAAATAAAAAAAAGATATTAATGTGGCTTATAATGTAGGTAATTTGAAATAAATAGGCCATTAAGCTCAAAATTAAGTTTCAAAGGTTAAATTTCATAAGGTCGGCTTGAAAGGCTCAAACGATCCAAAGAAAGTGTGCCTATATCATATTAGAAACTTATACCTCCTAAGATTTCACCTTAAGAAAGTTACTAAGTCAATTCTAAAGACTTAAACCTTCATACATGTCTATTTTTAAAGAAATCAAATTTTCATGGCAAATACTACATAAGACTAAGATCATACAAGCATTTCATCACTCAAGATAAAATAAAAAAATCATACTTGCATTTGAACATACTTATGAACAAAAATTCTTTCTGAACATTCATTCATTCATTTTAGCATACTTAAGTAAAAAGATTGAAACATACTTCAAAATTTATGCAAAATACCTTATTAAAAACTCATGTGAAATGCCTTGCCCCTTTTAAAATGAAATGATGTCCTCATTGCGAAAATAAAGTAATGAATGAAAATTGAACACCAAGTAGGGTTGCAAGAAAAGAGAGATGAGTCATAAAGACTTCTTAAATACCAAGTCTTTCTCACAATCCAATCCTAAACATGCTCATTCCCATTACCAAATCATTTTATTTTCCTTCTATTGAAGAGGCATTTAGCTTATTTTATTCATGCTTGCTATTTTATTATGCGAAAGCGAAATACTAACTAAGAAATAAAAATAAACATCTAAAAAGAAATAAAAACTAAAGGAAAAGAACTCCCCCATTTTTATTTATTTGACTTATCATCCTTGTCTTCTTCCTTTGATATTTCATCCTCGCTTGCATTCCCATCTTCCTTCCATAACTCGAAGATATAATCTGGGAACTCAGGAACAAAATTGTTAGAGATATTTTTGAAAATATTTCTTACGGAATCACCTCTAACTTTTGCATTTTTCCAATAAGCCTATTTATGGTTATGCATAAATTTCATCATATCCATCATAATTGGCAACAATGATTTCTTCATAGTGTTTGAAGAAGTGGGCATTGGATTAGTCAACTCTGGATCAATACTTGGTTCAATTGGCTCATCAGTATTCGACTCTTCTCTTGGTTCAAAGACTTTCGATTCCTTTATTAGGTCAGGCTTATTCGGTTCTTCCTCCAATTCTGTTTCTTCTATCTCATCAATTGAGTCAGCTTCCATTTTAGATTTGTTCGATGACTCATCAGTTTCTGGTTCTGTTGGTTCACTCAGTTCAGATGGGTTTAGTTCATGGACATTCTCCCCTAACCTTTCAAGATCTTGGGTTGTAATACAACCTTGAACATACGGGCCCTTTAGGTTTGCTTTTGTCTTGACTTGGGCCCTTAAGTAAAGTGAAGTTATCAATTATGAGAAATAAGCACTTCTGGTCTTTTTTCTAGCATAATCATGAATCTCTTTAAGAATAATCTTCCCAACATTGATGGACCTTTATGTCATAATTACATACAACAAAAGTATTCGCTCCATCGAGATGGTGGAACTGTGAGAGATAGGTATGAAACTATATCGAACAAAGTAAAACCATACCTTAACCAACAACTTTAAGTATTCCCTTCAGCAATAATGACCACCATACTTCCTTATAATCTATTGGGATCCCGGATTTATGACAACATTAAGTATTTGTTGAAGAAAATCCCAATTTATGTTTGTCATTATGGAAAAGTACTCATCTTCTTCAACATTAAATAGGTTAAACAAATCATTAATGTATTTAAAAGTTAGGGGTACCTTCTTCTTGCGAACAAGAACTTTAGTAGCATCTGGTTGAGTTAAATTGGCATAGAACTCTCGAACTAACTTCTCATTGGGTCATGATCGTGCATCCCAAAAAATAATTCCAATTAAGGGAATCAGTCGTCTTTCGAATCAACAAAGGCACAACCATTTTATCATTGCTTTTCAAGTTGAAACCTTTTTTTGGCATCATAGGTTGATTCTTAAAGGTTAAATCAAACTTTTCTTTCACTTCTTCATCTTGAATCACAATGTGATTTTTGGCAGAGGTTTTGGAAGATCTAGTTCTTTTGTGCAATGTAGACATTTTTTTCCCAAAAAATAAGTAATATTTCGACAAAAGAATTGAAAAAGAAATCAAAAAAGGATGAGAGCAAGGTGTTGTAGTGACGATTGATTTGCGGCAGCGACTAGCTTGTGGTGGCGTGAAGCTTGTGATGGCGATAGAGTGCGACAGTGATAAGGGTACAATGGTGAAAAGGCTACTCCAGCAAAAGTATTGCGGCAGCAATACTAGAGGTTTGTGACAAGGAAGAAAGTTTTTGGAGAAATTTTAGGATTTAGGCCAACGGCTAAAAGGAAAAAGAATGAGTGGTTTAGGTTTTAGCTAATAGCTTGAAGGGTTGTGAAAATTATGAAGATATAGAGCGGTTTATATAATGATGAATTATGGTAATTTTATAGCTAAAATTTAGCTAATTTAAGTGACTTGGATGGCAAGTATGGATGAAAAACTTGTGGTAAAAATTAGGGTTTTGGGAACCTTATAGATGGAAACAATGGGTAAATTTCACCTCTTTGCTATTCAAGCCTTAAGCCCAACTGTATTTACAAACTAGACTGCTTAGAAATAAATAAACTAATTAGTACTTGGGCAATTTGACCACCTTTATTAAACATACATAAAATCAACATTAAAATTAAAATTAAAATTAAAGACAAAGATAAAAATGAAAACTAAAACTAAAACTAAAACTAAAAATTTTAAAATTATTTAGAAATTTTCTTCTCAAAGAATTACATTGAATTAATTCCCAAGAAAGGTTGGAGACGTCACAATGGTCCCGCTTAATTTCGAATCTGCTTAGACAGAATTAATTAAATGTACTAATTTAAGAAAATAATTTCTAATTTTTTTATTAAAAAGTAGGTTTATGAAAAATTAAGGGCCTCTCAATTTGAACGAGGTTTTAATTCACCCAATTTCACCATCCCAATAGTGCTTTAGATGTTGACCATTAACTTTAAACATACCTCCATGATTATCGTACAATTCTATAACTCCATATGGATAACCTTTATGGATGGTATAAGATCCTTTACATCGGGGCTTGAGCTTTCCAGGAAATAAACTTAGCCTCAAATTAAACAACAACACTTTTTGTCTTTTGAACTCACGAGGTTGAATACGACTATTATGCCATCTCTTATATTTTTCCTTACACATCTTGGCATTCTCATATGAAAATAACCTCAACTCCTCCAACTCATTGAGTTGTAATAGCCTTCTCTCACCAGATTACTTAAGATCAAAATTCAATTGTTTCAAAGCCTAGTGAGATTTATTCTCCAATTCAAGCGGCAAATGACATGCCTTTCCAAAAACTAATCCATAGGGAGTCACCCTAATGGTGTCGTAAAAGCAGTTTGATAGGTCCATAGTGCATTGTTGAGTCTTTGAGACCAATCTATTATGTTAGGGCACACTACTCTTTCAAGTATACATTTGATTTATCGATTCACCCTTTCAACTTGCCCATTCGATTGTGGGTGATAGGCAGTAGCAATCTTATGTTTTACATCATACTTGTCAAGCAACCACTTAAGCCACTTATTCACAAAATGAGATCCTTTATCACTAATTATAGCTCTAGGAGTCCTAAACTATGTAAATACGTGCTTATGTAGGAATCGTATGACTACCTTAATGTCATTAGTTGGGTATGCCTCAACTTCAATCCACTTAGACTCATAGTCTACAGCTACCAAGATAAACTTATTCCATATGAAAAAGGAAATGATCCTAGGAAATCAATGCCCCATACATCGAAAAGTTCTATTTCTAAAGTATTTGTCAAGGACATCTCATTCCTTCTTGATATGTTTCTAGTTTTTTTAGCATCTACTGTAGTTCCTCACATATGCATAAGCATCCTTGAACAATGTAGGCCAAAAGAACCTAGCTTGTAAAATCTTTGCTATTGTTCGTGAACCACCAAAGTGTCCCCCAATCGGAGATGAATGACAGTGGTACAAAATTTTGTCAATCTCACTCCTGGCTACGCACTTCCTGATTATGTTATTTGCACATTGTTTAAACAAAAATGGGTCCTCCTAGAAATAGTATTGACAATGATGAAGGAAGTTCTTCCTTTGTTGGTGCGTCATTTTTCGAGGAATTATTCCATTTGCTAAGTAATTGGCAAAATTAACAAACCAAGGTGTTTCATGGATTTGACTTACCTCGAAAATATGCTCATCAGGGAAATTCTTTTTAATTGGAAAAAATGAAGAAGTTACCTCATTTTGTTCCAACCTTGACAAATGATCAGCTACATTGGCTACTTGATTTTCAACACCTCTTCCATCTTGGATCTCAAGGTTAAATTCTTTGAGCAAAAGTATCCATCAAATTAGCCTTAGTTTAGCCTCTTTTTCGTGAGTAAGTATTTAATGGCAGCATGATCAATAAACGCTGTAACTTTGGTATCTATAAGATATGAACAAAACTTGTCAAAAGAAAAAACTATAGCAAAAAGTTTGTTTTCAGTTATTGTATAATAGATCTGGGCTCCTGTCAAAGTTCTGCTTGCATAGTAGATAGGGTGAAATACTTTGTTCCTTCTTTGGCCCGTCAAGCTCCAATAGCAAAATCACTTGCATCACACATCAACTCAAAACGCATGTTCCAATCAGGTGTGATCATTATTGGGGCTAAAATTAACTAGTTTTTTAAATTTTCAAAAGGTTCTAAACATACGTTGTTAAAATAAAAAACATCTTTTTTCTAAAAGCATACATAAAGGTTTAGAAATTTTTGAAAAATCCTTTATAAATCTACAATAAAAACCAAAAGGCCTAAAAAGCTTCCAACTCCTTTCACACTAACTGGATGTGGTAATCTTTCAATTACGTCCACTTTTGCTTTATCCACTTCAATTCCAATCTTGGAAATTTTACGCCTAAGACAATTCCCTCCCTAACCATAAAATGACACTTCTCCTAGCTAAGGACGAGATTAGTCTCCTCGCATCTTTTGAGTACCTTAGCCAAATTATTCAAGCAAATATAGTAAGTATTACCATAAACAAAGAAATCATTCATGAAAACCTGAACATAATTTTCAACAATATTAGTTAAAATTGCCATCATACATTTCTGAAATGTGGCAAGTGCATTACATAAGCCAAAAGGCATTCGCCTAAAAGCAAATGTACCATAAGGATAGGTAAAAGTAGTTTCATGTTGTTCTTTCGAGGCTACAACTATTTGGTTGTTCCATCTAAAAAGTAATAAAATTCATTACCTGCTAGTCGATCTAGCATTCGATCCATAAAAGGTAAAGAAAAATGATCCTTATGAGTAGCTTTATTCAGCTTTCTATAGTCAATACAAATTCTCCAACCCATGACAGTTCTCATCGATATTAATGCATTTCGTTCATTTCCGATGATCATGATTCCACCTTTCTTTAGTACACACTGTATCGGACTTGCCCAAAAACTATTTGAGATGGGGTAAATAATCCCCGCATCTAACTACTTAATTACCTCTTTTCGAATCACTTCTTTCATAATAGGGTTAAATCTCCTTTTCCCATCAATCTTACCTTTTCCACCTTCCACTAAGATAATTTTATGCATACAAAAGAAAGGACTTATACCTCGTATATCAGCTATTGTCCAACAAATTTTTTTATTTTTTTTTTAATTTCTTTAAAACAAAAATCAATTGCTTATCTTGATATTCTGTCAAGTCAACTGAGACAATCACAGGCAAAGTAGAACTATTATCGAGATAAACTTATTTTAAGTGAGATAGAAGTACGTTTACAAGTTTAGGCTGTTCCTCGATTAACAACTTGGGTTGTGTAAATTCACAAACTTCCAACTCTAGCTGTAACACCCCCTAACCCTAAACCGTCGCTGGAACAGGGTTATAAGGCATTACCGGACTTATACACTAATAAACGAACAAAAACTTGTCATAAATCTAGGATTTAATCTAAAATTTTTCCAAATTCGATCAAAAAGTCCTTAATATAGGCTTACGAGGCCCAAAATATGTTTAGGAAGTGATTTGGGATTAAACCGGGAACTTTGGAAACTTTTCTTTGAAAATAGGGGCACATGCCGTGTGGCCTGCTCGTCGGGCTCCCATGGCCGTGAGGCAAGGCCGTAGGCAGATCTGACTTGTTACACACGGCCGTGGGACTAGCCCGTGGGCAATTCTGACTTTGCCACACGGCCTGGGCACACGCCCATGTGTCTTGGCCGTGTGAAAACATGATTTTTCATCATTTTTAAGCTACTTTCACCCACTAAGTATACTTAATTCATGTCCAACTAATTTACTTATAAATCTTGATCAAATGACATCGTCATTCTTTTCAAACTTAGTAAATATTCATTCATTCATACTAAAAAGTTCCTCAAGGTTATAAACCACATTTACATTCAAAACATAAAGCATTTACAAGTGACTAAAACCAAACCTAGTACATGCCACATTTCCAAAAGATAGATTCATCACAAAAAATTTGAGCTGAGATCGGGATCGACTCGGATGCTTGACTGAACTTCAACTTTACCTAACCTGCGCACAGGAAACAACCGTACGCTAAGTATTGGAAATACTCAGTGGTATTATCATAATTCAAATTATAAATTACTAAAATTTAAGACAAAAATAAACTTATAACAGTTAGCTTTCTCATACCTTACCATTTAAATTATATTAACAACAATATCCACTTTAGCTATGCATCAATTTCATCTATAAATCATAACATCAATTACATTCACCATATAAACATTTAATTCACATTTTCCTTATCCAATCTCACTTTCAATTCACATTTTATTTTCTTATTCATTTCAATAATCAATAGTACAATAATCAATCAAACTAATATAAGTTTCTCATTTCAATTATACACCCTATTAACACTCTGGACTTTAACGGATACTTGGGTTCCAACCCAAACACACCAATACGGCACATTGTGCCTAAACGGTACATAGTACCTAATCAATATACGACACGTAAAGTGCCTGCAACGACACACGAGGTACCTGAATATGACACATAAAGTGCCTGATCGGTAAAGCTGATAAATCCCGTACTCTTCTAAACCCTATGGCATGCCAACTATATTTACTAAGCCCAACTAGTAAATAGGGTATCGGATTTCTTTTTCTATTTCAGCCAAGTTCACATCAATTGCACTTTGGCCACATTTTCTCACATATTTCTCAATTCAAGCACAACTTGTTTCAAATTCACATAATCACATAATTTCACTTCATTTCCATTTCTAATTGATCATAATCATTCAAATTCAATTCAATCACATTAACAGTTCAATCTCAATTTCAAATTCATATGCATACCAACATTACTCAATTCAATCATACAATTCAATTTCACATACATATATTTATTCATCAAATAAATCTAATTCACATTCCATTCAATATTAATATTTACCCACATTCAAATTTCATACACATATATTAAAATTTAACATTTAATAAGAAATAACTTGAATTATGATAATACAAACCGATATTTCTCGAGCTACTCATCGATCACTTTTTCTTTCCCCTTTCGTATTAGACGTCTCGATTCCTTGTTTGATAAGAAAATTAGCATAATTACAATTAATTAATAACACACATATTTTATACAAAATAATAACTTTCAATGCAACTTTTGCCTAAATCCCAAATTTGTCCTAACCATTTTTATCTTCTTCCTTTTAACAATTCACATCATTTCCTTATTCAATTTCCATCAAAACTTCAATATAACTATCAAATTTTTACCATTTTTCCATAATTTCGAATTTCTTCCGATTTAACCCCTAAAATTCAAAACTTATAGGCTAGTTTACAAATTAATCCCTTAATCAATTCAAATCAACAATTTTATCAATTTGATCCCTAATTTCATCATTTATTCAACATAAACTCTACTCAAAAGTCTATCAACTTTCAATATTTTCACACAAATTCAAGAGTACTTTACTCTAGGACTCCAAAAACATCAAAATCACTAAGAAAAGGACTTAATTGACTTACCAATTTAACTCCAAGCTTTCAAACCCTAAATTTTCCTTTCTTCTTTATTTCTTTCTTTCTTTTCTTTCACAATTTCGTTTGTTTCTCTGTAACTTCTTCTTTCTTTTTTTCTTTTTATTTTATTTCAATTTCAATTACTTATTTTAATTTATTAATAATAATAAAATATCTATTTTATAACTAATTATATACATACATTTGTATACGTACATGTTATTACACATGTAATTCATCATTACCATACACTTGTCATTATCACAACTAATTAATAAAATATAATATTACATAATTATAAATAATAATTATAATAAATAAATAAATATCTTTACTTAATAAATAAGTAAATGTATATATATTATACATTTGTACTAATAATTTAAATACACATGTATTCATTTTCTAACATACACATGTCACTAATTTGGTTTAATTGATAATTTAATCCTTTTACCTTTCTCTATTCTATACTTAAACTTTTATGCTCTATTCAATTTAGTCCTTTCTATTAATTATTTCTAATTAAACTAAATTCACTTATCAAAATCTAATTCAACTCATAGTTAACTTCGTAAATATTTTTAATAAATATTTACGGACTCGTTTTCCTAAGACAGAGGCCCTAAACTCACTTTTTCGGTGCCCGTGAAATTTTGGATCGTTACACTAGCAGTTCAAACCATAGTGGTTGAATATTACTCCTCAAATTGGCTTCCATCAGAGGCAAACCTTGATTACCTTTTTTATCTTTGAACGATTCAGACTCTAAAGTGTTCTCCAACGGGTCTTCTTTAGAATTGCTTTCCATAGAAGCTAAGGTTTCTAATTCTTCTATTATTGAACATTCTTCCATTATATCAGGAAATTTCATTGCCATCAGAACGTTAAACGTTACCTTATTGTCTTAAACTTGCATCGCGAGTTCGTCTTTTTGCATATTTATCAACATTCTTCCTGTGGCTAGGAAAGGTCTCCCTTAGGATGATCAAAACTTTTTTATCTGCTTCAAAATCCAAAACAATGAAATCAGAAGGAAAAATAAATTTATTGATTCTGACCAAATCATCCTCGATCTTTCCTTCAAGATATGCTAATGATCGATTTGCAAGTTAAAGCGTTACAGTAGTGGGTCTTACTTCACTTATTCCCAACAACTTGAAAATAGATTTAGGCATCAAATTGATGCCTGCTCCTAGGTCGCATAAAGCTTTACCGCAATATAATTCACCAATGTTACAAGGTATCGTAAAGATTCTAGGATCCTTCAGTTTCATAGGTAGTTTGTTCTGTAAGAACGAATTACATTCCTTCGTCAAAGCGACA
Organism: Gossypium stocksii; assembly: GCA_020496765.1. Lineage (NCBI taxonomy): Eukaryota > Viridiplantae > Streptophyta > Magnoliopsida > Malvales > Malvaceae > Gossypium > Gossypium stocksii. Next base: position 40,512,802 of record CM035630.1, on the reverse strand, counting down.
GTCTCATACTTCATAAACTTCACATAATTAGGCATTTGTTCTAAAGCCTCCACCAACAGAATGTTGATGTGTAATTGCTTTAAAACATCTAAGAACTTCTTGAATTCTACCTCTTATTTCTGCTTGTTTTGCTGAAGTTTTTGAGGATATGGAACTCTAAGTTGACATGGACAACTTTTTTGAAGAGGTAAATCTACAAAAGAGGGTGTTAACTTTTTAAAATTCATAAGTTTAGGGTTTACCTCATTAGATTTTTTAGCATATGATTTTTCTATTATAGGAACTTCAATTGTTGGTTGACTTTCTTCCTTTCTAATAAGCTTATCTTCAACCATAACCTTCTTATGCTCTAAAATCTTACCACTTTGTAATTCAACCACTTTGCAATCCTCCTTACCAAAATTTTTTGGATTTTTTGTATCACTCGGCAGGGCTCCTTGTGGTCTACTATGAAGCTTAGTAGCTAATTGACCCATCTAGTTCTTTATATTTTTCAGCTTGCTGCTTGACTTTGGATTAAGGCGTCATTTTTTGCCATGTACGCCTTCAACAAGTTCTCCAAACTGTTTGTTGATTCAGCTTAAGGTGGTTTTTTGGCTTGTTGGTTAAACCCTTAGGTTTGGTTGGATCTATGCTGCATTTGATTTTTGTTCAATCCATTTCCTTGATTACTCCAAAAACAAATTCGGATGGTTCTGCCATGATGGATAGTGAAAGTTGGACTGCGATCCTTGTCCACTTCTATTTTGATACTTGTTCCTTACGTAACAAATTGATTCGGGATTTGAAGGGAAATTCTCGAAAGAATGACCATGCCTAAAGTATGCACAAGAAACTACATCATACTGACTTGGTAATTGAGCTGTAATATTATTCAAACCACTAGTGGTAAACTGTTTTAACATAAAGGAAATAGAAGATACCTGAGCAGAGAATGAAATTAGTGTGTTCACTTCATACACTCTGGCTACATGTCTTCCTAAAACTGCTTGATTTGTTAGCCATTGGTAATTATTTCTTGCGATCCTCTCAATGATCTCGTAAGCCTCATTATAAGACCTAGATAAAATCACACCATTCACAGAAACATCTACAATTAATCTTCTATATGTGTTGAGACCATTATAAAATGTCTCCAATTGAATACAATGAAGAATCCCATGATGAGAATACGTATGAAGTAATTCCTTGAATCTTTTCCATACCTCGTATAAAGATTTGTTATCCAATTATTAGAAAGTTGTTATCTTATTACACAACTTTGCATTCTTACTTGGTGGAAAATATTTTACCAAGAATCTTTCTGCTAATTCTTACCAAGTAGATATTGAACTTGGTGGCAATGAATTCAGCCATTATCGTGCTCGATCTCGTAATGAGTACGGAAATAGTTTTAACCTCAGTACATCTTCAGTCACACCAGCTAACTTAAATGAATCACTCACCTCCATGAACAAATGAAGGTGTAAGTGTGGATCTTCCGTAGGCATACCACTAAATTGGCCCATCGTTTGGAGCATTTGAAACATCACTAGTTTCAACTCAAGTTGGGTTGCATCAATATCCAGCCTCATAATTCCCGGATTTAACTAATTAAAGAGTGGCACAATGTATTGTTTGATGGCTCGATCCCTATCATCAGCAACAAGGATTGGGTTGTGCACTTGATTTACTCCATTACCTTGTTCCTCATTTTGATTTCCAAGGTCCATCTCTACTTGTCTTTGAGCAAATCTCTCATGTCTTCTTTGTCTAAAAGTTCACTCGATTTCAGGGTCCATGGGTAATAGATCAATGATTTGATCTATGCTCATAAAACACCTAATAAATAAATAACAATTAAAGAATAAAGAATAAATTAATAGAGTTAAAAATTAAATAAAAAAATAAAAGCCAAATTGTAAAATAATTTCACAAAAAATGATTATGGCAACAGTCCCCAGCAATGGTGCTAAAAACTTGTAACAAATTTGTAACATGTTTATGCAAATGTACATAGTCATTCAAGTAATAAGTAAGTAAAAATGAGTTATCTTCTCCACAGGGACTGTATAAGCTTAACCAATTAATTGCAAAATTGTAAATAACAATTTGATGTAAAAACTCAATAATTTTTTATGATGATTAAATTAATTAAATTAATTAGATGCAAAGATCGATTCCTATACAATTCTAATCTAGATGCAATTTACCTAAATTAATGAATGAATGGCTTTAGCAACAAAAACAATCAACGTTAAATAGGCTAGGATAATTATATTAATCAAATCAACTTACTTTAATCATGCTAACATGTTCGAAATTACTTCCATGGCAACTCGATCTCTTATGGATTTGGAAACCAAATTAAATCCACTTGAATCTTTTACTTAGTTAAATATGCATGTTATTGATCATATTAGACTAAGGGTTTCTTAGAGTTTATGCAAGGTCACAGGGATATTTACGTTTGCAACAATTTAATTACATAAATCTAAAAACTATGTAAGGCAATAGAGCTAACTAAAGATATTACGAACTTTAACTTAGTTAAGTTTAATGACCTAAATTAAGTATTGCACTTTTCAATTATAATTCTACTAGCTGTCGTCTAATTAGGACTGCTCAGCTAATTTAAGTGCACCCAATCATGTGTGAAAGAAATGCATCATGATATTAATAGAAAAGATAATTATTAACATGAATTAAATAAATCTCATTAAATTAATATAATCATCCTCGTAGATAAGAATTAAAACTTCATAGTTGATGTCAAAAACATCAAACACAAAGTAAACATGTTTAAAATAAATAACAAGAGGAAAGATTTTGCTCAATTCAGCAGCCTTTCGGATCTATTCTGATTGGGTTGCTCAACTCTACTCCGTTCAGTAGCTTTTCAGGTCTATTCTGATTGAAGCGCTCCTCCATTCTAATTGAAGATTCTTTTGCTAAGGGTTTAGAAGGTAGCACACTAAAGAGTGCTTTTGACAAAGCTTTTGTGGCTAAAGAATGGAGAGGGGATGGACAACTATGCAAGGGAAAAAGAGAAAAAGAATTGAGAGTGAGAGAGCAATGTTGAGTGATGAAGGATGATAGAAAAGTGAGGAATGGCAAGGTATTTATAGGTGAAGGTAAAGGTTTGATTTTACTAAAAATAGGTTTCAATTTCCCTCCTTCCTTCCCTCATGTGGTCAACCATGCTTCAAGGAAAAGGGATGACCAAGTCTTCTCAATTTGAATTCGAATTTCAAGCTAAAAATAGCTATAGGGTAGACGGTTTCAACGGGGAAGTTGTTGGGCTGAATTATGATTATTTTCCAACTGTAGGGTTCCATTAAATATCTCAAAACACATTTTGGGCGCCTAACATCAACTATCGAAATTGGGTTTTTAATTCCTCTTGTTGGATGGTTTTTTCAGTCCAACAACTTAGCAGACATGTCCATCTTTTATCACTTTCTTTACTGGGTCAAGTAGTCAACCCTATGCCCGAAATTGGATGGTCGTTCCATCCACATGGACAATTTGTACATGTCCATCTTTTATTTATTTAAATCATGTCTCCAATAGCCTGCCTACATGGTGAGAAATACATACATTAATAAATTAACATGAATTAATATAAAATATGCATGAAAATAAGGTAATTAAGGATAATTTCACATACTTTCCAAATTCATGTCTAAAATTACTAATTAAGTAAAATTCAATTTTTTCAATAATAATTACTCAAGATAAAAATAATAATTAAGCAAAAAGGTGGTAAAAATATAGAGAAAAACCCTATATAATTTCAAGTTTACAATTATGCCCTCAAACTTCTGTATGGTATTTATAACGCAACATCTTCGAGTATCCTAAAAGTTTGAGCTTGCGCCCGCATTATGACCATCAACCAGCTCCCCAGTTATACTCTAGTCCATGACCTCATAACGATCGTCGACCGAGACCTCTACGTAGACTTCCACGCATGATTGTATAAAGCGAAATCATTCCTAAACCCAACTTCCATAGGATAGGTTTCTGAGGTAATGGTCTCATATCGACAAGATATATGAAATGTGTATGTCTTGAAATGATTCACATCACTGACGACTAAAGAATACCTCAAATAGAAACTTTATTAGCGAAAAAATTCTTTTAACATTAAAGCGGGGAAGAAAACTAAGAGAGAAATATTGTAAAGTGGAGGGATGAAAGTCGAGAGAGATGATAGGTTTAAGGATGATGGAGTATGGAGAGAAAGCCCTCCTTTTATATGCGTGAGGGAATAGTGAGATTGGAAAGGGAAAAATGGTTGGAAAGGAGAGGCGTTTTCATCAAATATCTAAAAATTGTGCTTCAAATCTTACCTAGAATTCTCGGGGTTAGGGCACTTTTGGCAGACTTTTAGTGGAAATGGTAAGAAAGCTAGTTTATCAAGGTGAGCTTCCTATTGACATGGTAGGAAAACGTACCTAGTTGGACGAGCTTTCTTACCATTTCCATTAAAATTCTGCCAAAAGTGCCTTGACCCTAGGAATCTCAGGTAAGATTTGAAGCACGTCTTAAAGCACTGAAGACTCTTTGAAGCATGCGTTTGATGAAATTAGTTCATCTCTTAAATGTGTTTTTGAGCACAAAAGAGTATTTCATTATTATTCAATGAAAGTGCATCTTCTAAAACGTATTTTGAAGCACGCCTTCCCTTTCTCCTTGTTTTTTTTTTTTTGCCATCAAAAGTATTCAGAACTTAGACACACAGCAAAGTCATATCAAATATTGAAGAGTTACACTATGAGTGTCTTCTACATTTCGTTGGATAACCATTTGAAGATTTTTTTTGTTCTAAAATATCTAATTTATTTTAAATTGAAATGAGTCGACGAGTGAAATGTTCTAACCTCCCCAACCCAACCTAGATGTTATGGTTGTATTGTAAAGGCCATATTAGCCACTGAAGTGACCAAACAACCCTACGGACCATAAAATTCTGATTTATCTCTTTTTAGGAAAAACTGCCGTTTGCAGTTGAATTGATTTGTAAATCATACATTTATGAAGCCATCTATTCTTAAGTCAAGTTTTTATTGCTAATAGTAACATTTTTAGAAAAAAAATTTATTTTTTGTCGCTTTGTTTTGTAAAATTTCATTATCTCTTAATGCAATAGAAAACTCTATTTATGTTAGATTTTAATTAGGTCAAGTAACATGATTTTTTTTTGTTACCATATATGTATAGTCATCATGTTTGAATAATGCATGCATAAAACCCAAATACAAAACCACAAACCACAGTTCAAAATAAACTTACAATCCAAAAACTAAAATAAAAACTTATTAAAATTATTAAAACAAAAGAATAGTCTGAAGTCCATGAAACATTCGCATGTCGAGTCTGGTCCTAATCTCGATCATTACACGATAAGTTAAGATTAGGGGGTGAGCTTTAAATAGTTCAGTGTGAGTCATAGTAATAAAAACATACAATGTCATAGTAATAAAAACATACAATCAATCATATGAGAAACAATCATCATTCACATAACCAAATGGTACACAACAAATTTCATTAAGCATTTGAACATGTCATGACCATGATGCAATGCAAAAAGGGTTCCTACCCATCCATCCGCTACACACTACGAGTTCCCCACAACCCGTCTATTAAACACTAAAATAATGCGAGCTAAGCTCAGTGTGGATTTACTACCAGTACAATAGCGCAAATGCACTACCAATAAAAATACAAACAAGCTGCCTATATCATTATGGACAAGCTACCAATAACAATTTGCAAGATAATACGCTACTAGTAGGTTGTGAATACACAACACAATTGTAGATAAAAACTGCCAATAATGCGATAAATCATCAATCTTCACAATACTCCCGGTACAGTGCACTGACAACCATAATGCAGACCTAATCTGCTACCAGTATTCCACGAAACTCCTTTGTCAACCACAATATCTGACCCCATGTACATGTTTTATGAAAATCAATCAATGAGCAAATCTATGCTTTCATTTCAATTTCAATATAATTTCATATTTTACATGCTTACGATAGCATAATCAAATCCATGTCATACTTAACATGCATATCAATATTCAGTGTTGGTGTATGCCATGCATACTTTTCATTTATCAATAATATAGGCATTAAATCATGCTTTTAGTACATGCCTGGTTTTAGATTTGCAACAATCAATCATTCAATCCATCAGTATAACTGACATGTGACATGCAATATAATTTTTTTCATACCCAGTATACAACATGAACAGTGCTATCAAAAGTAAAGCATTATATAGGTACCTCATTGTCAAACAAAATGATATAACATCACTTTAAACATATCACAACTAGCATACAACATTCACATGATACTGGCACTTAATCAGATAGTTGAATGCAACAATTATGCTAACAAATAATCCTGATAAGGGCTTAGTCAATCAGTCATTGGTTTGTAAGTTACATGACTTATTCGGCCACCCTTAATTCACTTCTTTAACCATTAAACCATGTTTGATCAACTGGCGCTAACATCAATTTTAAAATTAAAATATGAGTTAGCAACTATTTAAACAAGATTAGGACCCACACCTTAAGATTACTAGCCTGCAACACTGATCTCTGAAGTATGTGCTTCATCACTTAAATTTTTAAATGTGCCTAAACCAAAATACAAAATTTGAATAATTAAAATACTGTTAAACCAACCATAAAACACCCCCTAAAGGTTCGACTAAATCAATGTTAGAACAACTAAATTTCAAATCCAATTCGGTTAAGTAACTTAAGGTTTGTTTGTTTATCTGTAAAAGGTTTTACAGAAAACATTTTAATTATTTTCCTATGTTTGTTATGTGGAACTTGAACTCCCCCAATAAATCATTCTCCAAAACACAGGAAAATAAAGCTTGCTTTAAGGAAAATGTCTTACCTTTTTTTTTGGTAAGACATTTTCCAATCTTTCTTCTTTTCATGTCCCAGCAAAGAAAAATTCTCTTCCCTTTCCCCCTTTATTGTGACCTTGACCTAGTGTTTTTCATCGGTGTTTATCTTTAGTCTTCCTCGTCTCCGCCTCTTCCTCAAGATGATACTCCTAACCCTGTCGTCCCCATAGCCTACAAGGAAGAATTCTGTGAAACCATGGATTAATTTTGAGCCATCTACAAAGCCAATGAATCCCCTTATGCCCTCCATCTCACTCGATGAGCCATCCATCTCAATCCTAGCAATTACACTATAAACTTTTATATATACATTTGTTTTTGTTATTTCTTCTTTTAATTGCCACTTTCTCGACGCTCAAAATCTATAAATCTTTGTTGTTTGTGGTGTTATTGAAGGTTTGGCATTTTAGGCGACTCATGCTCGAAGCATTTTAATGCTGATTTGGACGAGTTATTGGATTTTCTTCAATTGATTGCTACTTCTCTTCAATTGATTGCTACTTCTAACTCTAAGAACTCAGTTATGGTAAGTTTTACCTTTCAATTTAATCTCTTCCTTCTGTTCATACATGAATAAAAGTATTTTGTCTTGAAATTGATTTGTGGATTCTTTTCATTTTGAGTCAATCATTCGCTGATCATTTAAATGTTCATAAAGATTGATCTTTGGGTGTTGGAAGATCACATCATACTCTTGTATTTATATCCCAATATATGACAGACACAGGTGTCAAAACATTATTTGGAAAATGAAAAGTCCCCCTATTTGCAATTAGAATGTGTACACTAGCATTGAGATCATGACTTCAAAATCTTTTAAGTAAAATAATAACTTGATGTAAATTTTATTTCAATTTTTTGAAATGATTTTATTTATTCCTAGTGGGCTTATGATGTTTGAAATTATATGCTTTCAGTTTTATTCATAGCTTTGCAAACATGCATGTTATGTTTGAAGCTTTTAATTGTATATTTAATACAATATTGAAATAGTCATTGAATCTTAATAAAAGGAAAGTTTAGAAAGAATGTATTATCCTATCATGTTATTCAAATTGTTGATAAGATTTGTAGCACTCATAATGGGATCAAACTTGAAAATCTTATAAGTGAAACTATGGCTTCTCAAAAATATTTGGATTTCAAATGAATTTTCATAATCTTGTGAATATATTTATTCCATACATGATTTTAACGTTTGAAAAGATATACTTAGCTTCACAATTCATAGTTTCACAAACATGCATGTTATGTGCCAATCATATGCATAATTTATTATGGAAATGGTCATTGAATCCTAAGCCACATACTTTGGTCAATTTGGTTGTAAATTCAATTTGTTGATAATCTAAGCCTTATTATTTTGGGTTTTTTTTTTTTAAATTAGGTTGTGACAATGTCTAATGTGAAAAAGAAAAGAAAGCTAGAAATAGAAAGAATCAATAAGGGAAGTCATCACCAACCTCAAACAAGTTGAAACCCAAAAAGGAACTTCATAAGAAGGGTGCAAAGAAAGGATCAGGATCTTCAAAGAAAGGTAAGGCCTAATAAAATTATTAGTTTCTAACATTTTGGTAAGCTTCTAAAGATTTGGGATATCAATTTTGTTAACAAGAGAGTTATTTGTGCCAAATGTTCTATTTATTGAGACAAGTTTAAGTTATTACATTATTTGATCTGCTTATATTTGTTCACATAGGTTTAGATAGAAAAAGAAAGGGTCTATTTTAAAAATGGGATGGATCTTGAGAATAGTAGTTTTGTTTCGGCTTATTCTATTTTATCATTAATAATAGGATAATTATTATGTACCCCTGTTTTATCATTAGCAATAGGATAATTATTCTATACCCCCACAAAACCTCAGCCTCATACTACTCCGTATAATTATTTTATTGTAGTTATTCTAATTGTTGTAACTATAGCTGAGATCTATAAGCAAAATAGATTCACAATCCAGAAAGGTAATAGAAGCCTTTAAGATTTTTTCTTAAATTACGGCCATAATGAATACTGTCACAAAGCAGAGGGCATTAAATCCACAAAATAATAGCCATAACTTCATATTATCATTATTGTTTAACTATTTGCTTGGTATGTTTTCATTGATTTTGATTGTTTGCCAATGAAACAAGGATAATGACATCAACTACACTCATCACCCTATAGGATGGAAAGGTTCATTAGATCGAGAAAGCTAAGGTTAATTATTTTCTATACTTGTATAACATCCTAGTTGACAAGTCCATGTTGTTCATATGTCTAATTCTTTGTTTGTGTTTGTCTTTGTTTTTTGGAAGATTGAGATTATAATGGGAAAAGTTGAGAAACTCAGTGCCATCAATGTAGTTGTTACCCCAAAGAAAGTTATTGATTAGAAGGCATAGATATTAAAAAAAAGTAGTAGCATTGGAAATTCATTACTTGTATAGCATTATAGATGATCTTTCCATGAAGTAGGAGATAGTGGAGTTGAAACTTTATGTCTCTGTGTGTGTGTGTGGTTTTCTTCTTTTATCAATTTTTATAATCTTCGAGTATTAATCTACTGTACAGTTTGCACAAAAAGTTTAAAGAAGGATGTATATTGTGAGTATCATTTTGAGCATAGTTCTATTGTTATCTCAAATCTCAATACTACACTATGATCTCATCTGAGTTGAATTCATATAGAAACAAGCATTGTTATTCTCTTAGCACTTTCTATATTAAGCATAAAAGAGAGAATAGTTATGGTAGATGATTAATATGTTTACATTGGTATTAATAAACTCAATTAAATAATAAAAAGATAAAAAAATCTAAAATGTATGATTGTTTCATTAAAAATAGCATTTATAAAATATTTTCAGGAAATCTGCCAAACAACAGAAAATATTTTACATAGATTCATCTAAACACTAAAAAATATTTTCTTTTTCCAAAAAAAAGTTATTTTCTAGAAATCATTTTTAGAAAGCCATTTTCAGTCAAACAAATGAAACTTTACATTGGTTTAATGCGAAATAAGGGCGAGAATGAAAACCCAATTCATTGCTAATTCGAGATGTTCAAATCAACACCTAAAACATAAATAACATTAAAAAATCAATAACCAAAATCCAAGTTAAAGCCTTAGGACATACAACCAAAGCCAAAACTTCTAACAAAATCGAAACAATGTCAGATCCCGCATATACATGCACTTTACACTACCTGTTAACCAGATCTAAGTTGTCAGATGATCACCTTGGATAATCTATCAATTAAAAATGTCTAGATCAGATCTAAATAGAAGAGAGATTAAGAGACTTACTATTGTAAAGGGCAGCAATTGAAAAGAAAATGACAGTCCCAAATAATGGTGTACCAAGGGGCAACAACTCCACAAGCGACAGAAGAAAATGAGCTGATTTAGGCAACACAAAGAAGGATATTCAGATAGAAAAAAGAATGCTTTTTAGGGTTGGAATGATGGTTTATTGGTTTTAAAAACAACAACCAAAAATTGGCACACAAAAAGGAACAAGAGAGAAAGGAAAGATAGCTTACCAACACCACTATGAACAGAGGAGATGGGACAACAATGGATAGCAAAGAGAGATTGATAGGGGCGGCTTAAAGGTGAGTTTAGGGGAAAAAATGTGGCTGATTTAAAAGGTTTAAAAAACCAACAATGTGGCTAGAAAAACAATAGTAACAACTTTAACAAATGCACAACACAACTATAGTGAAACCTAGAGAAACGAAGAAAAATTTTTAAAGAATAAGGAGAAAGATGAGAGGGGTGGCAAGAGCAATGAACTTACATAGAGAAAATCTGGAAATAATCAATTAAAAAGTGGTAAAAATGCCTAAGATTTACTAGGTTAGGCGACACAAAAATATAGGAATGGGAGCAAAAATAACAAAAATTGACAATTTACAAGCAAAGGGAATCGAACTCGTGTTCCTAAGCCAATTAAACTGTCTCTTTGTTTTCCCTTAACCACTAAGCTAAATTCTTAATGTTGAAATAATTTTACCAACTTTAAATGAAAATTTTAAGATGTTACAAATCCATCATTTACTACGATGGTCAAATTTACAATTCGGATGTCGGGGTCATCTTTGTAAGAGCCCAGTCCGTGGAATTGGCTTTCATTTATACCATTCAATTGCATGAGATACAGACTAGAATTAGGAGGAAAGTTGAGGGTTCGAGCTAGGGAAGAATTTCTAGCTTGCAATGTAGATATTTGGTATTGGTTGACCCCTTTAAGTATGGGCTATTTGATGTAAAAGGTGAGCTCAAGTTGGAGGCGGTCATATCATTGCACTGCTCAAGAGGAAATGTTATAATTGAGTTATATGTCAAGTTTGCAGAGGCTAATGGATTTGGTCCATCTTCGACCATTGTTGCGACTAATGCGGAAAGCAAAGCAGAAGCAAAAAGTCCTACTACACAATTGTGCGATGGGTTCACTAGTTTGTTATAAAACTCCTATTATGATGTCCTCAAAGCATTAATAGGTAGGCATTCTTTGGTTTCCAACACTGATTTCAACTTCAGTGGCCACTATCAGTCGGGTATAAGTGTAACCCAAACCTCGACGCCTAAGCATGACATTCAGTCAATGTGTTCGATTTCAACTTCATTTGTTCAATGTCCTAAGGAAGAAAGGGTAGTGAATGTTGTTGATGGATCAGAATCAAACCCCAATCCAATTTTACAGTCTGGTCCAGATGGTTCAGAAGTAGCACTTTTTCTAAACCAAAACAAGTTTCAACTGAGCCAGAATCTTGTGGATCTGACGATGATGATTCGGGCTATGCTTCAGATCTAGGTCCACTATTTAAGGCATATGAACTTCTACCCCATATGACCAATATCGACCTCTCCGTCAATGGTGGTTTAGAGTTTTGACAGTTCCCGTAAGAACACTTGGCCATGTAGGTTTATCATCAAATGAACAAGTATTTAAAGTTTGCATGGAGTATCCCAACAAAGATGCATTTATTGCTTCACTAAAGCGGTACAGCTTCAAGAATGACATGAAATATCACATCACAGAATCCTGTTTGAAAAAAAATTCAGGGAAAGTGCACAATGCATGATAGGAGATGCAAATAGAAGATCATGACATCTTTTCAGTAGAAGACAGGCTTGTGGACAATAAAGAAGTATATCGGTCTACATACTTGTGTTGCATCAAGTGCGCGATATGATTACCCTTTATTTGACATAATGTGACTTAACCCGGGTCTTTGTTTTTTCTAGTAGCATAACTTTAGCTCGTACTTTGCAAGTGTAAGTCGAGATCATTTGAGGCTAAACCTCGAAATGATATCTAACATAATTCTACCTATTGTGAAAGTGATTCCCAGGATTCTCGTGCTGGTGTTGATCGCCAACATCCGTAGCCAGTATGATTACACATCATCATACTACAAGGCATTGGTTGCAAAATAAAAGGCCATGGGTAAGTTGTATCACGACTCGGACAGATTGTATAATAATTTGTGGCAATGATGTCAGGTATTGGATCAATATGTATGAGGTTCTGTAACAAACTTAGAAACATAACCAGCGTACTTCAGCGATTGTCTGGTCCTTGGGGAAAAAATATTCCACTGATTCTTTTAAATTTTCGATTAATGCAGGGAACCTTTCTATCATTACAAGCATTTGGTACAAATTGACAGCACCTGGTTGTATGGGAGGTATGACCATCGATTGTTGATTGTCGTTGCCAAGGATAGTAATCTGAGGATTTTTCTAATAATATTTGCAATAACTCCCTCCGAAAAAGTAGATAATTGAGATTTTTTCCTTAGCCGATTACGTTGTCACATTTGCCCATAGCCTGACATATGTGTCATATCCAATAAGGGACCCAAAATCTAGGCTGCTATTGAATGACGTGGTAACCTTTGGGATCGCACATACAATAGGTACTATATACGACATGTCGGCTTCAACTACCACACAAAATGGCCTTCGAAAATAGAGTGGGATCAATGCATTGACATGAGTACATAGTTGCCACTATTTCCACAATCATACTAAACCATATTTCATTCATTTTTGGCATTCATGAGTATACTTTCTTAGACAAGGTATGAGCTCATCCAACATCATTTTCATGAAATGTTGGATAAGTTGTAGGCCATCAACAGTGCCAGTACGGACTATCTCACCAACATACCTTCAAATATTAGACACAATTATATGGCAGGGATCTACAATACGGGTACATGATGACGAACTTAGTGGAATGCATCAGTTTCGTACAAAAGGGAATGCGTTATTTTTTTATAACCTCGATTGTTAAAGAAACGTACTTTCTCCTAGAAACCTTATTTTCAAAGCAAGTCGCAACATATGCTAGACAGATAGCGGGAAGTTACATTTGGTGCGAGGATGTCATGAAAGAAATTAGACAAAATACAGAGAGAGTAAACATTATGTACGTACTGTGGCACTCGTGTCCAAACTTAAGATTTCGAGTCACAAAGTATGCTAAGCCTAACCAAGACATGTCAAGGGTATCATACCGTGTTGATCAACTATAAGAACCTTGCAATTGTAGGAGATTCCAGACACTTCGATTCCCATGTGCACATGTAATTGATGCATGTATGAATGTACGAATAGAGTACATACTGTGTATTAATTATGTCTACATACTAGAATGCATGTTTAATGTATGGAGAAATGGCCCATTCAAGTTGGCCCTAAACATGAACTTGCATCATCTCCAAAAGGTTGTCCGACTTCTATTCAGATATGCACTAGTATGGATTTTCAGGAGAGGGACAATCAATAGAGGTTATACAGATACTATAGAAACCCAGGGCATACGAAGACAACATGTTCCATATTGAGGGATACATTGAGTCCTCAACATCACTAACATATTGTTTTGTACAGAAATTGATTACAATACTTCTTCTTTTTTTTTACAAAATTTTTTCATTCTTTTCTTATTTTTGTATTTCATTTGTATTTGCCATCGTCTGCTAAAATTCATATAGTGGAAAATTTGCTACTTTAAGCGCTACTTCAAGTACCAATTACAATTTCTCTAGCGATTGAACTTTTACCATTTTTACTATTTAGTCCCTATACATTAATGAAAAATATGTACAATTATATAACTTTGTAAGTATTGAGTAAAAACTTTAATGAAAAATATGTACAATTTAAATTAGAACTTGACAAAGACAATTATGAGTTGCAACAGAAATATAAAAAAAATGATCATTTTTATTTATATCATTTATACTTACATCACAAAAAGTAAATAAGAAATATATCATCGACATAGTTAGGCTGAATGTGTGCCACAGGACGGTGGCTAACGGTTGCGAGTAGGATTTCTTACAAGTTGGGGTGTCGACTTCTCTTCTTAGTCATGGTCATCGTCCTCATCTTCTTCATCTTCACCTCAACCCTCGTCTTCATCTTTACCTCTATCCCCATCTTCGCCTTCATCTTTGTCTCCATCACATTCTTCCATGCTTAAGCACGATGTCATCCTAGTCTCCCATCGTGTGTATTCCATTCTATGAGAAAGTGGTTGCGATGATGAGCAACATTAATAAAATAATGATGCAATGGGTGTTTGTGACACTACTAGCTAATAACCATACAATACGTTGGTATTAATATTAGCATGGATGATGGTATTAGTGTGGGCATTTGTGTCACCATTTGTGTCTGCAATTGTGTTGATATCGAGGCATAATATGCTAAAGACGAAGGTGGAACAAAATACATACCTGTAGGAGGTGTAGATGTAGGGTGTTGCGGTAGTGCATAGTGTGGTGCTTGTCAATAAAACATGGGGTTAGAGAAAGGAACAGGAATGTATAGAGGGAACTGACAGAGGTGTGGTGCAGACATCAGTGGCCTTTGTTGGGTTAGAGCCGATGATGAACTCATTGCCACACTTGCTCTGGACCTACGATGCTGGGGCAATCATTGTAGCCTCTTCGGACGAAGTTGCCTACTCCTCGCCTCCACTGACAGTAAATATGGCTTGCCGGTGACTCTAAACCAAGGCATGTACTCCAAACAGGTCATCATGTTTGATGAGAAAAAGTGTTTACAAATGGATAAGAATTCTATACTATGATCACAAATGTTGATGTACTCCTTATGGAAATCTCACCAATTTTCGTTGGTCTTCCCCCGCATACCAGGCTTGTGCAGTGATTCCATGCTTTGCAATAGCAACAGAATTTTGTGCCTCCACCTGAACTATAACATCACTCGATCCAATTCATGCATCACCATCATTGTGTAAACTATCAATGGCACCTTCGCATCCCACATACTCCAAATGGCCAAAAATTTGAGTAGGGCACATTTTATGATATTCAGATCGGCATATGACATCCATTTAAACCGTAGTGCACAATAATAAATTTTTTTATATACAAAATTTTAAATTTCAAATCATTGCGTAATTATTATAGGTTTGAAAAAATCAATAACTAACATCGGCTTCTGAGCGTTGATCTAACATCAACCGGATATCTTCGAGCTACTCTGGTAGTGTTGCATAACTCGGCTCATGGTTCTACCTACTTAAGCAATATGTTAATTCAAACATATAATAAATAAACAACATTTACTATATTAACTATATATTATTATGAAATGAATTTTACCTAGTCACCAATGAGATTGTATAAGGGTCGTTCACTTAGGGATGTAGAAATGGTAGTCGCCACCACGCCCATGAATACAATAGGAGCAAACAACCATTGATTGACATCTTATCCAATTCTTTGACAACACCAGCCGCATCCTTAGGAAGTTCTTTGAAATTATTTTTCAACAACTTCATATTAATCCGACAACCTTGAAACTTGTTTAACACCTTCTCCAAAGATGTGTCACAAAGGTTCTCTTTACTGGGAATGATCATTAACCAGTAACAACTGACCCATACATTGTTAACTAAGTTGTAAAGCTACATCCTTAAGTGTGATCATAGAAGATAGAATGTGTGTGTCTTGGGTCTCCATCTTTTCACCAACATGCTAATAACGAAATAATAAAATAAAACTATAATATTTTTAAACAAGTCTAATAGAAAGTTTAGAACAAAATTTGAGAAAATTGAGAGTTTAGAGAGAATAGAGAGAATTGACATTCGTCTAGCTAGATGCGCTTTCGTATTCTCTCTTCAAAAACAACTTATTTCCCTAAATTTTAAAAGAAAAATACCTATTTGACTAATTAAAAAAATCAGTATATTCTTCTAATTTAGCCAAATAAAGTTTGGATAAAGGGGATATGTGATATCCTTTCAAAACTATCCTTATTCCATCTTCAATTCGCAGATGACATGGTGATTTGTCTTAAGTTCACAAATGCCATTACTTATTTGCTGCTTTGTTTGGTTGTATTGTTGGTTCACTCCATATGAAATATTTAGGATTTCCTTTTGGAATTAATCCAAGAAGTCTAGTTGTTTGGGAGCCAATTATTTATAAATTCAAAAAGAAACTTGTTAGGTGGAAAAAGAAGTTCCTCTCTCAAGGGTAACTCATTAATTCGATCTTATCGGCACTACATATCTTCTATATGTTAGTGTTCAAAGCACCGAAAAGGGTTATCCATAGAATTGTTAGATTCCATAGAGCTTTTTTATGGGGTGGCGTTGATGGCAAAGCAAAACTTGCTAAGGTGAATCGGAAGACTGTGCAAATCGAAACTGTTTGGAGGACTCAGAATCGCGGTTCTTAATATGAAAAACAGAACACTTGTTTCAAAGAGGTGGTGGAGGTATGCAAACGAGCCATCCTCACTTTGGAGGAAAGTTAATGAAGCAAAGTAAAAGAAGAATTTGTAACATTAGATTCCGAAGTATAATCGTAGAGAGAAAATATCGGACATTTGGAAAGCTATTGTGGGTCTTATCGATGACAGTGAAGTAGGAAGTTTTGTTTCTCAAACTTGTTTTAGGTGGATTGTTGGATCTGGTAGGGATGTTCTCTGTTGGTATGATACTTGGTGTGGTGACTACCCCTTGAAAGTTATTGTGCCAAGATTGTTTGCGGCAACAGATTTTAAATGGTTTAAGGTGGCTGAGAATGTGGTTCAGGGCAACTTTGTTGGTGTTGATTGGGACAGTTTATTCTCACAGCCCTTGAGGACGAGAGATGAAAATAGTTTAAGGCTTATTGAATCTTTGGTAGAGCAAATTATGCTAAACCCTAATTCTAATGATAGGATTGTGTGAGTTCATGATCGAAAAGGATCGTTCTCACTTAACTTGGTTGTTGATCTCTTAATGAATGCAAATTTTGAAAGCTTTGAAGTTGGTTTTTTAGTTTTTTGGAAGGTGAGAATTTTACCTAAAGTTTAGCTCTTCCTGATGAACGATAAATTATACATATTTTTACCTCATGTTTAGCCTATATTTTGGATGAATTATTATTAATTTTGTGAGAATTGGTGCTCTTAATCCTTCTATTTCATATCTTACACTCAGGAGAGCATAGGGAAGAGAATAGAACGAAAAATAGACCAAAAACCGGAGAAAATGGGCCAAAATGTGAAAATGCACGGCCCAAGAAGTAACCGCACAGCCGTGGCAAACGGCCATGCCACATGAAGATCACACAGTCCAGCCCCCGACAAGCACGGCTAGGTCACACGGCCGTGCCTCCGCCGATAGAATCACACGGCCTCTTGTCGAAATCACACTGGCGTGGCACGCGGGCGTGTTTTAGTCTTGAGGAAGAGGAATTTCACTCGGATTTGAATACTTAAAGGCTAAGAAAGGCTCCCCAAAACTCTATATAAAGACCCTAGGAGGCAACTCTAAGGGTGTGCTTATTTCTCGCTAAGGGAATACTCTTTTCTCTCAGGAAAGAGCGTCATATTTCTGCCAACACAAAGAGTGAAAGCAAAGGGATTACTCCAAGGGAAGCCGATTGATTCATCCCAGAAGCCAGAATTCTACATCAAGACAGAGGATCTCTCTAAATTCCTTCAGGGGTTTTTGGGTTCTTTATGTTTTGTTATTTTAATTCTTCTAAGATGTTTTTTTTTTCTTTATTATGAACTAAACCCCTCAAATACTTGAGGGGGATGAAACCTAAGACGAATCTTGTTATTATTTATTCTTAAGTTATATGATAAATACTTGAGTTGTTTTTAATTATGTGTGCTTAATTCTTGTGTTAATAAGCCTAGGTATTAATTCAAGAAACGGATGTGCTTAAAGCATAGGAGCAAAAGTCCCTGTGATAAGAGTAGATCTACCATAATTAAGTGGAGTTACATGCAACCTAGACATAGGGCGACATAAATCTGCCGGATTAGGGTCAAACCTAATATGGGGAACCATAGATCGAATTAATGCAACCTAGGGTGTTAATTAATAAAGGAACTTTAGTTAACAACCTAGGCCTAGTTGCTCTTCGCCTCGATGGAGGGTTTAGCATAAATTAGGGATCTCTATGGATAAAGTCAAGTGAATAAATCGTCTAGCTCAAGAACCAATAACAAGTGAAGTCTAGGTGGATTCTCCCTTAAGTATTGCTTATATCAATCAGCTTTTCCCTAAAGTTTTCTCCAATTTACTTTTTGTGCACTTTTAGTTAGTTTTAGAATTAGTTTCAACCAAACCTCTTTTATATTTAGGCTAGATAATAGAAAGGAAGTAAGTATTAGTACTTTTAGTTCCCTTGGGTACGATAACTCGGTCTTCCCACTAAACTATACTACTGTTCGATAGGTGCGCTTGCCTTTAACATCGTGATATTAGTTAGTTTTGGTGTGATCAGTTTTATAAATTTTATTACTTAATATCGCAAGAGTCGTTATCAAGTTTTTGGCGCCGTTGCCGGGGAACTAAAATATTAAGAAAACTCGATTTCTATTACTTTAGCCATTACTATATTTATTTATTTTTAGTTTTTATTTATTTTTATTTTTATTTTTATTTCTATTTTTATTTTATTTTTTTATTTTTTTTCCTTCTAGGTATTTCTAGTTTATGACTAGAAGAAACCCAGGAGGATCATTACTTTTTTACGACAATTTAGAAGCGACAGTTCGTCGAACTCGCCAAGAGATAAGAAGAAGTTTGCAATATCCAGAAGAAGGACAAGGAGAAGAACCTGAACCTACTGAAGAGATGGAAGCAAATCAAGATAATCAGCTACTTCCTATAGTAGCCGCAAATCCTGTTGAGCAAAATCCTGTTCCGCGTACTATGTATGATTATGCTAGACCTAATTTAGCAGGCACTGAATCTAGCATTGTTAGGCCTACTATTGCTGCAAATAATTTTGAACTGAAACCTAACGCTATTCAAATGATACAGCAATTTGTTCAGTTTGATGGTTTGCAGGATGAGGATCCTAACTCAAATCTAGCCAATTTCTTGGAAATATGCGATACATTCAAAATAAATGGCGTTTTTGATGATGCTATTCGTCTTAGGCTATTCCCATTCTCTTTGAGAAACAAGGCTAAACAGTGGTTAAATTCTCTTCCACGAGGCTCAATTACTACATGGGAACAGATGACCGAAAAATTTTTACTTAAATATTTTCCTCCAGCTAAAATAGCTAAATTACGAAACGATATCTCTTCTTTTGTGCAGATGGATCTAGAGACACTTTACGATGCCTGGGAAGGATACAAAGATCTTTTGAGAAGGTGCCCTCACCATGAGTTGCTTTTGTGGTTACAAGTTCAAACCTTTCACAGCGGTTTGAATCCATCAACAAGGTAGATGATTGATGCGGCCGCCGGAGGAACAATCAACAATAAAACACCAGAAGCTGCTTATGAGTTTATAGAAGAGATGTTACTGAATAACTATCAGTGGCAAGTCATGAAGACAAAGCCGACAAAAGCTGCAGGAGTTTATAATATTGATGTTGTCACCATGCTTACTAACCAGATAGAACTTTTAAATAAAAAGTTTGATAATTTTGTTGGTTCTACGCAGGCACATCCAGAGATGCAGTGTGACGCAATCCAGGGAAATATGTTCAATCCAGATTACTCCTCTTATGGACCTGGCATGGAAACTGAGCAAACCAACTATATGGGTAACAATTCTAGACCTCAAAATAACCCTTATAGTAATACTTACAATACAGGTTGGCAGAACCACCCCAATTTTTCATGGGGAGGACAAGAAAATCAAAGACAACCACCTCCTCTGGGATTTCAACAGCCACTTCCACAACAAGAAAAAAAGCTGAACCTTGAAGAGATGTTCACAAAATTTATAGCCGTATTAGAAACCCATTTTCAAAATACCGAAACGGCACTGAGGAACCAGCAGGCATCCATTTAAGGACTTGAAACTCAAATAGGCCAGCTCGCCAAGCTAATCTCTGAAAGACCGCAAAGTGGGTTACCAGGCAACACTGAGACTAATCCTAAAGAGCAACTCAATACTGTGGATACGATAGATGATGAGAGGATAACCAAAACCAACCCAGAGCCATGCAAGGAGCCTGTGGTAAGTAAAGGAAAGAATAAGGTAAGTTACAAAGATGAAATTACCAAAGAATTTAAACCTCGTATCCCATACCCAACCGCGCTAAAGAAGGACCGCACAGATGTGAAATTCGGTAAGTTTCTTAAACTCTTAAAGAAATTACATATCAACTTACCATTTGTTGAAGCAATTACGCAAATGCCGGAATACACAAAATTTTTAAAAGAACTTCTCACAAATAAAAGGAAGATGGAAGAACTGTCCACAGTGGAACTCAACGAGGAATGCTTAGCTATTCTCCAAAATAAACTACCAACCAAACAGAAAGATCCAGGGAGTTTTACTATTCCTTGTTTATTTGGTAGCCTAGACACCAAAAATGCTTTAGCTGACTTAGGGGCTAGTATAAATGTCATGCCTTATAAATTGTTTAAACAACTAGGTCTTGGAAAACCTAAGCAAACTAAGATAAGCATTCAACTGGCTGATAAAACTATTAGGTCTCCTAAGGGAATAATTGAATATGTGCTTGTCAAAATTGATATATTCATATTCCCAGTTGACTTTGTTGCTTTAGACATTGATGAGGATAGCAATGTACCCCTAATTCTAGGGCGACCCTTTTTAGCAACTGTCAGAACAATAATTGATTTAGGAACAGGTGAACTTACACTACGTGTAGGTGATGACAAAGTTACTTTACAAGCTCGAGACTCGAATAAGACTGTTGATAATCATATAGTCATGAGTCCTTGTAAAAAGAATAATCTCACCATCCAACCTTCTGTGCAGGATACACTCTACATAAAGGTAACCCAATCACAGACAGGTCCATCCAAGGGAGATGCACCTGAAAAGCGAATGCTTCAGATCTAGGAACTAGATGAGTGGCTGAACTATCATGAAAAGCCCAAAGTATGCCAAACCAACCCAGAGCATCACCAAGCCGACCCTTAGGTAAAAACGAATTAACTCAAGGTAGGGGATAAGGTAATCTTAGGGGAAGACGATCCTCGAATCTTGAATTCAAAAGAGCATACAAGTGATACACCTTACTTCACGATAAAGAAAATCTTTCCCTATGGTACAGTCGAGATAAAACATGAGTCACTCGGCACTTTCAAGGTAAATCACACTCGACTCAAATCTTACGTTGATAATAAAATAGTAAGCAGGATAGAAGAGTATCAACTCTTTAAACCACCGTGAATGTACAAGCTCGAGCAAAGTCGAGCTTAGACTATAAATAAGCGCTTCTCAGGAGGCAACCCGAGCGCTAACTTAGTAACTTTTCTTCTATTCTGTTTTCAGTCTTTTTATACAGCAACTAACACACTTGATGCAGGAAATGAGAACCACACGACCTGGCACACTGGCGTGCCTAAGGCTGTGTGACATCTTAAAACAGAGACACGGTCGTGCACCCAGACCGTGTACAAACAGAGCAGAAGTTTCCCAAAAGCACGGGAGGCCGACAAATCCCTACAGCCGTGCGATATGGCCGTGGCGACCTTACAAATTCCACACGGGCTATCAACAATTTCCCACGGCCGTGCGGCATAGCCGTGGCAACCCTGCAGTATCAACATGGGCTCACACAACGCCACACGCCCGTGTCCCTAAGCCGTGGCCAACACTGTCAAATTAGACACGGCCGTGTGACTACCTACATGACCGTGCCAAAAGTGAACAAGTTCGCACACGACCGTGCAATAAGGCCAACACTGGCTAAACCCGAGCCACACGGGCGTGTGCCTCTATTCTCCCATTCGGTTCTATTTTTCTCATTTTTCATTTTATTTTTCCTTTATTAGTTTCCTTTTTATTTCACATTTTATTTTTATGTTTAATCCTTTTAATCATTACAGTATTAGTATTCTTAAAACTTAGTTTCTTATTTTTCTGTTATTTAATTTTCTATCTTTCATATCGGCCAATCCCTAATGAATAATCTCTATTAATCAAAAATTCCCACGACTAATTAATACTTTCGCAGTTTCAAAAAGGAGCTCTACAGCTCATATTCAAACGAAAATGGGAACACCCTGCCACAATTGCCGACTCTTCCTCACAAGTTCATCCTAAATTCAGGGAGTTTCAATTCTCTCCCTTCCTTATGATATTATACTTCTCTTGCTATTTATATATCTTTGTACATTGAAGGCAATGTACATCTTAAGTGTGGGGGGGAAGCTTACTTGAAATCTTTACATTATCTATGAAAATCCCTGAAATTGTACTTTACGTATTGTTCTTAACCAATTCTCAATCTCCTATTAGGAATTTATTCTGATTGATTTATGATTTCTATTGATATGTTGAGAATTAAGATATAGGTGCTTGTACTCTGATTATTCAAACTTTAAAACATTAGGGAATCAAGCATGATAAGTTGAAATTTTTTAGAACCCCAAATTTTTGTATAAGTCATTTTCTTTAATTCTAAGTATTATCTTGAAATTTGAAATTCACAGGATTGACATCAAAAAGTCATAATTCTGGTGAGATTTTGAGCCTTTTGAGCATACATTCTTTCGTGCTCACTTTTATTATTGCTTTGAGTGAGTCAACACTGATTTGTTATTCTAGAACTTGCTTTGATTATACGCATCAAGACCACATCATTGATTTGATATACCGAAATGATAAAGGCACTTAGGATTTAACCTACTTACTCCACAAAAAGCCTACCTCCATAAATTAACCCCTAGTCAACCCCGTTGAGCCTAACACCCCATTTTTTGACTTACCTTTTAATTATTAACCAAAAACCCATTTTTTGTTTAATCTCATTCAATTATTTTGACCCTATTTTTGTCGAGATTTGAGTCGAATTATTATCTAGCTTAGTTCTCTTTTTCAGTTGTAAAGTTTGTCAATATTCAAAGTATTGTACTTGAACTGTACTAAAAAAATAAAAAAATAAAAAAATTGTGTATATACAGTTAATTCAGTTGTAATCTGTAATAGTTCAATAATTTTTGTATAGTTCTACAAGCTCCCAAATCCAGAACAGTGTCATCATAAGAATTAGTCCTAGAAATATGTTCCAAGTGATAGAGATTTTTCTAGCTAGATAATTTTTCAGTTCAATCTCGATTCTAACCCTCTTTTGCAGCCTGTGACAACACCCCTAACCAAGCCCCGTTACAACCATTACAAGACCTTTTGATTGATGTGTCATGTCAATCTATAGTGGTGGAGATGTGATTTTCTTGCAAGCCTATGGTAATAGCTTTTCAGGTTGACTAGAGAGTGCTTAATTCTTGAACCCTAAACACTTCGAGTGGATAGAGTGAATCTTTAGTGAGGATGTCAACTCCTGTTAATTAAGATGGAGAGATAATTACTTAGGAGAAGGGAGAAAACTTATGTTTTAATGATAAAATTCTCAACTTAAAGTGGTTGAGTCTTTAATGTTATTTTGATTGAATTTTCATTGTATGATTTCCTGTGGATTAATTTGAAACATTATTGATAAAGATTGTAGATTGAGAAGAATGATTCTTTATTAGGGATTGAGATTTTGCTTGAGGACAAGCAAAGGCTTAAGTGTGGGGGTATTTGATGAACGATAAATTATACATATTTTTACCTCATGTTTAGCCTATATTTTAGATGAATTATTATTAATTTTGTGAGAATTGGTGCTCTTAATCCTTCTATTTCATATTTATACTCAGAAGAGCATAGGGAAGAGAATAGAACGAAAAATGGACCAAAAACCAGAGAAAATGGGCCAAAATGTGAAAACGCACGGCCCAAGAAGTAACCACACGGCCGTGGCAAATGGCCGTGCCACATGAAGATCACACGGTCTAGCCCCCGACAAGCACGGCCAGGTCACACAGCCGTGCCTCCACCGATAGAATCATACGGCCTCTTGTCGAAATCACACGGACGTGGCACACTGGCATGTTCTAGTCGTGAGGAAGAGGAATTTCACTCGGATTTGAATACTTAAAGGCTAAGAAAGGCTCCCCAAAACTCTATATAAAGACCCTAGGAGGCAACTCTAAGGGTGTGCTTATTTCCCGCTAAGGGAATACTCTTTTCTCTCAGGAAAAAGCGTCATATTTCTGCCAACACAAAGAGTGAAAGCAAAGGGATTACTCCAAGGGAAGCCGATTGATTCATCCTAGAAGCCAGAATTCTACATCAAGACAAAGGATCTCCCTAAATTCCTTCAGGGATTTTCAGGTTCTTTATGTTTTGTTATTTTAATTCTTCTAAGATGTTTTTTTTTTCTTTATTATGAACTAAAACCCTCAAATACTTGAGGGGGATGAAACCTAAGACGAATCTTGTTATTATTTATTCTCGAGTTATATGATAAATACTTGAGTTGTTCTTAATTATGTGTGCTTAATTCTTGTGTTAATAAGCCTAGGTATTAATTCAAGAAACGGATGTGCTTAAAGCAGAGGAGCAAAAGTCCCTGTGATAAGAGTAGATCTACCATAATTAAGCGGAGTTACATGCAACTCTAGACATAGGGCAACATAAATCTGCCGGATTAGGGTCAAACCTAATATAGGGAACCATAGATCGAATTAATGCAACCTAGGGTGTTAATTAATAAAGGAACTTTAGTTAACAACCTAGGCCTAGTTGCTCTTCACCTCGATGGAGGGTTTAGCATAAATTAGGGATCTCTACGGATCAAGTCAAGTGAATAAATCGTCTAGCTCAAGAACCAATAACAAGTGAAGTCTAGGTGGATTCTCCCTTAAGTATTGCTTATATCAATCAGCTTTTCCCTAAAGTTTTCCCCAATTTACTTTTTGTGCACTTTTAGTTAGTTTTAAAATTAGTTTCAACCAAACCTCTTTTATTTTTAGGCTAGATAATAGAAAGGAAGTAAGTATTAGTACTTTTAGTTCCCTTGGGTACGATAACTCGGTCTTCCCACTAAACTATACTACTGTTCGATAGGTGCGCTTGCCTTTAACATCGTGATATTAGTTAGTTTTGGTGTGATCAGTTTTATAAATTTTATTACTTAATATTGCGAGAGTCGTTGTCATTTCCTCTGGCTCATATTTCTTGGAAGATTGTCTACGATGGATTTACTTAGAAGGGTATTTTAGATTATAATATTTTAAGTTGATATTTCAAGTTGGATTGATTTTGAATAAAAATGAAATGTGTTTAATATTATGTTTAAATTTTAATACTTTTAAGTACCACAAATAAGATGCTAATTTTGGGTTTCATTATTTTCTTTTCAAGGAGCACACTATTATTATTATTATTATTATTATTATTATTATTATTATTATTGATAAACCTATAATTTAAAAAGGATTTTTTTCGTCAACTCTACAAGTTTTTTTTATAATGAAATTAAGTTTTTTTTTAATTTATGAGATTGTATTATGTTAGAAGAATTATAAATATAGGCATGTATAAAGCTTGTGTGGATACATAAGAAAAGAAATAAAAAACTTTCTCTTTTTCTCTTTCTTTTTCTATTTTTGGGGTGCTTATTCATGCCAACTTGGTGGTGGTATCCTCATATTGGAGATGTCTCTACATTGATAGCTACTCGTCAATCCTACTTTTTTTTTTTAATGCCTAACCCAACTTTCATTTAGATTCTGTCATTTCTTCTCAATACTGTAGTGATCTCTTTTTCATTTTCATGATCTTTGAAAGCAGCTTTTGTTTCATCTTCATATCAAGTTAAGAAAATGAGATGGCAAGTGAAAGGCACTAGCAAGAAGTTTCAACATTTCAGCGTCTTTGATGACATCCTAAGCTGGAGAGTTTCAAAACGAGTCCTTTGGGATATATTTGATGGAAACGGACTGGTATGTCACTTACCAAGCTATTCGTCGTCGGAGGAGTTATCGAATGTAATCAAGGACCTTGAAAGGGCTACATATGATGGTGAAGCGGGCAATGGTGGTTAAGGATACTCATAAGACTACCTTTACATGTACTAATGGGGATCGTATATTTGCAGCTATACTAAAGAAATGGGTTGAATAAAACTGATAATTTAGACAACCAAGACCAAACACCATTCACAATCTTCCCCTGTAGTTGGAAACTCAAGTTTCAAGCGAAATTGTGAGCAATTGGGAGTCTAAAGTCTTGAGAATAGTGAATGTCAACAACCCCATTACAAAGTTTCCAGATGTTTTCTTCAATGAAAACTTAAAGGTTTTTGAGAGGAAGATATGAGTTCCAATTGAGTTGTTCTTGCGATGCTCATGGTGGAGTTGAACTATCTCTATATTTCTTCATTCTCCAAAACCCTTCTTGTGTTTATCATCTTGAAACCTATATCAGCTTACTGGAATTGCCAAAAAAGATCAATTGATCAAATTGATAATAAAAAAATAGGGCAAGGGGGTTCCTCCTGAGTCCAGAGTGCCCAAAATGTTTACATTTATTTGCCATGGATTGATGCTACAATCAACATGGTAAACATGGTTGAATCTCAAACAACCTAAATCTTAGTTAATTACGATAGATGAAGAACCTATATAAGCCTTGTACCTTTTTCTTTCCTATCATCTTTTCTTCGCTGACTCAGCTTGTTCCACCTTCGATTTTGGTTCCATGAACCTACAGATTTCTTTTCACTCCATTATTCTTTGTTACGGACCTATAGTAGATAAAGCAACTTTGCAAATAATTCCAAACTAACTTTAAAAACAGCAAAATAAAAAAATATCAATAAGTTTTCAGTACAGTAATAAAACACATTGCATTCTTAAGAGATAATGTAAATTCGAACTTTAGAAACGACATTGTTGAAAAGAACAATCCCGAATCCGAAACATGAACCGTAAAATAGACATAAAAAATAAATAATAAATAAAATGCAGCTAAACTCATAATTAATTTAAAAATATATCAAATTTCACAAAAACTAACCTAAAAATCAAATTTTTTTCCGAAATACTATGAAAGCTAGTATAAAATCACTCTTAATATGAGAGTTTCATCACAAAAATAAAGTTTCGAATCAATTAGATATTTGTAACATACTCATTGGGACGTATAAATTAGAAGTTTTTTACATCGTGTAAATAATTAGACATTTCTAATTTACTTAAATTTCAACATACATGATCTATGTTAAACATTTTTAAAGGTTGAGATCAAGTAAAAAGTTAATCCAAAATATAAGGTTTGGACAAAAATTAAAATTTAAAAAAGAAATTTGGATAAAATATTAGGCTCATTTTCTTTTCAAATTAAATATGGGTTAAAATTTTTTTTTACTTACACTCGACTAAGTTCAACCTAAATTTATATATATTTAAATCATAATAGAAAGAAATGTATAATTAAGAAAAATTTAATAAATTAACCATGCCTTGTCATTTGATATATTGAGTCCTGAGAAGTATGAGATTGCTAGAACTATGAAACTGGAACTTGAGACTTGAAACTTATTGCTTGTCATTTGATTGTTCATCTGTTATCTGGTCTTTTCTCTCAATCTTAACGATCGAGCTTTAAAAGTAAATAAATAAATATGAGTGACCCCAATTATCTCCAAATCCTTCTAATTAGGTTAGACTCGACTAAAAAAGTGAATTGACATTTTCGATATGGTCGAGTTTGAATAAAGTGAAGGAATATAGACATTGTTTAAATTTGACTTTACTTTTTTTTTAATCTACAATATATATATATATATATATATATAAAACTTTGGAAAGCCTTTTAAATATTTTTTTTTCTATCATATTATTAAATTGTTTTCTAAATATAATTATATTTTAACTCAAAAATATTAATTCACATTTAAAAGTAATTATTAGTATATGTGATAATTAAAACTGTAAACATATATAAATGTCATTATAATTATAAAGTAAAAGTAATTTAGTAGGTTTCATAAAGTAGTAATACATCTAAATATTGTTATAAAGTTAATGGTTATTTAGTAGTTATAAGTTTTAGTTTAGATTTATTAGTCATAAAGTACCAT
The DNA here is from genome assembly GCA_020496765.1 of Gossypium stocksii. Lineage (NCBI taxonomy): Eukaryota > Viridiplantae > Streptophyta > Magnoliopsida > Malvales > Malvaceae > Gossypium > Gossypium stocksii. Next base: position 40,484,476 of record CM035630.1, on the reverse strand, counting down.
GGTAACTCAAGTAAAAATAATAACTATAAATTATATTCACATCTTCTTCTTTTTTTTAACAATTTCGTTAATTATTAATTGATATTTAAATGTAAAATAATAGTGATATTTACAAATTATATTTATAATTTAATTGAATTTTAATTTGAATAGAATTCTAAGTATAAAATAAAAAATTTTAATTATTTCTTAATTAATATTAAAATTATATGCTGATTAAAATTTAAGTTTAACTCTATAAATAGAACCTAACAGTTAGACATATTCAATCAAGTAGCATCTAAGAAATTGTCGGTAAATAATTAGCATTAATAAGTTACAATTATCTTAAAAAGAATGGAGCATTAAAGCAATAATTTTTCCAAGAGGTGGTATATTGATGATGATGTAATAATTTTTTTATTATTTAATTTAATATTATAATTCTTTATGTATTTGATTTAAATTATTTTAGGAAACAAAAATTCAAGAAGTGATGAATCATATTGTGACAAAATTTAATTATAATTTTCTATTAAGGTTAGCAGCGAATCGTATATTTTATTAAGGTTAAGAAGAGTTTTGATTTTGTTGCGAAATCAAATCCCTTTTTTCAATTGTATTGTTTTTATTATATTCAATGATTTTGTATATTATGTGATGGATTATTATATAGTTTGTTTTATTTTTTTACATAGTATAATTTTTTATTTAATGATATTTTAATTTCTTCATAAATATGATCCTTTATTTAAAACAAAAACATGTATACCACATGCAACGTATGTGAGGAAGAAAACTAGTCCATATAAATATAACGTTAAGGTTGTAAAAAATATTAGGCATACAAAATATTGTTTAAGTAAGTAAAACTATTTTAGTATTACACAATTGTATATATGCATATATATTTTATTTCTTTCTTTCTTAAACTTAAACTTTAAAAATAGAACTTAAAATGTTTTGATTTGTATGACTGAATTAATGTTTTTTTTAGATATCCATTTAACACGAGTTCAAATCGTTATTATATCAAAAAAATAAAACTAAAATTTTGGTCTAACTACATCTTTTAAGCTTTTATTATTTGAGATGGGTCAGTTCATAGACTAAAGTTTCCCAAATGTTGTCCAACTTTTTATTAAATTTGGGCCTTCACACTTATTCAACAATTAATAGATGTGGTGTGATGGTAGCTCTCCATCTTGTCCCTTAATTATATGGTTGAGGGTTTGATTTCACTCATGAAAATGAAACATATTCCGTAGCCAATCATTTACCTCTTCGAAGAATACTCACTATGAAAAGATTAACCATTGTTGTTGACAATGGATACTGTGTAGAGTGTGCATTGCATTTATCAAACGTTTTGCAAGCACTTAAAAAGACGAACGACAATTTGCAAAAGAAGAGGTAAAACAAAGGCAACGTTGCGATAACACGATGAAACCCCAAATGGACATCGTGACGAGCATGCATGGGACGTCAGGACAATTTCTCCAAGTTATACAATTACATTTTAGACTTTAAGCAAGACTGGTTCTCCTAAGTGGACTCTAATTATTTCATGGATATTTTAGTATGATTAGAACTCTAATCTAAGCCTATTTAAAGGGCCTTTGTAACCCTAATTGATTTAGGTATGCCAATCAATAATGGCTTTTCTTGATGGCAACAAGATATAGTCGCATATGAGTTTTTGTGAAAGTTTCATGGTAACTCTAGAGAGAATTTTGTTCACGAGTTAGGACTTTGTTTTCGGGGATTAGGATTGTATGTTTAATACTTTTAGGTTTATTTTCTCCATATTGTATTCTTGTTTGTTTACTCATTTAGTGAAAAGTCGATACCTCCTTTGCCCGTGGTTTTTCCCTCTTTGAGGGTTTTCTACGTAAATTATTTGTGTTCGTTCTTCTCCACTTTTACTATCTCGTTGTTTATATGGGTCAATCCCCAACAAATTGGTATCAGAGTCAAGGTTCAGTTTTCGCAGATCGACTTGTTCAGTAACACAGCAATGATTTTGGATATTAAGAAGTTCGACGGGCCACAAATTTTAGTTTCTGACAATTTCGAATAATTACAGAGGTAGTTGATGTCGTCGAGGACAAGGGTGAGGATTAGTTGCTCTCCATATAATCTAATTGAAGATGGAGTCGTGTCAAATGTCAAGCATGTGCCTAATCTAAAGAAGAATCTAATCCCATTTTGGTCTTTATGACTCAAATGGTTCACAAAGTTTTTGAAGCAAGGTAGGTCGCAGAAGGCTACAATCAGGCGAAAAGAGTTGATGATTTATCTCCTGTTCAGGATTTATTGGCAATTGTTGTATTATACAACTTTGATTTGAAGACTAAGAGTCTTTTAGTTTCCAAGTTTGAGCACTCTTTTTAGACTTGGTTGATATTCTACAAAATTCAAGCTTGGCCCATAACGGAGCATGGAAAAGGAGGCATGATAAATACGAGTCAAGATGGAGATTTGTGGGGTGTGCCTCGTATTTATCAGACATTTTGTAGGCACTTAGAAAGATGAACGAAAATTCACCGAAGAAGAGGTAAAACATATGCAACGTGAAGACAAGCGACGTCGTAATGTCATAACGAAACCTCAAATAAATATAGCAGTAATATTGTAATGAGCATGCATGGGACGTTACGATGATTTCTCCAAGTTATACAGTCGTGTTTTAGAATTCAAGCAGGACAACTTCTCCTAGTTGGACTTTGATTATTCTAGGGATATTTTACTATGATTAGAACTCTAATATAAGCTTATTTAAAGGGCCTTTGTAATCTAGATTTAGACACACTAATCAACAAGGGCTTTTCTTAAGGGTGACAAGATGTAGTCGAATGTGAGTTTTTATGAGAGTTTCATGGTAATTATTGAGAGAATTTTGTAAATCGAGTCATTCCAAAAATTACATCATGAGTTTTCCAGGGTGAAAAAGAGAATTGAAGAAAGAATTTTTAAGTAAATTATTAAATGAATTATTAAATAAGTTATTAAGTATAGTATAAGGCTTAAATTGCAATGTGGCTTAAATGGAAGGATTAGGTGAAATATTTAGCAAAGCCCTTAAGATGATATTAAACCATAGCCTTAAGTATACTTTACCCATAATTGAAACATAGTCAGTCGATGAACATGATCTTATCCACCCATTTCCACTAACCATCACCAAACAAATTTCAGTCATTAGATTCATAATATTAAGTTTAATATTAAAATTGAAAATAGATAAAAGTATGAAAATATGTTAGTGGCTTCATTTTCATCTTCTTCTAACGACACCAACAAGAAAAGAAAGAAGTTTTACATGTTTCTTCTCTCTATTATCGTATATCATTCACCAAGGTAAGGGAAAATAGTTTTCATTTGAATTTTAGTTCAATTCTTAGCTTAAATTGGTAAATAGTTAAAGCCCATTTGCTAGAATTTGAAATTGTTAAGTTTTATTAAGGCTAGCCATTGATGGAAGCTTAGGGTTAATGAAAAATAATTATACCTTTGGTGAAAGGTTATGTTTTTAAATAACTTAAGGTATCTAGATCATATTGTCAAAGTTGAAATTAGATTCGAATAGGAGAATTCTAGAAAAGTGAATTTCAAATATTAAGGTTCTAAGTAAACAAGTTGAAATAATGTGTCACACGTTTTGATTTAATGAATCTAATGCTTAAATGTGTATAACTAACTCATTTTAATATTTGAAATTATTGAATGTAACTAAAGATGAGGTCGGCATGTTTAAAGGGAAAAAGAAAGGGAAAAGCAGTTTATGGGTGACCCCACTTCCTTGGAGTATTAGAGCTCAGTAACAACACCTAAATCCTAGCCTTGTTGATTTATTTCCAAATGAGGCGTCTTAAAACATGCAGTTCCTTCCTTTGGGAAAAACTCAACAAGATCTCTGTCAATCTCCATGGTCATGCCCGACTTCTACTTTCTACTATCCCCTAATGAACTTCTGGCCCCTTCAACCACGGGTATACAATTCCTCCCGTGAAACCTTGATCGGCCTATTGAACCCATCAGAGTCTTTTGTCAGCTTACGATGATCGCATTCCATTGTAGACTAATCCACAATTGTTTAAAGCATATGGAATCTGTAGCTTCTCTGGTAGACTAGTACTTGTGTATAACAATTATACTTTTTCATCTAAGGGGCCTCTTTTCCTTTTCACCCTAATTGGGGTTTGGACACATCATCGGCATCCCTCACCATTTTGGTGGTCTACATTCCCTAGACACTCCAAAAACATTCATTCTTGATATTTATCGCTCTTTTCACTTCACAAACTCTACTTTTACTCTTGACATCCTTCATGAACAGCAAATGGTCCAATTATGATACCCATGTTTGACGTTCTAACAAATTTCCCGTCATTATCGTTTCAGCAGACTATCTCGTGTTTCTTTCCTAACAAACTACCTAGGTCGCAATAGTCGAGCTATGGTCTTACACCCTAAACCTCCTGGAGGTGTCACCCCATAGAGCCTATTGACCGCCATCACGGTGTTGCTCTATGGAACCTAATGATCATCAATATCAGCTTATCATATATCCACCTTGATGCTCGAACACTGAAGTGTCCCCCTCGCAAGGTCCAAAGCTTCACACATCACGGTTTGCTCCCCGCAATCTCATATGGTGGAAATCGAAATGAAATTCTAGTTTTCCTTTCTCCCTATTCCTCCACCCATTCCTCCATTCATCGTCCTAACCTTAATGCTCAATTACTATAATGTCCCTTCCGCAAGGCCCGGAGCTTTGCACATCATGGTTTGCACTCAACAATACCATATGGCAATATCTAACAGAATCACTCTTTTCCCAATCCTAGCTTCTTTTAACCAGTCAATGTTTGCCTCACATACCATAAATACACTAATCAAGCATATAGTACAATTTACCTACTAACAACAATTAGCATATAACTAGCATGATCACATAACAACGTTTATTAGTCAGGAGGCAGAGTGTAGAAACTTAAATGATGCTTTTTTGCCTCCTCAACTTAACTTTTCTGAACGCTAGAGCCTCATTCATCTTGGAAACTGAGTATGACAACCATGTATTGGTTAAACTAAAGGTGTTCAACCTTTAAGACCTAGAATCCACAATTATTCAGAAGCTTTGAGAGTTCTTACTCTACTTTTCTTTGATTCACAAGAACAGAGAGATAAGGAAACTTACTGGTTCCTCAGTTTCTCCCTCACCATACTTAAATTCACACATCTACAATAACATGCAAAGCTTTTTTCATTTGCATCCTTTTCTTCTTCAAAACGACTGAAGAAGATGATGCTATGTTATAGAGAGGAGAATATTTATATACAGAATTAAGAAAATCATGTCTCCACTCACACCTATATATGCTCTTTGGGTATGGTCTTCACTGAATATTCCATCCATTCACTCTTAATCATTTTGTCTCCCACTTTGGAGCAATCAGTTCTAACCTAACTAAACTAGAATTCAAATCTAACTATTCATAATTCAGCTACTAAAATTTTCAAATCTCCCATCGAAGTTTCACAATTTACTAGTCCTTTCAATTTAATCCTAGCTTTCCCAAATTTCGTGTCAATTAGTGTAACACCCCTTACTCGTATCCGACGTCGGGATAGGGTACGAGGCGTTACCTTGCTAAAACACATGCAAACATTCAAACTTAAGCTAACGAAATGCATCCCAATTTAAAACTTTTTCAAACATTGTCCCACGGTCCTTCATATGGGCCTACGAGGCCTAAAACATAGTTTAGAAACAATCCAAGACCATTTCAAGAACTTAAGAAAATTTCATCAAAAACTACTAAAAATAGGGCACACGCCCGTGTGGAGGGGCAACATGCCCGTGTGGCCTTTAGACATGGCCATGCTGATGGCTCTGTGGTTCACACGGCCTAAGCACCTAGGGACATGCCCATGCCCCTCGTCCATATGGATTTATTTTCTAACATCGAACCTATAGGGGTTTTCAAATGGCCTAGCACACGCCCGTGTACTCGGCCCGTGTCCCTCACACGGCTATGACACTCCCGTGTCGCAGCCCGTGTGTAAAAACCTTGACATTCTATTTCTAACGTCAGCAATCACATGGTCGTGGCACACGCCCGTGTGCTAGGCCGTGTCCTTCACGCGGTTGAGACACGCGGCCGTGTCTCAACCCGTGTGTTTACTACTGGGCATTTAATTCTACCAATTCAAGGTGCAGTGGACACACGGCCTAACCACATGTCCGTGAGGTAGACCGTGTGGACAAAAATAAGCTATCTAAAAGCCTTTTTGCCACCCTGAAACAAAATCAAACATATACCAAAGCCTAACAAGACTCCAATACTCAGCCAATGGTCATAATTGGGCATTCACACAACTTAACAAATCAATCCAACCAAACATCTGTACAACCATCCTCATATTCTAGTTCATCCAAGCAACTTGTAATTTCATTAAAAGAATAACAACATTTGCATTTAAGAACCATTTGCAATATTAGCCAATATCTTTGGCCTTATACAAAATGAAGTGTTTCAAATTCAAGCCAACACATTTGGCTCCAAAATAATATGACACTAAACAAAAGAATAAAATCCTATACATGTAATATTCTCAAAATGCTAAAACTAACTATACTGAATGCTTTGGATGATAGTGTGAACGAAGCCTTCGACATGCTTTGATCCATGAGCTAACTAGGCGACATTATAAAAAAATGGAAAGGAGAGGGGGTAAGCATAAAGCTTAGTAAGTTATAAGTAAATAAATAACAACAATTTACTATGTTATAACATGTTTTCAATACATTACAATTTATGCATAATATAAGGAATGACCACAAACATAACTTACTCGTTTCCACCCTTTACTAACCATACACATACTAGTGAGCTCACATTTCATACATTACACTTAGGCACATGCACCACTTGTACAAAACATCACAATATCTCTCAACTTAACATTAACTTTAAATTTTCCCGTTGAACTTTTTAGAATATGAAAAGATATTCAATGAGCCTCCAACGTAAGGTATTAAGTCGATGCCATGTCCCAGACATGGTCTTACACTAGCTCACATATCAAGTCGACGCCATATCCCAGACATGGTCTTACACTGACTCTCAATGTATCGAGGCTGATGCCTGATAAACGATAATTTATACATGTTTTTACCTCATGCTTAGCCTATATTTTAGATGAATTATTATTGAAATTGTGAAATTTGGAGCTTTTAATCCTTCTATTTCATGTCTTATACTCAGGAGAGCATAGGGAAGAGAAAAGAACGACAAACGGGCCAAAAACAGAGAAAATGGGCCAAAATGAGAAAACGACACGACCCAGGGATTCACCACACGGCCGTGGCATACGACCGTGCCACATAAAGTCCAACACGGCCCAACTCCGACAAGCACGACTAGACCACACGGTCGTGCCACCATCAACAGGCCCGCACACGGCCTCTTGTTGATCCACACGGGCGTGGCACACGGGCGTGTCCCTGTCGTGAAGAAGTTTAATTTCATTCGAATGATGTGCTTATTTCCGCTAAGGGAGTACTTTTCTCTCCTCAAGAGAGTACCTTATTTTTGTCGACACAGAGAGTGGAAGCAAGGGATTACTCCAAGGAAGCCGATTGATTCATCCCAGAAGCCAAATTCTACATCAAGACAAAGGATCTCCCTTCAATCCTTCAGGGGTTTTTGGGTTCTTTATGTTTTGTTATCTTATTTCTTCTGAGATGTTTTCTTTACCAATTATAAACTAAATCCCCCTAATACTTGAGGGGGATGAAACCTAAGACAGATCTTGTTATTATTTCATCTTGAGTTATATGATAAATACTTGAATTGTTCTTAATTATGTGTTCTTAATTCTTGTTTTAATAATCCTAGGTATTAATTCAAGAAACTGATGTACTTATTCAGAGGAGTAAAAGTCCCTGTTTAAAAGTAGATCTAGCATAGTTAAGCAGTGTTGTATGCAACCCTAGACATAGAGCGACATAAATCTGCCAGATTAGGGTCAAACCTAATAAAGGGATCCATAGATCGAGTTAATGCAAGACTAGGGGTTTTAACTAGAAAGAGATTTCAGTTAATCAACCTAGGATTAGTTGTTCTTATCCTCGATGGAGGTATTAACATAAGTTAGGGATCTCTACGGATCAAGTCAAGTGAATAGATCGTCTAGCTCAAGAATTGATAACAAGTGAAGTCAAGGTGGATTCTCCCTTGAGTATTGCTAAATCAATCAGTTTTCCCTAAGAGTTTTTCCCCAATTTACTTTTTGTGCATTCTTAGTTTAGTTTTAGAATTAGTTTCATAAAAACCTCTTTTACTTTTAGGCTAGATAATAGAAAGGAAGTTAGTACTAGTACTTTTGGTTCCCTTGGGTACGATAACTCGGTCTTGCCGCTAAACTATACTACTGTTTGATAGGTGCGCTTGCCTGAAAATCGTGATATTATTTAGTTTTTGGTACGATCATTATTATAAATTTTATTACTTAATATCACGCATATCAAGTTTTTGGCGCCGTTGCCGGGGAACTGAAATATTAAGAATGCTCGATTTCTATTACTTTAGCCATATTTATTTTTATTTATTTTCAGCTTATTTTTGTTTTTATTTTTATTTTACTGAAATTTTCTTTTCCTCTAGGTATCTCTAATTTATGACTAGAAGAAACCCAGCAGGACTATTGCTTTTTGACGAGAATTTAGAAGCTACAGTTCACAAAAATCGTAGGGAGATCAGAAGAAGCCTACATTATCCAGAACAAGGACAAGAACAAGAGCCAGAACCTACGGAAGAGATGGAAGCAAATCAGGAAAATCTACCACCTCCCGCGATAGTCGCATAACTAGTGAACCAAGATGATGCTCATCGCACTATGTATGATTATGCTAAACCACATTTGGCTGGTACTCAATCTAGTATTATTAGACCTGTTATTTCTACAAATAATTTTGAACTAAAGCCTAACACTATTCAGATGATTCAGCAATTTGTGCAGTTTGATGGTTTACAGGATGAGGATCCTAACTTACATCTAGCCAATTTTTAGAAGTATGTGATACTTTTAAAATCAATGGCGTTTCTGACGATGCCATTCGCCTCCGATTATTTCCTTTTTCCCTAAGGAATAAAACTAAGCAATGGTTGAATTCTATACCACGAGGCTCAATCACCACATGGGAACAAATGACCGAAAAGTTTTTACTTAAATATTTTCCTCCAGCTAAAACAGCTAAATTGCGAAACGATATCTCTTCTTTTGTGCAGATGGATTTAGAAACGCTTTATGATGCCTGGGAGAGATACAAGGATCTTTTGATAAGGTGCCCTCACCATGGGTTACCTTTGTGGTTACAAGTTCAAACCTTCCACAACGGTTTGAATCTATCAATAAGGCATATGATCGATGCAGTCGCCGGAGGAACAATCAACAACAAAACACCCGAAGCAGCTTATGAGTTTATAGAAGTGATGTCACTGAATAACTATCAGTGGCAAGTCATGAAGAAAAAGCCGACAAAAGCTATAGGAGTTTATAAAATTACTGCTGTCACCATGCTTACTAACCAGGTAGAACTTTTAAATAAAAAGTTTGATAATTTTGTTGGTTCTACGCAGGCACATCCAGTGATGCAGTGTGATGCAAACCAGGGAAATATGTTCAATCCAGACTACTCCTCTTATGGACATGGCATGGAAACCGAGCAAGCCAATTATATGGGTAACAATTCTAGACCTCAAAATAATCCTTATAGTAATACTTACAATGCAGGTTGGTGGAATCACCCCAATTTTGAATGGGGAGGATAAGGAAATCAAAGACAACCACCTCCTCCGGAATTTCAACAGCCACCACCATAATAAGAGAAAAAGCCGAACCTTAAAGAGATGTTCACAAAATTTATGGCCGTGTCAGAAACACGTTTCCAAAACACCGAAACGGCACTAAGGAACCAGCAAGCATCCATTCAAGGACTCAAAACACAAATAGGCCAGCTCGCCAAGCTAATCTCTAAAATACTGCAATGTGGGTTACCAAGCAACGCTGAGGCTAACCCTAAGGAGAAACTCAATGCCATGGATACGATAGATGATGAGCGGTTAACCAAAACCAACCCAAAGCCATACAAGGAGCCTGTGGTAAGTAAAGGAAAGAATGAGGTAAGTTACAAAGATAAAATTGTCAAAGAGTGCACACCTCGTATCCCATACCCAAATGCGTTAAAGAAAGACCGCGCAGATGAGCAATTCGGTAAGTTCCTTAAACTCTTAAAGAAATTACACATTAACTTACCATTTATTGAAGCTCTTTTGCAGATACCAAACGCAGTTAAATTTTTAAAAGAACTTTTAGCGAACAAACGGAAGTTGGATGAATCATCGTATGTGGAATTGAATGCAGTGTGCTCAGCTATTCTACAAAATAAGCTGCCCAACAAACTGAAAGATCCAGGGAGTTTTACTATTCCTTGCTTACTCAATAGCTTAGATGTTAAAAATGCTTTAGTTGATTTAGGGGCAAGTATAAATGTCATGACGCTTAAATTGTTTAAAAAATTAGGTCTAGGGAAACCTAAACAAACTAAGATAAGCATTCAATTAGCTGATAAAACGATTAGATTCCCTAAAGGTATAATTGAAGATGTGCTTGTCAAGATTGATAAATTTATATTCCCAGTAGATTTTGTTGTGTTAGATATGGAGGAAGACAGTACTGTACCCTTTATTCTAGGACGACCTTTTTTAGCAACTGCTAGAACCATAATTGATGTAGGAACAGGTGAGCTTACACTACGTGTAGATGATGACAAAGTTACTTTACAAGCTCGAAACTCGATTAAGACTGCAGATAATAATATAGTTACTAGTCCTTGTAAAAACACTGAACTCACTACCCAACCTTCTGTGCAGGATACACTCTACATACAGGCAACCAAATCATAGACATGTCCATCTGAGGGAGATGCACCCGAAAAGTGAATGCTTCAGATTGAGGAACTAGATGAGTGGCTGAACTATCATGAAAAGCCCAAAATATGCCACACCAACCCAGAGCATCACCAAGACGACCCTTAGGTAACAACGAATCAAATCAAGGTAGGGGACAAGGTAATCTTAGGGGAAGATGATCCTCGAATCTTGAAGAGCATACAAGTGATACACCTTACTTCACGGTAATGAAAATCTTTCCCTATGGTACAATCGAGATAAAACATGAGTCGCTTGGCACTTTCAAGGTAAACCACACTCGACTTAAATCTTGCGTTAATAATAAAATTGTAAGAAAGATAGAAGAATATCAACTCTTCAAGCCCCCGTGACTAAACAAGCTTGAGAAAAGTCGAGCTTAGACTATAAACAAGCACTTCTTAGGAGGCAACCTGAGCACTAACTTAGTAAATTCTTTTCTTTAGGCTATCTAATACATCAACTAACCCTTTGAATGCAGGTTTTTTGAGCCACTCGGCCATGCCCACGGGAGTGCCTAACGCTGTGTGGACACTACAAGCAAAGACACAGTTGTGCGATATGGCCGTGTACAAGCAGGGTAAACATTTTTCTAACACACGGGCTTCGACAAATAACCACAGCCGTGCGATGTGGCCGTGGCCAAATCTGTTGAATTAGACACGGGCGTGTGATCTCTTACACGGCCGTGGGGCCAACTCACTTTTACTTAAATTTTTTTATTTTTTTATTTCCTTTACTTTTTATTTCTCTTATTCCTTTTATTTTACAAATAAATTCCTATCGAGTAATACTTGAACTTTACACAGTTATGATTAATTTCTCCAGTAACCCAAAACCATGAACTTCAAGTATTCCTTCCTCTAAGACAGCTTTCACAATTCAAAGGTTCCATCCAATATTCAGGAAGTTTTACTTCTCTCCCTAACCTATGATCTTGTGCTTCTATTTCTATTAATGTTATCTTTGTACATTGAGGGCAATGTACATCTTAAGTGTGAGGGGGGAAACTCTCTTTCATTCTTTATGTTATCTTTGAAATCCCTGAAAATTGCTCTCAAATTTCGAATTCTCTGCATTATCTTCAATCTCCTGTTAGGAATTAATTCTGATTGATTTATGATTTTTATTAATGTGTTGAGAATTAAAGTATAGGTGCTTGTGCTCTGATTATTCAAACTTTAAAACATTAGAGAATCAAGCATGATAAGTTGAAATTTTTGAGAATTTAATTTTTTTTATAGGTTATTCTCCCTAATTTTAAGTGTTATCTTGAAATATAAAGTTTGCAGGATTGACATAAAAAGCCATAATTCTGGTGAGATTTTTGAGCCTTTTGAGCATACATTCTTTCGTGCTCACTTTTATTGTTGCTTTAAATGAGTCAATACTGATTTGTTATTCTAGAACTTGCTTTGATTATACATGTCAAGACCACATCATTGATTTGATATACCGAAATAATAAAGGCACCTAGGATTTAACCCACTTACTCCATAAAAGCCTACCTCCATAAATTAACCCCTAGTGAACCCCATTGAGCCTAACAACCCATTCTTTGACTCACCCCTAATATTAACCTATAACCCGTTTTTGTTGAATTCCATTCAATTATTTTGATCCCTATTTTTGTCGAGATTTGAGTTGAATCATTATCTAGCTTTGTTCTCTTTTTCCAGTTTGTAAATATTCAAAGTATGATATTTGATTTGTTCTAAAAAAACAAAAACAAAAATGAAAAAAAAACAACAACAAAAAAAATGTATATACAGTTAATTTAGTTGTAATCTGTAATAGTTCAATAGTTTTTGCATATTTCTACAAGCTCCCAAATCCAGAATAGTGTCATCATAAGGCTTAGCTCTAGGAATATGTTCCAGTAATAGATATTCTTCTAGCTAGAAGATTTTTCAATTCAATCTCTATTCTAACCCTCTTTTTCAGCTTGTGATAACACCCCTAACCAAAACCCCATTACAACCATTGAAAGACCTTTTGATCGATGTGTCATATCAATCTATAGTGGTAGAGATTTGATTTTCTTGCAAGCCTATGGTAATAACTTTTCAGGTTGACTAGAGAGTGCTTAATTCTTGAACCCTGAACACTTTGAGTGGATAGAGTGAATCTTTAGTGAGGATGTCAACTCTTATTGATTTTAATTGAGAGATAATTACTTAGGAGAAGGGAGAGAACCTATGTTTCAATGATAAAATTCTCAACTTAGAATGGTTGAATCTTTAATGTTCTTCTGGTTGAATTTTCATTGTATGATTACTTGTGGATTAGTTCGAAACCTTATTGATAAAGATTGTGAGTTGAGAAGAATGATTCTTAATTGTGAGTTGAGATTTTGCTTGAGGACAAGCAAAGGCTTAAGTGTGGGGGTATTTGATAAATGATAATTTATACATGTTTTTACCTCATATGTAGCCTATATTTTGGATGAATTATTATTGAAATTGTGGAATTTGGTGCTCTTAATCCTTCTATTTCATGTCTTATACTCAGGAGAGCATAGGGAAGAGAAAAGAACGAGAAACGGGCCAAAAATGGAGAAAATAGGCCAAAATGAGAAAACGACATGGCCCAGGGATTCACCACACGACAGTGGCATACGACCGTGACACATAAAGTCCAACACGGCCCAACCCCGACAAGCACGGCCGGACCACACGGCCATGCCACCATCAATAGGCCCGCACACGGCCTCTTGTCGATCCACACGGGCGTGTCCCTGTCGTGAAGAAGTTCAATTTCACTTAAAAAAGGATACTTAGGGGCTAAGAAAGCCATTCTAAACTTTATATAAAGACCCTATGAGGCAACTTCAATGATGTGCTTATTTCCCGCTAAGGGAGTACTTTTCTCTCCTCAAGAGAGTGCCTTACTTCTGCCGACACAGAGAGTGGAAGCAAGGGATTACTCCAAGGAAGCCGATTGATTCATCCCAGAAGCCAAATTCTACATCAAGACAAAGGATCTCCCTTCAATCCTTCAGAGGTTTTTGGGTTCTTTATGTTTTTTTATCTTATTTCTTCTAAGATGTTTTCTTTATCAATTATGAACTAAATCCCCCAAATACTTGAGGGGGATGAAACCTAAGACAGATCTTGTTATTATTTCATCTTGAGTTATATGATAAATACTTGAATTGTTCTTAATTATGTGTTCTTAATTCTTGTTTTAATAATCCTAGGTATTAATTCAAGAAACTGGTGTGCTTATTCAGAGGAGCAAAAGTCCCTGTTTAAGAGTAGATCTAGCATAGTTAAGCGGTGTTGCATGCAACCCTAGACATAGGGCGACATAAATCTACCGGATTAGGGTCAAACCTAATAAGGGGATCCATAGATCGAGTTAATGCAAGACTAGGGGTTTTAACTAGAAAGAAATTTCAGTTAATCAACCTAGGATTAGTTGTTCTTATCCTCGACAGAGGTATTAACATAAGTTAGGGATCTCTACTGATCAAGTCAAGTGAATAGATCATCTAGCTCAAGAATTGATAACAAGTGAAGTCTAGGTGGATTCTCCCTTGAGTATTGCTAAATCAATCAGTTTTCCCTAAGAGTTTTTCCCCAATTTACTTTTTGTGCATTCTTAGTTTAGTTTTAGAATTAGTTTCATAAAAACCTCTTTTATTTTTAGGCTAGATAATAGAAAGGAAGTTAGTACTAGTACTTTTGGTTCCCTTGGGTACGATAACTCGGTCTTGTCGCTAAACTATACTAATGTTCGATAGGTGCGCTTGCCTTAAAATCATGATATTAGTTAGTTTTTGGTATGATCATTATTATAAATTTTATTACTTTATATCACGTGTATCAATGCCATATCCCAGACATGGTCTTACACTTGCTCTCCTCTATCCGTGCCGATGCCATGTCCCAGACATGGTCTTACACTGACACATCTCCAAGCCGATGCCATATCCCAGACATGGTCTTACACTAGCACTCGTATCAACACCGATGCAATGTCCCAGACATGGTCAAACACTGGCTAGCGCATATCCGTGTCGATGCCATGTTCCAAACATGGTCTTACACTAACATGTAATGAGGTCAACGCCATGTCCCAAACATGGTCTTACACTAGCTCTCATATCGACCCTAGTATCACGGCATGAATATTTAGTCTATCCTTAAGGTTCAATTGGGTTCTATCACATAGGTTTCCATCATTTCATTACTAGAAATCATCATTTAGCAATTTTTGCTCAATAAATATTCTCATACATAACTCATTTCACAATGCATTATCTTATGATGAAACAATGATTTCATCATAAAAATTAGTAATCTTGTATTATTTACCTACAACTTACCTCGATATACAAAATGTAGACGACTAGTTTGGATCTATCTACAAGCTTGGTTTTCCCCCGATCAAGATTCGGGCCTTGTACTTCTTGATCCATAATAAGAAAAGTTCACTAATTTAATCACTATTTTAATCTTAAACAATTCAAAAATTGAATTTGTCAAAATGACCATTTTGCCCCTAGACCTTGGTAAAATGACCATTTTACCCCTAGGCTCAAAAATTGATTTTATCGAATTTCCTTATTCACCAAGCCTAATTGAACTCTTTTCACTCTTATGGCAACCCAAAATTCCCACTATTTCACACAACTATCATCAACTTATCAACTTTACAAATTAGTCCATTTGAGGTGTTTTCCATGAACATCTCTTCACAAAAGTTGTTTATTTAACAACTATGACTCATTTTCTTCCATAAAAATACAGCAAACAACACTTATACATTCATGGTGAATTTCTAAACTTTCAACCAAATTGCAAAATATACCCCTCAATAGATAGCTCATGCTACAAGGGTCCCAAAAGTACAAAAATTATCAAGAAAAGTCATTAGAATCACTTACTTATGAGTGCTAGAAGTTGCTGAAAATTTTGAAGCTCTCAAACCCTTATTTTTTGCTGGTAATTTCGGTGAAAAAGGAGGTAGGAAGATGAAACCTTTTTCTTATTGTTTTAAAAATCATTTTTAGTCAAAATAGGTCACGAACTCCACCTACAAATTTTGACTTTCTAATTTCCTTGTCCCTATGGCCGGCCAAGGCTGATTTATTAGCCTATTTGCATTTTAAAAACCTCCAATTTAAGTTCTCTAGCTATTTAACTCAATTAACTAGCAAATCACAACTTTTGTCCCTTATGCGATTTAGTCTTTTTTTCGCGATTAAGCCTTCAATCGCATAAATTAATTCACCAAAATTTTTATACACCCTTACAAAAATACTTTAACACAATAACCATATTAGAAATAATTTCTCCGACCTCGGGTTAGTGATTCTGAAATCACTATTTCGACGAAGCCCAAATACGGGCTGTTACAATTAGAATAATCGAGTGTTACAATTTTTTTAAAATACCTTAAGGGTGGATAAATATAATGATATATAGATATATTATCTTTACTGAACAATTTAGTACTTGGTTTAGCAATATTTTTTTATGCTAATATAGTATGCTTCTTTACTAAATTTTTTTTTTATGTATTGAAATCAAATTGTGTTAACACCACTGAGCTTTTAATACTCAGCATATAAATATGTTTGTTTTCATGCACAGGTATCAGGTGACATTTGAATTGCTCGTGTAGTTTGTTGGCATCCAAAGGTTTACATCTTAGCCCAACAAAGCCCTTATAATGTTTGTTTTAAAATTATTAAGTAAATGGCATGTACCTAAGTTAGTAAGGAGCTTATTAAGTCTCAACGATGTTACGAGTTGTGGGTTACATTGTGGGACATGTTTTGGTCATTTTGTGAACTTTGATGATTGATCTATGTCTAAATATAGTTTGAGGTTAATAAAGTATTGATTGTGAATTTGTTGATGTTTTGATTTAGCTACCATGATATTAGAAGATTTGCATGTTAAATTGATGCATATAAGATTGGTGTCATTTCGGTCTAAGTTAGGTTCGGTCAAGACATCAATTGCATGGCTTAAAATGTACATTATAGATAATTTTGCATTAGTGTCTCGAGACACTAAGAACATGTCTTGAGACATTAGTAGTAAAAATGACCATTTTGTGCAATTCTAGGTAAATGTCTCTAGACATTACATCTTAGTCTCGAATGTCTCAAGACACTAAGACATGGAGGCCCTTGTCTCAAGACCATAAACGTCGAAGCTAAAGGTCTAAAATAAGGGAGCTAAAGCTCGAGACTTCTCTTAAAAGATAAGGGGGCAAGTTTTGAAACATAAACCCTCTTGTACGGAGGCTGTAACACCCATTAACCCTAAACCGCCACCGAAACAGGGTTACGGTGCATTACCAAAAATTTCAGACCAATTACAAATATTATACGAATAATCAGTATATGTATTGTAATTTGATCATATTGTCCTTTTAATGAGCTACCGAAGACCAAAATAAATGTTTGAAGCCAATTGGGACTTGTTCGAACACTCCAAAAATTTTCCGTGAAATTCTAAAATTTTTCCTAAGTGCAGGGCTCACACACCCGTGTGGTAGCACACGCCCGTGCCCCTTACCCATGTAACTCTCCGACTTGTCATTTTATATATTGCATGGGTCACACGGCCAAGTCATATGCCCGTGTGCTAGGCCGTGTACCTCACACGGCTGAGACACACGCCCGTGTCTCTGCCCGTGTGCCTAAACCTTACCCATGTAACTCTCCGACTTGTCATTTTATATATTGCATGGGTCACACGGCCAAGTCATATGCCCGTGTGCTAGGCCGTGTACCTCACACGGCTGAGACACACGCCCATGTCTCTGCCCGTGTGCCTAAGCCTGAACATTCTATTTCTTAAATTTAAGGAGTAGGGGACACACGGCCAAAATCACACGCCCATGTTCTAGTCATGTGTCTCACATAGTTTGGTCACACGGCCGTGTCCCAACCCGTTTATACTCAAATTGAGCCATTTACATCAAGAAAGCCAACCCTGCAAATCCTTAACCCACAAGAAACTCAAAATGGATCTTTCAATCAATCCAAAATAAGTTTAGATACACCTAAATCATGTCAAAAACCACAACCTAAGAACCTAATCAATGTTCATTCATAAACTCATCATATTTATATCCAAACCAATTCAATTGATTTCATTCAATCCATTTCAATAATATACCATCACAGATATTCTACACTTATTAACGAAACAATTCAAGAAGTGCCATTTTTAAGACCAATTTCAAACTATGTCTTTTTCACCCTAAATTTGCCTATTTCTAATCATTCATGCCTCAACCTAAATATATCATTTTCAATTATTATTTTAACTCTTATCATTC
Organism: Gossypium stocksii; assembly: GCA_020496765.1. Classification (NCBI taxonomy): domain Eukaryota; kingdom Viridiplantae; phylum Streptophyta; class Magnoliopsida; order Malvales; family Malvaceae; genus Gossypium; species Gossypium stocksii. The sequence continues at coordinate 40,466,192 of CM035630.1, read as the reverse complement.
AATCACATCAACATTTTAAGGCACTCATGCAAACACCACAATATCAAACACAAGCCAAATACATGACTAATTTTAACAAACACCTATAGACTAGCATTTAATCAAAATAACTTATACATGCCATTATAACCAGAATCAAGTCATCAATATTTACCAAAAAAACTAACGGATAGTGTGATATAGCTCTGATAAACTTCCAACTTGTTCGAGCTTTTGATAATCTGTAAGGTAAATAAATACAAAAAATACGTAAGCAATGATTGCTTAGTAAGCCCGTATAGTCTTTATTTATACTAATTCATTTCAAATGTAAAATCTATACATATTAAAAAATAATCTAATATTGTTTCCATAACACTCATAATTTTATATTCATTAATTCACAAGGTAAATAAATCTATAGTATCACTCATATACTTATTACCTAAGCTTAGTAAAATTTTATATAACTTTAACTTTTCCACACTTAATCCATGTACATGTCATACAAGTCATATGCATAACATTCAACCATGGTCACAAATTAGTGCATTTATCCAAAGCCTTTTTCGAATTGAACGCATAATAAATCATTTCATCAGAGATTGCATAATTTAAACCTTACCATTTCAATGCAACAAATAAATAAACAACTTACTATTCAGTCAATAGCTTGGCACTTGCCTAAACATCAAACAACAATAATAAATTAGTGTACTTGCTCATTTTACATATAAATTCAATATTGATAGACTTATTTCCTCGACATGTCACATTTGGTTTATTATTCATCATCATATACATAATTTTTCCTTGTATCAATATATCAAAAATAACCACATATTTACATATCACTTTTCAATATATCAAGTGAATATCATATCCAAGTATTTCAGGTATATACCAATAATAATCATAAATATTTTAATATTAATTCACATATATTTATAAATCATTCGTAGCACTTTCAATTATCACTAATTTGTTATCTTAAATGGCTTTTCACATTTCATTATACAATTGCAATATCCATTTCATGAACTTATAATTCATGCATTTCATTTATATAATTCAATTCAATTCAATGTCTCATTCCAATTCATATTCAATATCAACGATAATATCAATTCATTTGTTTACCCCTATTAATAGAACTCGGACCTTGGCATATATACGGATCCAACCAAACACACTAGTATGGCATCCAGTGCCTCATCGGATAGTTCAAAGCAATAGTTGACACCCAGTGTCTCATCGGCCAAGCCAAAGTAAGTTGGTGCCCAATACCTCATCGAATCTATCCGAAGTAACAATATAATACCTAGTGTCTCATCGACTCGAGGTCGAAGTATCCCTGAACACTTTCAATCCTATGGCATGCCAACTATATCCACCTTAGCTCGACATAGTTAATAGGGTTTTAATTCACTTCCTAATTTCCACGATTATCCAATGTTCAAATATCAAAATTTCACATACATTCAATTCAATAACAATCAATGTTCCTTATACTATTATTTCAAGACTTTTATATATATTTATTTATATAACAATTTATAACCATGAATGTATATAGTTATCAGACCAGTTTCATATACATGAATTTTCCATGTCACTAACCAAGTCTTTCCAAATCGAACAATGACTTACAGATATGAGTACATCATTTTCTTTGTGTCATAACCCAGTTATAGTCTTTTCATTAAAATTCCATAACCAAACTATGGTCTTACATTTAAACATTGTCATGGTCCAACCATGGTCTTATCCATCAATTCATCCTTTATATTGAACGACTGTACTTAATCCGGCGTTCCATTCTATCGATCATTTTAATTCAATTTCATAGTATCAACAATAGTTTATTTTTTATTTTTATTTCTTAAAAATAATTATAAATAAATAAATATATATTAACATTCATAAATTTAACACATAAATATTAAGATTTAACCATACGAACTTACCTGGGCCAATTTACAGAAGTTGTAGAAATTCAAGGACTAATTAGTTATTTCCTCTTTTCCACGACTTTCTTTGAACTCTTGGTCTATAATATAAAATTTTTCATTCATTAGCATCTAATTTAATTTTAATTCACTTCACAATGTATTCCCTTCAATTTTTAAAATTACACTTTTACCCTAAATTTTATAGTTTTTACAATTTAATCCCATCAATTGAGCTTATTTTTCTCAATTAAAACTTTATTCTATCATTCTAAACTACTGTATACCCTTTGGTATTCAAAATTTTAACATCATACCGAAATTCTAAACTTTTTCACGATTAGGTCCTAAAAATAAATTTCTATTAAAATCACTTAATAAATTCATCATATAATGAATTTAAAGCTTCAAATCCATGATAATTTATCATAAACATACAGCACTCATCTATTGCAACTTTCAATATCACCCATAAAATAAAAAAACTAATGAATTCAATAGGTGGACCTAATTATAAAAGTCACAAAACATAAAAATTACAAAGAAAAAGTAAGAATTGAACTCACATGGTGCAAAAAAAAAAATATGAAAACCAGCTTAGTAGGTCTGCTATGGCATTTTTAGCTGAAGAAAAATGATGAAATCTCTAGATTTTTCAATTAATTCCTTTTTAACTAATAAATTTTAGGTTATTTCCAATTTTACCCCTTGTTCACATTATTTTCTTACTTATTTCATGCCTCAAACCATCTAGCCCATTTAATTTGGGTCTAATTGCCTTTTAAATCATTCATTATTAGACATTTAAGCTATTTAATCACTTTTAACAAGTTTTGCACCTTTTACAATTTAGTCCTTTTTACTTATTTAACTATCCAAACGTTAAAATTTTCTAATGAAACTTTAATACTAACTTAATGACACTTCGTAAATATTTATAAAAATATTTATGGCTCATTTTATTATATCGAGGTCTTGATACTCGTTTTCGACCTAATTACCTATTAATTTCTTTTAAATAACAAAATTCACTAATTTAAAAATATTTCTAAAATCATACTTAACTTATAATTATTAATTAATAATTTTTCTAACATTTTTGTCAGATTTACTGATCTCGAATCACTGTTCTGACACTATTGAAAATTGGGCTATTATGGAGGCAACATAGCTCAAAGCAAAAATACTAAAATAGAGGAAGCATGTCTCGAGACATGGCTTCATTATCTTAAGATGCAACCTTCCACATTGATAATTTGATTTAGGATTCGTGTCCTAACTTTGTGTTTGACCCTAGGTCACTATTTGTGGGCCCATTTGACCTCATGTATGTGCAATCCACTTATATAACTTGAAATGTATGAATTATATTATGTTTACCAGTTTAATATTAATAAAAATGAATAATGACAATTTGAGTTGCTCTGGCAACATCCAAGTCGGGTGTGGAGTGCCATAATGAGAATGTAAATTTTCATGATAAATAAGTGGTTTATAGAAACTAAAGTTTCACCAATTGTTTGGTAAATTATATCTCATTTATCTAAGTTATGGTTTACATTCTAAAAGACATTATATTAAAGTACTTAGAGTACTAAATTAAAATCATTTCCGTTATTCTTTGAAATATGTAAGGCATTGTTGGGAGTGTAGTGTATTTTAAAGAATCTCACATCCCTTAGTGAAACCCCTTTGTAATACCTCAAACCCGGCCTGGACGTTACGGCCGAATCTGGCAATACCACATGATAGTGCTTTTGAAATTGTATTTGGTGTGTTAAAACCATCCAATCATTTAGTCTTTAAATTACCCTGGATTAAAACATATCTCTTTTACGCGGAAGCTTTAGAAAACAATCTATTTTAAGGAAGCTGTTATTAATTCTGAAAACCCTAGTTTATAAGTAAAATCGTTCATTTCTAGTGAAAATCAAACTTTGCAGGTTTGCAGTTTAAATCTGTAAAAGAAAACCCAAAAGTCCAAAGTCTAAAAATTACAACAAATAATCCCAAAAACAATAATTAAGGCAGTAAAAGCATAAAAACCATAAAGCTAATGTGGATGTGGCAAAGATCACCGCGGAGTCCTCCGCTGCACCGACCCACCTACTACTGGGGATTACCTGAACAGATTAAACAGAAAAAGGGTGAGTTTTCGCAAACTCAGTGTGTAGTCCCTACTAAAAATATGCACACAGCACAGTATCAGAAATCAATCATTTATAAATACATATATAATTTGGGCCTGAGCCCTTTACAGAACCGGTGTGAACTTTAGCCCACTCAGATACAAAATGCAGAACAGATTAATAAATCCCAATCCATCAGCCCTGCACACCAACTCCGTCCAACCCAATACACCATGTGGGGATATAATCGACCCACCCATCCCAACACACCACGCTGTACCGAAAAGCAGCATGTAATTAGATAACTGTAGCTGTGCTGCCAGATATCAGGCTTAAGAGCCTTTCAGAATACTTCCTCCATATACATAACCTAACCCCGATGCAATGCAACATACATACAAATATGACATACTATAACGCAAATTATCAGATAATACAGTCAATTCAGATATACATGCTAAGTGTAACATGCTTAATTCTTACATCACATAATTTGTTCCAGTAATTAGGGGTCTAAGCAATACTTACCGACCCTACGACAGGTCACAGTTGACTTGGGCGACCCGTGCAACCTTACAGATTATTTCAAAAAAATGGACTCACACCCATGTAGCCTGTCCGTGTGGGCCCACATGCCCGTGTAGCCCACATGCCCGTGTAGCCCACATGGCCTAAATTGGCCTTAGCCGTATAGATCACATGGCCTGGCCCAAAATTCCACAAGCCCGTGTGGTTCACCTGTGTGGGACCACATGCCCGTGTGCCCCACACAACCCAATTGGTCGAGCCCGTGTCTCGCACACGGCCTCGCCAGCCATCACACGGCCGTGCCATGCACCCATGTCACGCGCGCACGGCCGTATGCATAACCTGGTTTATCAATTACATGACCGTGTACTGCCACACGGCCTACCACATGGCCTACTACACGACCGTGTCGTGTCGACAGAAAGCTTTTTCGACTTTCACCGGTTCTTGTTTTATGTGTTTTCAGGGTACACACCTGTATCGTTTTTGATGCGCTCGCACTCTTAAGCCTCCAAAACCTAAAATTTGACCAATATAACCCTCAATTTTTCACTTAACAAACAATCCAAAACTGAAACTGAAATGAAATATTCACCTAACAACCGATTGAAACTTACCCTCAATCGAAAACCAGAAACTCCGAATCCTTAAAAAGTTAATGGCTGATTTCCAGCCCCTTGGTCAACTCCTAACAAACAAAGAAAGTCCTCTTAAACCATTATTCAGAAGAAAAAAATTAAGACTAAATAGAAACCATAGACTTACCGACTAGCGAGAAGCAATCGTTGCACAAGCGAACAACAATTTAGACCAAAAAAATCAAAAATGGAAAAGGAAGAGGGAAACAGAAGGAAAAATCGGCAGCAAGAAGAAGTATATGGCAGAGCAAAAAGGGGTTTAGAAAAAAAAGTCAGAAAATTGGTGGAATAGAGAAGGGTTGCCGAAATTCCAAAGAAATCACAACTAATCCGATAACTTCCTCATCCCTAAAATTTCTCCCACTTACCCCACTAACACAACCACTTCAGAAACCCAGTTCAACACAAATTTAACCAGAATTAGGAGCAAAAATAAATCCCTTGCCTAAACAAATACTCGGACATAGGACCTCCAACACTCTACTTATCCACCAGACTAGCAGGCCCATTCTGACAGCTTACTACAAATAATAAAATATAAGTATTGAACCCAGTTAAGGCTTTATTTAACAAAAATACCAAAATTTACCCAAGTTGTGGCTTAAACTTGGAACCTCCCACACACACCTAAAACACTTAACCACTGAAGCAGACAAACAGTTGTGTCACATAATTACAGAAACTTATTTAAAACTTGGGGCGTTACACCCTTAAATTTTAATTATATAGAATTACTTGATATTGGGCTTATAAGAGCCAAATAAAAGGATAGGCACTTGTGCACGAGAATTAAGCAAGAAAGCTCAGTCGAGTGGGAATTGGTCGATCCCCCCTAACAATATAAGGCCTACTCCATTTTTTATTCTTGATTTTACTTTATTAATTATTTTGGTTAAATGAGCTTATCTAAAATTCCATGATTTTCTCAACAACTAATGTTCTAATTTCTAACATACATATTTTGCTAAATTTAAGCATGCATAGTGCTTATAAATACCATGCATTGCCAACCTTCTAAATCATCCAACATTGAGCATTCTTCTTCTTTTTTGAAATCCTCTACCTTTGTCCTTTCTTTTTTATTTAGTTAAGTGCTTCTTGATTCATTCTTCATTCTCCATGTTTTCTTTTTGAAACAAAAGTGGCTATTGAATCCTAAAAGACACACCATCTATAAAATATCCTTAAAGACAGTGCTAGTTAAACCTTAATCATACAACCACCCTTTCACTTTGACCCCCTTTTTACAACATTGGGTGTATTGTGTATGCACATGTCTCAGATGCAAAGAGAAAGAAGCTTTTTGTTGAAGGCAAGAAATGTGTCTTTCTTGGTATTAGTAAGAAATCTGAGGCATGCAAAGTTGTTCATTCCATGAAAAAATAAGATTATGACTAGTAATAGTGTTGTTTTTTATAAAGAAAACACTTGAGAATAAAATAAGAAACTACCCACAAGTTTTATGTGATGATGAAGTTGAAGAAGTAGCTTTATTGTCTAAAATTCCAACAAATGCTACTCCACTAACCGTATAAATTTTGACAACAGGAGAACAAAATTAATGCGGTAACTCAAGCACGTCGTCTTGTTCAAAAAGACCTACATGGATGTATAACAATGAGATAACTAAAATTGACACTAAGGATGATGCAATTACCCATTTTTCACTTATTGTGATTATGATCCAACAACTTTTTAAAGTGTTACCAAATAACCAAAATTAATTATGACAATGATGTTAAAACTAAAGCCATTGAAAGGAATGATATGTGGGAGCTAAATGACCTTCTGAAAGGTTTCAAAACTATTGGTGCCAAGTGGGTTTACAAGACAAAGTTGAAGAAAAATGGTGATATTGATAAGTACAATGCACGATTGGTGGCTAAAGGATACAAGCAAAAGTATAGTGTAGACAACATAAACATTTTTCTTCCCATTATAAGATATGACTCCATTGTATCGGTAGACTAAACCTTTCAATTTAAGAAAGTCGATAATTGTTCATTCTATGATGTTTAATATAAGCGAAGCATGGGAGCTTTCAGTTTAAGGGAGGATTTGTTAAAAATTGTTAGGTGAATAACAATATATCTTTAAAACTTTCCTTTTTCTAATTTGTCACAATTTTTTTAATTAATTTAATATTTTTAAAAGAATGTGAACTAAAAGTGGCAGATTATTATTTCAATGAAATATAAAACTCTTCTCTCTCTCTTTTTCTATCTCTTCATACAAATGCTTAGTGTCATAGGGTAGAACTTTAGTTTCACAATTCGTGCGGCCTTAGGCAATCATTTTGTTTCAAACATGCATGAGTCAGCTTAACAACCAAACAATTGAGGATTGACATGAATTCCTCCAATGCACCAATTTATATAGTGGAAGCAACACAAATCAAAAGAAGGCTTAATGAACAGAATAGACAAAAAAAATAATGCACGAGAGGTGTTTGAGTAAATCCTCTCAATATCTTCTTATTCACAAAAAATGATGAAACAATGGATGAATGGATAATTTATAGTGAGGAGGAAGCTCTCTATTTATAGTTGAGCTCCCCTAAAACCGACGATTTAGATCAAGTTACATTGACGAACAATATTAAGCTTATCCCTACAATTAAGAGATTTACAAGATTTACAACATCAAATCACATTTAATCTTACAAGATATGATTCACCTTAATCTTCTAAGATTAGTTTCCCTAATTACCAAGGTAGGCTAACTTTTCACATTCGTATCATTGGGCCACCCAAGCTTTAAATGGACACGCTTCTTCAATAGCTCTTTGAATCGAGCCAGCTCTCGTGGGTCAAATGATCCCTACCTAAATAGTGGACCTCTATGAGATACATATTGTGTGATGGTCACAAGCCTTGAACTGTGACCCGTGACATTCCTCCCACCCATTCTCGTAATGCCTTCATTGCGCCTTCAGAATGGCACTGACTTGATTCACCTTGGAACTCTCTCATTGCCTTAGCTCTTTTTCAACTAGTCTCACTATCGAGTCATCCCTTCATTTGAAACTTTTGCCTCGGCTTTCATCACCTCTTATCTTAAAACGTCCCACTCATTAGTTCATCTTGTTGGCAAGAAGCCACGGCTCTCACTTGCTCACATTTTGACTTGCTTCGATTAGAATCCTGTTGATTCTCACAACTAGACTTTGGCATGCGCACTGTCGTTCAGCCTTATCGCTTAAGAACTTTAAAAGGGCCTCTATGTTCTTTCCAAGCCAATAAGTTAGAATACAAAACACTATCAAAGTGCTCAAAATGTACCTTACTCGCAACATTTACTTTGGTCAACTATCCAATTTGCATCACCATTTTTACAAAGTCTAATGCACAACCCACCTCTCCCATAGGTGGCTCATCCAATGAATCAACAAAAATGAGCCTCATTGATCCTAACTTCAAAGTTTACATCGCTACTTCTTCCTCTAAGTCTGATGCACAACTCACATTTTCCTTGGGTGAAAGTCTCGCCAACGACTCAACAAACTCTGTCACTTTCCTCGAATTGAGCCTCATTGGTTTTAAATTTAATGTTTGCGTCTCTACTTCTTCCTCTAAGTTCGGTGCAAAACTTACCTCTTCTTCGGGTGGAAGCCCCTTTGAAGATTCAACAAGTTTGGATGTGTCTTTTCCTTGACCACAGCTAAATTGGATTTCTTTGGACAAATTCACAGCTTATATGAACCATGGTACAAGAAGTATCTCACTTGCTTCTTCTTGTTCATTTTTGCCCTTTTGGCTTCAACTATTCTTTCGCTCGAACCAAGCTTCTTAGGCACTTTGTCTAACCCATCGTCCCTTTCAACGACAAGCTTCTTCAGACATTTCCACAACATATAAAAAAACCATGACACAAGAAGCACTCTATTAGTTGCTTCTCACTTTTGGCCTTTTTGGCTTCGACACCCTTTACACTCGACCCAAGTCTCACGGCCTTACCTTCTGGCTTCTCCTTGTTAGAAAGCATAGATTTCTTTGGACATTTTTTCAACATATATGAACTATCGCAAAGAAAAATTTTGATCTTGCCCCTCTTTTTATTAGGTTTTCTCTTCATAACTTGTGGTTTCCCATTACCACCATTGCCATTGCCATTGCTATTATCTCCCTCATGATTCCACCCCATACACCATTTTTCTCGAACTTGAAAGACTCAAGCTTATCTTTCCCTAGACCCAGCTTGACCATGGAATCCACTACCATCATGGCTTTCGGTAGCTTTTTGACACCTCCTTGTTCCAATTCTTGTCTGACCCACGGCTTTAACTTATTCTTAAAAGCAAGAAATGCCTAAATCTCTGTTACATTTGAAATTTGAAGCATGAGCTCCTTGAAATCTCGAATATACTCCCCCATTGTGCCTCATTGTGTAAGTCATCGCAACTTTGCCCAAGCTTTCTTCTTGGTAAATTCGGGATAAAATTACCCCTTCAACTCATATTGAATCTCTTCCATGTCCTAATCTCACTATGCCTTTTATCTGTGGACCTGTCTTGCCACCATAAAAGCGTAAAATTAGTAAGAAACATGAAAGCAATGTTTACTTTAACCGTATCATCTATGATGTTTTTGGCACAAAAGTAATGCTACATCCCCCACAAGAAATTGTCTACATCGCATGCAAACCTTGTCCTTGCAAACTCTTTCAGCTTCAGGACATCTACCTTACAATTAAGTAATGTACTTGACAACTCTATTCCCTACGATTGTTCGAAACAAGGTAAGTTCTTCCTTGAGCTCCTTTATTCTTATGCTCAAAGCCTTCACCGTGGTCATTTTTTTCTTATTTAAAGACATCACCATGGCCTCGAGAGCATCATTCCTCTCCGTCAGCTTATTCCTTATGAAATTTAACAACTTATGTACCTTTCCACATTGGAATTGAGAGACATTATCACATAGTCCCTAAATTATTCCCGCTAGTCCTCGAGTGATTCTTCATGCCCCCTATGGACTTCTTGATCGATTACTCGTTCCTCTACAGCCGAAAAATTTTCCTTCAATAGAATTAGTTTTATGGCCCACCAATGGGTCTCTTTTGACTCATTATGATCAGCAATTTCTTTCGACATCTTGTTGGTGTCTTCACAATCCAAGCTCGGATACCATTTCTCATAGGGCTAGAACTTTAGTCTTGCAATCATTTCATTTCAAACACATCTAAGTTAGCCTAACCACCAAACAATTGAGGATTTACAAAGAATTTCTCTAACGTACCAATTTATATAGCGGAAGCAACACAAATCAAAAGAATGCTTAATGAAGAGAATAGCCATAAAAAACAATGCACTAGAGGTGTTCGAGTAAATGCTCTCAATATCTTTTTATTCACAAAGAAAAATGAAACAATGGATGAATGGATGATTTACAAGTGAGGAGGAAGCTCTCTATTTATAGTTGAGCTCCCCCAAAACCGACGATCTAGATCAAGTTACATCGACGGACGATATTAAGCCTATCCCTACAATTAAGAGATTTACAAGATTTACAATATCAAATCACATCTAACCTTACAATATATGATTCCCCTCAATATTCTAATATTAGTTTCCCTAATTAGTAAGGTAGTCTAACTTTTCATATTCGCATCATTGGGCTACCCAAGCTTCAAATGGACAGGCTTCTTCAACAGCTCTTTGAATCGAGCTAGCTCTCGTGGGTCAAATGATCCTCATCTAAACGATAGACCTTTATGGTATGCATTTTGTGCTATAGTAACGGGCTTTGAACTGCGACCCGTGACACTAGAACTACCTATAACCCCTCCCCAACCTTAAATAGGAGGATAAATGTGCTTTAACACTTTTGAACCCACATCCTCTTGCACTAAATAATGTCAATGCCAATGCTAATGCCAACTAAGCTAAGACTCAATCAACTCCTTTATCTTTCTTTTGTTTACATAACATCTCTAATATTACATAAACCTTCATGTCTATATTTCTATATGCCTCTTGGTTTAAAACAAATTTTCTATACACCTATATTCTCTCACTGTTTATTTTCTTTTTCTTTTATCATAAAAGGAGTCAACATATTTATTTCAATAGCATAATGACTTATTTGGTCTTCTAACTTTATTAAAAAAAAAGTTATTTTAACCTTCTATTTAATTTTCACCTCTTTTGGCTCTTAAACTTGCATTATTTGTCCAATCACCCTAAAATAGATAAAAAGTTAATGTCTATTAATTTTGCTAATGTGGCATATATGTGGATGCCACATCAGTAATTAATTAATTTTTTAAAATTTTAAAAATTAAAAAATTATAAAAATATAAAAACAATATTTCTAAATTATTAAAAATTAATTAATTGCTAACATGAGATTTACGTAGACTGCTATATGGATGTCACATCAACAATGTTAATAAACGTTAATTTTTAATCTATTTTGAGGTGATTTGTGACAAACTATATAAATTTAAAAATTAAAAAAGAAAAAAATTAAATTAAGAGCTAAAATAACATTTTTATAAAATTGAAAGGAAAATAAATCGTTACACATTTTTTAATTAAGCCTAAGAACTTTTGAATTCAACATTCTTAGACTAAAATTTGATATTGTTTTATTAATAAAGAATAATTTAATTTTAAAATCGATCACAAGAACGTTAAAAATCTGGGGAAACCGAATTTGATGTTAGACTCAACACCTACACTACAAATCAAATCCATAAACAATTTAAATTGAAGATTCTTTAGTTATATAAAAGTAAAGTGGAAAATTATTTTATAAATCGTAATCACAAGTCCAATCAATAAAATTAGGCCCATTTTTTTTTCTCATGTCACGCCTAATTAAACCAAAACCTCCAGATCACCCATTTGTTTTTCTTTTATACAAAATCAATTAAAACCCTAATCGCACAAGATTTGAGAACCCATAATTTCAATTCCAGAATTCATCTTTCAGGCAATATTAGAAGCAGCAAATAAAAATACGTGTGTTTTTTTTCAATTTAAAAAATTTAATTTATTTTTAATTTTGAGTTAATCGAATTGAATTATTAGATTTTTTAAATAAATAATTCGTTTTAGCAAATTTGAGTCTAGTTAAATTTTATAATTTGAATAATTCAAATAATAAATTGATGTAATCAATTTCAAAAATAAAAAAAATTAGTCTTTTCAAAAAAATTAAAAAAATTCTAAAATTTATAAAAATTCTAAAATTTCAAAAAATATATATTTATAAATAAAAATGATAAAGAATATACAAAATTTAAAACTAAAAAAATAATAGTAAATTTGAGGATCTAAGTAGCTTTGAAAGAGTTTGCAAATATACACTGTTTCAATTTTATGTGATCTAACATTGAATTAATGATGTTATAACAATATTTTAATTTGACATGTTTTATTTTTATAATTTAACTCGAACAAGCTCACTCGATTTGACTCAACTCGAATTTCATTTTACTTGAATCAATTCGAAATAAAATTTAAATTAAATTAGATTGATAAAATAAGACTTATAAACTCAACTAACTCGAATTTTTTTCCTCTAATTCTATCGGACGCTCACCTCTAAATTTAAGAGGCAAAGAAAATAATGGTAGAAGCAAGTAGTATATTAAAAAAAAAAGTAATTTTTTCTGTAAATTTTCTTTATTTGAATAATTTCATTATATGTTATAGATTTTTATCATATCTGTTTTTTTTACACAATGCCTAGAACTACTCATAGCCTCTCCCCAACCTATAAATAGTAGAATAACGGTCTTCAGCACACTCGAACCCACTTTTTCCTGCATTGATATAATACTTGTACCAATCGAGTTAAGACTGTGTGTAAATTTATTACCAAAGTGATTTGGAGATTTTTGTCCAAAAAATTACATGATGGATCTATAAAAGAAAAATTGAAAAGAATCTAAAAAAAATGAATTTGTGGTGTGTGATGATTGAAATGGAATCTTATATATAAAAGACCCTCAATACTAGTAGTTTGAAATGGTCAACCAATTAGTTGAAATTGTTGAAGGAAAGTTGGTCCAAGATTGTGAAGTTTTGATTGGTTTATAGTTGTCAAAGTACCATCACATGCACTTAAATTTCATTGGATTGTGACATAAATAGACAAGTATTTTTCCAAACACAATATTTTTGTTAAAGTTATCTTTATTTCTAATTATTTTGTCCAATGGGAAAGGTAGTAGTGAGTCCACTTGGTAGTAGTAAAATGGGGATGTTTGCTACTGAATGAATAAATAAATAGAATGGTTGCTAGGTTAACTCAACTTCCTCATAAGTTAGGTTTAATTCAATGTATGAGAATGACTCTTAAGCATGTGGTCCCCCTTTCCATTTGTTTTTATTTCTTGGGAACACCATTTTTTCTATATAAGATTATGAATGCTCAATTATATGTGGGTAATTTTATTATAAGTTGTGTGGAAATTAGATTATATTTCTTTTAATTAAAGAAATGGATGATTTTCAACCAAATGTAAGTAAAGATACTAATTCATGAGTTTAGAGTGGAGGAGCTCTAAAATGATGATACTTGATACATGAATACTTGTCGATTTGACTATTTTTAAATACATAAATGTAATAAATATTACCAAAAATATATACTACTATACATGGAAAGCCGTAAAGTCTTTCTTTCTAAACACCAGGCGCTTTCTTCTTTTTTACGTTCTTAATAACAATGGTTAATTTTTAATTTTGGTCCCTCTTCTTTTAGACACTTGCCTTGCTTCTCTTTTTCATTTTTGACATTCTTAACAACAATGATTAATTTTCAATTTTCGCTCCTTCTACTTTTTAATTATATAAAAATTGTCAAATTTCAATTCTGGTCCCTATACTATGTTAAACTTTGAGATTCGATCTTTATATTTGAATTTTTTTTATATAATTTTGTGTCTCAACGTTTATAATGTCATTAGTTAATTTAAATACTTTATTATAATTAAAATGCTAATGTAAATTTAAAGAATTGTTAACATCGTTAAATTATTTGTTAAATTCAAGTCCCTTTTTTGTGACATGATTATTGAGTGGGTACTTTCTTTTTCTAAGTTTATGATGCCACACCAACAAATTTAAGAGAAGGATTTTAATGGTGTTAACAATTGAATATGAATTTTTATGTTTGAAAAATAAATGGACTAAATTCTTTAAAAAACGGAGATTAAATTTCAAATATACAAAGAGTATAGAAAGTTGGAGAATGTTGTAACCTTTAAATGTTAATTAACCCAATGCGAAGCATGGAAACCATACTAGTTATTATTAACATGTAAACTTTATTTTATATGCAAGTGATATTTTATGTTAAAAATGAATTAACAAATTAGAATATACATCTAAATATTACGTTTTTGCCCATTAAATTTATTTACTTTGTATACATAAAATGGATTCTATTTTTATTTATAAAGTTTAATTTTAAACTTCATCCCTTTACGTTTTGAAAATTTGATAGCTCCTTTATTAATTTTTTAGAATGCGGTGTTTATACTTTATGAAAACTTAGAATTTAGTCCATTTGGGTAATATTTTTAAACAAGAGCGAATAAAAAAATGAGCAAGGGATGAGATTTAATTATAATTTTTTTCATAGATCAAAATATAAGTTTATATGTATCAATTTATGATTTCTTTATTAATAAGAGGATTAAATTGAAAATTTTTTATTTTGAAGGGACAAAATGTAATTTCGCTATATATTAATTTATGGTTTCTCTATTTATAAGAGGACTCAATTAATTAATTTTGTTCTTTGTTGTTTTTGGGTTACTTACCCCTTAAATTTGCCTTTGCTAACTTAAAAATTAGTAGTTCAACAATTTATATATACAAAATTAATAAAGATGAATAGTTTCAGAATTTATGGACAACAAATTAGCAAAAGTGGAGGATTAAATTGATGAGATTAGATTAAGTTATTAATTATTATAAATTACGAGAAATTAAAGTCAATAAAAATTAGATGTAGTTATAATATAAAATAATAAAATAATTTTTATTAGAGTGAGTGTTAAGCACAACTCCAATCAAAATTTGATAAAAAAATTATTTAAATAAAAGTAAAGTTTTCACTTAAAATGTCATTAATAATAAAATCAACAATAGTCCAACTCGGCAAAAGAACAAAAAATGAAAATCAAAGAGCACGTGAATTATGCCAACTCAGATAAGAACTAAAAAACAATTTAGTTGTGGTGACGTAACAAAAATCACCAGCGTGTGATGGAAGCATAACCTCCATACGACATTTCCCCATCAAGCATCCAAGCCATCCCTCCATTTTATGTACTCCTTTGAGCTTTGAAAAACAGAAGATTTCTCCTTTTACTTATATAATTTCCCTTCCTAGTTCTTCCATTTCTCCACGCTACCAAAGCCATGTATCCATCATCTTCGTCTCAAAAGCCCATGGGTCAATCCGGGCTCACCCGTTACGGTTCTGCTCCCGGCTCCTTTCTGGCCAACGCCGTTGATTCCGTCATCGGAGCGGACCCTAACCTCGTCGGCCACTATTTCTCCGCCGCTGACTCCTCCTCTTTAACATCAGAGTCAACTTGTAAAGTCAGCTCATCCAACGATCCGCGAGAGCCTAAATCAGCTGCTGCTCCTGCTCCTCCTCATCCTCCTCCTCATCATCCCCATGGATCTTACCCTGCACCTTCTTCTTCCTCTCTGCTCAGGCAACGCAGCTCCCCCGCCGGTTTCCTTAGTCACCTCACATCGGAAAACGGTAACGCCTCCTCCCTTTTTTTCCCTGTGAAAGCGACCGTTTTGTCCATGTTTATCTGATTAATCATTATCTACTTAGGGGTATTTTTGACTTTTTATGACTTCCTTTCCTTTTGATTGGTGGCTTTCCTTGGCCTGAATAATTCACCGGCATTATTATGCTAAGCGTTGACGAAATGTTTAAGTTGACCCGAATGTCACTTTCTATTGAATTTAATTACGAAAATTAGAGTAATAATGAATCTCACTTTTAAACAAAAGATTGCTTTAATTTGATTTGGTGTCTTATGTAACTCATGGTTTACCGTTGCAAATTTATTTTTATTAATCCTAATCTAGTTTACTTTGTTGTCTTTAATAATTATTAATCTCCAAAATGTTATATTTCAACGTCCATTTTCAATATTGATTAAACATTTTAGTTCTTGAATGGAGCAAAGCAAAACTGGGTTATCTCCATTAAAAAAAAAATTTTTACTAGCTTGTCAAAGTGGGTTTTTAATACTGAATTTGAATTTCCGGCTTTCAATTTTAATTTAATAAAATAGGGTTTGTTTTATGATTTTTTTCACTCATAAATTTTTAATATTTTCTTCATGAATATTTTTACCAAAAAATAATTTTTCAAACAAATAAAAAATAATCAAGAAATTTTATATAGTATTTTTAAAAAATAATTTTGTGCCTAGTATTTTAAATATAAAATATTTATTTTTACAAAAAAATAAATTAATTATAAATTAAAAATAGAATTTGATTTGGTTTTATCCAGTTAATCGGTTTGGATTGATTTTTATTTCTTCGATAATTTTTTCTCAGCTCTAAATAGAAGTTGTCAAGTATCTTTAAATTACATTCAAAATAAAAATTAATAAATAAAATACACATTAGCTTCTGATAATTATTTTTTAAATAGATGAATTAATGTTTGATACTACTAATAAATTTTTTTAACTTATTTAGTAAGTTTTAAATAATTTTTATTCACAACAGCTGTATAATTTTTTTAGTTTAAAAGTTGAAATGATATAAAATTATACTATTTTCTTTTTGATCTATCTTTAGACTGCATAATTAAAAAGCTATATGTTGCAAAAGACAAAGGCACTTTGAAGTAAAGAAGTGTATTTCAACATGGGGTGTTGTAGTTTACACTTTTAATCCTTCAAAAATTCATAATTTGTTTCATTTAATATATTAGAAATGATAGATAAAATTGTCAATTACTGTATTGAATGTGATATTTATTAATCTGTATATATCTGGCACACAGATCTAATCAAAAAACATGGAAATAAATAATCCAAAAGCTTTGATAGTGTGTTTGTGTGTTGCTTGAATGAATACAAAAAGGTGGGTAAAGAGCAAAAGAGAATGAAAAATAAAAGAAAGAACGAAATTAATGGTTGGTTAGGGAAAGTTATAGATAGCCAATCAATGCAACCCACCATGGTTTTTTGCTGGCCGGTGAGATCTTACAGGACATCAATCACGTGCCACACATGGCCCCACCAATTTCTTAGGAATCCAAACATTATGCTTTTATTTTACTTTATGGAAATCGATATAGATGCATAAAATATATATAGTATATTATGCCTTTTATGGGGGGTGAATATTTTATGATGTGCAAGTTGGACAAGTTGAAATAAAGTAAAGATAGATGAGCTTTGTAGCTCGATCTGACATTACTTCAGTGGGGGTGAGAGGGACTTGAAGCTTAGAGTTGTTCATATCGTCTAAATGCCCATTTGCACGAGGATGAGAGGGATCCCACTATACTATAGTGTTTAATGTACCCTTTTTACTCATCTTATTCGGATTTGAAATATAACTATTAGATATAAGTTGTGTTCTATTCGATAGATTTTTTTTTTTTTAAATTTTTATGTTTTTGAATGTTTATATCCTTGTTTTTAATCTGGATATGAATGTCGAAACTAAATGTTTCAAAATAATAAGGGTGAATTATATTAGTAGTCACTTAATTATGTTTTTTTTATCACTTAATTATGAAAAATTATAAAATAGTCATCCAAATATTAGTAAATTTATTTTTTGATCGCTCAATAATGAAAAGTTACAAAATGGTCACTCAACTATTCAATTTTGTCTTTTTTGGTCATCCAATTATCTTGGATTTTTGAGTGTTTCTATTTTTATGTTAGCTAGCTAGTGATAAAAAGAGACAAAATTAAAATATTAGGTGATCATTTTCTAACTTTTTATGGTTAAGATTCAATTTTGTCTTTTTTGGTCATCCAATTATCTTGGATTTTTGAGTGTTTCTATTTTTATGTTAGCTAGCTAGTGATAAAAAGAGACAAAATTAAAATATTAGGTGATCATTTTCTAACTTTTTATGGTTAAGTGACCAAAAAAGAAAATTACTAATAATTAGGTGACCATTTTATAATTTTTCATAGTTTAACCCAAAGAAAAAAAACTACGACCTCAAGTTTGCCCAAAAATAGAAAAACTCATATTCCTCGGCCAATCCATGCATCCAAAGGGATCCTAGGTCGCAAGCCGTACATTTTAGAAAAAGTTATGTGTAGGATATTTCAGAAGTTTATATTATGTCATATCCCTTCTTCACTTTTCTATCCAATATATATTTGGATTTGTGTATAAAGATGTAATTACTCAAGGACTTTCAAGTATATTAAAAAACTTTTTAAAAAAATTTAAATATACATGTACCAACACATGCTCATAATACTTAAAATTCAAATTCAAGTATGATATTGATTATATGCACGGCTTGCTACATATCTATTTAACCAGAAATTAAAAATTATTAAGTTAAAAAGTATTACTTAAATGGGCATTTTTCATAAATTAAACCATGCCTATACCTATGAAAAGTTTACTACATATCTACAAGTCTAAAGTTGACTTTTCTGCTAGATTGTAGATTTTATTGGTTCATATGAATTTCACAAAAACAGATTTGGGCGTGAGTATCAAATTTGGATATGTATCCAATATGAAATATGCCTATACCTATGTTCGAGCAAAACATAATATATTTCAATTGTTCCAAAGCTGTCTATATTATTTTTCTATGAATGACTGTTGCAGCAAAAACTAAACATGATCATTGCAGGTTTTTCTGTTACAATGGGCAACAGAAATTATAGCTCTCAAGGCAGTGGTAATGGTGGCCATGGAGTGTCAAGGTTGAAGTCCCAGTTGAGTTTCACTAGGCAAGATTCTCTTTCTCAGATCTCTGAAGTGAGTGAGAATCTTGTGGATGGTGTTAGCTGTAACAGTAACCACCAAAATCCTGCACATTCGTTTGCTGCTGCTGGCTTTGGAATGGATTCATGGGATAATACAAACTCCATTGTGTTTTCTGCCCCATCAAGCAAGAGGGCTAAAAATCTTGATGGCGATATTTATAACTGTTTCAGTGCCTTGGAAACTCAGGTACATACTCCATCGAGAATTACTTAATGTTGTTTGTTCCCCAAGAAAATGAACATTCAGGAGGCCATTATATCTCATTCTTAGCTTAATGGTTCTTTGCCAAATAGGAGCATGATTTGCAGCAAATATACTATTGCCTTATATGCTTCCGTTCGTTCTTTATTTCAGTTTAGCTTGCCCCAAACGACACTCGAGATGGCCACAGTTGAAAAGCTGCTACATATTCCTGAAGATTCCGTGCCCTGCAAAATCCGAGCCAAGCGTGGTTGTGCCACTCACCCTCGAAGCATTGCTGAAAGAGTAAGTTAAAATTCAATAGCTGCCTACAAATCGAATTGTTTATTCTTAGTAAAATCTGTAGATGTATAGATTCATAAGACCAACCTATAGTCTTTTAAATAGCCAGTTCTGTCTCATAACATTTTTCAGGGCTATCCCCTATAGTTTGTATGATGCCGATGAGTTTATTACATCCATGAATCCCATCCTTCATTATTTCTAACTTAGTTTTCTAGGATGAAACGTTTGACATTGATATGCATGATCCTGTAAGGAAGAACCAGTTTTAGATATTTTTATTTCCCTTTATATATATATATATATATATACCCTTGTCTTTTGGCTCGAAATTTTATTTGATGTGCATATAAATGGAAGTTACCAATGATAAACATGAAAGAAAAATGGCAAACAAGGTACTTGATACATTGCATAAATCATATATCCTGATGCATCACTGAGGCATGAAATTATGGTAAAATATCTGCTCCTTCAAGGTGTAGGTGACAAGTATGACAAGACAAGACGACTTCTAATGAGTGCCAGAACATTATCTGCATTTGTATTTGTTGGTTCAATAGGCATAGTGGAGAGCTTGTCTAATAGTCATAAATAAATAGTGGTCCGATAATTGATAATGCTCGTCGCCACTTGCTCGTATGGTTGACTTGAAGAGTATGCATATAAATTATAGAGTGTACATTATTATGATGCATGAGGAAAGAGTAATCCTCTAAAGAATGAGAAATCATATTGAGCATGATTAAAACTTCTTATATATGTACAGGAGAGAAGAACAAGAATAAGTGGGAAGCTGAAGAAATTACAAGAGCTTGTTCCTAACATGGACAAGGTAATCACATATTTCTGTTCTAGCCCTTAGATTGAATCTATATTTAAGTTGCTCCAAATCATTCATTACCTTTGTGATTTATAGTTTTCAAGTTACCATGAAAAGGATACAAATTGTAATTTATATATATTATTTTAGACAAAGATGACATATGGTTAAAATCCTCTTGCAGCAAACGAGCTATGCAGACATGCTGGACTTGGCTGTGCAGCATATTAAAGGCCTTCAAAACGAAGTTCAGGTTCGTAAATGTCATGCTGAGCTTCAAACAAGATCGTTATCATGCTTCTGAATATTATATGGATAATGATACGGAATCTATATGCGTTTGTGCATTTGCATGGTAGAGTATATTCAATTTAATTTTCTCATGGCCAAAAAAAATAATATCATTAGGGCTTGGAATCCAAGGGCGTTGCACATGGGGACTTAAATCCTTAATTTCCAAAGTGTTTTTTGTGAGACAATCTTAAGACATTTAGGGTTGTACTTTTGCAGAAACTCCACAAAGAATTGGAAAGTTGTACATGTGGGTGCAAACAAAGCTCATGATGATGAAGGCTAACCACGTTTAAGGAAACAAGAAGTTTGTCTGATTTCCAAATTTTGAAGCCAAGACTAATTTAGTTGGCTTAGTTTGACTTAATAATGAGAAAGTAGAGGTAAACAACTCGAAGATGTATATAAATGGAGTCACATTGTTTCCCTAGTTTGACAAGTGATTGAGTTGGAAAACGAGAAAAAGAAGAAGCAAATTGTTAGTTTTCCCTATTAAAATTCAGTGTCGGTAATGTAACATATGTTTTGCCTTTTGTATTTTAAATGGGAATGTTTGGTATTTAATTTAATATTTTGAGTTTCTTATATGTATAAAAAAGTTGCAATGTTTTGAGATAGGACAATGGTTTGGATGTGAATTTTTCAGGATAAAGTATAATAATAATCATTCAAGTATGGTTTTTGATTTTATTTTGGTCACTCAAATGTTAATTTTTTAAGATTTAGCTACTTAATTTTTCAAAATTAAATATTTTTATTATTCTTCCTTTAATTGTTATTAGATGAATAACGAAAAGGTGATGTGGTCTTTTTTCTATTAACTTAACACATTTTATTAATTTAATCTTAAATCTAAAAAATTAAACAAATTAAGTCCATACAAAATTTATAATTTTAGTTTTAATTTTAAAAGTTAAAAAAGGGAAAAATTAAAAGAAAATCATTTTAGGATAAACAAATAGAAAAAGTGATTTAAAAACCTAAAATGTATAAATAAAAACCAAAACATAAATACTAATATATATATATATATATATATATATATATCAAATGCTTCAAAAAGAAATGACACAAAATGGATTGAGAGGTATTAAAGAGAGATGAAGTTGGACGTGTCAATGGGATATAGAATCGACAAAGTTATCTTTCTTGATTCAGCTCAACTCGTATTTTCAAATCGTAGACTAGATTTTGTTAGACTTTGGTTAGTTGACCAACGTATTTGAACTACGCAAGTTTAAAAGTTACTAATGACATGTTCAAGTTAGAAAAAATAAGGCGAAAAAAAAAAACTTTTTTAGGTTTTTCTTTTCATGAAAGATTTCACATTGTATTATTTTCTCTACTCGAATATTAGATCTCTGTATATTTGTAAAATAAGAAAAATTCAAAATAATTGTTCTGTAATAGTTTAAAAAAATTGTTAACATTTTAGGGGAATTAAATAATATGATATTAATCTAAAATATAACACTTGGATAGTTGGATTTAAGCCAACTTAATTTTTTTACCATACTCACAAAGGTGACATTAGTTTAAAATGAGCACAATACAAATGACGTTAAATACTCTTCTTGTTCAGCGAGTTTTTGGGGTACGCTAGGGAATATTAAGAAAATGAAGTTTTTCAAATATTTTTATTATTTTTTTAAATTTTATAATTAGAACTAATTGAAAATTTTTGTAAATGTTGAGGCTAAATTTATTGAACTTTTTAGAATTCAAACTAACATGACAAATTTTGTAAACATTGAAGGCTAAGTTTGCTGAATTTTTTAGATTTAAGATCAAATTGATAAAATGTGTAAATATTGGATGGCTAAATTTGTTGTTAGGCGAATAAAAAAGCTGACATCAACTTTCTGTCACTCATCTAACGACAACTAACAGGGAGAGGAACTAAAATATTTAGTTTTGGAAAGTTGAGTAACTAAATCGAAAAAATTAGTAGTTAAGTGAATAAAATAGAACCAAATGCATAGTTAGGTAACTATTTTTGTAGTTTGCCCAATTTTTAAATAGTGTGGACAGAATTAAATTTTGGTGTTTTGATTTTTTTTAAATTTTATAAATTAAAATTAAATCATATAGTTTATTTTTAAAATATTATTTAAAAATTAAAAATTATGTATAATGATATTTTATATCAAATCTAACTTTAGGTTTTTTTTTTCAACATAACTCTTAGGTCCAAAAATATCAAGATGGGGTAAATTGGTATTTTAAAAATCTTTGCAAACTTTTCTAGATAATGACGGAAGGAAAAAAAAAAATTTAGATAATTCGATTTATAGTGGTTTGGCCTCAATTGCCTATCTCCACTACTTTGGTATACCTCAACTAAGGATTTTGTAACACCTACTCGAATGAATCGATACGTCCCAATCAAGAGATGTCACATTTGGACACCAAAGCTAACTAAACTCGAGCATTAGTTTCAAGACTTTATTTTTGTAACATCCTGGATTTTGGGGTTAGAAGTTTTGAGGTTTGACGTAAGGGTTAGTGAGTAGGTTGAATAATTGTGTTTGCTTTTGCATTTTAATGTCAGAATAAGCCTGTTGGTTCGGTAGTTGTGGGTGTAAAGGTTAATCTCTAGGTCTCGTGTTCAAATCTTCATGAGTGTTTTGGAGGGGTCAATTTTATTTTAGTTTGTTAAAAGTTTCAATACTTATTTATTTATTTTTTAATTTTATTTTACTTTTTATTTATCTGAAACAGGGGGTTTCCCTAAATTTTTCCACGTTCTCACATTTCTCTCTCCCTTTTTCTCTAACGATTCACTTTTATTCTTTTTGTAAATTTCTTTTTTCTTTTCTAGTTTCCTCTATTTTTCCCTTTTTGCTTTTTGTTCTATTTCGATTATTTTTTGTGGTCATCATTAGTTATTGTTTTACAATTTCGTCGATAGGAGTTCCCGGGTAAGGGTAGCTTGAGTTGGATTGTTTTGATTTTCATCTAAACTGGTATTGCAAACTTCATTTCTTATGGATTTTGTTTTTGTTTGTGCGTGTTAGTCTGAAGTTATGATTGAGGTTATTGTGGGGTTTTAGTCGTGAATGTTATAGGCCGATTTTGGCCCTTTTACAATTTAAACCCCACACCAAAAAAACCCAACAACCCATTTACATTAAACCAACCCAATTACCCTATCAGACCCAAAACAAACCCCTAATCCACTTAACCACCCCAACCCATTACATCAAAAACCCACAACCAACTAACCTAATTACCCAACAGACCCAAACTCGAATGAAGCCCAATTCCCCTAAAATCACCCTAAGCCCGAAACAGAAAAAAATCCCTAACCCTAACCCGAGCCTCCCACTTGCCTCTGCCATCTGACCGCTACTGCAGCACCACCGCCCATGGTCACATCTCCACCGCCCTTCGCTTGCAAACAATAAATAAGAGGAGACAGAAAGCAGTAATAAAAAAACAATTTGTAAAGGCTATAAAAGCCGATTGAAAACAAGTGTAAAAGGATCGGCACTTTCAACAGATACAAAACAATAGATTTGTTAAACAAAAAAGGCAATTCCATCAATATATCGGCAAAGATAAAGTACCAAACCAGAAGCACGAATCCAAAATCAGAGAATCAGGAAAATAAAGCAATCAAAATAAAAACAGAGGTGATTTCCTTTATTTTCAAATCGGTTTCTTTTTTTCTTTTTTCCTTTGCTACTTATAAATACACACACATACATATATATATATATATATATATATATATTAAAAATATATATATAAATAAAAAAATAAATTTTTTACCTTTTCCGGCCACCGGGTGGCGGCACCGACGGAGGTCCGTTGACCGGACGGTGGCCGGAGCATGGTCGGACCGACCACCGAAAATCGCCCCAGCCCCTTTCTCTCCTTTTTTTTTTCCTTTCCCCGGTTTCAAATTATTTATCAAAAAAATTTTGACTTTTATAGGGACCAAAACACACCATTTAAACATAAACGACGTCGTTTTAGCCCCGGGTCGGACCGATCCGACCCGACCCGCTAGGATCCGCGTGTTTTTATAGCGGAAGGGCTAATTGCGCATTTAGCCCTTCCGCATTTTTATTATTTTACGATCAGGTCTTTATTTATTTTAAAATTTGTCCCTAAAGTTTATCGCGCATTGCGATCTGGACCTCCCTCCAGCGACGTCGTTTTAAGGGTTCAGGTAAATTGCTTTTTGGCCCTCTACAGTTGCATGCGCGTTCAAATAGGTCCTCTTTTTATATTTTGTTATAAATTTGCCCCAAAACTTTATTTTTGTTTCGAATTTAGTCCTTTTTCTTTAAAGTATCTGTCAATTTGGTCCTGAATTTCTGTTTTGTTTTTAATTTAATCTTTATCTCATTATTTTGTCATTTCATTATTTTAAATTATGCCATTATTATCATTTTTATTATATTTATTTCTACTCCTATCATTTTATATATATGTACATTGTTATTTTCTTTGTATATTATTACTATTGTATATATTATTATTATTAACATATTAATTACTTTTACTTGTTATTTTCATTATTATGTTATTAATATATTTCTATTATTATTACTATTATATTACTTATTACTATTAATACTAATTTTACTCACTACAACTACTATTATTATTATTATTATATTCTCGTCCTTATATTTTCTATTATAGCTAATATCATATTATTACCTTTCTTATTAATATACTATTATTTTCTATTTCATTATTATATAGTAAACGTATTATTATTATCACCTTATAATTAGTATTATGTCAATATTATCTTAACTGTTTTACTATATTACTACCTTTTATTATTATTCCATTACTATACTATTACTATATTTTATTACTAACATAATCTCTTGTACATGTTATTATTATTATATTATATGTATTATTTTCTTTTCATTGTAAATATTATTATTATATTTCTAACATACTTTAATGTTTCTTTTTATTTATCATTACTTTCAATTTTTACAAAAATCTTACTAGTTTTTATATTATATTTCAATAAACAAGGCAATATTCTGTATTTAGAAATTCGAGAGATCGTGCCCTAACGTATTGGGTTTCGATTTTTTTCGTCTCAATCTAAATAACTGAATATCCTTCTTAAAAACATAAAAGTTTAAATAAAAACTTATATATTACTATTTTGCATACTATTATCGCTCTTATTCATATTCGTTTTTCATTGCCACATTTCATTGTGCCATGCATACTCCTATTGCCGTTCATTATGTGTTTTACAACTTACCATTGCCCGATACAAAAACGATTCTTTATAAAGGCAATGTTCCGTATTTAGACATTCGGGAAATCGTGCCCTAACGTATTGGGTTGCGGTTTTTCGTCTAAATCTAAATAACCGAATATCCTTTTAAAACAAATACATAACCTTTCAATATAAAAACTTATTCTCGAGAATTCGAGATGTCACGTCCTAACGCATTGGATGTGATATTTTGTTATCTCGAGATGAGATTTTCTAAACCGAGGCAATGTTCTGTACTTAGGAATTCGAGAAATTGTGCCCTAACGTATTGGGTTTCGGTTTCCCTCGTTTACTCCAAGTATTCGAATATCCTTTCAAAATTAAATATATGAATTTCAAATAAAAGGTAAGTTTAGCCTTAAAGGTCAAAATGTCGTGTCCTAACGTATTGGATGTGATGTTTTACCTTAAGGTGAACCAGCTTTTGATTCACATCTTCAACTTATCCAAATATTTTTAAAGTGAATGAGGATCGTATTTTAAATTCTTGCAGATTTTCGAATTATCGATTTTAAAGACACTAATTAATCAACTAGATACCAATTTTGGGCGTATCGAGGGTGATAATCCTTTCTCGTGCATAACCCACTCCCGAACCTATTTTTCTGATATTCGTAGACCAAAATCGTTGTTTTAATAAATCAAATCGTTTATTTAAAACAACCCTTTTTGAGGTGACCAATCACACCCTGACAAAAAGATTGGTGGCGACTCCCATTTTGTATTCATTTCTAAAATCCCAAATCGACATCGTTTTCTTAAAAAATGGTCTAGACAGCTTGGTGACTCCACTGGGGACTAAAAAAGAGAGTGGAGCTATGAGTTGATTAATTTTTGTCTTTCCATCGAAATTTGGAAATTTGTTTTTAATATACGATCCTTTCATTATATTTTATCAATTTTGCGATGCGATCTTCATTATTTTATTCCGTATTTACTGCAAGCTTTTTATATCTCTGCACATTCCATTTGCATGACCGTCGGGGTCACACCCTTTAAGTGGGAGTGAGAAACTATGCCTTCGTGAGGTTTTCGCCTCCGCATGGGCTAATGGACTGCTTCCGGGATACATCTGTACCTATGTCTTCGTGAGGTTTTCACCTCCGCATGGCCATAGGGAAATGTATCCCCCTGAACCGAACTCGATCCATATGAGCCTATAATGGGTGAGGACTGAGGAATCTGCTGGTTCAGGTACCTTTTACTCTAGAACCAAACCGCATGTACCAAACCTTAAGAGCCCACCCTAGGTAGAACTGAGCCAAACCCTAGTAAGTCACTTGAATATGTGCTCTATTTATTATTTTATTTGGTACTAACATGTTTTATTTTTTTGTTCATGATTGCATTGCATTGCATCGTCATAGAAAAGAGGCGTCAATTCAGGTTCGGTTGCTAAATAGAATGCTTATCATAGAAAAGGGGTTTCTTGATAGAGTGGAAGAAAATGTGACCGTCCGAAAGTGGTCCGAGGAAACATGGCAAGAAAAAGAAAATAGTCTAGTTGAGGGATACACATAAAAATTGTGGGACTTCACTAGCATCAGCGTAACACAAAATGATCTCCGGGAGTTGAGAGAGATATGGGCCAACTGGGACGACGAGGCCAAGCAGCTGTTTTACTATAATTATGGTGATCTGCCTTACTTACTCGACATCAAGGTAGATAAACATTTGTTTGAGCCATGACTCAATTTTGGAACTCAGCATACAGTTGTTTTACTTTCGAGAATGTGGATCTGGTATCTACTGTGGAAGAATACACCACCTTACTTCGTTGTCCGAGAATGCAGACCAACAAAGCCTATGTTAGGGTGGTCAACGTCCCAAATTTTATGAAGAAATTAATGAATATCATAAGGATGAGCGAGCAGTGGGTTGCAGCCCGAATTCAGCAGAAGGGGGAAGGTAAGTGCATCCCTTGGAAAAGTTTGAAGGATCTGGTTCTAGCACATCCCGACATGAAGATAAGAGTTGACGTGTTCGCTTTGGGTATTTATGGATTAGTGATCTTCCCTAAGGCCTTGAGACACATAGATGAAGCAGTCACCGATTTATTCGATCGACTAAACAAAAGGGTCACTCCAGTCCCTGCAATCCTAGCAGAGACTTTCAGATTATTGAATGCATGCTGGAGAACCGGCAAGGGAAGATTCATAGGGTGTGCACAACTCCGTTAGCTTGGTTTCATAGTCACTTTTGGAAAGTAGAAAAGCCGTCCTACCGAGCTTGCTATCAGAACTACTCTCTATTAAAGGAAATAGCATCTACACCAAGGCGGGATGATATTTCAGAAGAAAAATGGATGGAAATTCTTCAGAATTTACAAGCTAAAGACGTCGAATGGAAGGCTCCATGGATGACCCCCGATGAAATCTTATATCACTGTGGTAACTTTGACTGGGTTCCTCTACTCGGGATATGGGGAGCCGTCAGATACGCTCCACTGCTTGTGTTAAGGTAGTATCGCTCAAGACAGTTTGTACCGGCAACTCAAGATTTAGCCCAATATGAGTTCATATACAAGGGTGAAAACTATAAGCAGAAAATTCGTGAGATATCGAAGGCTTGGAGCCAAACCTGTAGAATGAAGAGATTCGCTGCAAATCCAATGTCAACCCCTGAGTATGATTGGTGGAGAAGTAGGAGAGTCAATGATAACATCCTCTCGACAAGTCAAGAAAATGCTCGGCCATTAGAAGAGCATCTACAAGTAATCCCGTCCGAGTTATAAGTCATCAAACAAGACTTTGAGGAAAAGAGCTGGGAATTAGGAAAGAATATAGAAAAGCTTGAAGAAGAAAAGATGCAGTTAGGACTAGACGTTGACATCCACAAGTTGGAAGTTGAGAAGTTGAGAAAGGGGAAGAACAAGGTCGAAGAAGATTTAGATGATCTGAAAACGCGGTTCAAGAAGATTTGTAGGTCAAGAAGAACCGCTGGTTTGGGTAAGACATCAAAACAGTGGCGACAAGAAGTCAAAGAATAAAAAACTAAAGCTAGTCACTAGGAGAGGCAATTTCAGGAGGCCCAGGAACGGGAAGATGCTCTAAAAAGAAGTTTGCTAGAGAACCAAAGTGAGAAAGAAAGGTTACGAGCTCGAGTAGTTAATTTGGAAAAATCCCTACATCATCATCGTAATCGTAACTCCGTAATTGAGCTAAAAGCTAGCTTAAGCAAAATTGAAGAGTTAAAGGCAAAGATAGAGGAGTTAGAAACGTCGCTGTAAAATTATAAAATACGAATTGAACTTCTTGAAGCAAACAATGAACATTGGAAGGAGTAGCTCCACCACTCTCAATGTCAAGTTAGAGACCGGGATCATATCATGGGTGAAGCCGTGGCTCAAATTCGAGAAGTCGTCGATCACCTGCAAACCCTGGCAGCACATGCTGATATACTAAGCTTAAAGTTTGAGTCGGTATCGGATCGTGGCCAAGACTTAGCTTGGCTTCTTAGAAAAGTTAAAGCTCTAGGGAATAGGGCAAAGTCGTATATGTAATCATCCGCCTTATGTAAAGAAATTCGCTTTCTAGAAAAGTGATCTAATAGAATTGAATCAGAATCAACTCCTCTTTTTTGCATTCATTTCATTCATGTGCATTGCATCGCATTACATGCATTAATTCTCATTGAAAAACCCTAATTAATTAAAATTATGACAGTTAATCTGGAAACCACCAAAAACCAACCAACCATACACCGTTACGATACCCGTACTAAATCAAAAAACATGGATCAAAGGATGGAAAGGTTAGAGCAGCTCCAGAAGGAGACACAGGATCAAATACAAGAGCAGCTGGTCAAGATTCAGCAGGACATGATGGACCGAATGTTGGAATCACAAAGAAATATGATGGATCAGCTGACTCAGTTGTTGGCCAAGGGATTAGATAAAGGAAAGAGACCCGCACAGAGCTCCGACACTATAGTGCCACAGCCAAGAATCAATCACGATCAGGATCCACTTTATCCCCCAGGATTCACTCCACCGCACGCCCACGCAACACAAAGAGGGTACACTCAAGGAGAATCTACCGGCCCAGAGTAGCGACCTATGCCACCTGCCTATCTAGGGCAAAGAATATTTGTGTCAAATCCCGGAGCCACGTCTGCCAATCCTACGGTTCCAGATTTAGATGATGCAGTAGAAATAGCCAGGTTGAAAATGGATGATCACGAGACTCAAGAGAAGTATAAGAGTTTGGAGGAAAGACTCAAAGCAATAGAAGGCACTGAGGTCTTCTCCGCATTAAGCGCTAAAGAGCTTAGCTTGGTGCCCGATCTAGTCCTACTGCCGAAATTTAAGGTACCTAATTTGGAAAAGTACGATGGGATGAGATGTCCGAAAGCGCATCTTGTAATATTTTACTGAAAGATGACCGGCTATGTGAATGAAGACAAGCTGCTCATACATTGCTTTGAAGATAGCCTGGTCGGATCGGCTCTTAAATGGTATAACCAGCTTAGTAGAGAAAGAATCCGATCGTGGAAGGACCTGACGTCAGCATTTTGTGAACAGTATAAACATATGTATGATATGGTGCCCGACCAGATGACTTTGCAAATGATGGAAAAAAAGTCGTCAGAATCTTTTAGACAGTATGCGCAGAGATGGAGGGACGTCTCGGCTCAAGTGGAGTCCCCACCAACAAAAATTGAGATAACCATCCTCTTTATCAACACCTTAAAGGCGTCGTTTTATGACAAACTAGTGGGGAGTACCACGAAGGACTTTACGGATATTGTAACATCTGACGAGCTTATTAAGAATGTCGTTAAGAGCGAAAGAATGAAAGGTTAAGAAAGTTCAAAAAGGGCAGCGCCCATGAAGAAGAAAGAACCAGAAACCCATATGGTGGGAACTGACAGCCGTTATACCCCTAGCCCGTATCCAAACCAACCCCGACCTCGAAATTACCCACATTTAAATTTCTATTATCCTCCTCAAACCCCTTACTACCACACACCACCTCCTTACCCTTCTTACCTCATTTACGCCACGAGTAATCAAAGACCGGTCGCCACATTCTCACAAAATACCACGCCCACCCATGGCCAGCCCAAAAACGAACAAGGGCCAGCGAGACCCAATCCTGAGAAACCACAATTTACTCCTATCCCTGTGTCGTATCGGGAACTGTACCCAAAACTCTTGGAGAAACAGTTGATATCCCCGCATTAGATGGCACCCTTGAAGCCTCCGTACCCGAAATGGTACGACCCAAACACTAGTTACATATATCATGCTGGGAATCAAGGGCATTCCACGAAAAATTACCTTGCCTTCAAAAGGAGGGTTCAAGGACTCATTGATGCGGGCATCCTGCGATTTGATGGTGGTAGCAATACAACTGGGAACCCATTCCCTAACCACAGTGAAGGGAGTGTGAGCGTGGTTACGGAGGAGAACGATTAGTAAACCAAAAGTTGTGTTTCGAAAGTAAAGACACCTCTGCAGAAAGTCTGGAAGGTACTGGTTGAGAAGGGATTGCTCAGTCGCCCCGATAGAATTCTTGAAGAAGGAGGTCAAAGTTTTTACGACTTCCATGGTATTGAAGGGCACGACATTTAGTCCTGTGAGGAATTTAGGAGATTACTACAAAATATGATAGATAATAAGGAGATTGGGATTTTTAACAAAGGTAAAGAGGCCGATAAAGGAGAAATATGTGCCTCTGACGATCAATTAACAGGTTTCCCGTATAGCACCGACCGACCGCTGATAATTTATTATGACGTGAAGAAAGAGCCGGTGAAACCAAAAGTGATAATTGAAGTACCGTTGCCTTTCTCTTATAAGGACGACAAAGCAGTACATTGGAAATATGATGTTAACATTGTCACACCTGAAGGTGAAAAGTCTAAAACCGCGACCGGAAGTGTGGGAGAAGTAGGTCATTTCACCAGCAGTGGGAGGTGTTAGTCTAAAGAGGTTGAGCCGACGAAGAAAAATACGGATCTGAAACAGAAAGGAAAAGCATTAATGCATGAGGCCGAAGCTGGGCATGAAACTGTGCCTAAACCAGAAGCTAAAAAGCCTGTGGACGAGGAAGAAGCATAGGAGTTCTTAAAGTTTATCAAGCATAGTGAGTATAATGTGGTGGAACAATTGAACAAGCAGCCAGCACGAATTTCGGTATTATCTCTACTGCTAAATTCAGAAACCCACCGGAATGCTTTGTTGAAGGTGTTAAATCAAACTTACGTGGCAAACAACATATCTGTTGAGAAGCTTGATAGATGGGTGAATAATCTGAGCGCAGATAATTTCATTTCTTTTAGTGATGATGAAATACCGCCCAATGGTAGGGGCTCCGTAAAAGCATT
The DNA here is from genome assembly GCA_020496765.1 of Gossypium stocksii. NCBI lineage: Eukaryota > Viridiplantae > Streptophyta > Magnoliopsida > Malvales > Malvaceae > Gossypium > Gossypium stocksii. The sequence continues at coordinate 40,433,801 of CM035630.1, read as the reverse complement.
ACATATCACAACTCGCTGCAAGGGTTACATAATACTGAACATGCTCATCGATAACGGGTCGGCACTTAATGTCATGCCTTTGGCCACGCTATCTAGGATTCCAATGGATTTGTCCTATCTAAGGCCTTGTCATTCCACGGTAAGGACATTTGATGGGACAAAACGAGAAGTCATGGGAAAAATCGAGATCTCTTTGGAAGTGGGCCCTTACATATATGATGTTGAGTTTCAAGTCATGGACATTATACCCTCATACAACTACCTCTTGGGAAGACCTTGGATCCATTCTGCGGGAGCAATTCCAACATCTCTCCACAAAAAGATGAAGTTTATCATGGATGGTTGTTTGGTCACGGTTGAGGGCGAAGAAGACATTGTCGCATCTATCTCTACTGATACGCCGTACCTTGAAGTAAGCAAAAATGCAGTGGAATATTTCTTCTGATCTCTCGAATTTGTCAATGCCACATTTGTTGCTGAAAGAAACAGAATTCCCGTGCCTAAGCTGTCTAGAAATACCAGGATGGGAATCAAGCTGACTGTAGGAAGGGGGTCCGAGCGAGAAAAGGCTTGGCAAGATATCAGCAAGGGATAGTCAGGGCTTTAAAGCCAGTACTCCACAAAGCTCAATACGGTTTAGGTTTCTAACCAGATGCGCGTCAAAGAAGAAAACAGTGGAAGAAGGATCAGGAAAGAAGGATTGCGAGAACCTTAGGCCGTGAACCAGAATGAGAGCCCATAGAGTACCCTCCTCTGTCAAAAACATTTACATCTACGGGAATGATATACCCAGGGCAAGATAATCCACGAAGCACGCTGGTATTAATCGAAAGGGGTCTTTAGAATGTCAGTATAAATGTCATTAACAAAGGAGATGATGCAATTAAAGATGTTTCAAATGATACGCCCTTGTCCTCTTGGATTCGTTTTGAACAATTGGACTGCTGAGGATCTTCCTGTAGTTTCTAAGTTTTCTCCAGAGTAATGTTCAATGTTAACACTTTCTTTTTATGTGTCCCTAAGTGATAATGGGATTCTTTTGTAAGAGCTTATGTTTGCTCTTTATCTTTTAAATGAACATTAATAGAGATGCATTTTGTCATGGTCCTTTCATTCTCATTAACTCTATAATATTTCTTTCATTTCACAGCCTGTCCTTATATTTACCTCATATCATGCCATAACATTATGCTTGTTGGTTCCAATACTTTGATGCTTCTCTATAGTTTTCTTTTCATTCAACTTTCAGGTGCTCAGATATCAACGACATGAACAAACCCTTTACAAGTCTTGAAATCGATTTCGAGAAAGCTATTTGTTTAGGAGAGTTCGAAGCTGAGGAAAATGTTGAAGACTATGTCTCGTCTCCTGACTTACTAAAAATGGTAGAACAAGAAGATAAACAGATTCTACCACATCAAGCAGCTGTTGAGATAGTAAACTTAGGAAATAAAGAGAAGAAGCAAGAAGTGAAGATTGGGACCTCCATTTCAGATGACACCAGACATGATTTGATTGCTTTGCTCTGTAAGTACAAAGATGTATTTGCATGGTCGTATCAGGACATGCCAGGATTGGATGAGGATGTAATGGTCCATAGACTTCCACTGAAACTAGAATGCAGACCCATTCAACAAAAGCTAAGACGGATGAGACCTGAAATGCTATTGAAGATAAAAGAAAAAGTCAAGAAACAATTTGATGCTGGCTTCCTACAAGTCTCTAAATACCTGAAATAGGTAGCTAACATAGTCCCAGTATCGAAGAAAGATGGCAAAGTACGAATGTGTGTGGATTATCGCGATTTGAATCGAGCAAGTCCTAAAGATAATTTTCCCTTACCGCACATTGATACATTGGTGGATAACACAGCTAAACATTCATTATTCTCCTTCATGGACGGATTCTCAGGGTATAACCAGATCAAGATGGCTCCTGAAGATATGGAGAAAACCACCTTCGTAACGATGTGGGGGACATTCTGCTATAAGGGGATGCCGTTCGGATTAAAGAATGCTGGGGCAACATATCAGAGGGCCATGGTGACGTTGTTTCATGACGTGATGCATAAAGAAATAGAAGTCTACGTTGATGATATGATTGCTAAATCCCGAAGGGAAAGAGAGCATATTGAGAACCTCATAAAGTTGTTCGAAAGACTAAGAAAGTTCCAGTTGAAGCTTAATCCAGCCAAGTGTACGTTTGGGGCTACCTCAAGAAAATTGCTAGGCTTCATTATCAGCAAAAGATGCATTGAAGTTGACCCAGATAAGATAAAAGCCATACAAGAACTATCGCCTCCGTGCACGCAAAAGGAAGCCAGAGGATTTTTAGAGAGATTGAACTACATCGCCCGATTCATTGCTCAGTTTACCAACTAGTGTGACCTAATTTTTCGACTCCTTCGAAAACATAATCCTGGAGAATGGAACGAGGAGTGCCAGATAGCTTTTGACAAGATAAAACAGTATTTGTCCAGTCCCCCGGTGTTAGTACCGCCAACTCCAGGGAGACCGTTAATATTGTATCTGACTGTGTTCAAAAAATCAATGGGTTGCGTACTGGGGCAACATGATTAATCAGGTAAAAGAGAAAAGACGATTTACTACCTCAGCAAAAAGTTCACAGAATGCGAGACAAAGTATTCGTCAATTGAAAAATTATGTTGCCCTTTGGTTTGGGTAGCTCGGAGACTCAGGCAATATATGTTGTATCATACGACATGGTTAATTTCAAAGCTGGACCCAATAAAGTACATGATGGAATCACCAACACTCTCAGGAAGAATGGCACGATGGCAGATCCTACTATCGGAATACGACACTGTCTATGTGAGCCAAAAGTCGATAAAAGGAAGTGCAATAGATGACTTCTTAGCAGCTCGAACAACAGAAGAATACGAGCCATTGAAATTTGATTTCCCGGATGAAAACTTGATGTGCATTACAAAAGAAGAATGTGAGTCATTAAAAGCAAAGTCATGGAAGATGTACTTTGATGGTGTATCGAATGCGTTGGGGCATGGGATCGAAGCAGTCTTGATATCACCAGAAGGGAGCCATTATCGGTTCACCGTCAGATTGAACTTCTTCTGTACTAATAACATAGCGAAATATGAGGCTTGTATCATGGGACTTCGTGCAGCAATTGGATGAAACGTCAAAACTTTAGAGGTGTATAGAGACTCAGCATTAGTGATTTACCAAATCCGTGGAGATTGGGAAGTGAGGGATCCGAAATTGGTTAAATACAGTAATCTAGTGGCGGAACTGATCAAAGAATTCGAAGAAGTAACTTTTAATTACTTTTCGCGGGAAGAAAACCAATTGGCAGATGCCTTAGCCACTTTGGCTTCGATGTTCAAAGCAAATAGAGAAACAAAAATAATGCCCCTCAAAATAAGCATATATGAGGCCCCTGCACATTGTTGTAGCATTGAGAAAGAGGCAGACGGACGGTCATGGTTCCATGATATCTTAGAATATGTCAAGAATCAAAGGTATCCCAAACAAGCAAATGAGAATGACAAAAGAACAATCAGAAGAATGGCAGTAAGATTTGTTCTTGATGGGGACATCCTGTACAAAAGAGGAAAAGATCAAGTGCTTCTGAGATGCATGGATACTATTGAAGCCAGGAAAATACTTGAAGATGTCCATGAAGGAATTTGTGGAACGCACGCCAATGGTTTCACTATGGCCAGGAAGATTATGAGACTTGGTTACTATTGGCTGACGATGGAAAGCGACTGTATTAGTTATGCGAGAAAGTGCCACAAATTTCAAATTTACAGCGATAAGATTCATGCAGTCCCTTCGCCCCTCCATGTCATGATTTCTCCGTGGCTTTTTTCTATGTGGGGCATGGATGTCATAGGGCCGATTTCCCCTAAAGCTTCTAACGGACACTGATTCATTTTTGTAGTTATAGACTACTTCACAAAATGGATAGAAGCCGCTTTGTTTGCTAATGTGACAAAGACTGCAATTTGCAAGTTCTTGAAAAAGGAAATCATTTGTCGATATGGTTTGCCTGAGAGAATCATTTCAGATAACGCCTTGAATCTGAATAATAAGATGATGAAGGAAGTGTGTGAGCAATTTCAAATAAAGCATCATAACTCCTCACCCTATCGCCTGAATATGAACGAAGCTGTTGAAGCGGCCAACAAGAATATCAAGAAGATTATCGGGAAAATGACTGAGACATATAAAGACTGGCACGAAAAGCTACCATTCGCTTTGTATGCATACCGCACATCCGTGAGGACATCTACAGGAGCAACTCCTTTCTCTCTGGTCTATAGAATGGAAGCCGTGTTGCCAATCGAAGTTGAGATCCCCTCTTTACAAGTCTTAATGGAGTCAAAATTAGAGAAAGCAGAATGGATTCGAGCTCGATATGACTAGCTAAACGTTATTGAAGAAAAGCGCTTGAAGGCAATTTGCCATAGACAGATGTATCAAAAGAGGATGATCGCGGCCCATGACAAGAAAGTACGGCCAAGAGAATTCTGCGAAAGAGAACTTGTGCTGAGAAAGATTCTCCCAATACAGAAAGACTTCTGAGGAAAATAGGCACCAAATTGGGAAGGACCATATGTCGTAAAGAAGGCTTTCTCAGGTGGAGCTTTGATTCTCACTGAGATAGATGGGAAAGAGTTACCTAATCCAGTGAATTCAGACACTGTGAAGAAATATTATGCCTAAAAAAACGGGGGGATCAAGATAAAAACCCGAAAGGGCGTCTTGGTAAACAAAAAAGGATCAAGATGAAAACCTGAAAGGGCGCCTTGGTAAACAAAAAAGATTAGGATGAAAACCTGAAAGGGCGTCCTAATAAAGCAGATTTGAACTCAAGGAGTAAGATGATTTGAACAGGGAGTCAAATGGCAAGACTACAGTATTTGAAGCATTTTTGAAAGCTCGAAATCTTCTATGCAAGAAGCCATGCTCGAAAAGATTCTTGATTAAGAAACGTGGAAGAGTTCATGCGTTGAATATCTAGAGCATTTGTATCCACTGAATATAATTCCCTTTCTCTTCATGACGCTTTTAACTGTTTTTGGTTAACTTTTTTTGTTTGTTACCTTTGAAATAAATAAATGTGAAGTTTCTCTTTCATACCTACCCGACCATTTTCATGCATCCCATTGTATGGTTTATTTAAAGTCTAAATAGTAAATGACATACTCTGAGCAAAAGAAATGTAATCATTACCTGGATGGAAAATAGATAAGTACAAGAGCCTCAAAGTAGAGACCAAAGTTCAACTAGGGGCAAAAGAGTGATATCAGAGAAACGCAGATTGCTCATATGGCTTGAGGACGGGTACAAGGCCTGAAGAGAATCAAGAGTCGGAACAATGAACACAGATCTTCAAAAATCGTGACGAAAGGGAACATATGACAAACATGCCTAGGGCGCATAGCATAATCATGTAGGCATAAAGGCATTTAAAACCAACATGTGCATATCACGATAACATCATGCGTGACATATGCAGGTACTGCAGTAGAGCAAGAGGTTTTGATGATAACTATACTAAATCAAAGGAAAAGACACCCGAGTTCTGCCAGATGACACATTCTGGTGTTTTCACTTTATTTTTCAAAAATCAACTCATATTGCGAGAGGTGGTTTGAGCCTCCGCTCACGTGCTGAGGTATTTTTAACTTTTGTTTTCTAAAAATCAACTCATATTGCAAGAGGTGAGTTGAGCCTTAGCTCACACGCTGAGGTATTTTCAATTTATGTTTTTTAGAAATCAACTCATATTGTGAGAGGTGAGTTGAGCTTTAGCTCACACGCTGAGGTATTTTCAATTTCTGTTTCTCAATTTATATTTTAAAAAAATCAACTCATTTTGCGAAAAATGAGTTTAGCCTTAGCTCACACGCTGAGGTATTTTCAGTTTATGTTTTTCAAAAATCAACTCATATGGTGAGAGGTGAGTTGAGCCTCAGGACACGCTGAGGTATTTTCAATTTATTTTTTTCAATTTATTTTTCAAAAATCAACTCATATGGCGAGAGGTGAGTTGAGCCTCAAGATCAATTTCTGTTTTTCAATTTACTTTTCAAAAATCAACTCATATTGCGAGAGGTGAGTTGAGCCTTGGTTCACATGCTAACGTATTTTCAAATTCTGTTTTTCAATTTCTATTTTTCAAAAAAAAAAATTAACTCATATCACAAGAGGTGAGTTGAGCCTTTTAATTTCTGCTTTTGTTTTCATCAAAATCAACTCATATTGCGAGAGGTGAGTTGAGCCTTGGTTCACAAGCCGAGGTATTTTCAAATTCTGTTTTGCAATTTCTATTTTTCATCAAAATCAACTCATATTGCAAGAGGTGAGTTGAGCTTCGGCTCACATGCTGAGGTATTTTCAATTTCTGTTTTTCAATTTTTGTTCTTCAAAAATCAACTCATATTGCGAGAGGTGAGTTGAACCTTTTAATTCTTGTTTTCCAAAAAGATCAACTCATATTGCGAGAGGTGAGTTGAACCTTTTAATTTCTATTTTTTAAAAAGACCAACTCATACTGCGAGAGGCGAGTTGAGTCTCAAGTCATATACTGAGATACTTTCAATTTATGATCCAAAAATTAACCCATATTACGAGAGTTCGCAGGCCAAGCTGTTTTTGATGTTTGTTTTTCAATACAACATAGAGGTTGGAGCTGATTGAAGACACTAGATTTTGCCTCCCTGAAGTTGCAGTGGAGTTAATCGAAGATATAGATTTAGCCTCCCTGAAGTTGTAGAGGTGCAGATTGAAGTTACAAGTTTCATCTTCCTGAAGTTGTAGCGGAGCAGATTGAAGATACCAAATCTCATCTCTCTGAAGTTGCAGAAGAGCACATCACGACGAATTTTATATCTCTGAAGATGCGAGCAGATTGAAGCTACAAGATATATCTCTGAGGTTGTAGTAGATTGAACCCAAGCTATAAGAGGCGATGGACTTGAAAGTGACTACCTGAACAAGAAGAGCACCAAAGAAGTCAAGATTTGGCAAGACCAGGCAAAATTGGCCTTTCTTTATGTCTTTGCTCTATTCTCATTACCGACAATGAGCAAAGAGGGGCAGCTGTTATAGGTCGATTTTGGCCTTTTACAATTTAAACCCCACACCAAAAAAACCCAACAACCCATTTACATTAAACTAACCCAATTACCCTATCAGACCCAAAACAAACCCCTAATCCACTTAACCACCCCAACCTATTACATCAAAAACCCACAACCAACTAACCTAATTACCCAACAGACCCAAACCCGAATGAAGCCCAATTCCCCTAAAATCACCCTAAGCCCGAAACAGAAAAAAACAAAAATCCCTAACCCTAACCTGAGCCTCCTACTTGCCTTTGCCATCTGACCGCTACTGCAGCACCACCGCCTATGGTTACATCTCCACCGCCCTTCGCCTGCAAACAATAAATAAGAGGAGACAGAAAGCAGTAATAAAAAAATAATTTGTAGAGGCTATAAAAGCCGATTGAAAACAAGTGTAAAAGGATCGGCACTTTCAATACAAAACAATAGATTTGTTAAACAAAAAAGGCAATTCCATCAATATATCGGCAAAGATAAAGTACCAAACCAGAAGCACGAATCCAAAATCAGAGAATCAGAACAATAAAACAGTCAAAATAAAAGCAGAGGTGATTTCCTTTATTTTCAAATCGGTTTCTTTTTTTCTTTTTTCCTTTGCTACTTATAAATGCACACACACACACACACACACACAGATATATATATATATATATATATATATAAATAAAAAAATAGATCTTTTACCTTTTCCGGCCACCGGGCGGCGGCGCTGACGGAGGTCCGGTGACCAGACGGTGGCCGGAGGCTGGTCGGACCGACCATCGAAAATCACCCCAGCCCCTTTCTCACCTTTTTTTTTTTTCCTTTCCCCGGTTTCAAATTATTTATCAAAAAAAATTTTAACTTTTATAGGGACCAAAACGGTGCGTTTTGGTCCCTGCCCATTTAAACATAAACGACGTCGTTTTGGCCCCGGGTCGTACCGATCCGACCCGACCCGCTAGGATCCGCGTGTTTTTATAGCGGAAGGGCTAATTGCGCATTTATCCCTTCCACATTTTTATTATTTTACGATCAGGTCTTTATTTATTTTAAAATTTGCCCCTAAAGTTTATCGCGCATTGCGATCTGGTCCTCCCTCCAGCGACGTCGTTTTAAGGGTTCGGGTAAATTGCTTTTTGGCCCTCTACAGTTGCATGCGTGTTCAAATAGGTCCTCTTTTTATATTTTGTTATAAATTTGCCCCAAAACTTTATTTTTGTTCCGAATTTAGTCCTTTTTCTTTAAAGTATCTGTCAATTTGATCCTGAATTTCTGTTTTGTTTTTAATTTAATCTTTATCTCATTATTTTGTCATTTCATTATTTTAAATTATGCCATTATTATCATTTTTATTATATTTATTTCTACTCCTATCATTTTATATATATGTACATTGTTATTTTCTTTGTATATTATTACTATTGTATATATTATTATTATTAACATATTAATTACTTTTACTTGTTATTTTCATTATTATGTTATTAATATATTTCTATTATTATTACTATTATATTACTTATTACTATTAATACTACTTTTATTCACTACAACTACCATTATTGTTATTATTATATTCTCGTCCTTATATTTTCTATTATAGCTAATATCATATTATTACCTTTCTTATTAATATACTATTATTTTCTATTTCATTATTATATAGTAAACGTTTTAATTAATTAATTAATTAATATTTATTTTTAATTTTTTTATACGTGCTATATTTTCTTTTTTTTTTTTCTTTTGGTTAACTTTTTAGTAGTATTGAAAAAGAATTAAATTTTGTATAATTTAATGATATATCTATAACAGTCTTTTAAATTTTAGGGGGTTTCTAAGTACAAATTATTGTGAATTATTTTTATTTTAAATTTTAGTGATTTATTTATAATTTGATTTTATTAAAAAATTAAAGGATAATTAAAATTATAAAAATAAATATAAAAAATCAGAGAGTGACATTTGTCATAAATTTAGTGTACGTACGTTGTTATATATATATATATGATATATGGGGAGACATCCAATTACATAGTGTAAAAATTAAAATAATTTTATATATTTTTGTAACTATTTATATGATTATTATTTTAACTATTCAACCGTAAAGTTTATCAATATAATTGTATTTGTCATGCATATAAATTTTCGAATCGATTTGATATCTCTATCATATCGATTCAAAATACTCTATATATTAATATATATTCAACGGTTGAAAATTGTTTACATAAAAAATAGTTAGAAATTTTAAATTTACATAAAATTTGGCATGAATGATCTATGTGGAGAAACAATGAAATATTACGGTTGGATCATTAAAATATTAATCATATAAATAATTACGGAAGTGTGTAAAATTATTTTATTTTTTACACGTTATAAGTAAATCCCTTCAATGATAAAATAGGAAAAACTAAATACTTTATTTTATTAATAATTTTTTTATTATCAAACTTATAATTATTTAGTATCTCGCTAGCATAGGTTTAAAATGAATCTGACAGTCAACTAACTTTAAAAATGGTGAATATTTTGTAGCCTATTCAATAGGGTAATGTTAAATAATACTTGTATAAAATTTTACAGCCAACATTTAAAGTGAATATTAAGACGATATTTATGAAGGGTGATTGGTTTAAATGTAAGTAATTTTATTTTATGTCTTACACTTGTATATATTAAAGTGAAAGTTTAGAATAGAAAGGGAATTTATTACGTGGATGACTTAAATCTTTTTAAGAAAAATATTATTATTAACAACAACCATGAATAATAATATAAATATATGTTATATAGTACAAATGATAAATAAATTATTACAATTTAATGTATTATTATAATATCTTTAGAATAATATTAAAAAACAATGAACATCGATTAACTAAAAGAAAATTGTCAAAAGCCCTAAGAGATCCACCGCATCTATGATGCACAAAATGTTAAGCCTCAGATGGTCTATCTTACTCATCATCTTGAATCTATTACCATAATAATAATCTATTATGATAAAACCCTAATAGATCTGGTGGTACCCTTATATTGATAAATCTCACATATACATTAAAACATAATTAAAAATTAAAAGTAAAAATAAAACCTTTCATAGAAAAGAAATTAGATAAAATAAAAACCATGAAAAATATGAACAAAATTAAATCATGAATATGTGGACATAACCACAATAATGTGGACTAAAATTAAAAACAAAATAAAATTATGAAAAAATATTAAAAAAACCATAACCAGCTCAAAAGTTAGTGTCGCCGTCAACAAACAAAAGAGTTAGTTTTATTAATTAATTAATTATATATTTAAATATTAATTTTAAAATGGAATTAAATTGGGAGTTTTAACAAGAAAGTTCCTTGATCATAAATACTTTCTATATCTACCATCTTAATTATGTAAGACTAGAATAATTCATTCCAAAGATACCTACATCCTAATTATAGAAACTTATCATTTATTAGAATAATTTAACACATTATTCAATTCCTTCGGAGAAAATATTTTAATTACTTTTATAAAGTAATGAATATTATTTTAAAGGTATTATTATTTTTTGGATAAATTTAAAAAATATATATCTACATTATAAATTTGATGAGATTTACATTTAAAATATTATGATATTTAATTTTATTTTTTATAATTATAATCAAAGTTACGTTTGATTTTTTAAAAGTGTTATATGTACAATATAATTAAAATATAAATATAAATATATGCCTGAATAACTATAAGTATCAAACTATTATATCACAAAAAACCTCTCCGAATATCATTCATAAACCGACACATATAATTATTCATATTGAATCATAAACCTAGATATTAAAGATGTAAGACTTCTAACTTTACCAATTATGTTAAGGCCTCAGGAATACATTAATTTTGATGTCATGTACCGTAATCTACTAGTTGAGTAATACATGAATTAGAATGAATATAAAAATTTAACAAACTACTAAAGTAATTAAGTAGCTAAGTACATAAAAGTAGTTAATTAGTCGGTAAAAGTAATAATAAATAAAAAGAATCCTATAAGAATCAATGATGAACCCACTAAATAAGCAGTATGAGTTTTGCCAGCTTAGCTTTTCAGACAAAGCATCATTGCCCAAATCCCATTCACCCGTCTTTTCTCTTCTCTTCTGTCCTGTCTCAACACCCAAATCTGAAGGCAAAGCCATGTCGGACGACGAAGGCACTGGAGAAGACTACCTTTTCAAGATTGTAATAATCGGGGACTCAGCCGTTGGCAAATCCAACCTCCTTTCCCGCTATGCCCGAAACGAATTCAATCCACATTCCAAAGCCACCATTGGAGTCGAGTTCCAGACCCAAACCATGGAAATCAATGGAAAAGAGGTTAAAGCTCAGATTTGGGACACTGCTGGTCAAGAAAGGTTCCGTGCCGTCACTTCTGCTTATTACAGAGGCGCTGCTGGTGCTCTTATTGTTTATGATATTAGCCGCCGCACCACCTTTGACAGTGTCGGCCGGTGGCTTGATGAACTCAAGAGTAAGTTCCGTTAACACTTTGTTTGCTGGTTTTTTAACTTGCCCTTTTCTTGGTTTTCGTTTTCGTATCTGGGTTTTTGATCGTTTCTAGATGGAGTGAATTTATATGGATTTTAAGCAGGTTCGATGATCTTGCTTTGTAATGGGAGGGTTTGGTGTTTTGTATCTAATGTTTAATTGTTATCGTAACGGTTCAAGATTTGCTTTTGGTGGATTTGGCATTAAAAAGGAGTCTTGTAAGAAGATCCAATTGAATTTTTAGTTTGATTGGTGGTGTTTTTTGTTCCTTTTTGTGTCTTTTTCAGGATTCTATCTTGTGTTGAAGGCATAGATCTGATGCTGTAATGATTTTAGTTTCATGTGATCTATATATATATATTTAGACATGAGTACGGGATATCATTCTCCGAAAGCCCTACAAATACATTAAAAAACTTAAACAAAATTGACAATTCTCCTGTTGAACATATATCCGATATTCATACTTAGAGATCAAGTAACATAGGAAGAAAGGTGAAAACCCTTGTAGAAAATAGAAAACAGAGGGCAAGGGACTGATTTCTTGATGCTTTTTAACTAGTTTCATTCCCCCTTGGCTTGATTTCATTTGTTCAAACAGGGTATTTGATAACTTGCATGTTGCTAGGTACTTTCACCTTCTCAGTTGTAATTATATATTAGAACAAATAAAGATGTTAGATTGAGATTGTTCAGCTCGTCTTTGGCAATGTGCATTCTCGTTTTCTGCCTTGTTTCTGGTGATATTTAATCTTTATGTCTTATAGAATGAGCCAAGGTTGTCAAATTAGGATTTATCCAGAAACTGTTCAATACAGAATGCTGATAAATATCACAAGCGGCAATATCCAGTGTAGGTTCTTGGAATCTGCTACTCAAATTTCTGTATTTAGAAGAACTAAAAAAACAACTATACGAGTATGATAAAACCAGAAATAATACTTCAATACTCAATCTCCAAAACCATACTTTATTCTTTTGTTGTTCCGTAAAACTCCGGAGCGTTGAGACAGTTTCATGCTTTCCATTGCCTTCTGCACTCTTCTTGCATATTATTTACTTCTATATGTTTACTGTATTTGTGATTTCTGGTATGCTTTTATGCTCAACATCTATTTATATTTGCTCTGAAGTTGGGAGATGTTCAACGGTCATGCTTATTTTAATACTGTTTTGCAGCTCATTCCGATACGACTGTAGCAAGGATATTGGTCGGCAATAAATGTGACTTGGAAACTATCAGGGATGTGAGTGTTGAAGAAGGAAAAAGCCTTGCTGAAGCAGAAGGGTTGTTTTTCATGGAAACATCGGCTTTAGATTCAACAAATGTCAACAAGGCTTTCGAGTTAGTTATACGAGAAATTTACAACAATGTCAGCAGGAAGGTCCTGAATTCGGATACTCAAAAAGCTGAATTAACCGTAAACCGGGTAACCCTTACCGAAACTGATGGATCGAAGAAAACCCAAAATTTTTCTTGCTGTTCCAGGTGATCTTGTACGTTGGAAGGGGGTAAGAGTGAAGGTCTTCCCATGGTTTGTTCATTCAATTTGGTTGGTTTTACAGAAAATATCATTTTGCATAGTTAAATTATTGTTTTGTGGTTAAAGAAAATAAGGACTCTTATTTCTGGTTTGGCTTATGGATACAAAGATGTATGCTGAAAGTGAAACAGGCAGCCCTCTGATTTCACATTGTAAAACTATTTATTTTTAATTCAATATCTTAGCAGGCTTGCAGTATTTGTAATTGTATAACTCTTTCTCTATTTGGAGGATTCTTAGAAGTTTATATCCGTATGGAAATGCATGGGACTATATACTTTTCAAAAAATAGAAAAAAATGGGAACAACATATGTTTACTTAGGGGTTGGCAGATGAGTCTTGGAACCTGATTAATGCTTGGTAACTCGTTCCTGGATATTCTTTAGTTGTTACTTACCTATATTACTAAAAATCGACGAGTTTGAGTGTCGGATATGGTATGTATCCAGCATCGGTTGGGGCCGTAATTGAGGGTAAGGTAGGCTCAACTTCAAATTTTTTAGACTTTTTTTTTTTTTTAAATTATGGTGTATTTGTTTGAAATATGTGGCAAAATTGTATTTGGCCCCTAATTTTTTAACACTTTTATAAAATTATATTTGGCTCCTCCAACATTTTACAAGTTACTCCTAAAAAAATTTCTACTTTTAATCATGCACCATTTGTTACTTTTAGTTTAATTTTCTCTGCATTTTTAATTAATCTAATGGATACATTTATGTTGGTTTAGTTATATTTTTATTTTTATGCTCAGCATGAAAATTTAAAAAAGAAATTAAACTATTACAATATTTAGTACAATTTAAATCTAACTTTTTTAAATGTGTATACTATTTTTTTTTACCAAAAACTAGTCTTATGTTTTTTAATAATATTAAATAATTTTATGCGTATAATCAGATTATAATTTCTTACAATTGAAAACTTTAATAGTTATATGTGACGACAAAACATAATTTATAATATTTGTTAAATTGAAAATATATTTTATTATAAGGTTTTTTTTATATACTATTGGTAATTTAAAGATTATATAATATAATTATAACATCACATTTCATACTTGCTGTAACACCCATAATTTGGTTCAGTCGTCGGGCTTAAGTTACGAAATGCTACAGCTATAACTAAATCAAAATGCATTCAATTCAAAATAAACATAAAATACTTCATTAATGCGTAATTATTACTCAAATTAAACAAAATTTATCCAATCGTAATCAATTCAATTTATAATTAACAAATATGTCATTTCTCATATCATATACAGACTTATATATGCTCCAATATCATTGTTATAGGCCCAATTTGCCCGAGCCCATGTTAATAACAAAATGAAAAAAACCAAAAATTATTATTGTCCAAATGTCCATGTTTTTACAATAAATGGACCCAAAACAAAACCAATAAAATGGCCCACACCACTAATCTACCTAAATCCAATTACAACATACAAACCCAAATATTTACCCAAACCCTTGGCCCAAAAATAAACCAAATCCCTAACCCAAAGCAAAGCAGGCCCGATAGGCCCATCTTTTATCAAAATTTCGGCAAGTGGGAACCCTAGGGTTTCCCCTTGCGCCGCAAGCCTCTAATCATGGGCCTCATGTTGTGCCACCATCGCCGCTCAAATCATCGCGCCTTATTGCCGCCGTATCCTTCGCCGTTCACTTGCAAAAGGGAAAGAAAACGCAACAGAGAGAGCAAATCTAGCAAATCTATGTATTTATGGAATTTTCCGATTTATTTTGAGGCGATAAAAAGCCCGAATGTATTCTGTAACAGGGGATGGTTTTTTCTTACGATTTTCGAATACAAGACACAGAAAAAAAAATAGAGATACAATAAAAACAGATTGAAGAGAAATCGGTTTAAAGCGGATAAAGGTTGCGGTTTTTTTTTATATTCCATTTTATCTTTTTTATTTCTCTTTATTTTTCCTTAAAAAAGGTACCAAATACACGTATATATACAATAAAATAATAAAATAAAAAAACTTACTTTTTTTGAATTTCTGACCACCGTGTATGGTGGCCAGTGGAGGCACAGCGACGACGGCGATGACGGCGGCTATCGGCTGGACTTGGAGAGGGAGAGCATTTTTTTAAAAGGCTTTTTAGTTTTTTTTTTTTAAAAGAAGGGAGCAAATGATTTTTTTTTGTCAAAATTTGAACTTTTATAGCAATATCAAAACGACGACATTTTGGCTTAAGACAATAAGCATCAAAACGGCGCCGTTTCACCTTAGCCGACCCACGACCTGACCCGATCCAGCCTGGGATCCGCGTGTTTTGCAACGGAAGGGCTAATTGCGCTTTTAGCCCTTCCGCTTTTTTTATGGTTTAAAATCAAGTCGTTATATTTCTTAATTTTGGCCCCATGATTTTTCCTAGATTTCAATTTGGTCCCCCTTTGAGCGGTGCGTTTAGGCAAGTGGGGATATTTTCCATTTCAATCCCTCCAAGTTGCGCGCGTGTTGCAATTCAGTCCTATTTTCCGTTCTATTTCCGATTTTGCCCCAAGAATACTGCTTTGATTTCAATTCTGTCCTTTTTCGCCATTTTTGCTATTGGTTTTTGGATTAACTATTTTTTTAATAATAATATTATTATATTTATTATATTTAATATTATTATTATTATACTTATTATTATTTTCCATTATTTCTATTATTTATACTATTATTAGTTTACTGTTACTATTATTATTTTGGACTATTTTACACTTTTCAAATTCATTTGTATTATTATTATTATTTTTTAATTATTCGGATATTTTTTTTCGTATATACATTTGTTCACTTCATTTGTTAAGTATATCTATTTTATTTTATTTCACGCTACTTTAAGTATATATATTTTCTTTAAAATCTATTTATGTTCATATATTTACTTTTAAATCTATATATATATATATATATATATATACACTGTATCTCTTATAAAGACTCTATTATTATTATTATTATTATTATTATTATTATTATTATTATTATTATTATTATTAACGTACTATTATTTTTCTTATTAATATATATATATATTTTTTTCCCTTTTCATTATTATTATAAATATGTATGTTATTATTAATTTACTATTATTTTCTATTATTATTATTATCATTATTATTTTTATAATTGTTATTATTATCCTCATTTTTATTATAGTTTTCATTTTGCTTTTTAATATTTTTATTCTTTTCAATTATTATTTAAACTGTCGTCAGTTTTCACTTACATATTATTTTTATTAGATTGTTATTTTATTTATATTATTGATTCTTTTTGCTCTCATTATTGTTGTTTGTATTATAGCAATTATTACCTTATTATGCATATTAGCATTGTAATTCATTTCATATTTTACTAAAACCTTGCTCCATTTTATTCAAAAAGTATTTCTTAAAATAAGACAATATTTACTGTTTAGAAATTCGGAAAATAGTGCCCTATCGTGCTGGGTTTCGATTTTCTGTTTAACTAAATAGCTAAATATCCTTTTAATGAATGTGTAAATTATGAGATGATTTTGATTACGAGAATTTAAAACATCATGTCCTAACGTGTTAGATGTGATGTTTGTATTCTTTCGGAACAAAGGAATCTCAAATTCCAACTCAAATTACTCAAGTTTTTAAAAGAAATCATGTTTTAAAATCTTTTTGAATTTTCGACATTAGGACAATAACTAATCAATTCGGTACCAATTTTGGGCGTTACGAGGGTGCTAATCCTTCCTCGTACGTAACCGACTCCCGAACCAGTTTTCTTAAAATTTCGTTGGCCAAAATCAATGTTTTTGAAATAAAATGTTTTATAAAGTGATCCGATCACACCTAAGCAAAAAAAAAAAAAAGATTGGTGGCGACTCCATTTTTTATTTTTTAAGTCGACCCCGTTGTTTTCCAAATCTTAAAATTGGTTTCGACAATCATCTATAATTTAACTAGGACTGATTTGCAACATTTTCAAAATTTCAATTTAATTATATCTTAAACAAATCCTTCAAATAATCATTCATATCATAAACACTCAAGTATTGTAATATATAATTAGATTTGAGTATCGAGCTTACAAAAGTTCTAAAAACAATTCAGAACAATTTAATTTATATTCTATGTTTATTTGAGGTAATCGATGTAAATTGAATGCATTATGTTTAGGTTATGATTGTAGCATTCTGTAACTCGGGTCCGACGACCGGATCAGGTTATGGGTGTTACGCTTGTAATTTAAAATAATGTCTAATGTGATATTTATGCCTTTTATCATTATATGTATTATTATGGTATCTCAAGTTAATATCAATAAAAAATAGATAAGATGTTTTACAAATCAACAGAAAGGAAATGAATTTTAGAAAATAAAAACACCTAAACGCTATCGTCCACCATGTTTTGCTTGAAATTTTATTAGAGAATTTTAAGAGTAAAGTCTAGCGTTGTGTATGGATTTGCAATTCTTTCAACCGGAAATTTCTCCAATTTTCTTAAAAATTTTCAATATCTATAGAACCAAAAAATTTCATTGAATAATATGTTTTTCAACTATGTGATTCTCTAAATTTTTCTTTTGAAATTTTTGGGCTAATTTTAAATTAGAAAGAAGAAGGTATTGTTTTTGAAAATGGAGAAAATAAAAATCAAATATCAAGAAATTAGGGTTTCGTTTGAAGAAAAAGGTCAAGTTTACGTTTTCCCATCTTTAACTTTACTATTTAGTTTACTGTTTACATTATTTTTGGATTAAATGTAGTAAAGGAAAATAAAAGAAAAGAAAGTAAAAGGTTTAATGATAAGTTTGGCCACAAATACGTTTGCAGTTTTGTCAAAATGGTCTTAATTGTATTTTTGAGTTTATTTTTTTGCCATCAACCTTTGTTCTTTTTTTTTAATTTTCTTTTTTCTAACAAATTTAATAAAAGTACCGTTAAAAAAATTAACAGGATTATGTGGAATTTCATACGTGTGATATTTTTAATGAGGTATAATTTAGTATTTAGATAACTCAGTAGAAAAACTTCACAATAAACAAACGTAGGAAAGATTGAAGCCTTTTGAAAGAAAAGAAAGATTGAAACCTTGAATTTTTTCATTAAATCTATTAGAAAAAGCATATCGAAAAAAGGAACAAAGGTCAATGACAAAAAAAGGCTTAAAAATACAATCAGAGCCATTTTGGCAAAATATGTAAATGTTGGTGGCCAAATTTATCATTAAGCCAAAGTAAAATAGTGGAAAATTAAATACAGTAAATAAAAATTTATTATCTTATTTGGATAGGTAAAACTATTTTTTTTATGCAATGCACAAGTTTTATTGTATGTATTAATTAAAATATTTTATAGTAAATTATTAAAAATTAATACAAAATTTGTAACATTTCATAAATAATGTTATTGAAAAGTAAAAATAATATAATTATTTAATTTTTATAATGATAATAGTTTAAATTACAATTAGGGTGAGCGTTTGATCGAATAGAGTGGAAAAAAATTGAGTTAATCAAGTTCACGAGTCCTATTTTATCATCCTAACATAATTTGAATTTTTTTAAATTGATTCGAGTGAAACGAAATTTGAGTCGAGCCAAACCAAATTGAGTGAAATTATTCAAGTTAAATTAAAAAAATTAAACATGTCAAATAAAAATATTGTTACAGTATAACTAATTCCATGTTACACATAAATTTGTAACCATATATATTTGAAAAAAAATTCAAAGTAAAAAAAAATAATTGAGTACAATAAATTTGAATTATTAATTAGGTCCCAAAATTATTAATTTAGAAAATTTTTAAAATTTTAGATTTTTAAAAAAATTAAATTATTTAAAAAAATTAAAAAAATTATATATATTTTTTAAAATATAAATTTTGAAATATTTATAAATATTTTAAATTTTGAATTCTTTTTGTAATTTTTATTGAGAGAGAGACCAATTTACTTATTTTCAAAGTTGACAGGGATCAAAAGGGTGTTTACACCAATTTGTTATTTGAATATATCGGATAACTCGATTCGATTAACTCAAAATTCAATTTTTTATTTTTAAAAAAAATCGACTTTTACTCACCCTTAATTACAATAAATATAAATTAATATAAAAAATTTAATATTTAAAATAAACTTGAATGATTTGATATTTCTCTTAATTATGATTTTAGCTTTACTCTTAAAAAAAGAGTTAAAATATAATTTAAAGATTAAGAGAGAAAAAAACTATGTAAATTAAGTTATTAAACAAAAAATTAGATAAAGAAAAGTTGTATAAAAAAATATGCTAGAAAAATTATACAATTGGTAACTAAATAAATTAATCTACATAATTTCAATAATATCTTTAATATCTTTCTCATTTATCTATTAAAGAAAGAAATATTTGATATATATTATATATGAAATTCAATTTTTAATAAAAAAATAAGTGCATAAGTGAATGTGTAAAATTTAAATTTTACGAATTTGAAGTACAGATTTATATTTTTCAATATTAGATATTAAAAACCGTATATAAGAACTCAATATTAAAAAAAATTAAAACGGTACTAAATGTGTACATATTTATAATTTTTTTCGTATTTTATAACTAAATCAATTATAGTAAAGATTATTGACGTATATGATCCTTATTATATAAATAGGTATTCAATGTTTATATAATTATAAGGAAATTAAAATAAAATCATATTCATTTTAAACTTTAGTCAATAAACACATATGCCAAATGCTAGTTTCTTAACCGTGCCACTTTGGCATGTTTTCTTTAATTGTAACTTTAAATTGCTATATATAACTATCCAATTATTATTTTTCATATTCCATTCATTCAAATCATGCATGTAAAATTTGATGTAAATTTAAAATTTCTAAGTATTTGTTTTATTTAAAAAAATTTAATCTGTCCAAAATATATTAATATATGTTGTGTTTTAGATCGATATGATAGGAATATCATAGTAGATTGAAAATTTACATGTATGATAAGTACAATTATAATGATAAATTCAACAGCTGTATCATTAAAATATTAATCGTACAAAAATATACAGAAGTATTATACCCGTGTAAGTGGATCCTCCCTATATATATATTGGATTAGTGAAGGAAAGAAAAGTAAAGTAATTTTAACAATTTTTATTTGGATAGACAAATGGAAAGGAAAGAAAAAGAAAGGATTAATAATAATGATTGGGTAAACTGCACCATTAATCATTAAATTATGAGTAAGTTTTCGTTTTGATCACTTAACTAAAAAAAAGTTACAATTTGGTCACTAATCTTTTCAAAATTATTTTTTTATCACCCAATTGTTTAATATCACTTCTTGAGTTAGTATAATAACAAATTTAGCACTTTGTTTTTATTTTTTTTTCAATTTGACCTTGATTATATATAAATGATAAAAATTGAAGTTCACTTAAAAATTTAGAAATTTCTAAAAATATCCAAAACCCTTTTTTTTTAAAAAAAATAGAAAAAATATTAAGCAAAATTATTGGTTCTATATGTTTTTACCTCTTTTGTTTCCTAACATGTTTTTTCAATTATAAGAAAAGATAAAAAAAAATAATAATATAATTTGTTTTTATAATTTGAGTTTTGGAAAATAATTTAAATAAATTAAAATTTTTAATTGAATTTGGAAAAAATTTGTGGTATATATTTTTTATTTATTTTGCTAAAAAATGACATCAGAGTCAATTTTCACAAACCTTTGTAATATCAGTTCTGAATGTTTTTTAGAGGTATGGAACTTAACTTAAAAATATTACTAATTTAGTTTCGAAAAACATTAAGCAAGCATGCAATAATCTGACTTTCTTTTTATTTTGTTCTATTTTTAATTTGTTATTGGATTCTATTGAATGATAATTTTCTTTATTTCCCATACATATTAGTTCAACAGTATTTTTGAGATTTTATTTTTCTAAAATTTTTATATAGAATTTAAAAAAAAATGATTTTGAGTTTGTTTATAATTTTTATATAAAACCAAGGTCAAATTGACAAAAATTATAAAAGTTGAAGACTAAAATTGTTATTTACCAACTAAAAAAATGCCACTTAACAATTGAGTGACGAAAAAAATAATTTTAAAAGTTTAGTGACTAACAATATAGTTTACCCTAATGAATTTTTACAATTATAACATTTTCATAAAGTTATTTATAAAAAAAGGAAAAAAAAATTACATCTTAAAATTTGTTTTGCTTTCCTTTATTTAGCTATCCTTTTTGGAGTAAATAAAAAATTTAACTTTCAAGAGAAAGTAAGAGATACTAAACTTCCCTTACATTTTCTAGCCTAACTTATGAAGTCTATCCAAATAAGGGAAAAGATCAATTTCCATACTTTCCTTCCCTTTTCTCTCCCCACCTCCAATCTAAACATAAACTTAGGCTTAATTTAGATGGGCGGTGTGTTTACCTCCAGTGAGGTTAAAAATAACAGTGGCGGTGACATTAGTTACTGTAGCGGTAAGATTAGATACTATAGCAGTGAGCTAAGAAACAATGGTAGAGTGTGTGTTTGGATTCAAACGTAGCTGTAATGGTAATGTGAAAATAAAAAATGACTATTAAGGACATCAGATTAGAATTGATATATAATAGAAGTTTTTAAATTATTTTACTTTTAGAAAATTATTAAAATATGTGAATTTATAAATTCATTTAATAAGATATTAAAATGTATCTTCCAATATTTTATTATAAATATTTTAATGAATTATATAATCAATTTAAATTATTTATTAGATAAAATGATAATTATTTTTAATTTTTTATAGTTAAATATTCTTTTAGAACAATGATAAATGTTATTTTCACAAATAGTAACATTATACTTGGATCAAATTTTGAAGTATTTAAACAGATGATTTTTAATAAAAAAATATAGTAATATAAGACATAACAAGTTTCATTAATACTAGAAATTAGGTTATGATACAAAATGTTTTTAAAAATATTGATTCGTTAAACTATTTGCAATGGTTTCCCTTAACATTGCAATTTCAAGGTCACTTTCACTGTTAGAAGAACTCGATTTACTTCTATCAAAATGGCCTGAAGTGACTGGCATGTCGGGTATATTCTCAAATTGTCGAAAATCCTCATCATTTGACCAAGCATGCCTTCGAATGTAATTATGCAAAACCATTGTTGCAATAACTATTAAAACTTGCTTGTTGAATGAATAACTTGGAATATCTCTTAATATTGGCCATTTTTTTCCACACTCCAAATGTTCGTTCAATCACAGAGCGTAACGAAGAATGGGCATGATTAAAAATTTCTTTTTTTCCAGATACTTGATGATTACCTCGACAAAAATCAGGTAAATGATATCGTTCCCCCTATATGGACCTAGAAAACCTGCCATTTGTGGATATCCTGAATCCACAAGATAATATTTTCCTACAAAAAAGTAAAATATAATATCAAGTTTAAAAATAAATTAAATTTTTAATATTGTTTTTATGTAAAGATTAATTAAAAAAAATTAAAGTTCAACCTGGTGGAGGGTGTGGAAAATTTAACTATTGTTTTCTAAGTGCTTGCAACAAAATTCTACTATCATGTGCTGTTCCTTCTCAACCAGGAAATACAAAAATAAAGCACACTTTGAAGTCATAAACTGCCATAATATTTTGAGTTGGTTCACCTTTCCGTCCGATATAAGGTATTTGACAACAAGGCAAAATGCATGCTTTTATGTGTGTTCTATCTATGGCCCCAATACAATCTTTTAAAATAAATACAAGTAATGAGATAAAAGTTAGAAATAATTTATATTTTAAAAATATAAAGATTGTGTAAATTTTACCTTAAAGTGAGGCCAATATCTTGTATCATGTCGAATATGGTTCGGTACTTCCTCGAATTGACCTTCAGTGGGTTTAATCGTGTCTATTCCCATTTGAGCAAATATATGCAACATATCAGTAAAAAATTGACTAACAGTTTCCCCATATCGTTGAAATCGCTCTGCTGCATTTGAATTTAATTCTCTATTTCTAAGAATGTACAATGATAATGCTAACTTCTCTATCGCCGATACTTTCCCATGCTTTAAGCCATAATTTGTTTGCAAATCATGCAACAAGCTGTGAAATATATTTTTTGGCATCCTAAAACTATTCATGCAACGATCATCATGCCCATTTAATACTTTGTCCACTCACATTTGACCTGTATAATTTGAATTCATACACGGTTACATAGTGAAATAAGTTTCATGCTGTACCAATACACTGCTTAACACATATTCTTCCTCTTCACGATAATTGTTGTGCTCAACTTGTGTAACAATTGTGGCTATTCTTCGTTGAGCTTCTTCACTTAATTCAGACGTATCATAATTCATATCAAAATTATTATACATATTGTTAAATTCATCCATAACCTGAAAAAGTAATCAAATAAAAATAAATTAATATTTTGTGACATTCTATACAACATAAAAACTTGAATAAAAGCATAGCATAAAAATACCAAACATAAAAAATATCATACATTAGTTTTACATATAAAAAAGCAGAATAGTTATATTACAATAATAATTCTAAAAGCATAGCATAAAAATGCCAAACATAAAAGATATCATACATTAGTTTTACATATAAAAAAGTAGTATAGTTATATTACAATAATAATTCTAAAAGCATAGCATAAAAATGCCAAACATAAAAAATATCATACATTAGTTTTACATATGAAAAAGTAGTATAGTTATATTATAATAATAATTCTAAGGAGCTTATGGTGAAGGTGGTTGATGGTATGGTTGGAAGGGAAATGAGGATGCTGCTACCAAGGATGAAAATGATGCAATTAGATTTTGTTCACATACTCACGTCGAAGCCACCAAACCCTAACATCTAGATCTAAGTTCAAAAACACTTCTCATTTCACCGGTATTTGAAACATTTTGATGGCAAAATAGTACAGTTGATCTTTTTTTTGGAATTTCATCTCCCAAAGCACACAAAGCATCTATTGCATTTGAAATAGTATATTGAGAGTGAGGGAAAATAATTTCATTCACCGACTTCCTTAGACTAGCCATACTCTCATACAATTTCTCAATCTGAGTAGTTAATGTATTTCTTGATGATTTTCTACTTGATTTTTTCCTTTACCGTGTACAACCCCAAGTGTTTGCTTTCCTCGATTAGGAGTTTCATGAGAAGGGTTTGATGGTACCTCATTTGGAGGAATACCTGCATTCTCATTACTATGTTCATCTGAATCACCAAATCCCTCATTAGGTATATCATCTCCCATAGGAACCCCACTTGGAAGAACACTAGACGAAGGTGTCCATGCATTCTCTCCAGTGGCTACAATGCCACCAAACATTTGCCACATTAACTCATTCAATCGTGGTTCAATTCCTTTCTTCTTAAATCTTTTAAAATTAGAATTTTCCTACATAACATGTTAAATGTTAAATGTTATACTAAGATTTTTATATTTGTAAATTATTAATTTCAATAAATTTTATACATTAAAATAATGATAAAGTTAAAACTAACCTGTATTTTTTCAGCCCACCATTCTTCGGTAGCATCGGCCGTCTTTTTAGATGGACACCATCCAATACCTGTAAATTCCTTAAGCAACTCCCTCCATAACCTCCATTCCTTTTTTAATGTATCCCACTTATTTTTCAATTGAGGTTTTCCATAATTTTTTTTTTGTGTTTTTGCTTGAAAAAGAGCAGCGACATTTTCCCATCCTTTTGAGTTTAGATGAGTTGTTGGTCTATTACCAGCATTGACTTCATTCACGCAAAGTTCACAAAATATCAATGTCAGCTCATCATCCCAAACAGCTTTTGTTGCTAAGGTACTATCTCCCTCCACAAAATTTCGTGTCTTTACCATCTATTATTATTATTATTATTATTATTATTATTATTATTTTAAATGTCAACCAACATAAAACCATAAATATATAATTAGATATAATAATATAGTTTCATAAAAAATTAAGAATAACACATCACAAAAAGATGAAAGCCATAAGATGAACACTAGTTTACCTTCAATTGTAATGGTAAGAATAAAAAAGGTTGCCTTCAATACAGTTACATGTATACCATAAATTCACCTCTAAATATTTCTATAATATTGTTTATGCTTACTTTTCTGTTGTATAATGCTGAATGTTACTGTTGGATGAAGAGGAGTGTGTTGACTTCCTTTCCTTTTTCCTTTTCTGTGTATTTTGATCTTTGCCGCCATCATTATTATTATATTATGTTTATTTTTTTAATTAATTTATTTTATGTACTTTCATTCAATTTATAAGTTAATATGTTATTTTTCAGTAAAGAATAGTTAGTTTCATATTTTAAGTGGGTTACCAAGTTAATAAAGTTAATAAATGTAAATAAAGTTAATAAAGGTTAGTTAGAATTTTAAATAAAGTTAATAAAGAAAGTTAATCATCAAACAGTAAATAAATGTAAATTCCACAACATATATTTAGTATTGGACAACTACTGCTACTGCTAGTTTCCATCTTTAAATGGAAATATGCACAGCAGGACATTATTGCCTAGACACATTTTTTGTTTATTCACATTTCAATTTCCAATTAATGTTTTATTGAGTATATCCTTTTCTTTAAATGAACCCAACTACTTATGTTCCATGCTAATTCCTGTCTCTTACAATTATGTATTTGTGGGATCTACATTTAACTGTATTGAAGGCAACCTTTTCTATTCTTTTCCCTTTTCCAGCAAAGCTATATTTCATCTAAATATTATACCATAAATTCTTTTCTATTCTAATGTGGTAATTCTATAAGCTATATTGTATACCATAAATTCACCTCTAAATATTTCTAACTGTAAACATATACTAGTTTGACAAGAATGAAGTTTCTTGTAACACCCCGAATTTTGGGCCTAGAAGTATTGGGCCTTGGTTAAGTTTTGGATCCTAGCTTAGTATTTTTAGGAGTTTAATTTTGGCCTTCTAGAAGGTTGGAAGTGGCATGAAGATAGATTCTAAGGAGAGTGATCAGAAGAGAAAATATAGGAAGAGGTTAGGAGAGCTTATCGTGGAGAAAAATTAGGAGATGAGATGTGGATGAAGTGGAGCCAATTGGGACTTTAGGGGTTCAGCTTTGGGTATTTATAGGGGGTGTCAAATTCTTTTTGAAGAGTTTCCCTTGCTTTGCCAAACCGAATGCTTTATTCTTCTTCTTTCTAGTTCTTTTTCCTCTTTTGCACCAAATACTTATATCCCCTTTGCCGATTTCTTTTCTTAATCTCTTAAAAGCCGAATACCCATATCCCCTTTGCCGATTTCTTTTGCTTTCCTCCATCACAAATTTGTTTTTGTTATTTACAACCTTTAATCAAGATTTTAAAAGCCAATCACACTCAGTAGATATTTAGGCCGCAAGATCAGAGACGAGTTTCCGTAAGTGTCTCATTCTCAATTTCGGTTTCTTAGAAAGGGTGACTCGTGTGGAAGACGAGTTACCTGATGTTGATAAAATATGTGTGTTGATGCAGATCTAGAAATATTCGAGACTATTCACTAAGGAAAGGCTAGAAAAGCCGAAGGTTCACGGTAAGGCTACGGTAAGGCTTCGGGATTTGATAAAGTTTTAGTAAGGTTTGGAGTTGATTTGGAAGTGGTTTTGATTGTAGGTCAAGATTGAGGATAGTGTGAGTCGTCAATCAGGTGTGTACATACACTACACATACGGCAAATCGACAAAAGCCAAAATCCCGAATGGGCCTGCCAAATTTGTGGGCCCAAATTGGCAAAATTTTGATATGAAATTTTGTGATGGATTGATATATATGATTGTATGATTGAATTATGATCGGGCCTAATGGGCTACATAAGCATGTTTGGGGCTTAATGGGTTTTATGGGTATGATTGGGCCTAGAGGGCCTTATGGGATTGTAGAAATACATGCTAGGGTTTAATGGACTTTAGGCCTAGTTAAATAGACTCTCAAATTTTCATAAAACTTAACTAAGTAATAAACATGTCTGTGGACAAGTCAATAGACTAAGTTGTGGCAACCGACATATGCATGTCTAGGATTGGATCATGGAATAGCCTGGTACTTAAGCGGTCCGAGTGACCCACCTCCTTTTCTCTTGAATCCTACCTGGTGCATAGTGTCCATTCATCTTAGCCGCGAGGAGTTGTTGATGGGCCAAAATCCATAATTAAAATCTGTATCATTAGGAAAATTAAGAAAAAACCCTTATAGGATAAAATTACGAAAATACCCTTTTAAGGTAGAATTATGAAAGTACCCTTCTAAGGTAGAATTACAGAAATGCCTGTAAGGTAGAACTACTAAAACACCCTCGTAGGGTAGGAGTATCGAAATACCCCTGTAGGGTAGATTTACGAAAATACCCCTGGGTAGTGAAATGACCAAAATACCCCTAAGTGCTTAATATGTAAAAATGTGTGAAAATGAGTATGATGCATTCATGAATTGTATGTTGCACTTGGGTGGGTTTTGATGATACGGAGGAAGTGTTTTGAGGATCGCATAGTCGCTTGACAACCGTGGATCCACCGTAGGCTTTTAAGCCACCGAGTAGCTTTGCTACACCGTACTTATATAGCAGCCTTGCTGCAACATGAGTAGTGCAGCAACCAGTGCTACCTTTGGAGTGTAGAGGATGGGTGGGTTGATGTAGACATCCCCACAGGTGTGTTGGGCTGGTACGGGTGGTGTGTAGTGGTTGGATTTGGGATGGGAACATTTGCATACATGTAATTCTGGTATGATATGAGGTCAATGTGGGCTAAGGCCCAGACCACCGATATTGTTAGGGCTTAGGCCCAATGTGATATGTGTATAATGAATTGATTTGATTGCCAATGGTCGTACACACTGAGTTGCGAAACTCACACCCTTATTATTAATATTTCACGTGATCCACAATAGACGGCTCGACGCGGGATAGGACTCGGAGATAGCCATACTACAAGTTACTTAGGAATTTTCAATATAGATTTATTAAGTGTTTTATGATAATTACTTTTAAATCTCCACTGTGATGTAATAAGGCTATGTATCTTCGATTTCATTATTTACTTGGGATTTTATTTAGTTACTGCTATAGTTAATAAACATGTTTTTTTTCTAATTATTCATTTAATTTAATTCTTCGAATTTTTAACTAAGTAAATTCCTATCAAGCATATTCGTTTCGAACTAAGTTTTTAACTAAACCATTTTTTGAAAGCAACCCTTCAATGTGACATCGCCAGATTCGGGCCTAAGCCGGGTTTGGGGTGTTACATTTCTACAAGCAAATGATTTGAAACAAAAGCAGTACAAGCCAACTTTGACATTTTCAAAGCACAAACATTATTAGCTATCTTATCAAAATAGAATGATACGGTATCTGCCCCAGAGACAGTTAATTTCCTTTTCTTAAATGAAAGCCATGCATCTAAGTTCTCACGAATACCAATTTCATGTTTTTTCATGCCTATGGTCTTCAACTGTATGCATTTAATATTGCTAATTAACTTTAGAGGTAGTAATTCACCGAAGATGCATTCCTACAACAATTCTGGTGATAACAGAGTAGCTAAGAATTATATCAATGCCATATAGGTGATCAATTACTTACAATTTCAAACACAACACCGTCGAAGGTAGTATGATAGTGAAAACTTGGAGTTGGAAACTCAAGAATGGGATAAGCAAAAAGCAAGAGGAAGCTCAGGGCAGGCCAAAATAATGTAACTACAACAGAAAAGTAAGCATAAACAATATAGAAAAAATGTATTATGTTTCAACATTAAAAAATTTAACTAGAACCAGAAGCATAATTATGTCTCAAGCATTAAAATTACCAATCATATTTAGTAAGTAAAAAAGGCTGCTGATCATTTTAATCAACAGAAACAAAGGTACAAAAATAGAAGACTAACTAAACTATTCACATCATCACAGGAACTAAAAGCTAGCCTCTGTTGTGGCATGCATCTCCTCTTTATGCAGAAAATAGTTCTTGGTTTAGATCTCTATTCACCTAATTGGACTGATAATAATTCAACCTACTTGAACAGACTCTTTCAGCTTATGAAGCAAAAATTTGCCAACTATAGGTAGGAAGGAATATATATATATATATATATATATATATATATCACAATTTGGCCAGCATATGCTAAAAAGATAGCAAAATCCAGCTTGAGATTGACTTTTATTAAATAGTTATTGGATTCTTGTTGACTAGTTTTAACCGAAGACTATATAGTTTCGACCCTAGGACTGAATTGCCATAGATTGTGAGGAGTGGCCAAATTTAAAGTATCCATTTGCTCTACCAAACTAATTTTTATCGTGATTGGAATCTGAAACCTAGGCCGAGCTTTATCATCCTATTATTTTTACCTAAAAAGGCATACAACTTGATAATTTTCTTGGAAAAAAAATAATAAAAGAGATGCATTTTGTCTGTTAAAACCAGCCATCTTAAGTGGAAGCATCTTTAAAGTCGGTAAAGGCCAAGGAAAACACTTTCTTACTCTTCAACTCCTCTAGTAATAAACAACATCATTGCGTCAATCTTAGAAATTTCTAAATTATGGAGCATGCAAATTAAGAATGACCCTTGAATTTAATCGGGAAAAGAAATACCTCTTTGGGACGATTCAGATATCGATAGTTTCTCAAAATCAGAAAATGGGCGTTTTAAAGGTCTCTTATTGATTTCCAGCCCTGCAATAGACAACACGAGTATTCCTTAAAGTTTCAAAATTGCATTTTAATTTATAATGGTAGCAAAAGGAAACATAAAAAAGGGTAAAAAAAATGAAAGAATGAAAATAAATTACATACAGAAAGCATCAAGAAGAAACATAGAGACTTTGCGCTTAACCCTTACAATCACAGGCTTATCGGTCGTCGATTGAGGAAGAGTTGAAGAGCTTTCATCGTTATTAGCAGAATTCGGCCGTCAAAGAAACCATCTGAAAACCATCTGTTAAAGAATTCGGCTGTTTTCTTCCCAAATCTGAAAACAAATAAGGTTGGGAAAGAAATTAGGCCAAATTTCAAGGATAAAATGGTAAAATAATAAATAAAAGTATGGGTATTTTTGTCTATTAAAAATACCTACTGCCTCTAGTGCATTAATTGCTGCTGAAATCTCCAACAAATTTTCAGCCTTTCAGCATGGTTGAAATGCATTTTCACTGGACTTTCATGTTGAACCAAATAGCATAGCAGTGAAGTTGGTAGCAGTTATCTACCTCAACTGCACCTCACTAGCAATAACAGCTGAATCAAAGGAGCCCTTAGTTTTTTTTTTTTCACTATAGTGGTTAGGTTTAAGTTTTTTTTTTTCTTTTAATTTTTTTGGGTTTCATTTAGATTTTTGACATAATATTATAATACTTTATGTGGATTTAATGATTTAGAAAAAAAAAATGTATGGACTTTTTATTAGTTGTTTTGACATTTACCAAAGGTGTTAGCATTAGTTACTAATAATACACTAAATTATAGTTTATCATATTGGTTGTCCAAGTTCTTTTAAATTTAGACACTCATTTGTCTAGATATATTTAAAAAATCAAAAAGAAGTCATTAAAATATTTAAAAATTTTAAAATTTATAAAAATAATTAGAAATTAATTAAAAATCATAAAATTGTATACATTTATAAAAACAATTTATTATTTTTATGTTTTTAACATTTTAAATCAGAAAATGAGCATCAACAACTTATATCATAAAATCAAGATTAACAATTTTTTTCTTATAATTTTGCCTCTCATTTTTCAATTTGTGCAAGTTATTTAGTAAAATAATTTAATCGGAAAATAATTTTTATAAAATTTCATAAAAAATAAATATTGTTATAAAATTTTGTGGTTTTTAATTAATTTATAATAATGTTTATAATTTAATTTTTTTCTATTTTTTATGATTTAATAAATTACTTTTTTGTAAAATTTATAATTTTTATTTAATTTCTAAATAAATTTTATAATTTTTTTTATAATTCTGACAAGGGGTAACTCTACTGCTCAACAAAAATTATTTATGAAATGGGAAAATATGTGGATTTTTTTCATGTAAAATGCAATTCAAATACAAGCAATTAAATCACTTACAGCCTTGGTCATATTTAATTTTGGCAGTATTAAAATGGGAAGAAATTATTAACCTTTTAAATTAAAATTTTTTCCTAATCTTTGGTTGGTTTTATTTTGATTATCTAATTTAAAAAAAATTAATTTTATCACAATTTTTTAATTTTAAAATTTTAATTACCCACATTAAATATTTAACGGAAAATTGATATGAAATTTTTATTAATTTAATAATAAATTTAACAATTTAATATTTACACATTTTATTAATTTGATTATAAATATAAAAATTCAATAAATTTAGCTCTTTACAAAATTTTTCATTTAATTCTAATTCTAAACAATTCAATAAATTTAACCCTAAACATTTACAAAATTTGTCAATTTAATTTTAATTTTAAAATTTTAAAGAAAGAAAAATATTTTAAAAATTCATTTTTAGATAAAAATTGATAAAAATGATTTAAAAAGTTTATTTTAATCTACAATTTCTCATTTTTCTCGATTATCTTTCGATTGATTCAAATTCCGATCTATAATAATTCATTTCAATTTATCAATTTTAAATATCTTTTAATAGCTTTTCATAAACTTATATAAATCCAATATCAGTTTTTTGGATGTCTCTTAAAATTTTATATTTATTCAATTTAATCCCTAAAATCGAAATTGCTATAACTTTCAAATTGAGCATTGATTTCGAAACTGATTTCTATAACCCTCCATTATCAATAATTACAGAATTTTTTAACATCAATTTCGAAATATTTACACTTTAGTCTGTAAGTTTAAAGCTATCAATTTTCAATTTACAAATTAATCCTTTTTCACTTCTAAACTTACAAACTAACAATTTAACACAAATCAATGGCATCGTTTATGAAATTTAATAGTTTCAAAAATTAACATACGGGTTAGCTAAATCAAGCTCCCGAGATGTCAAAAATATAAAAATTATAAGAAAAGGGATTGAAATTCTCACCAATTAAGGGACTAAAATGTTGAAACCCCTAAGAGCACTATCTCCCTCGTTAAGCTTCTTGACAAATCGGTGAAAGAGAGTTGAGAAAGATGATACTTTCTCTTTCTCTCCACCTCCAAGTATTTGTTTTATATTTTATGCCATAATTTTAATTTTTAATTAAAATTTTAATATCAATTACAAAAAAAAAAAAAAAAAAACCCTCATACTTACCGTCTACTATACATCCAAAATGGTATTTTTCCATTTGGTCCTTTAACAACTTAAAAATTTATAGTGGTTGAATTTTTTATAATTTTTACAGTTTAGTCTTTATACCTTAATTAACTATCAATTCAATAAAATTAATAAATTAAAATTCAATAAAATACTAAAATAGACTCGTAAGTATTAAATAATAATATTTATAGACTCACTCATCAAAAATGAAGTTCCAAATAATTGTTTCTGACACCACTAAAAAACGGATTGGTACATAAAATAAGAAAATAATTAAAATTTAACTAAAAATTTAATTAGTGGGAAAGATGATGAAGCGCGGGAGAGGCGAGAAAAGGAAACATAGTAAAATTTAATTAAAAATTCTGCATCTCATATTCTAACTAGTTTTGAGATTTTCTTAACGGAGAATATGGTTTTGATTGAAACCGGTAATTAAATCAAAGTTTAGGTATTATTTTTGACCAAAGCTATTCATGAGCTCATATGAGGCTCAAGTTATTAAAAAAATTATTTTTTGGGCCTATTTTTGGGTCAACCAGCCTAAAATTATCTATGAGCTCGATCGATGCTCGATTTAAAAAAAATTATTTTTGGGTCGATTGATGCAAAAAAACCCATTTTACTATTTAAATATTAAAAAATATTAAAAAATATTTTTAATTGATGTTTTATAATTAAATTTAAATTTAAAATATTTTATTATTTAAATTGAATTTGGGTCGAGCCAGCTCGAGATACAAAAAATTTTATTCAAATTCGTCCGAAACCCGACTCAAATTGGATCGAGCGAGCTACCTGGCCCTTGAACAGTTCTCATCTTAACGAAAAATAAAAAATACATACGTAAGTGATATTTTTTATTTAAGCCTATATTTAAGCGTTACTCTTTATTATATTAAACCTAGGCGGTCAACTAATTACATCCTTAATATATAATGTATACATGTGCGATGCAGGGAGGAATAATGATTTATGTTTTAAATAATTGTTCTTTAAATCAAAATTTAACACAATTATATTTGCTTCAATAATATGAGATGCTTGAACTTTTTTAAATATCCATTATCGAGCAAATATTAACTGATTGCATAGATTTTGTTTATTATTTATTATTTATCTTAAATACGATAAGTAGTTGAAGTATAGATATTGTAAGTTATTCAATTATCTTTTAAATACAATAAACAGTAAAGTAATTTATTAAAAATAGCATTTAAAAATTGCTAAAAATATAATTATTTTAAAAACAATGTTGTCTAATTTGATATGGCAGTAAATTTTGTTTCCATATTTGTGCTTGATTTAATGATTAAAATATGCCCATAAATCTTTGATTCTATATGTGTTTGAAAACAATAGCATATTTACAATTTCCCTTTTTTTTTTTTTAAAGTAAACCTTTGACCGTTTATGGTAGCCTCCGATATTTAGAATGTAAGATTTTAGTCAAACAAATATATTAGTCACAAAGTAATAAAATAAAATCCTTTATTTTGTAACAGTATATTTCTTTTTTTAAAAATAAATCTTTGGCTTTATATGATAGAAATAAATACCCACTCGAACACATATTTTAATTCCAAATATAGAATTATGAGACATCAATTTATTAAGAGGTAAATATGTAATATGAAACCTTGCATATGGTGGCAAAGGCCAGTGGAGTTTGCGGGAAAAAACGTCTCGGCATCCATCGTAACAAACACCACAATATGTTCTTCGTTACACCGCAGAAAAATATTGGCGCCATAGGTTTAGCAGCGCAGGAACTCTGGAACGCCTTTTTATACACCATCAATAGTGGCGATTTCACCCAACGCCGCTATATGTAAGCGCGGTGATTTATTTAGAATTTAGTGGTGATCGTTGTTCGCCGCGAAATAATCTTTAAAATAAGTTATATATTATACCTTTAACATTGCCCTTTTAGTGAAGCAAGGATAGAGTCTTGTGACTAATCCGACTAGCCTTTTAAGTCGAGTTTTGAAGGCTCGCTACTTTTCGTATACAGATTTTTTGAGGGCCAAGTTGAGATCGCGCCCTTCCTATACTTGGCATAGTATTGGTGCTCTCGGGGACTGTTGGAAAAGGGATTGGGTCGGAGAGTGGGTGATGGTCGCTCCATTTCGATTTGAAATGACTGTTGGCTCCCTGGTCGGGACCATGCTGTATTGTGCATACACATGTTACTACTGCTGTTTTGTGGGTTAATCATTTAATTATCCCTAGTTTTGCCCTTTGGAATGTTGCTTTGATACAAGCTCTCTTTTCTGCCGCATTCTTTTGTCTCTTTCGGCTGGTCGTGATGTGCTTGTTTGGAATGGGATCCAACTGGTTGTTACTCGGTCCAAAGTGGGTACCTGTTGCTTCGATTATTCTCGACTTCTATCCCTCTCCCTTCTACTTCCGATTCTAGTACAAGTTTGATAGCTCTTTTTACACAGATATGGAAGGCTCATGTCCCTCCTAAGGTACAAATTACAGCACGACGCTTTTTGAAGAACTATGTGCCTACTTTGTCTAATCTATACAACAAATATATTTCAACTACCCAGTTCTACCCTTAGTGTTGTATTGTGCTTGAAACTATAGTCCATGTTGCACGAGATTGTCCTTTTCCTGCATTGGTATAGGGCTGTTTGGACATCCCTCGGTCAAATACCTATAACAATTCTGGGTTTGTTAGTTGGCTGGGGCATTTGTGTACGTTATTTATAGAGGGTGGAACGAAAATTGCACTTACAACGATCTGGGTTCTTTTGTCAGCGAGAAATCGCTTATATCATGAAGGCATCGCTTCCACTCCGTTGGACTTGGCTTCTTTCATCTGCTCCTATTTGTCTTCTCTGCCACTGTTTGTTGTTCATGCATCGGTCCCCAAGGGTAATCGATCTGCGCGTTGGCGACCAATAGTTGCCCCTATGGTAAAGACAAACTTTGATGCTGCATTCTGGGGTGGAACGAGTTCCTCTTACTTGGGAGTGGTGATCTGGGATTGCCAGGGACAGGTTCTCAGGGCTTGTTCTCGCCGACATCAGCATGTATCCTATCCTTTTGTGGCGGAGACATTGGCTTTTCTCACTGCGGCGACTTTGCCCGTGACCTCGGCTTCTCTGGGGTTTTGTTTGAGGGAGATTCCCTGCATGTTATTCGACGATTAACATCTTCGCAGGACGATTATTCCGAAATCAGGGCACTAATTCATGAGGGTAGACGACGTTTACTTACAGATTTCTCCTACACTGTTGTTCGCCACTATTTTTGGGAACAAAATTCGGTGGCCCATCTCCTTGCTGCGTTATGTTGTCGATGGGAAAAAGATCGATTTTGGGTGGAGGAAGTACCTTTCCAGGTGGAATTAGCAGTGGCTGCTGAAGCGGATTAGCTCGACGCTTGGTTCATGGTCTCCCCGGACGTGCTCTTGCAACAACGCTTGATTGATTTCCTCTCCGCTATTTCTCACGTGTGTCTCCATTGTCACTCTGCTTTTCCTCATCTGTTTGGACAGTGGCGGGCTTTCGGCTTCCTATGGCTGTCGTCTGGTAGCCCATCAGGGTTACTGTCTTGCTTTTAATTTTTTTGTTTTGGAACTTTCTCGTTGGGTCATTTGTTGGGACCGTGTATATGCTCTGTTCCGCCTAGGCCTTGCCCAACAGGTGCTTTGTGGTTTATTTTACGCATAAATGGAAGCCTTTTTATCTAAAAAAAAAGTTATATATATTATATATTAGTTTGAATTTGTATTTATTAAAATAATTTTTTTGACGAGTGGACATATTGTGGCATTTTGATTTTTAACGCCATAATTTAATAGCGGCATTTTATAACCGTGAAACTATCTACTTGTAATGTCGTTCTTGATAAAACGTTACGATTGGAGTAGCTATTTACAACCTCTCTCATTCTTTTGTTGTTAATTTCCCCCCTTTGGCTCCCTGCAAAAATACATTTATATTAATTCTGGCTGAGATTTTAGGTTAGTTGGTGGGAAATTGATATCACATCTTCCTGGTTATATGTATAAACCTGAAATACTATGTTGTGTAATGATTAATTTTAGTAATTTATTTAGGTACGATTGCTCCAACTGGACACTTATGTCCAGTACATTATGACTACTGGGATTGTTTTATATTAAGATAGTGAAGGAAATATTATTTTATCTTTAACTTTTAATTATTTTAGTCATTTATATTCATTTTTAAAAAATTAAAGGAAATGATATTATAATTGCAGTCTCGATTTTCTCTTCAAGTTGACGACAACTTTGTTTGGATGTCTTTGAGTAAGTTGAAAAACTATAGACATTATTGAAAGCAACTTACTTCAAGAAGGATCTTGACAAAGAACCATAAAACAGGATGTACCACATGGTGTGATAGCATGGCAGTGGGAGCTTTTAGTTGAATTTTGGTTTTCAGATAAAGAAAAGGTAAATAAGTAAATAATATTAAATTTTAATTTCATGGTTCTCTTATAAGTAATATTATATGGCATATTAACTTTTTATTATCTATGCAACATAAGCGAGAAAAAGTTGGGATTTCTAGTTGGAGCAAACAAAATATACCCATACCAATGGTTCAAAAAACTTTGCTCGATCTAGGAATGAACAACTATGATATTTGTATTTAAATAATGAGTATTGACTTTAGTTAAAATAATTTGTTTGAATTGGATTACTGGGATATGGTGTTAAGGAATCAATTGATGTTGCAAATGATCTCTAAATATGGATAACATTTGAATTTGCATTCCCTTCCTATCAACATAAGTTGATTTCACTCCTTAAACACAAATTGTTATATTGTTTTGTAGGAAATTTTGGATGGTTGGCCACCTACTAGACTCCAACTTTTTCAAATGACCCATACAAAAAAAATGGATCATTTATAAATGAAGTAACACAAAAAATTGTGATAACTATGTTATTTATTATTTATTTATTTAGTTAAAATGTTTATTTTGTGTTTGTATTTTAGCTTCTATTAGAAGGATGCAAATGCAAAAATTGTTGAGTATCAAGCTGTTGCACTTGAGGGACTACATTGAGCATACGAGATATTGGAGATCAAGTTTTGGCTGAAGTAATTGGACTAGAAAGGAATGGACAAGTTCTTCATATCGGATTAGGTCCATCACCGAGAGATTACTTCGGAGATAGCTCTTAGCATTACACTTATTTGCAAAGAGAATCTAAACAAGGAGTAGAGAAATTGAGTGAGGAAATGAAAGTGAAGAGGGACAAAATTGAGGTTGATTGAGAAGAAGAAAGAAGAAGGTTTGAGGAAATTCAAGCACAAAATCTGTAACATTCCTTGCTCTGATTGAATTGATATATCTCGAGTAAGGGATATCACATTTGAGAACAAAGACCACTTAAATTAGAACATCATGTTAAACGCTTCATTTTAACATATTTAAGCTTGCTTAAAGTGGTTTGAGTCATTTCTAGGTTTCATTTAAAATTTGGTTACATTTAGGGGGTCATTTAAGTCCTTGTCGGAGTAAATTTGGGTAAAGAGGATCAATGTTGTGACATTGGAAAATGAATGTCACAACATTAGGGGTAGAATATCCCAATGTTGTGACATTGAGTCCAGAATTTTCCCAATGTTGCAACCTTGGCTAGTGAATGTCACAACATAAGGGAGATCACATAGTCTTATACCTAATTAACCCTTTAGTCTTTGAATTATATTTTGACATATTTTGAGTTCTAAAAATGTTTAGAAATGTTATAGAGTGATTGGAGATAGTTTTGACTTAATTCTAGGTGTTTGACATGTCTTGGGTATGGAGTGTCACCATGGTCCTATACCTAATTAACCCATTGCTAACTTAGCTATCAATAAACATTTTAAAAATAAAACCAATCTAATAATGAAATTTAAAATAATAATTATTACATCTTAAAGCCTTAAACCATTAAGTGTTGGGTCCCTCAAATATTTGTTCCAAATCCATCTATCTGTGTACAAAAAAATTTTTAAAATTTTGCTAAGGATCTATCTTTTTTAAAGTCCAGTTTTTAAGTTTACTAGTTGGCTTCATGTTATTGATCCTGAGGCGAAGCCTTCAATGGTGGCCCTTCCTATGTGTATGACTTTAAACTTCCTACGATCTTCAATCTCTTTTCATCTGGCTTGTTCCCTCTTCTGAGTCCTCAATAAACTTCGCAAATCCTGTGAACATCAATCAACTCTGTAAGTTCGAATGAACTTAGTGAGTTCCTTTACTATCCATAAATAGCCTTTCCACATAGGGGTAACGAATGTAAAATTAGATAAATAAGGATTACTCCCTATTTGCTCAAGGCGAACATTTGACATCAGGGTGGTGGACTCCACCCGATCCTCTAAGCTATTCACTCACTATAAGTCCTTCCTTTAGTTGGACTCTCCACTTGACTGTATCTTGAATACTTTGTCGCATTAGTGGGTCCTAACCTTACTTATTGTCTATCCTTCCTTTATTTCCTTGGCGGACATCCATAGTTGAATCAGCCTTTGGCTGACTTCCTTTTTCCATACCTTGGTCTCGAAGGACTTGTTAACATCCCCATAATATGCTGATCTTCAGCAGACCTCGCCGCTCTGACAAACCCATTCTTATTTCTCCATTTACTTGGGAACTCGTTTATCTCATATGTGAAGCTTAACCTATCTTGCTGGACCAACTAGTCATTGCCAGTGCAACTATGCGAGCCTGTCAGCTCACTTGCTCATTTCTTCCCTTTGAAGCTATACTTTGCTACAGTATACCTGCAATAGACTTTCCTCAAAGAGGAACAGTCTTCCAGACATACTGTCCCTTGGACAATATCTGTAACAGCCCGTTTTTCAATGGCGTCGAAAATAGTGGTTTCAAGACCACAAATTCAATGAGTGAGTCAGTAAATATTATTAATTAATATTTACGAGTCAAGAGTAATATTATATTGAATTCTTGTTTAATAATTTTTACTAAGTGAACAAATAGTTAAGTATAAGTGGTTTGTCACTAATGTCAAGTGATTTTGGAAAATATTGTATCGAGACCTCTTTTCTGTAAATCAATGCCGTAAATTTTTTTAATATTTATGGAGAGATTTTATAGGTATATTGAAATTTGGTCTCGAAATTTTAATGTTTGGATAGTTAATTAAGGAAAAAGGATTAAATTGTAAAAACTACAAAAGTTAGTTGCTATTAGTTTATTTATGTTAAGTGGCTATGGAATTATAAATTGTGGGCTTAATAGGTAATTAGACCATATATAAAGATAGTGGAAGGTTTGGTTTGGTTTATTAAGGAATTTTTGTTAAGTTAAAAGGATAAAAAGGTAATTTAATTATTAATTAATTAAATAAAAGATGATATGGTCATCATCTTCCTTAATTCATTTGGCCAAAATCCCGATTCCACCATGAACATAAATTCAAAGCTTCCGGCCAAGTTTAAACCAACTTGCATGGTATGTAATTTTTATATGTTTTTAGTGATTTTTATATTTTTGAGATTATTTTAGCTTAATCTAGCTAAACCGGGGATTAATTTATAAAATTGTTAAATGTTTAGAATTATTTCATTGTTGAGTTTGATATGCTTTTGAAGTTTGATGGTGGATTTATATGCTTGATAGCTAAATATAACTATTTTGTAAAGTAGTTTTAGTGAATTTAATGTTTAAGGGCTTAATTGTTAGAATTATAAAAATTACATGGAATTATTGTGAAATTTTGATAAATTTGAGCTGATTAAGGACTATATAGAAATCAGCTAGCTTGTATTTTACTTAAATGTGGTTAATTCGTAAGTTTTGGGTTTAGGGACTAAATTACATAGGGAGTTAAATGTTGGGATAATTTTGTAATTTTATATTAAAAAGGGTATAAACTTAAATTTAATTATTTTAGATGTTGGATTGAATAATTGAATGACAAAAATATTATTTAGATCAAGATACAAATGACCGAAACTGAATCGCGAAAAAGCTAAAGTAATGAAATAGTCGTCGGCCTTGTTTTTGCAGTTGTTTTTGTCTAAGTAAGTTCATAAATTAAATTAAATTAAATTAAATTAAATTAATTTAATTGCTATTTTGGTAATTTAAATTATGTATATGCGATGATCGAGTTCGTTGGTTGAAATACAAGTAAGACCATAGTTGAAAGACGTTATGGCATCATGAATCAAACGAGTAAGACAATAGCTGAGAGACACTATGGCATCACGATTCAAATGTGTAAAACCATAGTTGAAAGACACTATGATACTATACCGAAAATGAATAAGACCATAATTGAAAGACATTATGGCACTATACCGAAAACGAATAAGACTATAGTTGAAAGACATGATGGCAATATGATGGAAATGAATAAGACCACAGTTGAAAGACATTAAGGCATTATGTCATAAATAAATAAGGCCATGGCAAAAAGACATTGTTGCATCCTCGAACAATTGTTTATCAAGTAATATGTATCAGATGATAAATGTGTTATACGATATGAACCTGAGATGGATGATTGGATTGCAATTGTTAATTATGAACATTATATGATATGGTATGATTTAAGTTATTGTATGAGTAAAATGAAAAGAATATATGCATTAGCTACATGAAATTAAATTGAAAGGAAAAATTGGATATGGTACATTAAAGTGGAATGAGATTTACCATTTGAATATGAGTTAGAAGAATTGATTGGTAAATATGTTATTTGAATGTTTTTGTTATAGTATACTCAAGTTTTTAAGTATATATGTGAACTCACTAACTTGTGAGATTTGCTTTCTGAATAGATAATGAATGAATTCATAAGCTCGTTAATGAAATTATGTGTGAATTGTACAAAATGGTTCAAATTCGGTAAGTTTAAGTTTCATTATATACGAGTTTACTAAGCATTGATTTGCTTACATTTGTTGTTTTATTTCCTTTTAGATCATCGAAAAGCTCGATCGGTTAGAGTCAAGTTAGAGCACTTTCACACTATCCATCCTTGGTCACGGTAGAAGATTTGGTCATTTTGATGTTGGTTGTAAATGTTATGTACTAGGAGCCTTTTTGATTATTTTGTTAATCTTGTTAGTGTTTGAATTTTTTATTTGGGAAATATTTCTAGTTGTGTAAATATGTTTGTTAAGTTTGGCTAAGGTTATGACTATTGATGCTTTTGGTACTTGTCCCATGCCTTGTGAAATTAACTTGCAATATGATATCGATGGATGTGATGAAATGAATGTTTTAGTATGTTATGTATATCCTTAAGGTGTTATCTTGTGATTGTTTAGTGTGTAATCGGTTGGATGTTTAAATGGTGGTCCTAATGAGGGTACATTGGTTAGACATTTAGATTGAATATTTTGGTATGTTTTAAGCTTGGTTGAATGAGTTTTGAAGGTATGTAAATGGTTGAAATCAGTTTGGTTGAGTACCTAAGGAATGAGCTTTGTTATGGCTTGTTTGGAAAGGCATTTTAGGTGCACATGTCTTGGGACACGGGTTGTCACACGGTCGTGTGTCATTTAAATTTTAGTGCAGGTTTTTTCACACAGGCCTTCGAGCTGCACATAGTTTGGCCACACAGCCATGTCCTTAAGCCACACAGCCTGGACACAAAGTCGTGTAACCCTTATTTCCAAAATTTTCAAATTTTCCATAATTTGCTATTTTGTTTCAGATTAGTCCCTGGTTGTTCTCAAACTATTTTTAAGGTCCCGTGGATTCGATTTAAGTTTTATTTTCACATATATGTCATGAATAGTGATTGATTATTGATTTATGATGATTAAATTGAGCTCTGAATTGTTTTGATTTACAATTGAATTAAATTTTTTGAGAATGTTACAAATTAGTCCTAGTTAAATTCTGGATGGTATTAGAGCATACATAAGTCGTATATGATATGAGAAATGACGTATTTGTTAATTCATAAATTGAATTGACTATGTTTTGATGATTTTTTTTTTGTTAAACTTGAGTAATAGTTTTGCACTTATGAAGAATTCTATGTTTATTTGAGATCATCTGTAACACCCCTAACCTGTATCCATCACCGGATTAGGGTTACGAGGCATTACCAATCAACACATGTCATTACACATTCATGTAACATACATACATCATTTATCATCACATCATAAACATTCACAAACACATAGTCCCTTTAGAAGGTCTACGAGACCTTAAACATCCTTTAGGAAGAGGTCGGGACTAAACTGATAACATTTGAAACTTTTACAAAACTTATAAAAATTTACCTTTAAAACAGGGCACATGCCCCTGTGGCTAGGCCGTGTGCTCAACACGACCGTGCCTCAAATCTCACCTTAGCCCGTGTACAACACTAACTAGGTCACACGGTTACCAGACACGCTCGTGTGTCCAGCCCGTATGCTATCCTGACTTGACTACACGATCACCAGACACGCCCATGTGTCCAACCCGTGTGCTATACTGAATTTATTGTCTACATAATAGGGATCACACGGTCGAGACACACGCCCGTGTGCTCAGGCCACGTGGCATTAAAATAGGCTTGGTTTAAGCCACATTTCACACCAAATTTTCATGTACCTATAAGCATCACATAAGCAACATTTATACCTCAATTTCAGCCAAAATCATTCACAACACATCCACCATTATAACCAAT
Source organism: Gossypium stocksii (assembly GCA_020496765.1). Taxonomy (NCBI): domain Eukaryota; kingdom Viridiplantae; phylum Streptophyta; class Magnoliopsida; order Malvales; family Malvaceae; genus Gossypium; species Gossypium stocksii. The sequence goes on along the minus strand of CM035630.1, from coordinate 40,390,641 downwards.
TCTTATTCAACCAATTTCATGCTTATTGACCATACCAAAACTTACCAAATTTACAAGCTACATTCATTCATTCATTCATTTATAAACATCATCCCAAACTCACATCCAAAACTCATCTTATAATCATACCAAAACCACAACCAAATTTCATACCAAACTTCTCAACAAGACCATTTCATACTAGGCTATATTTTTATACATTATAACTTACCATTTAACAACACAAAGTTCATACCAAAATCAACCCAAAATCATATTCATTATCATGCCATATCTCATGGCAAGATTTACACTTCTCAAAATATACCACATTACTCCTAGCCTATACATGCCATACTTTAGTATATACATTTTCAAAAGGTACCAAAATGGACGTCCGATAGTGTGATTATTCTGTTGACGATCCCGGATCCGAGCTAGCTTTATAACACTATAAAATAAAGAGATATTCACATAGTAAGCTTTACGCTTAGTAAGTTCATAACATAATACATATAATCCAACAATTTAATGCCATTAAGTAATCAAATTAGCATATAGCTCAATCCCATTCATTAAATCAATCTTATTCTCATCTCTTTCTCACTTTCATGCCATTTCATTTATTCACTAATCACCATATACATTTATACTCAACTCAACTCATTCAAACATATTCATTCTCTAATTCATTCATCTAACTCTTACTCAATTCATCATTCGCATGGATTCATCTATCTTATATCCACTATAATCAACCACTTAGGTTTATTTATATCATACACAACATCATCAACCACATAGGTTCTGTACATACCTGTACAATCTCATATTTAGCTTTTACACTTACCACCTCAATGCTCGTTGCATTAGCTCTTTCAATCGTCTTTTGACATTCAATAACAGCACACACTTAGTGCCATCAACTTAGCTAGAGTTTAAGATATCGCACACTTAGTGCCTTTACATTAAACTGAATTTAGTTTGGTATCACACACTCAGTGCATAATTAAGCCAAAGTTCTTCAATTCTCGCACACTCAGTGCCATACTCGACAGCCGTAACTAATTCAAGCTTTCACACACTCAGTGCTTTATACATTCTATCCACATTTCATATATTCATTCCACAACTACAATTTAATTCATCTTATTATATGTAACCAATAATTATAATGGTATGCATTATATCTGAACTTACCTCGGACATAGTAACAATGAGACTAGTCGATCAATCGAGCATTTTGTTATTACCTCGATCTAAATCTGAATTTCTCCTTCTTGATCTATAGACATTTAAATTCAACCATTCAATCTCACATCTCATTCAATTCAATCTAAAGACATATATTTAGGGCATTTTACAAATTAGCCATCATATTTTTACATTTCGACACTTTAGTCCCTAATTCATAAAATCACATAATACATAAAATTTTATTTCATCATAGTTAAGCCGAACATTCACATTGCTCATACAAGTCCACACATTTCATTTATTTCACATTTTAGTCCTCCAAATTTTCATTTTTCACAATTCAGTCCATACTAAACAAATTCATCCAAAATCTCAATACAAAATATATTAATCAAACATCAAACACTTAGTTTTCACCATCAAACATCACAAAAATAAAATATTCATTAGCATCATTTCATAAAAACATCAAAAATCTCATAAATTAAGACATGGGCTAGTTAGAGCACTTAGCAACGATCTCAAAAACGTAAAAATAACTAAAAACCGAGCTCAAAACATACATCAATTAAGCCAAACCCTAGTCGAACCTCAAGAACCCTTTTACTTTTCTTTTTCTTTGGTATAATCGGGCAACAAAGGTAAGAATGGCTGAATTTTTATGTTTAGTTTTATTTAATGTATATTAATCACTAGTTTACCATTTTGCCCTTACATTAAAACATTAATATACCACTAACTCAAGCTCAACTTTGTCTATTCATAAGTTCAATGGTCCATTTACAACATAAATAGCCTTGGTTTAATAAGCCACATCAATTAAGCATATTTAACAAACAACACACAACTTTTAAAATTTATGCGATTTAGTCCTTTTTCTCAATTTGACACTCAAACGATAAAATCATCACACAGAACTTTCATACATACATTATCACACATCATAATCATCAAATATAATATTAAAATATTTTTCTAACCTCAGATTTATGGTCTCGAAACCACTGTTCTAACTAAGTTCTAAACCGGGCTGTTACATAATCAATGTGAACTAAAATAAATGTGTTCTATTTTGGTTATGATTGTAGCATTCTGTCACTCAGGTCCAACAACCGGATTGGGTTGTGGGTGTTATAGTATCCTTATCCTTGGAGGGCATTTCTCCTTCCTTTACGAGATTTGCTTCTCGCGTACAATTTCATTGAGCACTTTCTGGTGGCTCTCAATTTATTTCTTACGATTCTCGATTATTCTCCTTCTTCATTTCCATGAATAAGTTAGCTCTCATCTATCTTATCTTCCTTTAATTCTGGTAGGGTGTTCGTTTATGCCTCATTAGCCTTCATGTCTACCCTTACTACATTCCACATTTGGTGGATACCTTATGATATGCTTGCCATACTCATGCTTTCCCTTGCCTTTTCTTCCACCTGTATGGAATCTTATACTTGGCTCACATTCCTATACTCCTGACTTGAGATTCTTACATACTTTTCATATTTATATATCTAGCTAACTCTATGAGATGTCGTAGTCGAGCTATGCTCTTAAACCCTCCTTATCACTTTCTCAGATCTTGACAGACTTACGTTATGTTTACTATCCTAGTGGACTTACCTCGTGTTTACTATCCCGGCAGACTTTATTTGTTCTGTGTTTATTGTCCCAGTGGACTATCTATTCTATGTTTACTGTCCCAATGGACTATCTTTGTGGATGCCATGGAGTCTTCCATCCATGGTATTATACTACGTTTTCATCTTAGCGTACTACCTCATGATGCCATAGAGTCTTTCATCTATGATCTTACTCATCATACCTGGTTGTCGTAGCATCTTTTATCTAAGATTACACCGATTACCTTATACATTGCCACCATTATGTCTTTTATCTATGGTTTTATGCCATATGCTTTTATTGTGTACTATGCTGCCATGAAATCTTTCATCCTTTGTCTTACACTACGTACCATATACCAGACTGCCATAACCTCTTTCATATACGGTCTTATGCTATATATTTTATACCAAACTATCATAATCTTTTTCATCTATGGTCTTACGTCATATACCTTATACCAGACTGCCATAGCCTCTTTCATCTAAGTCTTACACCATATACCATCATCATGGTGTCGTCTTGAAAGACCAATGGATACCACCGTCACGATAAATACCATTCTGTAATTTCACTTCTTGAATCCTTGTGACAGTCCGAATTTGACCCTATTCAGAACGATGGTTTTGGGACCACGAATCTGAGTCAGAAAAAAATTTTAAAGTTATTTTTGGTGTTTATAATGTGTGAAATTGTGTGTGCTAAAATTTCGGTTAAAAATTTTATCGTTTGGATGCCCGATTTAAAAAAAAAAAGAATTTAATCGCGTAAAATAAAAATTTGGTGGTTTAAAGTGCAAGGGCCGAATTGCATTTGTTTTTATAACATGGAGTGTTTAAATTGTAATTTGGCCGTTATTAAAATGATTGATGGTTTAATGCATGTTTTATAATGATTTTTATTTTAGTTAGTAAAGTTAGTTTGGTAATTAAATAAATCATTAAGTTATAATAAAACATAAAATAAAAGAAAACATTGTTATTTTCACCTTTGCATGACCGAATATCATTAAAAAGAGAAGAAAGAAACAAGCTAGGGCATTCAGCCATTGTTGAGTTTTATTAAGGTATGTAATAAGCTCGGTTTTTGATAATTTTTACGTTTTTGAGATCGTTGCTATGAGATGTTCAAAGCCCATGTCCTAATTTTTTTATTTTGATGATGATTTTGTGTTCTACCATTATTGATATCTTGGTGAAATTTGTGTTTGATGTTGTTAAATAGAAGATATGTGTTAGATTATTAAGTTTGTATTGGAAATTTTCATATAAATTAAGTAAATAGGGCTTAATTGTAAAAATGGTAAATAGAGGGACTAGATTGTGAAATAAATTAAATTTGAGGACCTGTAGGGGCATGGGGAGTATTCGGCCTTAGCTTAGTGCAAGCAAATTATGCTTATTTTGTGTTTTGTGAATTTTGGACTAAATTGATAAAAGTGTAAAATGTATGGGGCAAAAGTGCAATTTGCCCATTTATGTGCTTTTGAGTATTGGATTGAATATTTGATTAAATAAGTTTATTTTAAATTAATCTAGATCAAGAAAAGAGAAAATCGGATTCAGATCGGGGAAAAACAAAAATAGACGAGTAGTCGGTTTACGCTGTTCGTTAAAATCCAAGGTAAGTCAATAAGCATTTAAATATTTTTGTTTTGAATAAATATTTGTTTACAATGTTAAAATTTAATATATGGCTAAATGAGTGATAGCCGAATGTAGTATGTTAGAATGTGAATGTTTAAGTTATTTGGACTAAGTTTTGATATTGAGAAATTGAATGGAAAATGTATGATAATCGAATTTCTGATGATTGAAAATATGGTTGAGTTGAATGTGAACGAGTGATACTCAAGCATCTAGCCTAGCAAGTCTTGTGCTGGTGGAAATAATCGGGCTTTATGCTTAGCAGGCTTAATGCCAGTGTATAGAAATCGAACTTCATGTCTAGCAGGCTTAGTGTCGATGTATTAAAATTCAGGCTTTGAGCTTAGCAGGCTTTGTGCCGGTGTGATTTCAGGTTTATACCTAGCAGGCTTGTTGCTGGTGAATTATAAAGTGTTAATGCTTAGAAGACTTTGTGATGAAGTGATGATTTCATATTTTTAACGAGCTAAAATAAACAGGTATGTGATAGTTAGTTGTATTTGTGTAATAAGGTAAGTTAGCTAATGTATTTGTAATGCAAATTATATGAGATGGAAAATGGAAGTTGATGAACTTATAGAAGTAGGTATTCGGCCAAACATGTATATGTGAATTCGGCATAGATGAATTGATAGATGTCTATATGTTTGACATGAATTAAAGCCATGTTTATAACTACATGAGAATTCGGCATAGATGAATGAATGTATGTTTATATGTTTGACATATTGAATCTTTGACAAATAATATATGTATAAATGAATGTGAAAGTATGAATCAATTTGTATTTTATTGATTTATTAATGTAATGAATTGTACATTTGCTTATGACTTACTAAGCTATATTAGCTTATTTTGTGTATATGTTTGCTTTGGTTTTATAGATTTTAGAGGTCGTTACGTGCTCAGGGATCGTCGGTGAAGTCATTCACGCTATCGTTTGATTATCGATACTTTTAGAAGCTAAAATCAAAACTTATGGCACGTATAGGCTAAACAATTTTGTGAACAAGTTTAATTTTGGTATGTATATATATATGCCATGTGAAAATGGCTTAAATATTACTATGTGGAGTATGGTTTCATGCTATGAGTAAATGATGTGGTTGTTATAATGGCATATGGTTGGATGATTTGGCTATGTTATAGATAGGTATGAATTATGTTTGATGTGTTTTGGTCAAAAGTGGATAATGTGTTTGGTGTTTAATTAGATGAATGCGATGATTCATGTTATAAGTAAATGACTTGTTGATTTGGTTATATGTTTAATTAGGTATTTAGTCGAATATGAGATCATTAAATTAGTTTTGTATATAACTTTTGTTATATATATTTCATGAAAGGTAATATTAGCATGTATGGATTCGGCTTTGGCTAGTTAAAGTGTTAGTCAAAAATAGTTGCTATGTATTATGTATATAAGTAAATTTGTAATATATTAATGAGAAAAGCGTATTATGTTTGATATATGGATTTGTCTCTTTAAAATGTTTTGACATGTTTAATGGTTAAGTTGAAAGTGGACACTTGTTAAAGCATAAATATTAGGTACGTTTGCATTTGGCTCAAGTTTTGGTTGAAGACCAACTGAATAGTAACTTTTGTTAAGTAATGATAATGAAAAGTTTGAGTGTATATTTATGTTCGGCCAAATGGTATGACCTTATGGTGATGTGTTTGTTTAATTATTTGGTGACTAGTAATGTCTTAAATTGGTATTAATATTTGTTCTAGCAAGTTAAGGAATTTGTAAATATATTATATAGTATTAATACATATAGTGATTAATGCAAGTTAATAAACCATGTTTTTTATGAATCTTTGCCGCATATAATATTAATCTATGTGTCTTGATACTTACTGTATTAGATGAAATAAATGTATGATTATAACGTGATACTTAAATTTATTATGTGATTAGTTAAATGTATAAAAGTTGTGCATTGTCCTGTAATGCCTGGTAACCCCATTCCGACGACGAATTTGGGTTACGGGTGTTACAATCCTCCTCTTATTACCTCTTTTACACCACCTAACCTTGATGCTCGAACATCGTAGTGTTCCCTCTGCAATGTCTGGAGCTTCGCCTGAGAAGTAACTAATCAGTTCTCTCCCTATTCCCATCCTAAATTTATCTATTGCCTTAAGGTTTAACCACAATCATGCAATGCATGTTCATATCATCATAATCCATGTTTATTTAACCATGACATGCTCAAATAGTGTAGACCGTAAAAACAGGTTCAGAGTATAAAATGCACCTAAAACTCCATCATCTCCACAGCTTAGGCCTTTTGATCGCCAAGCATCCAACTAAAATCATGGGTTATATTCAATATTCTTAGCTTAAACCTAATTTTTTTCTAGAAACATACAAAACCTTAAAATAGTTCTAATGTCTATAACATTATCCTATGTACATAGAAAGGTTAAGAACCTTACCCGCTTGTTGGTTTCTCTACTTTTCTAGCTCGAGCCTCGTGAAGTCTACTCTATACAGAACATTCCATGGTTGTTCCTTCTTCAAGCTATCAAAGAAGACGAAGAATGGGAGAAATTGGAACAAGTTTGGGAAGAAATCATTCCTGGGAGCCACCTCTCAACTATTTATACTCTTTCTCGGTCTATTTCCAATCCTATGAGAGTCATCCATGGCTAATTATTATGTCTCCCATTGAGGAATCGACTGGTTCCACCCTAAACAAACAAGAATTGGATCTAAATCATGTTCAATTAAGTTTCTAGCTTTCCCGTTTCTTCCAATATAGGCTGCCAACTTGCAATCTCTTTCAATTTAGTCCTTTAATCATTCTTATTTTGGGTTATTAAAATTTTGGTGTTACACAACATACACATAAATATATATATCAACCTAAAAAAGATCACCTCAAGGTACAAAATAATGTTAACAAGCATGACATAATTTTAGAACCTCTTAACTAATTTACTAAAAAATATTCAAATGGTTCTAAACCTATGTACATGTCACTCTATTACCAAAATATGGTTCCATACTCTTCAAATTCTTCCTTGGAGATGAGACGAGGATAAGGATAACCACTTCAGAAAGAGTCTTCAATTGATCTTTACCTACGAGTTTAAAACAACACATTAAGCTTGTGATAGCTTAGTAAGTATGTAGCACCCCTCACTCGACTTGGTTGTCGGACCTGAATTACAAAATGCTACCTTACAAAATGGAACAATTATAGACAACTAACAATCAAAATTTGTAACTTTTTATCATATCAATCATTTAACACAATGTAAAACCCTTTACGAGTCTTATACGAGCTTACGTGAGCTCTAAAATTTACACGAGAACAAACAAAGATCAAACTGCAACATTTTCAAAAGTTAAGAACATTTACGAAAAATAGGGGACACACGGCCGTGTGCCTAGGCCATGTAACTCACTGTGGTCGTGTGGACCAAAATCGATCAATTTATCCAATAGTCACATGGCTGTGTCACTAACCCGTGTGTGACACACGACCATGTGGCCAAACTATGAAACAAGCAAGAAACGTATTGTTCCAAATACTCCCTTTTTCCATAAATCACACGATTGTGCCACCAGCCCATGTATGTCACATGGCCGTGTGGCCAGCCTGTGTGGTGAAAATATAGACCATTTGGTACGTATTACATGCCAAGCTATGCCAATAGCTTAAATGGTGCACTTTTACACAAATAAACCTGCCTAAAACCAACCTAAAACATATACCAATCATCCATTTAACCCAGCACAAGATCATTTAAGCCATTTCACATGAATTCAACGCTTTACCAAGTATAGGAACCTATGTTTTCATCAACTATTCAAACATAACTCATCATTCACCTTTAACATTCCAAACTCAACCAAATCATAATCAAAATACATACCATTCATGCTTGAAACTTTGCTTAACAAAATACCAAAAAGTGCACATCTTCTTACACAACACATTTATCGTTCAATCTAAACACCATTTAAAGCCCAAAACAACCATCATTCAAGATAACATCTAAACATAATAAGGCATATACACAAATATCACATATTCAAGTATTCTAATATCAACTTTGTTAAACATATGCTTTCTTCATAGCTTGAAACATTACAATCCAAGCCATATTCATGATTCAAAACACCAAATCTTAAAGTTCACATACGTACATCACATTTCGTATATACATACCACATAACTGAGTCTAGAATGAATGAAAAACTATCGAATCGATAATTGTATAGTGTGAACTCCGAGTTGATTTGATTGATGCATGTCGTAAAATATCCACTACAAAACAGAAAAAACAGGGTAAGCATTTTGAATCCTTAGTAAGTTCATAGGCCTATAAACGATAAACTTACCTCATTCATACTTATATATACTCAAATAACTAATTTAACTCAATTTCCTATAATGACATTTCACAACAACAATGTGAGTATTTCTTATATCATTCGTATCTCATCAATCCGTTAAATATGGTTCAATTCAGTATAATTCAATCAGAACTAGCTAACATATACATCACGCACATCAAACCGGTATTATACATATTAATTTAAATCGTTTAGCTTGATGAACTCTGAATAACAGATACAGATATGTCGGTACTACACCACACCAAAGCACTGAAGTGCAAGCCCGTACAAGCGTGAAAATAACTCTATTGACATGCCAATTGTATCCTATCATCTCTTACATTCATCCGGGTACAGTTAACATACCAATACAACTCTTTACAATTCAATTCATTTCTCACCTTTGGTACCAATTTGCTAACAAATCAAAGTACATTCTAATAAAATATATTCACCATTCAAACATATATATTACTATTATATATTTGACTAAACCATATGAACTTACTAGGTACAAAAAACTTAATATATTCACCATTCCAATTTACATTTTTCCCTTTTCGTTGATTATCTACTGGTTGATCTAAATTTTGATCTATATGATAATTCCTTTCAAGGTTTCAGTTCCAATTACCTTAAAAGCTCTTATACTATACATGTGAAAACTTAATTTTATTTTTCACAATTTCCCTAAAGTTTTGCATTTTATTCAATTTAGTCCCTAAAATCGAAACATGCATACCTTTCACATTTGAGCTCTATTTTATGATCATTTTTCAAATACATCCTTCTAAGGCTCTCTAGAATCCATAATTACAGAAATTTCATGACAAATACAAAATAATTGCATTTTAGTCCCTAAGCTCAAAACTAACAAATTTCACTTTCTAATTTAGTCTTTAATAATTTCTAAGCTTACAACCAAGGCATTTAACATAAAAAAATCAATGAAAATATCTCAAAACTTTAACAGTTTTACAACCTAATCCCTAAGTGAGCTAAATCAAGCGTTTGGGATTCCAAAAACTAAAAATTATAAGAAACAACTTAAAATAACATACCAATGCAAAGGTTAAAAATTTGTATAAATGGCTCTTTAGGTTGTTGTTTTTTTTTTTTTTTTTGAAGAATTGGTGAAAGAAAGAGATGATGGAAGATGACAATTATTTTTAATGTTTTAAACATAATTTAAATTTAATAAAACATTTTAATAAAAGTTTCACTTAAAAACCATGCACTAACCATCCACCATATATAAAAAATGGCCTAATTGCCACTTATACCCTTGCATTAGTACTTTTTAACCCATTTAACTACTAAAAATCAATAGTGATTCACTTTTATGATTTTTACGATTTAGTCATTATACCATAATTAACCATTAAATCAATAAAATTATCAGACCAAAATTGAATATAATCTTATAATAGACTCTTAAATATTAATAAGTGATATTTATTGACTCAATCATTGAAAAATGGGGTTCCGAAACCATCATTTTCGATACCACTGAAAAATAGGTTATTACAAAGTGCTCAAGAATTCAAAACTTACCATTAAGTTTAATTAGATAATTTAATCCATAAATAAATAAAATTAACATGATTACAAGAATTATACCAAAGATGAAGTACATGATAGCAACAAGTTTAATTAGCACATTTTCACTTGGCATACTTTCATGACTCACTTATCATTCATGTACCACTCACTTCACCTATTGTAGACTTAAGAGAACAAGAAGGATATATAAAATGTAATCATGAAGTACACAAGTATGTAAGTGCTAGATTTTATAAACACTAAAAATGTTAAAACATGAATACCAAAGTGATAAATTCACAAGCACACTAGGGAATTCTTAATGGAATGCCATTTATATCCCACAAGTTCAAAACTTGTCTATAATGGATTTGACATTAGTATAAACTCAATTTACATCTCAATTACAATCAAATTTTCATAATTCCATATTTATACAAAAAATTCCAATACTTTACAATTTAGTCCTTTACTCTACACATATAATCACTCCAACAATAATCACATTCATTAATCACTTTCTTGAATTTAAAACTTATTATTATGTTACATATATCTAAAATCTTAACATTAGAGTAACATCTCTAACACCCCATAAGATGAGAATAGTGTTATTTCAAGATTTATACGTGTTAAAATCGTCGAAGTAAATAAAATAGGAATTAATAATGTTAGTAGAAAATGTAGTTGGATACTATAGGAAATTACGAAGACTTTTGAATTGAGAGAAATTAATTTGAGGTATTGACTAAATTAAAATAGTGTGAAAAGTGTTGGGGCAAAAGTGTAAAAATTAAAAGTATAAACGATTGGATTAGACTGATGGGAAAAAGAGGAAGGATTATGTATCATCCCGAGAATAGGCTTGAAATATTTGGCCTTGTAATTAAGTATTTGCCAGTATTTCAACGAACTGGGAGTTCGCCAAAGAAGGTTTGCCAAAAGAGTATCAGTAAGGAGTTCGCCAAGTGTTTCGGCATTACTATATATGCCAGAAGACAAGGTAAGAGGGTTCGCCAGTGTGTTTGACGAGCTAGGGTTTGTTAGGTAAGTTGCAAACTAGGGTTTGCCAGTCAAAGATTGAGTTAGACTCGAATTAAGAAATAAAGATTTGGTGCTTCTAGGGATACTTTACATGCAAGTAACACTTTTCCTAAGTCAAGTAGGGTATCCTAAGATTTCCAGAACACTTAGGTCTATAAATATAACCCTTAACTCATGAGAATTCTCTCATTGAATATTCTGCCATCAAGTCTCTATTCTGAGTCAAGTTCATAGCACCCAAGGTAAGTCTCTGTCTTGGTAGGTTTGATTGACTAGAAAGCAAGGTTTGCTTGCATATGTGAATTTTATAAGTTTTGTCTATTTAAGTAATCTATGTGTTTATTGTGGACCAGCCAGACCATCTACCAGTAGGGATAAAGGCAAAGCTATGCTTGTTTAAGTTTATCCATTTTTCTATGAGTGATCGAGGATTCATTAAAAATATGCTAAAATTTCATGTTTTTTAGTGTGAGTGATCTGGGATTCGTCATAAGTATGTTCACTATTATGTTTTTTAGTGTGGTTGGTTACGAATTGCCACGTGTGTGATAATTACTATATATTTTTGAAACTTAAGGTTTTATAACTAAACTCCAAGAACAAGTTCTTTTGAAACTCTATTTTTAAGTTCTGGCACTCTGTATTAGAAATATGTTTTCAAATCATGATTTCTAAGCTATGTTTTACAGTTAAGTTTTATGTGTGCTTCTATGCGAGCCTAGGTTTTAAGATATGCTTTTAAGTTATGTTTTTCTACATGCTCCTATGCGATCCTATGTTTTAAGAAATATTTTCAAAAAGTACAATTTTATAAAATGTGTTTTATAAGCTCCCTATGTGAGCTCTCTGTAATATGTCTTTATGCACACTTCTTTGTGAGCCTTATGTTGGATATATTGGTATACCAAAGGATTGTGAGTACTCACCACTTTTTTTTATGTGATTTTGGGCATTGGGGCCCTGGGACATATGGAGAGATAAAGGAATGTCGAGCTATGCTCTATTCACGGGGACATGTTGGTGTATAGATGAGTGTATTGCCTCGCGCTGCACTTATGAGAAATGTTTCTGGACTCTTTAAGTCATTATGAGGTGTTATAAAGAGATTCGCATATCCAATGAAACAAGATTCTGGTAAACAAACCATGCTTCATGGCTTAAGGCAAACCTTGTTCGTGTTTTCTAAAAAGAATATTCAACCTAGTTTCTTGACCTAAGGCGTGCTCTATTTGCAAACTTTGAGATTCGGCTATTAAGTTTTTTTGAAACTATTTTTACAAAACTTATGTTTTCTGACAGGATCTGCGAATTGGGTCTCGTAATCTCAACCGTGAACCTAACACGTGAAATGGTTTTACGACTAAGTTTTCTTTCTATTCTGAGCTCTATTTGTAAAGCATACTATGTGGATTTTTGCTTTCCATTGAGTTCGAAATGAACTCACCCATTCCTCTCTTACTTCGCAGGTGAGTTGGTCGCGGATAGTAGTAACAAGGTAGATAACTTGGTGAGGCTCACTCTTGATTGTATATTGACGAACTTGGGAAAATAGGCAATGGGGTTTATATTATTATGAAGGTTTAGAATTACCATAAGTTGACCCTGTTTGAAATAATCTCTTTTATGCTAAGTTTACTTCTTATCGCGAACTATATCAGGAATAACTTGTTATTAAGTATAACGAATAAAGTTTGATGTTTACTCATGCATGAGTATTACGTGTATTTCCTTTTTTTTCATATTATGAGAGTCAGATATATATTAAGTGCTATATTCTGCAACCACAATAATTACATGCGTACCCCTAGCTTAGTGAACTCATATTGTTATACGACCTCTACTAAAAGAATGAAAACTGTTGCATGTACTAATCCTATACTTACGAAGTCTGTATATTTTTAAAATTATATTACAAATTGCAAACTTAAAATATATGTAAACCTATGACTTTGGTGTGAACTCGTACTTTGTATGAAATTATCTCATGCTAGATATTATTATACAAACTTATGTCAATTAATGTTTGCGAACTCTTAAGCCTTATTGGTAAAGCCCCAAATTTCTTATTTTTTTTTGTGAATTTGTGACACAAATATCTATCTGCTTCAGTGGTTGAGTGTTCTGGGTGTGTGTGAGAGGTCTCAAGTTCAATACTTGTCTTTGGAAAAATTTTGAAACTTTTCTAAGTGAAGCCTCACTCTTGTGCAGTAAGCTTTTATTTAATTGTGTGTAAGCATATACCAGAGTGGGCCTGCTGGTCTAGTGGTCAAGTGGAGTGTTGATGTGTTAGAGGTCTTGTGTTCGATTCTATAGGATGGCAAGGGGTAGTATTTTTGCCCCTAATTTTGGCTAGAGTTGTGCTGAACTGAGATTCCGAGTAGTGGATGTGTAGTGGGAATTGAGGGAGAGAAATTAGGGATTGTATTGTCGTGGATAGTTGGGAGTAATTTGATAGATTTTTGCTACTTTCGTTTTTCCCAGAACTTTCTTTTTTCTTTTCTTTTTTTGACGTTTGGTGCTCCCTTCTTACTGCTAAAATTTCTCTTAATTCTTTCCTTCATCCTCATCCTTTCCCTTTCGTTTTCTTTTCTTTCAACTTGATTAGTTTTTGTGCGACGTTGACGTGTGTTTAGTAAGTTTTTGTTCATGTTTTATCTTAATGTGTTCTTGGTTAAGTGATTTAAGGGAAGTGTTCAGTTGGTTGTTAGGTGTCAATCAAAGGGCTGGAGATCAACCATTAACGTTTTGAGGGTTTGGAGTTCTTGCTGTTCGTTTAGAGGTAAGGTTTTTGATGGTTGAAGGTTGATTATCTTGTTACAATTTCATTTAGTTTTCGTTAGTATCACTAAATTCGAGCTTAGGATTGTCGAATATAGGTTCTGGAGTGCTCGGGGATCATTTTAGCATCAATCGATATTAGGTGTGTACCCAAAAATGTAGAAAACATGATTCGATGAAAATCAAAATTGCAAACTGTCAACGCCACACAGGCGTGTGGTCACTCGTGTGGTAGGCTGTGTGTAACAACACAATTGTGTGTTTGACAAAGGCCAGGCTGGGTGCTGGACACAACCATGTGATGGCCAGGTGTGGCCGTGTGATGGCCAGGTTTAGTCGTGTGCGACACACAGGCTAGACCAATTTGCATCGTGTAGGCCACATGAGTGTGTAGGCTCATACAAGTAGTCCACATGGATGTGTAGGAATCTGGGCCAGGCCCTGTGATCTGCACGGGCTAAGGACAATATGAGCGTATGGGCTACACAGGCGTGTGGGCCCACACGGGCAAGCAACATAGGCATGTGAGTCCATTTAACTGAAATGTTTCCTAAGGTTGTACGGGTCACCCAAGTCAACTGTAAACCTACTGTAGGGTCGGTAAGCGCTACTTAGACCCTAAATCATGTGATCTGAATATATAATGTATGTATTGAGCATGTTAAAGTATGCATGTTTACTGATCCGTATGTATGGCTGGTAACTGAATTTTACCATTATTTCTATATGTCTACATTGAGCATGTTTAGTTGCATCTGCACTGGGGTGGAATGATTGATTATTGGAGGAAGTGTACTGAAAGGCTTTCATGCCTATTATCTGGCAACTCAGCTGTAATATACTGTTATGTGCCGCATTCAGTACAACCTGATGTGTAAGGCTGGGTGGGTGTTTTTAACCCCACATGGTGTATAGGGAAGGTTGAAGATGGTGTGCAAAGGCTGGTGGGTAGGATACTGATTTCTATTACTATATCTGAGATGGGCTAAGGCCCTAATTTATATTTGAAACTGTATCTGAATGGGCTAAGGCCTAAACTCTATCTGGATCTATAATGGGCTTAGGCCTAGACTATTTTTGACTGATAACTGTTGCTTGACTGTATGCATGTCTTTTGTGGGGATTAAACACTGAGTTTACATAAATTCATCCCTTTCCATTTTATCTGTATAGGTAATGCCTAGACTTAGATGGATAGGTGCGGCGGAGGACTCAACGGTGACCATATGTCTATTCAACTATTTTAATTTCATTTATGGTTTTTATTTCTTATTTTTGGGGTATTTTTGATATAATTTGGGACTCTTAGACTGTTTGCCTTTATTTTGGATTTTAACTATTTACATGGACTTTTAAATTGCAAATCTCAACAAAAACTCGGTTTAATTAAAAATAACATTTTTCCTAAACGCGAATGGTTTTCTTTAAATATCACGATTTTCAAAAGCTTCCACTACAGAATATCTTTTAAATGAATCATATTAGCGAGAAAATGATTTTGAAATTGGTGAAAGATAAATAGAAGCTAATAAACGGAGACGGTTTTAACTTGACAAATTCGATTTCAAATCTCATTCTATGTGACATCGCCAGATTCGGCCATAACATCTAGGTCGGGTTTAGGGTGTTACATTTAGTGGCATCAGAGCCAGTTGCAAACTCAACAGTGAATTTTGGATTTTAAAACTTGGTTTTTAAAGAATTGATTTCCAAATAATTTGAAATTTTCTAAATTGGGTATGTGGTACACCGAGTCTCCGACGCTGATCCTGTAAGTTTTCTTAATTATGATGAACTAATTTGATACTATAGATAGATATTACTGAAAATACTTTAATTAGTGTACTCTGAGACTGTAGTAAAACTGATAGAGACTACGACTCACGAAAACAAACTTTGAACTTCTGAAATTGTTTGCATAAAACATCTGCTCATAAATACTGAAATTGTAGTTGATTCATAAAAGTGTTTAATGTAGAAAAATCGTATTAGACAATAAGCGCACGAGGTATCTATGGACGTGGTAAAGGCCATAGGGAGCTCGCGTCTAGTCTCCTTTTTTCGGCTGCATGCTAAATTTAAACACTAGTGACACCTGTGTTGCCTACTACTGAGACTAGGTCTCAAGATCGCATGGCTGGGGACGACGCATTATCCCAGGCTATGCTAAGGATATTAGAGAGGGTTGCTGGGCCCAACATTGGGTCGAGGTTCGGTTACAGAACGACTCTGGTCCAATAGAGCTGAACAATTCAGGGGTGTCACTGGAGTCGCCCCCTAATATGGTTGAGCATTGGATAAAGGCCCCCGACAGGATTATGGACGATTTGGATTGTACCCCTTAGTAGAATTGAAGGGTACAGTCTTGTTGCTTCGCGATGAGGCCTACCAGTGGTGATTGATCGTTAAGGAGGGTACTTAGCCCGTTCGTTTATCTTGAGAGTTCTTTAATTCTGCTTTCCAAGGGAATTATGTGGAAAAAAGTTACATCGACGCTCGTAGGCATGTGTTTCTGAATGTCACTCAGGGAGACCGATCAGTGGCTGAGTATGAGGGCCAATTTCTAAGACTGAGCCGCTATGCGCAAGGTATGGTGGCGTATGAATACGAGAGGTGTGTTCGGTTCGAGGTTGGGTTGAGGGATAATCTGAGCATACTAATAGCTTCGTAGAGGGAGTGAGAGCTTTTTATTCTAGTAGAGAAGGCGAAGATCACCGAAAAGGTTAAGCGCACTAAGCACGAAAACAGAGACCGCGAGAGGGGTAAGAACAAGAGGGATTCGGAGCCCTCGAGTTTTGTATAGAGGCTTAAAAAAAAGGCCAGGACTAATGGACCGGTTAGAGTTGGACCCCCTATTGATCCTACTGGGATTCTACCTTGTGAGGATTGTGGTAGACGCCATCTGGGCGAATGATGGAGGAGGACTGGGGCTTGCTTGAGGTGTGGGTCATTAGAGCACCGCATTTAGGAGTGCCTGCTGAGGGCCGATCAGGTGCAGGCTCTGGGTTATGGTACTATACAGCCATCAAGAGTGGTTCAACAGCCATCTAGGGGATGTGGTCAAGCTAGGGTGGTAACAGTATAGGCTGTGGACAGAGAGCACCGGGTAGAAGTGCTAGTCAGACTGAGGAGAGGTAGTTTGTTCTTGTATATGCTGTACGTCACTGAGAGGACAGAGATGCTCTAGACATCATCAGGGGTACATTCTTAATTTATGATGTACCTTATCTTACATTGATAGACATAGGTTCCACACATTCCTATGTAGCTAACTCTGTGTCTTAAAATTTGGGAATTTCGGTTGAGAGCACTACGAGTGAGGTTACTGTACTGAGTTCGTTGGGTCAGTCTGTTTGGGTTAGTAAATTGTATATAGATGTTCCTTTAGAGTTTTAAGGGATGGTATTTTTGGTAGACTTAATAGAACTTCCATTTGGGGAGTTTGATATGATATTAGGGATAGATTAGCTGGTTAGCATCAGGTAAGTCTGGATTGTGTGACTAAGAGGGTTGTCTTGAGGACCGAGGAGGATAATGAGGCGGTTGTGATTGGGAAGCGTAGGATTTTTTGCCTAACGTGATCTTTACACTGGTACCTGAGAAACTAGTTCGTAAGAGATGTAAGGCGTACTTGGCCTATGTTAGTGTTTCCATTTCTGTGGACTCTACTATAAAGGACATCAGAACTGTAAGGAATTTTCCAGACGTCTTTTTAGAAGAGATACTGGGTTTACCCCTGAATCGAGAAATGGAGTTTGGAATTGATCCTTTTCCTGGTAAAGTTTTGGTGTGTATCACTCCCTACCAAATAGCACCGAAGGAGCTTACGGAGCTTAAGGCTCAGATTCAGAAATTGTTGGATTGTGGGTTCATCCGTCTAGTGTGTCTCCGTAGGGAGCACCTGTGCTGTTTGTTAAGAAGAAAGATGGATCCATGAAGATCTGTATTGACTACCGGTAACTGAATAAGCTAACCGTGAAGAACAAGTATCCACTTCCAAGGATTGATGATCTGTTTGACCAGTTCCGAGGGGCTTCTGTGTTCTCCAAGATTGATTTGCATTTTAGGTATCATCAATTGAGGGTTAAGGAATCTGATGTATATAAGAAGGTCTTTAGGACTCGTTATGGTCACTATGAGTTCCTAGTGATGCCTTTTAGGCTGACTAACGCTTCGGCAGTGTTTATGGATCTTATGAACCGAGTTTTTCAGCCCTACCTAGATCAGTTTGTGGTGGTGTTCATCAATGACATATTGGTTTATTCTAAGACTGAGGATAAGCATGATGAGCACCTTAGAGTGGTACTTCAAACTTTAAGGGAAAAACAACTCTATGCTAAATTTAGCAAGTGCGGGTTTTGGTTACATGAGGTAACATTTCTGGGACACGTAGTTTCTACTGAAGGGATTCAAGTGGATCCTCGAAAGATTGAGGCTGTACTGGATTAGAAGTAGCCTAAGAATGTGTCTGAGATCCGCAGCTTTCTAGGGCTGGCGGGTTATTATCGGCAGTTTGTGGAAGGTTTCTTATTGATTACAGTACCCTTAACTAAGTTGCTACGTAAAGGTGTTCCGTTTGTTTGGAGTGACGCGCAGCAAGAGAGTTTTGAAAAGCTCAAGACTGTTCTGATGCAGGCTCCTGTTCTGATATAGACTGAACCTAGAAAGGAGTTCGTAGTATACAATGATGTGTCACATGTGGGATTGGGTTGTGTTCTGATGCAAGAAGGTAAGGTTATGGCATACGCGTCTCATCAGCTTATGACTCATGAGGTAAAATATTTGACACATGATTTGGAATAGGCCGCCGTAGTCTTTGCTTTGAAAATCTGGAGGGACTATCTGTATAGTAAGAAGTGTATTATCTACACGGATCACAAAAACCTCAAGTACCTTCTTACTTAGAAAGAGTTGAATTTTAGGCAGCGTAGATGGATTGAACTGCTTAAGGATTATGATTGTACCATTGAGTATCATCCATGCAAGGCCAATATGGTGGTCGATGCATTGAGCCATAGGGCAATGATTGATCTGAGGGCGATGTTTGCTCGACTTAGTCTATTCGATGATGGGAGTCTGTTGGCTAAGTTGCAAGTTAAACCGACTTGGATTGAGCAAATTAGGGATAAGCAGTTAGGGGATGAAGCTTTGGGTCTTCGGTTTCGTCAAGTTGAGAGTGGCAACACTATGGATTTTGGACTGAGTAGTGATGGGGTACTCTGTTTCTGTAGGTGGATCTGTGTTCTGAATGATAATGATCTAAGGTAGTCTATTTTGAGGGAGGAGCATAGTAGCCCTTATGTTATGCATCCCGGCAAGAATAAGATGTACTAAGACCTTAGTGAGTTATACTGGTGGCCAGGATTGAAATGAGAGGTTACTGATTTTGTGGCACGATGTCTGACATGCCAGTAGGTTAAGCCTGAGCAGCAGTTACCTTAGGGTTTGCTGCAGCCGGTTCAGATTTCGGTATGGAAATGGGAGTGAGTAACTATGGGCTTCATTATTGGGTTGCCTCTAACACCCACTAAGAAGGATTTTGTTTGGGTCATCGTGGATCAATTGACCAAGTTTGCACACTTCATCCTAGTTATGACAGACTATTCTCTTCAGAAGTTAGCAAAGCTCTGCATTTCAAATATTGTAAGACTGCACAAGGTACCTGTCTCGATCATTTTTTATAGGGATCCTTGCTTCACGTCTCGTTTCTGGAAAAAGTTACATGAGGCACTGGGTTTGAGATTGGACTTCAGTAGTGTGTTTCATCCTTAGACCGATGGTCAATCTAAGGGGGTGATTCAGATACTGGAGGATATGTTGAAGAGTTATGTTATCGATTTTCGAGGTAGTTGGGAGGATTATCTGCCGCTAGCGGAGTTCGCTTATAGTAACAGTTTCCAGTGTAGCATTCAACTAGCACCTTATAAGGCTCTATATGGTCGTAAGTGTCGCACTCCCTTATGTTGGAATGAGTTGGGTGAATGATGGGTTTTGGGTCCTGAGTTGGTTTCTAAGACTGATGATAAGGTTAGATTGATTCGAGGTTGTTTGAAAGCGGCTTCCGATAAGCAGAAATCCTATGTAGATTTAAAGAGACGCGAGATCGAGTATTTTGTGGGAGATTTCTTATTCCTTAAGGTTTTGCCATGGAAGAAGATTCTGAGGTTCGATCGCAAGGGCAAGTTGAACCCTAAGTTTATTAGGCCTTACTAAATTCTGAAGCGAGTGGGACCGGTTGCTTATCAGTTGGAGCTACCTCCAAAGCTAGACCGTAGTCATGATGTGTTCCACGTCTTGACGTTGAGGCACTACCACTCTGATCTTACTCATATTGTCACTTTGGAGGAGATTGAGGTTAAGCCAGATTTGACCTTTGAGGATGAGCCGGTTCAGATTTTGGATCGCGATGTTAAAGTTTTGAGGAAGAAGTCTATTCCACTTGTAAAGGTTCTATGGCGAAATCATAGCACTGAGGAGGCCATGTGGGAAGCCAAGGATGCGATGTGTCAGCAATATCCTCATTTGTTCTGATCAAGTAAATTTTAAGGACAAAATTTTCTTTTAAGGGGGTAGAGTTGTAACGCCCCAAATTTCTTATTTTTGTTTTTATGAATTTGTGACACAAATATCTGTCTGCTTTAGGGGTTGAGTGTTCTAGGTGTGTGTGTAAGGTCCCAAGTTCAAGCCTTGTCTTTGGCAAAATTTTAAAACTTTTCTAAGTGAAGCCTTACTCTTTTTCAGTAGGCTTTTATTTAATTGTGTGTAAGCATATATCAGAGTGGGCCTGCTGGTCTAGTGGTCAAGTGGAGTGTTGGTGTGTTGGAGGTCCTGTGTTCAATTCTCTGGAACGGCAAGTGGTAGTATTTTTGCCCCTAACTTCGGCTAGAGTTGTTCTGAACTGGGATTCCAAGTAGTGGATGTGTAGTGGGAATTGAGGGAGAGAAATTAGGGATTGTGTTGTTGTGGGTAGTTGGAAGTAATCTGATAGATTTTCACTACTTTCATTTTTCCCAGAACTTTCTTTTTTCTTTTCTTTTTTTCATGTTTCGTACTCCCTTTTTGCTGCCAAAATTTCTCTTAATTCTTTCCCTTATCCTCTCCTTCTCCCTTTTGTTTTCTTTTCTTTCAACTCGATTAGTTTTTGTGCGACGTTGGCATGTGTTCGGTAAGTTTTTGTTCATGTTTTATCTTAACGTGTTCTTGGTTAACTGATTTAAGGGAAGTGTTTGGTTGGTTGTTAGGAGTCAATCAAGGGGCTGGAAATCAACTATTAATGTTTTGAGGGTTTGGAGTTCTTGCTATTCATTCGAAGGTAAGGTTTTTTATTGTTGAAGGTTGATTATCTTGTTATAATTTCATTTAATTTTCATTAGTATCATTGAATTCGGGCTTTGGATTGTCAAATATAGGTTCTGGAGTGCTCGTGGATCATTTTAGCATCAATTGAAATCAGCTGTGTACCCAAAAATAAAGAAAACAGGATTAGGCAAAAGCCAAAATTGTAAACTGTCGACGCAACATGGGAGTGTGGTCACCTGTGTAGTAGGCCGTGTGTTTGACCAAAGCCAGGCCGTGTGCTAGACACAATCTTGTGATGGCTAGGTGTGGCTGTATGTGACGCACAGGCTAGACCAATTTGCACAGCATGGGCCACACGGACGTGTAGGAGTCTGGGCCAGACCATGTGATCCACACGATCCAAGGCCAATCTGGGCGTGTAGGCCACACGGGCGTGTGGGCCTGCATGGGCAAGCCACATGGGCGTATGAGCCCATTTAACTAAAATATTTCCCAAGGTTGCACGGGTTGCCCAAGTCGACTGTGAACCTACTGTAGGGCCAGTAAGCATTACTTAGACCCTAAATCATATGATCTGAATATATAATGTATGTATTAAGCATGTTAAATTATGTATGTTTACTGATCCGTATGTATGACTGATAACTGAATTTTAACATTATTTCTTTATATCTGCATTGAGCATGTTTAGTTGCTTCTGCACTGGGGTTGGATGATTGATTATTGGAAGAAGTGTACTGAAACGCTTTTATGCCTATTATCTGGCAGCTTAGCTACAATATATTGTTATGTGCGCATTCGGTACAACCTGGTGTGTAAGGCTGGGTGGGTGTTTTAAACCCCACATAGTGTGTAGGGAAGGTCGAATATGGTGTGTAGAGGCTGGTGGGTAGGATACTGATTTTTGTTACTGTATCTTAGATGAGCTAAGGCCTTAATTTACATCTGAAACTGTATCTAAATGGGCTAAGGCCTAAACTGTATCTGGATCTGTAATGGGCTTAGGCCCATACTACTTTTGACTGATAACTATTGTTTGACTGTATGCATGTCTTCTATGGGGATTACACACTAAGATTATGTAAACTCACCCCATTCCGTTTTATCTATATAGGTAATCCCCAGACTTAGATGAATCGGTGCAGCGGAGGACTCAACGGTGACCACATGTCTATTGAACTACTTTAATTTCATTTATGGCTTTTATTTCTTATTTTTGGTGTATTTTTTTATGTAATTTGGGACTCTTTGATTGTTTTCTTTTATTTTGGATTTTAACTGTTTACATGGACTTTTAAACTGCAAAACTCAACGAAAACTCGGTTTAATTAAAAACAACGTTTTTCCTAAATGCAAACGGTTTTCTTTAAATATCACAGTTTTCAAAAGTTTCTGCTACAAAATATGTTTTTAAACAAATCAAATTAGCGAGAAAATGATTTTGAAATTATAAATAGAAGCTAATAAAAAGAAATTGTTTTAACTTGACAAAATCGATTTCAATTCCCATTCCATGTGACATCGCCAGATTTGGCCATAATGTCTAGGCCGGGTTTGGGGTGTTACATTATTGTTGTTAAGACTTGCGAACCTTTCTTTATGGTTTGAAAGCTCGCATGTTTATATTCTGTGTATGAAACAATTCCATTGCGGCGTTTAATTTAACACATTATTTGATATCTTTCACTGGTGTGCTGGAAGCTAGGTTCGGGGTAAACAGAGAGTCACTTTGGTGGCTAATGTGGCATACTGGATTCGAGTAGAACCTTCTAGGCCGAGTTTAGGGTGTTACAGATTAAAAGTGTAATTTAACCAAGAAAGAGTTATAAATTGTGGGTGAGATTGAAATTAGTTGTGGGCCACTAGAAGTGTGTGATGATTTTTAGATTTTTTTTAGTTAAATATTATTAATAATTTAAAATATTAAACCAAATAGATTCTTCTTATAGAAACATATAGAATCTCCTCCAACATCATCCATTTTCATGTCACCCTTCATCTCTCTATTGAGCCAATTTTCATTTTGTTTCATTTTAGTATTTTCCACCATTTCCAATCACTTCAAGCTTAGAAACTTAAAATTCTTCCATAGATTCTTAGTGAAATCAAAAGAGCAACCATATAGCAAGCTTAGTTTCTTGTAAAGTTAACTAGTGTTCATATTAGAGGAGAGATAAATGTGAAGTTAAGGATTTGGGTAAAATTTCAAGGTAAGGATAATGATATTTCTTTAAGAAATTCATGTTTGTTCCATTAAAAGTTCATGGAAGTGATATGTGATTACTATTTTGATAATCAATCTTGTATATGTTTGATATGTTAATGAAAAGAAAGAAAAGATAGGTGATCAACAAGGACTTGATAAGGGAAAAGAAGTAGCAAAAGAGTGAAAGAAGAATAAAGAAGCTTATCCAAGTATTTGATTGTAAGTACTTCAAGAATTTTACTTTACCAGTGGATAGCTAATGTGTTGTGTATTTGAAGTAGAAAGGACTGAACTGAAAAGTGTATAAAAATTATATAAGTGAAAAAAAATTAGATATAGAAATTAAATGAAGTGATAAATAATAGTAAATTACATGTCAAGTGATATTTTGATGATTGTTGACTTTTATATAATAAATTACTAAATTATAAAAAGTGTAAAGTTTGAATTATATTTAATTTTTGAGTGAATATAAAGAAATTAATATACATAATGCCCATGTAGACAATATGTCACTTAGTAAAATATAAATGGCTTGCCATTAGGAAATTATCATGCACATCGGAACAGGGTTCGAGGCATTACCGGACTTAAATGATAACACTCGTACCTAACCGAACTATAAAATTTCATTAAGATTTAAAACTTTTCATTCATTCACAGCTCGTCCCTATTATGAGCCTACGACGCCCTAAACATACATTGGAGGTGGTTCGGGACTAAACCAAGACCTTTTGTGTACTTAGAAATTTTTTACTCAAAATAGGGTCACACGCCCGTGTGACATGGGACACCCCGTGTGGGCAGGCCATGTGGTCGCACACGCCCATGTCCCTAGCCTGTGTGGGATTTATTTTTCATTTCGAACCTATAGGGGTTTTCACACGGCCTGGCACACGCCTGTGTCTATAGCCCGTGTCCCTCACATGGCCATGACATGCCCGTGTCCTCACTCATGTGTGAAAACCTGGGTATTCTGTTTATGATGTCAGCAAGCATTTAGGGGCACAGGGCCAAGTCACACACCCATGTGCTAGACCGTGCCCTTCACACGGGGGAGAAACACGACCGTGTCTCTACCCGTGTGTTTATTATTGGACATCTTGTTTTGCCAACTTTGGGTGCAGGGGACACACGGTCTGACTACACGCCTATAGGGCGGACCGTGTGTCACACACGCCCGTGTGTCTACCCGTGTGGACAAATATAGGGCTATTTTCCAAGCCCTTTGCCATCCTGAAACACAAGCAAACATAAACCAATCTTGCAAATACAAAACCATGGCATAATTACTCATTCATACGTCTATAAGCATGACATTTATACTCAATTTCGTTTCACATTCACCATGCATACCCATCATATCACACTTCATACAAATATGCAAGCTTCCATTTGGGTGAATTCCATCATATTGATTAAACATAAATATCCATTATTGGCTCATTACAAATGGTCATACACAAAATGACATACTAATAACATTTAGCCAACATTTTTGGCCATAACAACTATGATGCATAACAAAATGAATAAACCACCTATACATGTCATAATCTTAAGTGTCTAAATCAAAATGCCAAAATAGTTGTTGATAGTGTTGATGTATTCTCATTGATCATCGAACCTCAAGCTTGCTTGACGAACCTAATTGGGAAGGGAAAGGAAAAGGGGTAAGCTAAAAAGCTTAGTAAGTTTATATGCAAATAATGGACATCCAAGTCTCATAATACTATAATAACAAGAACAAATACATATAACCCAAAATGTGAGTGTGAATATTTATCATTTACTCATTTAACCTTACCAAATGATTCATCGCACATACTAAGTACATAGCATGTATGAATATCACTCATACCTACACATACATCATCTCAACATACTGTCATTATCACTTTTTATTACACACTATCATATCATTTCGTTTTTCCACCCATTGAACCATGCGGAATTTTAAAGGATTCACGGAAGGATTGCAAAAAGTGCCACACTTGTTTGTAGCCGAAGCTACCACTTATCACATTTCACATAGATGCTCACAATGAGCTATTCACGGGCCTTCTTACATAAGCTGAAAGTCGAGCCGATATTACTCAATGCTGCTCACACAAGCTGATAGGTATCTGCAAAAAATGCAGGACCTAGCCACTGGTAGTCGAACTGGACCAGCACCCGGAATCACATATACACTAATACACTTATACGATAAGTTTCCTAGTGACATGTCACTCGTATCCTAATCGTTTCCTAGGGTTCAATAGCATTTCTTACACTTGTCGATATTTTTCAACATACACATTTGATAATTTATCACAATATTATAATTACTAAAATAAATAATGATAAATTCAAAATTTCACATTATTCACATATAAACTTACGTTGAAACAAAATGCTAAACTTTTGCAATTTAGTCCTTAACCTTGCCTTCCCCCTGGTCAAGGTCGATTTCTCGTCGCTCTTGATCTATAATACCAAATTAAGCTTATTTAATTACCACATTGACTAAAATAGTCCATAATTCACACTTTAACAAAATTATAATTTTTTCCCTAAACTTTCACATATTTGCAAAATGGTTCCTAGGCTCATATAA
This sequence comes from Gossypium stocksii, assembly GCA_020496765.1. Taxonomy (NCBI): domain Eukaryota; kingdom Viridiplantae; phylum Streptophyta; class Magnoliopsida; order Malvales; family Malvaceae; genus Gossypium; species Gossypium stocksii. Next base: position 40,364,377 of record CM035630.1, on the reverse strand, counting down.
TGAAATGTATTAAATTCCTTAATTACCTAAGCCTAGCCGAACCTATAATGCTCTCATAACAGCCCACATTTCCCATCAAACTAAACTTTTACTACCACTTTTACAATCTTTACAATTTAGTCCTTTTCATGAATCTTTATAGAAAAATCACTTAGAGAAAGATGTTTATTACTCATCTAACTTTCATATTCTTTCATTAAATAGAAAAATACATGCATGTCATGCATGGGTATTTTTTTTTTGAACTTGAAATCTAGCTTAAAATAGTGGTAGAAATAGCTAGGTTAAGTTACGAGGATTTCAAAAATAGGAAGAACATGAAAAACAGGGCTAAATACATGAAAAACAGGGCTAAATTTACTTATTTATGAGCTTGAAAAGTGAAACAAAACCCTAGCTATGGTGTTTGCAAATTTCGGTAGCCCCTTGAAGAAGATGGACAAAATTTTGATTCTTTTTCCCTTTTTATTTCATTAATTTACCTAATGACCAAAATGCCCTTAATGGCATTTTTTGAAAAAATTTTCCTGCGTATTTTTGTCCATCATGCCATAAAATGGCCTAATTGCTAAATAAGGGCCTCTAATTTATGAATTCATTTCAATTTAACATTCAATGCTTTTAGAATACACATTTTGAAATTTTTACAATTTAGTCCTAGTAATTGAATTCAACACTTTATCGATAAAATTTATTCACCAAATTTTCACACATGTATTCAATCCCATATTAGGACTCAAAACTTTATCGAAATTTGTACTTTGGATTCGTGGTTCTAAAAACACTGTTCAGTTTAGGCCCTAAACATGGCTATTACAACTCTCCCCCCTTTAAGGATTTTCGTCCCAAAAATCTTACCAGTAAAAAGGTTTGGGTACTGTTTTCTCATGATCTCCTCCAGTTCCTACGTAGCCTCTTCAACTTCATGCTTTTTCCATCATACTTTTACCAAGGCCACACTTTTGTTTCTTAATTGCTTCCCTTCTTGTGCTAAAATTTTGATTGGCTCTTCATTATACGTCATATCTTGCTGAATTTTAACCTTAGTTAGGAAAATCACATGTGACGAATCAGAACGGTAATGTCGTAGCATCGATACGTGACATAATCTTGAATCTTTTCTAACTCTATCAATAAAGCCAGTCGATATGCTACTAGTCTAAGTCTTTCCACAATCTCATATGGTCCAATAAAATGCGGACTCAACTTGCCTTTCCTGCCAAATCTTAAAATCTTTTTCCAAGGAGACACTTTCAAGAATACTTTATCGCCTACTTGAAACTCAATTTCCTTTCTTTTCAAGTCCGCATAGGACTTTTGTCGGCCTGACACAACTTTCAAACAATCACGTACCTTTACTTTATCTTCGGTCTCTCTAACCAAGTTGACTCCGTGAATTTGTTTCTCACTCAATTCGCTCCAATACAAGGGTATTCGACACTTTCTTCCATACAATGCCTCATAAGACGCCATCCGAATACTTGACTAATAGTTGTTGTTGTAGGCAAATTCAACCAAAGGTAGATATTTTCCCAGCTACCTTGGAATTCCAATACACAACATCGAAGCATATCTTCTAGTATCTAAATTAATCTCTCTGACTGACCGTCAGTTTACGTATGGAATGCCGTACTAAAATTTAACTTGGTGCCCAAGGCTTCTTACAACTTTTTCCAGAACCGGGATATGAACCTTGGATCCCTATTCAAAATAATCGACAATGGTACTCCATGTAATCGCACAATCTCAGAAACATATAAGTCAGCCAACTTATCAAGTGAGTAGTCATTACACACTGGTATAAAATTGGTTGACTTTGCAAGCCGATCAACCACAACCCAAACGGCATCTTTCGTACTCGATGACATCAGTAATCCTGTCACAAAATCCATGGTGATTCGATCCCATTTCCATTCGGAAACCATGATAGGCTGTAATAGGTCAGAAGGTACTTGATGTTTAGGCTTCACTTCCTAACAAACTAAACATCTCGATACAAATTCGGAGACATCTCTTTTCATGCCAGACCACCCATATAATTTCATGAAATTGTTGTACATCTTGGTGCTTCTGGGGTGAATAGAAAAATGGCAATTATATGCTTCAAGTAAAATTTTCCGGATGAGCTCATCATCTTTCGGTACTCAAATTCTATCTCTAAACCTTACACAACCATCGGAACCAATTTAAAACTCCAAATCAGTACCAATTCACATTGAGCCTTCTTGGCTTGCAAATCATTATCACTTGATTGAGCTTCACAAATTTCTTGAATAAACATCGGTGTAGCTCTCATTTCAGCCAAAATAGAACCATCATCTGATAAGGCCAACTGTGTATTCATAGCCCTCAATGCAAATAATGATTTTCTGCTCAAGGCATCGGCGACCACGTTCACCTGTCCTGGGTGGTAGTCAATCACTAACTCATAATCTTTTATCAACTCAAGCCAGCATTGTCGCCGTAGGTTCAATTCCTTTTGTGACAACAAATACTTCAAGTTGTTATGATCAGTAAAAATATGACACCTTTCACCATATAAATAGTGTCGCCAAATCTTCAAGGCAAAGACAATAGTGGCTAATTCCAAGTCATGTGTCGGGTAGTTCTTTTCGTGCGGCTTCAATTGTCTTGAGGCATACGCCACCACTTTACCCTCTTACATCAATACGTATCCGAGACCATTTAAAGATGCATCACTGTAAATTACAAATTCCTTTTCGGACTCGGGTTGCACTAACACTGGTGCCTCAGTCAACACTGTCTTCAATTTATTCAAACTTTGTTGACACTTTTTTGTCCATTCAAATTTAACATCTTTTTGCAGCAACTTGGTCATCGGAGAAGCAATCATCGAAAACCCTTTTAAAAAACGTCTATAATATCCAGCCAAACCTAAAAATCTTCTAACCTCTGTTATATTTTTGGCGGTTTCCAATTCACAATTGCTAAATCTTGCTCGAGTTAACTCTAATGCCATCTCCCGAGACAATGTGGCCCAAAAATCTAACTTCTCTGAGCCAAAACTCACTTTTACTAAACTTGGCATATAGTTTTTTATCTCGTAAGATTTGTAAAACCATCCTCAAATGCTTAGCATGTTCATTCTCATCACAAGAGTAAATTAAGATGTCATCAATAAACACAACCACGCACTTGTCCAAATATGGCTGGAGCATTAGTTAAGCCAAATGGCATCACAAGGAATTCGTAGTGCCTATACCTTGTTCTAAAAAGCGGTTTTCGGCACATTGGACTCTTTGACTCTTAATTAGTAATATCCGGATCTCAAATCTATTTTCGAAACACAGTGGCTCCTTTCAATTGATCAAACAGATCATCAATTCTTGGCAATGGGTATTTGTTCGTTATTGTCACCTTGTTAAGCTGTCTATAATCAATAGTAATTCTCATTGATCTGTTCTTCTTCTTTAAAAACAATACAAGAGCACCCCACAGAGAAAAGCTCGTTCTCACAATTCCTTTATCTGTCAATTCTTGCAACTGAGCTTTCAATTCCTTCAGCTCGGTTGAAGCCATCTTATATGGAGATATAGATATCGGGCAGTCTCCGGTAACAAATCAATGGAAAATTTTATTTCCCTAACAAGAGGTATCCCCAGTAATTCTTCTGGAAACACATCTTGGAATTCACAAACTACAGGTACTGATTCAACTTTCAATTAGGATTCTATTGTATTCAATACATATGCCAGATACGCTTCATAACCCTTCCTTATATACCTTTAAGTAGACATAGACAAAATCAACATAGGTAATTCACTGGACTCATCTGTTTTGATTCGAAAAATTTCTCCATTTTCACCTTTCAATTCAATGACCTTTTATGTACAATTCACCTTAGCATCATGCGTTGACAACAATTCCATGCCCAAAATGGCATCAAACCCATCAAATGACAATAGCATTAAATCGGCCATAAAACAGTGACCTCGAATCTTTAAGGGACAATTCTTGCAAATCTTATCAACTAACACACACTTGCCTAAAAGGTTTGACACCTTAATTACAAACCCGGTTGACTCAATAGGCAAATTCATATCAGTTACTAGTTTCATGCAAACGTAGGAATGGGTAGACCTGGGATCAATCAATGCAACAATATTAACATCATAGAGAGAAAATATACTAGTGATTACGTGAGGAGATAACGTCTCTTCCCGAGCATGAATGGCATAGGTTCTTGTAGGCGCTCTCGCCTCTGATCTTGCAGCTGAATCTCTAATTATACCACTGCTACTAGCTCCCTCTTTCACATCTTTGATGGGTCTCCCTCTAGTAGCCACATTGCTCGATCTAACATTCTGAATATTTTCCTTCTCAGCCATTTCAGGATAATCTTTGATAAAGTGATCTTGGGATTCGCATTTGAAACAAGCCCGGGTGATCATCCAACATTCACTGGATGTCTCCTTCCATAGTGTTGGCACTCGGGGTTGTTCGGCTTAATATTGCCAACACTAGCTATAGAGGTAGTATATGCTTTAGAACATGTATTTTCCTTCCCACGAGTTCTTTGTAGATTCCTGGCTAAAACAGTCGAGCAGTTTTGCACATCTTTCGATCTCTTTGACGAGGACTAAAAGGACTTACTCATCGATCTCTTTTTCCCCTCTCTAGCATCAATCTCAGCTTTCCTCTTTTCCTTGAATAATTTCTCCGCTTTGTAACCTCGATCAACTAGTACAAGAAATTCCTTTAATTCTAGCATTCCCACATATAGTCGGATATTTTCATTCAATTCATCCTCAAACCTTTTACACATAATTTCCTCTGTAGATACACATTTTCGAGCGTACTTACTGAGTCAAACAAATTCCTGTTCGTAATTAGACACTGTCATTTTACATGCTTTAACTCTAGGAATTCCTTTCGCTTCTAATCGATGAATCACTGGCTTATATACTTTTTTTGAAATTCCACTTGGAAAAAATCCCAAGAAATTCTTTCCCTCGGTACCACTCAGATTAAAATCTTCCACCACAGACACATAGAATCCCTCAGAAGTGATATAGCACACTTTAAACACTACTCTAGTGTGCAAGAGATCTCATCGAATACTCAAATAGAGTTTTCGAGCCAAAACTCTGCCTTTTTAAGGTCATCATCCACGTTGGCCCTGAAATCTTCGGCCCCGTATTTATGCATCTTGTCAATAGGGGCCTACTTAATCTCACCACATCTACACCTTATAGAGCTACAGGAATTGACTAAGGAATAGGAGGAGGTGGGGGAAGTTGAGCATTCGAATTCGCTCGAATGAACTCAGTATACCATTCACTCATTCTATGGATAAAGACTTCCCGAGCCTCTTCTCCCTAACTGGATTCTACGTTTCTACTTTCGAGTGGCGTAGTCCCTTGAGTAGAAGCCAGCGCATTACTTCCTGCGTCGTCAGCCACAGCCGAGTCGGGATCTATTTACTATATGAAAACACAATTTAAAAGATTAGAAACCATCACACTATCAAAATTCATTTTTGTGGCATGTATAGCTAGACTCTTACACTTGCTATGTTAGTCCGAGAAATGACTAAACCATAGCTCTGATACCACTAAATATAACACCCCTTACCCGTATCTGATTCTGGATCAGGGTTCGAGGCATTATCGGACTTAAACGATAACACTCGTATGTAATCAAACTATAAAATTTCATTACAATTTAAAACTTTTCATTCATTCACATCTCATCCATATTATGGGACTACGAGGCCTTAAACATACATTGGAGGTCGTTTGAGACAAAACCGAGACCTTTCGTGTACTTAGAAAATTTTTACTCAAAATAGGGTCACACGCCCGTGTGACATGGGACACGCCCGTGTGGGCAGGCTGTGTGGTCGCACATGCCCATGTCCCTTACCCGTGTGGGATTTATTTTTCATTTCGATCCTACAAGGGTTTTCACACGGCCTAACACATGCCCATGTCTATAGCCCGTGTCCTTCACATGGCCATGACACGCCCGTGTCCTCACTCATGTGTGAAAACCTGGGTATTCTGTTTATGACGTTAGCAAGCATTTACAGGCACACGGCCAAGTCACACGCCTGTGTGCTAGACTGTGCCCTTCAGATGGCTGAGTCACACGGTCGTGTCTCTGCCCGTGTGTTTATTACTGGACATCCTGTTTTGCCAACTTTGGGTGCAAGGGACACACGGCCTGACTACACGTCCATGGGACAAACCGTGTGCCACATACGGCCTAGACACACGCCTGTGTGTCTACCCGTGTGGACAAATATAGGGCTATTTTCTAAGCCCTTATCCACTCTGAAACACAAGCAAACATAAATCAATCTTGCAAATACAAAACCATGGCATAATTACTCATTCATACGTCTATAAGCATGACATTTATACTCAATTTCATTTCACATTCACCATGCATACCCATCATATCACACTTCATACAAATATGCAAGCTTGCACTTGGGTGAATTCTATCACATTGATTAAACATAAATATCCATTATTGGCTCATTACAAATGGCCATACACAAAATGACATACTAATAACATTTAACCAACATTTTTTTTCCATAACATCTATGATGCATAACAAAATAAATAGACCATATATACATGCCATAATCTTAAGTGTTTAAATCAAAATACAAATAATAGTTGATAGTGTTGATGGATTCCCGTTGATCATCGAACCTCGAGCTTGCTTGATGAACCTAATTGGGAAGGGAAAGGAAAAAGGGTAAGCTAAAAAGCTTAGTAAGTCTATATGTAAATAATGGACATCCAAGTCTCATAATACTATAATAACAAGAAGAAATACATATAACCCAAAATGTGAGTCTGAATATTTATCACCTACTCATTTAACCTTATCAAATGATTCATCACACATACTAAGCACATAGCACATATGAATATCACTTATACCTGCACATACATCATCTCAACATACTGTCATTATCACTTTCTATTACACACTATCATATCGTTTCATTTTATCACCCACTGAACCATGTGAAATTTTAAAGGATACACAGAAGGATTGCACAAAGTGCCACACTTATTTGCAGCCGAAGTTACCACTTATAACATTTCGCATAGATGCTCATAATGAACTATTCACGGGCCTGCTCACACAAGCTGATGGTCGAGCTGATATTACTTAGTGTTGCTCACACAAGCTGGAAGGTATCGGCAACAAATGTAGAATTACCTAGCCACTAGTAGTCGAACTGGACCAGCACTCGGAATCACATATACACTAATACACTTATACGATAGGTTTCCTAGTGACATGTCACTCGTATCCTCATCGATTCCTAGGGTTCAATCGGGTTTCTCACACTTGTCAATATTTTTCAACATACACATTTGATAATTTACCACAATATTATAATTGCTAAAATAAATAATCATAAAATCAAAATTTCACATTATTCACATCTAAACTTACCTTGAAACAAAACGCTAAACTTTTGTGATTGCCTTTCCCCAGGTCAAGGTCAATTTCTCGTCGTTCTTGATCTATAATACCAAATTAAGCTTACTTAATTACCACATTGACTAAAACAGTCCATAATTCATACTTTCGTAAAATTATAATTTTACCCCTAAACTTTCATGTATTTATAACATGGTCCCTAGGCTCGTATAATGAAATGTACTAAATTTCTTAATTACCCATGCCTAGCTGAACCTATAATGCTCTTATAACAGCCCACATTTCCCATTAAACCAAACTTTTACTACCACTTTTACAATATTTACAATTTAATCCTTTTCATGAATCTTTATAGAAAATTACTTAGAGAAAGATGTTTATTACTCATCTAACTTTCATATTCTTTCATTAAACAACAAAATACATGCATGTCATGCATGGGTATTTTTTTGAACATGAACCCTAGCTTAAAATAATGGTAGAAATAGCTAGGTCAAGTTACGAGGATTTCAAAAATACGAAAACATGAAAAACAAGGCTAAATTTACTTACTTGTGAGCTTGAAAAGTGAAACAAAACCCTAGCTATGGTGTTTGCAAATTTCGGAAGCCTCTTGAAGAAGATGGACAAAATTTTGATTCTTTTTCCTGTTTTATTTCATTAATTTACCTAATGACCAAAATACCCTTAATGGCCATCTTTGAAAATTTTTAATGGCCATCTTTGAAAATTTTTCCTTCCAAGGGCATTTTCGTCCATCATGCCATAAAATGAGCTAATTGCTAAATAAGGACCTCTAATTTATGAATTCATTTCAATTTAACACTCAATGCTTCTAGAATACACATTTTGAATTTTTTTCAATTTAGTCCTAGTAATTCAATTGAATACTATATCGATAAAATTTATTCACCAAATTTTCACACATGCATTCAATCCCATATTAGGACTCAACTTTATCAGAATAAATTTTTCTACTTCACATTCGTGGTTTTGAAACCACTGTTCCGTCTAGGCCCTAAACCGGGCTGTTACAACAATGCAATCCAGTGATTTTGCACTACAATGCTAGTGATAGTGGCACTTTGATGCAGTTTATTAACTCTACACTTCAGTGTAAGATAGTGTGTGCACATTTGCGCTAGAAATTCAATGTTATTTTGTATATCCTATGTGTTTTATTGAGTTTACAATTGGGTTAAAAATTAAAATGGTAAGTGGTCTTAATAGTAGAATTGGTAAGTGACTTATAAATATTAATTTGAGAGTTCACTAAGCTTATACACTTAACGTGTTATTTTTCAACTCTGAGGTAGAGACTCGATTTGAAGTTATAGAGTGAAAATACCATTTTAACTAATCACATAACATATCAAAGCTTGGAAGAGAGTATGGTTTTGATCTTTTGGTTATAGATTTTGGCATGTACATAGGTTAAAGCAAAGCATGTGTACAAGAATTCTAATAAAAATATTTAATGAATCTTGAACATTTTGTTCCCTTTACAAACATAGTTAAATTTTGATTAAGTTAAATGTTGAATTACTTGATTTGATGGAGTTTTATTTTATATAATGTTTAGAAGTATTATGGGATGATTGATGTTAGTTTAGAATTGGTTTTGGATGTTTTAGACATGTTTTGGTTAATTTTCCCATAATGCCGTAAAATTAGAAATCAATGTCACAACATGGATAATAATAGACCATTTTACCCTTAGTGTTGGACACCACAAGCCAGTGTTGCAACATTGGAGTATTTTTTCTCTTAATGTTGTGACACTATTTTCCAGTATCACGACATTGACCTTATTTACCCTGTTTTAACTCAAATAAGCTCCTAAAGGTCCCCGTTTGTAACCAAAGTTTAAAGGAAGCCTCAAATTCCTTGAAAATATTCAAATGAGTCTATTTAGGTTACACAAAGTTTTTGAATTGATGTTCAAGTTAAGTAGTCTTAGTGTCCAAATGTGACATCCCTTGCTCAAGATGTATTTCATTCCAGGTGAAGGGTGTTACAATTAACATTTTTAGTAATACATTACAGATGAAATTTTAATTAGATAAAAAATAATTCTAAAGTACTTACAAATTTTGACTAGACTATACTTTCTTCAAGCTTTGTCTACCTGCTTCCCTTTGTCTACACTCCTTCTATCTTCTTTCTTATCTTTCTCTTCATTTCATAACAATTTCATAAAATACGAGAAATCAGTATACTTGATTCATAATAATTTCATGCTCAAAGAATTGAAATATGCTCAAAGAATTGAAATAAACATGACACTATTTCTAAATTATGAAAATCTGACCTTACATCTTTAGTTTCTCACACTATTTATATTTTAACTCTCATCAAGCATGAACACTTCACTTCTAACTTGAAATCTAAGTTTGCCAGCTTGTGGGTAATTTAGTTTAAGTAAGTTTTTCCACGAAGAATTGATGATTTATGGCTTGGAAGGGTCTTTAATAATGAATAGGGATTAAATTAAAAAGAAGAGAAAACATTTTCTCTAACAATAGAGATAACGTGCGAGAGGAAGAAGAGTTGGAGATGTTTCTCCGTAATTTACTTAAAATATTCTAAATAATCTAATAATAAAATAAAATATTACAACTTATTCATAAAAATCTATCCATCATCATTACCACTTACTCTTGGTAATAATTGCTCTTTAATCTAATCCTTTTATGCTTTAAATTTCTTACTTTGACCTCTATACTTTACAAAACCCTACAATTTACTATATACCCTATATTAATATTCCTTGATACATCAGTTTTACTTTACAAAACCCTACAATTTACTATATACCCTATATTAATATTCCTTGATACATCATTTTTTTCAATTTTCTTCAGTCTCCTACTACCTTTTCCACTAACATAAAAAAAATCACATTTTATTTATTTTGAAAATTTTAACTCGTACTTACTCAAAATAACACTATTACAACCAAGGGGATTTTGAGGATGTTACGAAATCAGCAACTTTATACACAAATTAAAATCTCATGTCTTTTATTCAGCAACAATTTTGGCCACCAACAACTTAAGTACCTTTTTATTATTTTTATATGGTTCAAACTTTATTATCTCAGTAGAATTTGAACTTTAAGTTTATATTAAAAACATGTAATGAATATGCATTTGAACTTTAACTTTAAGTTTATTGTTGTTGAATGGATTAGGAATATGTAATGAAAATAGAAATATAAAAAAACTTTTAAAAAAGGAATTAGCAGTGTTTATGAAAGGAAGCGCTATTAAATGTTGCAAATTAATGGCGTTGAAACAAAAAAAATCGACACTAAAAAGTAGACAATTAGCAGTGTTCACTAAATGGTAGCAATATAGAGGCGTTTTGTTAGTAAAATGCCACAAAAGTATGTTATGTTGCAGTGTCTGGAGCTTAAACGCCACTATCTACAAAAACAATTAATAAAGTAATATATTCTTTTTTAGCAACAATTGTAGAGTAAAACACCACTAATTATGGTATTTTGTGGCACTAGAAAATGCCACGGAAAGTGTTACTTCGCAGCTATGATAGCAACATTTTTTTGTGAAACGTTGCAACTCTTCCCAACAATCGTTTCAATAAGGTTCTTCACAACGAGTTTTCTTCCACCTTTGATGTTTTTAGCAACGCAAGAAAATTCTATTATATCTTAAAAAAAACTCCTCAATTGCCTGAAGTTATTATAGTGTCTGCTTGATTTATAAATCAACTAAAAGTTGTGTTAAACATACAAAAAACTAAAAGCTTTATTTTATTCAAACGGACGCATGTTAAAATTTGAGTCTTTTATTCTTTTAAAATTTGTAACATAATATATATGATATATGATTATCTTAAAAGAGTCTTACTAATAATCATAGTTTATATTAAAATTATATCGATATGTACCATAAAATTTATTTAAAAACCTCATTTATTATTTATTTCTGAGAGTAGAAACGTGAATGAATCACATTGTCGATATGTTCTTCTACAAGTTCTATTCGTTGATTTCAATGTTAATGTAATTCTCTTTTAAGCCAACAACTGCAAACAACACAAGACTTAATATAGCATTTGTTGAAGCTTGTTAGCAAGATTTAGCTATTCTTCAACATGTATACGTTGCAATACAATTAAGCATATATTTAGATATCTGTATAGGGACAATTGGTGTGGGGCTACTTTACTCAAATGATTCACAATCTCAACTAGTCAGATATGTTGGTATTGGCTTTTTATTATATCTGCATAAATAATAACCTCAAACTATATATTTATTTACGTGTGGAGGTACAACCATACTATGGTGTATTTGAATAGATAAATGGTATTGGATTGTGTATTGAGATGACTAAAATGGATATGGCATGATTTGTGTATTGGATGATGTTGTTTGGCTGCCTATTGTATCTTGGATTGGTGCAAATTGAACTTGTGTAGGTGTGTGCAAATTAGGTGACAAATTGGCTTTGTAAATAGCCTATTTTTGTCCACACAAGCAGAGACACGGGCGTGTGTCTCAGCCTTGTGTGACACACGGTCATGGTACATGGCTGTATGTCCCCTAAAGCATTTAATAGAAACAAGTCAGAACACAGCCTAGACACACGGGCGTGTGGTCGGCTGTGTGACACAAGTAAGAGAGTTACACAAGGTAGGACACGGTCTGCGACACGGCCATGTGCTCCAATTACAAATGTCCACACGACCTGTTACACGGGTGTGTCTTATGGCTGTGTGAGACACATAGCCAAAATTTTCTAAGTTTTTTAAAGTTTTCCTGAGTTATTGGTTTAGTCTCAAACCACTCCTATTGCATGTTTAAGGCCTCGTAGGCCCTTATAAGGGATAATGTGTATAAATGTGATTGATATATATTTATGAATGATAATGAATACGAAATAAATGTTAAGTTATGTAATGAGTTAAGTAATGCCTTTTAAACCTATTCTAGTGACGGATACGGGTTAGGGGTGTTATATTTTATTAGTATCAGAGCTACGATTTAGTCGATTCTCGGACTAACGTAGCATGTGTGTGAGTCTAGCTATATATGACATATATAACCTACGATAGTGTGATGTCTCTTGACAATTTAAAATGTGTTTTCGTATAGTAAATGGGTCCAGATTGAGCTATAGCTAACGATATTGAAAGTAATGTGCCAGCTTCCATACACAGAGCTATGCAATTTGAATCGAGGCTCGTTATCGGTAGTTAGTGAGGAGAGGCTAAAGAAGTTTTCTTCTAAATGATGAATGAGTGGTTCACAGAGTTCGTTCGAACAAATCCAGCTGCTCAGCAACCTCTACCCCCACCAATTCCTCAACCAATCCCCGTAACTCCTCAAGTTACTGAATCTATATGCTTGAATAAGCCTCCTGTTGATAAGATTCGTAAATATAGGGCTAAAGAATTTAGGGCTACAGTAGATGATGATCCTAAAAAAGCTGAGTTCTGGCATAAAAATACAATTTGAGTATTCGATGAATTATCGTGTCCACTTAAAGAATGTACTAAATGTGATATATCGCTCTTGAGAGACTCTGCGTATCAATGGTGGAATACCTTGACATCAGTGGTACCGAAAGAACGGGTTATATGGGAATTCTTCCAATCTGAATTCAGAAAAAATACATCAGCTAGAGATTTATCGATAAAAAACGTAAAGAGTTTCTAGAATTGAAATAGGGCCATATGCCTATGATAGAATACGAGCGAGAATTTGTGAGATTAAGCAAATATGCCTGGGAATGTGTTTCAACAGAAGCTATTATGTGTAAAATATTTGAAGATGGATTGAATGAAGATATAATATTGCTAGTTGGGATTCTAGGGTTGAAAGAGTTCGTAGTACTTATTGATCATGCTTACAAGGCTGATGAATTGAGTAAGGAAAAGAGAAAAGTTGATTCTGAAGCAAGAGACTCGAGAAAGAGATCCACGAGTAAACCCTATCATTTGGTATCAAAGAAATTGTGAGCTTCGTATAGCCTTCAGAATACATCAGTGGGGTATTTTAGCAGAGATTGTAAATAGCGACATTCTAGTTCTAAAGCTCAAGTTACATCGATAGCTAGTGTCGAGAGTGCAAGACTTAATAGACCTAAATGTAAATAGTGTAGGACACAACATCCTGGTGAATGCAGAATGAATGATCGTGCTTGTTTCAAATGTGGTTCGTTAGAACATTTTATCAGAGACTGTCTAGATATGGCTGAGAAAGATAGGCCTCAGAATACAAGACCGTGTAACACGTTGACTAGAGGAAGACCACCTAGAAATGCCAAAAATATAAGTGGTAATCGAGGAGCGACAAAAGACTCCGCTGTGAGATATGAGGCTAGAGTACCTGCTATAGCTTACACTATTCCCGCTCGTGAAGAAGCATCATCTCCAGATGTTATTACCGATATATTTTCTCTTTATGACACTAATGTGATTGAATTGATAGTCCTCGGATCAACTCATTTATATATATGTGTGAATTCAGTGTCTAGTAAGAATTTTCCTATTGAGTCTACAGAGTTTATGATTAATGTAACTCCTCAAAATTATTTATCTCTCTTTCTGCAATTGTATGACACAACCGTGTATCTGTTTCAGTGGTTAAGTGTTCTGAGTGTGTGTATGAGGTCCTAAGTTCAAGCCTTACCTTTAGGAAATTTTGATATTTTTCTGATTTAAGCCTGGCACTTGAGGAGTAGACTTATATTTAATTGTTTGGAAGTTTATAACAGAATGGGCCTGCAGGTCTAGTGGATAAGTGGAGTGTTAGTTGGCTAAAGGTCCTGTGTTTGAATCCCTGTGTTGGCATTATTTTTGCTCGATCGTCTGGTAAAGAGTTTCGATTGAGATAGAGTTCTAAGTAGAGGGGAGTTGGGTGGAGAGAATTTAGGAAAGTGGGGATATGGATATGGGGGTTATCAAAAAAATTCCTTTCATTTTTTTTATTTTTTCTTAAAAAATTCGGTCACCCTCTCTACCTCTCTTATTCTCTTCTTGACTTTCTGTCCACAAACTCTATTCTCCATTCTTCACTATCAATTCCTTTGTTCCTCTGATTTTTGACTATTGCTCAATCTTGGAATTACATTGTTCGGTGTTTCTATGCGTTTTGGTAAGTGATTCTAGTGCTCTGTAATATTGATTTCTGATTAATCTATTAAAGAGTAATAATTTCCTATTTGGGCAGCAAAGAATTGGTAGATACGAGGCCTTTTCGTGCTGTTTCGTAGCCAAAAGCTTTTGGAGTGTTGAGGATAAGTGAAAAATGTAATATTGGACTATTGCCGAGTTGTTGATTTCGGGTTAACCTCTAAATTGTGACTGATTTTGGACTTGGGTTTATTGATTTTAGGTTCTGGCAATCTCAGGAGTGTTTCCGTATCGAATTTGTACCAGGTATGTACCCGAAATCATAGAAAACGAGGTTTCAACAAAAGCCAAAAACCTCACTGTCAACGCCACATGAGCGTGTGGTCACCCTTGTGGTAGGCTGTGTGTAAATGACACTACCATGTGTCTGACGAAGGCCAGGCAATGTGTTAAACATGAAGTGTGGTGGCTGGGTTGGCCGTGTACGACACACGGGCTAGAGCAATTTGGGCCATATAGGCCACATGGGCATGTGAGCCCATACGGGTAGTCCACACGGGTGTGTGGGTTTCTGGGCCAAGCCGTGTGATCCACACAGGCCAATGCCAAATTGGACAGTATGGGCCACACGGGCATGAGGGCCCAAAATTCAAAATTTTTCCCTAGGTTTGCACTGGTCGTTCAAATCGACTGTGAGCCTGCTGTAGGGTCAATAAGGGCTAACTAGACCTTAATTTGTTTAATACGAATGACTGATACTGTGATTTGAGCATGATAGCTATACACATGTCTGAACATTATTCTGTATGTATGGCTGTAACTGATTAATAGCATGTAAGCATGTTATATTCTGTATGTTTGCATTGAGTATGTTTATCTACATCTTCATTTAGGGTGGGTTGATGGATTAGTGGAAGAAGTGTACTGAAAAGGCATTTATGCCTATTACTTGGCAGCTCAGCTGCAATATTTCTTATATGTGCCACATTTCGGTACAGCATGGTGTGTAGGGATGGGTGGGTGTTTTAAACCCCACATGGTGTGTAGAGGCTGGCGGTAAGATCTATTATTGTTTTAACTGTTTGACTATATTTGTTACTGTAATGGGCTTAGGCCCAAATTTGTATCAGATTCTGGCATAGGCTAAAGCCTGAATATGCATTTGTAACCGAAGCTGTAAAGGGTTAAGGCCCCGATCTCTATCTGGTTCCATAATGCACTTAGGCCCTAGACTATATCTGATTGATACTGATACTCTGTTTGTGTGCTTGTATGTTCTATGGGGATTACACATTGAGTTTACGTAAACTCACTCTTTCTGTTTATTCTGTATAGGTAATTTTCAGACTTAGCCAGATCGGTGCAACGGAGGACTCAACGGTGACCACACGTTTGTTAAACTGCCTTATTTTCATTTACAGTTTTATTTCCTATTTGGGTATTTTGATGTAAATTGGACTTATGGATTGTTTTTTATTTTATTTTGGATTCCAACTGTTTTTATGGATTTATAACGGCAAAACTGAACAAAGCACAAATTTTTACTAAAAACTAAAGTTTTCCTAAATATAAATGGTTTTACCTAAATGAAATGGATTCTAAAGCTTCCGCTACAAAGATACATTTTAAGACAAATCAAATAAGATGCATTTTTTTGAGTTAAATAAAAGCTAATAAACTGAAGTTGTTTTAACATGATAACATTAATTTCGAATCGCATTCCATGTGACATCGTTAGATTCGGCCATAACGTCTAGGCCAGGTTTGGGGTGTTACAATTAAAGTTTTGAACCTTTCAGGCAAGTATGTCCTAATTGAAAAAATTTGCAAGAACTGTCCGTTAATGACTTGGGGTTACTATTTTCTGGCCGATTTGATGTTGTTACTGTTTAATGAATTTGACGTAATTCTGGGAATGGACTGGTTGACATTTCATGAAGCAATAGTGAATTGTAAATGAAAGACAATTGAGTTGAAATGTCAGAATAATGAGACTATCCGAATTGAATAAGATGATTTGAATGGTTTACCAGCTGTGATTTCGTCGATGTCAGCTTAGAGATATGTGAGAAAGGGATGCGATGTTTATATTGCATATATACTTGATATTAAAGTGTCTGAATCAAAGATTGAATCAGTACCAATTGTTTGCGAGTATTAGAAACACAAAAATTTATATACTTTTACATGCCCTTTTTAACTTAATTTCATGCAAATTCGATTAAATTCTTGTCGAAAAATAATTAAATATTATAAAATAATTAAATTATGTTAAAAATATGAACATTATGAATTTTAATTAATTTTATAGTTAATTTTGATAAAATTTGGTTATTTTTGACAGAATTGCACAATCGGCAAAAAATTAGTCGATTGAATTAAATATTATAAAATAATTAAAGTTGAATTAATTCTGTTTAGTCGGTTGAATTGGCATAGGAATATGTTCAAGAGATAAATGGACTTTAATTAGTAAATATGTTCATAAGTTAGCAGATTACTGGGTTGCTGTGAATTTATTCGTAACAGCATAAGCATGAACTAAATAATTCTAAGTTAAAAAGGTATAATTAATCCAACACAATTATATCATCTTGATTAAATCTTCTTTGAAATCGTGCAATAGGAACTTTTTTTATTTTATTTAAATTGTTTTCTTAGTTTTAAAATCTTAGTTTATAAATCACTCTTTTCAAACCAAAATTATTTTTATCTCACCGAAGTGTTTTTAAATTAAATTCATAAATAATTCTTTTTACAGTCCCTGTGGGTACGATAACTCGACATTTACTTGTCACTTTATTACTTGTTACGATTGTGTACACTTGCATATTTCCACCATTCCAAGTTTTTGGCACCGTTGCCGGGGACTATTTTGAAATATATTATTTGTCAATTTATTTTTACATTTTGGTTCAGTTATTTTCCTGTTTAATTTTACTTATTTAATTTTTCTTTGATTATTTCAGGTGTTTATGAGTATTGACCGAATTATCGACTTACTCCCTGTGGACCCTGAAATAGAACGAACCTTTCGACAGCGAAGAAGACAAGCGAACCAGAGAAGGACCGAAGAGATGAATTTTGGAGATATCAATCAAGGAAACGGAGCAAACCTTGCTCAAAATCCTATCCTTATTGCTGATGATAGGGATAGATAGGGATAGAGCCTTGTGACAATATGCCGTGCTAGTGTTCAATGATCTTAATCCAGGGATTAGAAGTCCCGAGATCGAGGCACAACAATTTGAGCTGAAGCTAGTCATGTTCCACATGCTTCAGACAGTAAGCCAATTCAGTGGAATGACTACTGAAGACCCTCATCTTCACTTAAGACTATTTATGGAGGCGAGTGACTCTTTCAAACTAGCCGGAGTACCCGAAGATGCTCTACGATTAAAGTTGTTCCCGTACTCACTGAGGGACAGAGCTTGAGCCTGGTTGAACTCGTTGCCACCAAACTCGATTTCTACATGGCAAGAGTTACCAGAGAGATTTCTTGTGACGTATTTTCCACCTAGCAAGATTGCTAAGCTGAGAAATGAGATTACTGCTTTCCAACAAATAGATGATGAGTCCTTGTATGAGGCATGGGAAAGATTCAAAGAGTTATTACGAAAATGCCCTCATCACGGAATCCCACATTGCATCCAACTTGAGACATTTTACAATGGTCTCAATGCTCACACAAGGATGGTAGTAGACGCTTCTGCTAACGGTGCTATCTTATCTAAGTCTTACAATGAGGCTTACGAAATTATCGAGAGGATCGCTAGTAACAATTATCAGTGGCCAACCAATCGAGCAGCGTCAGGAAGATGAGTTGCTAGAATACATGAAGTAGACGCTGTCACTTCACTTGCATCTCAGGTATCTTCGATATCTTCAATGTTAAAGAATCTTACCACTAATGGGTCTAATAGTCTTATAGCCCAGCCACCTACTCACTTTGAGAATATAGCCTGTGTCTATTGTGGGGAAGGACATGTGTTTGAAGAATGTCCATCAAACCCAGAATCCATGTACTACATAGGTAATCGGAACCAGAACCGAGGGAGGTAGGCTCTGCAATCCAACTTTTACAACCCATCGTGGCAAAACCACCCCAATCTTTCCTGGAGTAACTAATGGGCTGGGTGCAGCAACAACTACACCCAACCTAGACCGACCCTGCCGTCTAGTTTTTCACAGTAAGTTTAGAAACCAGTTCAAGCTGACTCGTCTAATAGCTTAGAGAACCTACTAAAGGCTTACATGGCAAAGAATGACGCTTTAATTCAAAGCCAAGCCGTTACATTGAAGAGTTTTGAAAACCAGATGGGCCAGCTTGCGACTGAAATCAGAAACCGACCACAAGGTGCTTTACCTAGTGATACAAAGAATCCGAGAAATCTAGGGAAGGAGCATTACAAAGCACTAACATTGAGGAGCGGAAAGACAGTAGAGCCCAATATTGTTGAAGTAGAGAAGGAGCCAGTTGAGGTTCAAGATCCGAAAGAAGTTCAACCAAGTGTTGAAGTTCGAGCTCTACTTGAACCAGAACCTACAAGATCTGATAAGGTAACCTCAGAACCAGCCAATTTTGATCAGCCAACCACTCTGTTAGCAGCAGAATTGCCGCCAAAGATAAATCAACCAGTACCAGTTCCAGTATATAAACCCCTACCACCTTACCCTCAAAGACTCTAGAAGCAGAAACAGGAGGTTCAATTCAAGAAGTTCCTTGACGTACTCAAGCAACTTCACATCAACATCCCGTTGGTTGAAGCACTTGAGCAAATGTCGAATTATGTCAAGTTCATGAAGGATATCCTGTCCAAGAAACGAAGACTTGGAGAATTTGAGACGGTAGCCCTAACGAAGGAATGCAGTGCATATCTTCAAGACAAATTACCCCCTAAGCTGAAGGATCCTGTGTGTTTTACCATACCATGCAATATTGGAGCAACATACTGCGGTAAGGCACTATGTGACTTGGGCGCAAGTATCAACTTGATGCCTATGTCGATATTTAAGAAGTTGGGGATAGGTGAAGTTAGACCTACTACTGTTACACTTCAGCTAGCAGATCGATCCTTAGCACATCCAGAAGGAAAAATCGAGGACGTATTGGTACGTGTGGATAAGTTTATATCTCCCGCTGATTTTGTAGTCTTAGATTTTGAAGCAGACAAAGAAGTGCCAATTATCCCGGGGAGACTGTTCTTAGCAACCGGAAGGACACTTATTGATGTGCAGAAGGGCAAACTTACTATGCGCGTTCAGGGCGATTAAGTAACATTTAACGTTTTCAAGTCAATACGATTTCCTGACGCAATAGATGATTATTCTGCAGTATCTGATTTAGAGGACTTAATAGTGGAGAAGGAACTCAACTCTGTTGAAGATCCACTGGAAGAATTCTGACATCAGACCCTCCGAATGACGAAGAAGAGGACGAAGACTTAGCTTTTCTAGAAGCTAATCAAAAGGGATATACTCTGCAATCCCGTTTTGAATCTTTGGATTTAGAGAAGAGAGATTACACACATCCAAAAGCGTCAATCGAGGAGCCACCTAAATTAGAACTCAAGATATTACCCTCTCACTTAAAATACATTTATTTAGGTAATGCTTCTACTCTGCCTGTGATTGTTTCAGCAGAATTAACTACTAAGCAAGAAGAGAAACTTATCTTAGTTCTGAAACAATTCAAGAAGGCTATCGGATGGACCATAGCCGATATTTACGGTATTAGTCCATCTGTATGCATGCACAAGATCATCTTGGAAGATGGTGAAAAAGGGATGATCGATGGATAACGAAGGCTGAATCCCATAATGAAGGACATAGTGAAGAAAGAGATTATCAAGTGGCTAGATGTGGGTATCATTTACCCTATCTCAGACAGTTTATAGGTAAGCCCGGTCCAGTGCGTACCAAAGAAAGGAGGTATCACAGTCATAGAGAACGAGAATAATGAGTTGATACTGACTAGAACAGTTACGGGATGGAGGATCTGCATCGATTACCGGAAGCTGAACAAGGCAACTAGAAAGGATCACTTCCTTTTTTCGTTCTTGGACCAAATACTGGATAGACTCGCGAGTCGAGATTACTACTGTTTTCTCGATGGATACTCGAGGTACAACCAGATTACGGTAGCACCAGAAGATCAACACAAGACCACATTCACCTACCCGTACGGTACATTTGCATTTAGATGCATGCCATTTGGTTTATGTAACGCACCTGCTACATTTCAAAGATGCATGATGTCAATTTTCACTGACATGGTTGAGAAATTTTTAGAAGTTTTCATGGATGACTTTTCAGTATTTGGAGACACTTATGATGATTGTTTAGCCAATCTGGCTAAGGTCCTAAGGCGATGGAAGAAACAAACCTAGTACTTAACTGGGAAAAGTGCCATTTTATGGTACAAGAAGGAATTGTTCTAGGGCATCAGATATCGAGACATGGGATCGAGGTAGATAGAGCAAAGGTAGATGTTATCGAGAAACTCCCACCTCCAACATCTGTAAAGGGTGTTAGGAGCTTTTTGGGCCACGCCGGCTTCTATCGACGATTTATCAAAGATTTCTCCAAAATTGCAAAACCTTTGTGCAAATTATTGGAGAAAGACACAACATTCAAGTTCAATGATGAATGCTTGAGAGCTTTCAAGGATTTGAAGAGTCGATTAGTTACGGCACCCATAATCGTCACACCAGACTGGGACTTGCCATTTGAATTGATGTATGACACAAGTGACTTCGCTATAGGAGCTGTCATGGGCCAGCGAAGGAACAAAGTTTTTCATCCCATCTACTATGCAAGCCGAACTCTTACAGGAGCTCAATTAAACTATACGGTAACAGAAAAAGAGTTACTTGCTATTGTGTTTGCTTTCGACAAGTTTCGATCTTACCTTGTAGGTACCAAAGTGACTGTCTATACAGAGCACTCGGCAATCAAGTATTTACTTGCCAAGAAAAATGCTAAGCTGAGGTTGATCCGATGGGTACTTTTACTTCAAGAGTTCAATTTGGAAATTCAAGATCGAAAGGGAGTAGAAAACCAAGTAGCAGATCACTTGTCCAGATTGGAGCAGCAAAAAGGAAATTCTCCACTTATACCGATTCATGAGACCTTTCCAGATGAGCATATACTGAAGGTAAATCATGTTCATAATACCCATAGGTTTGCTGATATTGTTAAATTTTTAGCTTGTGGTTTGATGCCGTGTGATAAGACGTATCAACAAAGGAAAAAGTTTCTTCACAATGTGAAGTACTATTTCTGGGAAGAGCCATATCTATTAAAAAGTGTGCAGATCAGATGATCAGGAGATGCGTCGCAGAAGAAGAAATACCGAAGATTTTATAGCACTGTCACTCAGCTCCAAGTGGGGGACATTTCGGAGGTACTCATACTACGGCCAAAGTTTTACAAGCTGGATTCTTTTGGCCAACGCTCTTTAAGGATGCATATGCGTATGTAAAGAGCTGTGATAAATGTCAAAGAGTTGGAAACGTTACCAACAGAAATGAGATGCCTCGAACAAACATCATTGAGGTTGAATTGTTCGATGTTTGGGGTATTGATTTTCTTGGGCCTTTTCCTCCGTCTTTTGGTCACAAGTATATATTGGTAGTGGTAGATTATGTGTCCAAATGGGTCGAGGCTGAAGCTTATCTGACAAATGATGCGAGGGTTGTAATGAAGTTCTTGCAGAAACACATGTTCACAAGGTTTGGAACCCCATGAGCCATTATCAGCGATGAAGGGTCCCATTTTGTGAACAAATGGTTAAAATGGTTGTTAGACAAGCATGGAGTGAAACACAAGGTTGCAATAGCTTACCATCCGCAGACAAATGGGCAAGCTGAACTGGCAAATAAAGAAATCAAAGGCATACTCAAGAAGGTAGTTTGCCCGAACCGACGAGATTGGTCCAAAAGATTAGATAATGCTTTATGGGCTTACAGAACAGCATACAAGACACCTTTAGGAATGTCTCCCTATAGGCTGGTATTTGGGAAAGCATGTCACCTACCCCTGGAGTTAGAGCACAAAGCTTACTGGGCTCTTCGACAACTCAACTTAGATCCTAAGCTCGCGAAAGAAAAACGGATGTTCCAACTCAACGAGTTAGAAGAATTCCTAATGTTCTCGTATGGAAATGCCAAACTACTCAAAGAAAGACTCAAGAAATGGCATGACAAACACATCCGAGTTCGAGAATTTGAAGCAGCTCAGCAAGTCTTGTTGTTCAACTCTAGACTGAAGTTCTTTCCAGGTAAGCTTAAATCACGTTGGTGCGGTCCATTTACAATTCATAGAGTCTATCCATACGGAGTTGTTGAACTCCAAGGTAAGAGAGGTAATTTTCAAGTTAATGCTCAACGTTTGAAACAGTATTGGGGGAATAAAACCGAACGGGATAACATCTCATTCATTTTAGCATATATTTAATATTTTTTGTATTTTGTTTAATAAATAATTTAGGGTTTATTTTTCGGGTTTAGTATGTTTAAATAAATTCTGTCTAGGAGGTTGGAACTTAAGCGGGACCGTTTGTGACCCCTCCAATCTTTCCTGGGAATTTATTTTAACATAATTTACAAGAAATTATTCCCTAATTAACAAAATAAATTTTTGTTCTTCAAATAAAATGGTCAATTTGATCCAATTTTTAATTTTCAACTCAATTTTTAAATTTCATTGAGTCTATGGACTTAATTGAATCATTTTTAAAAATTTGATTGCTCTTTTTGTGAATAATAAAAATTAGATGCTTTTCTTTGTAAATATTTTCAAAAAGCATCTAGAATAAATATTTTTAATATTTTTACTATTATTAATAATATGATAAACTTTAATATATGATTATATTCATTATAATTTATATTAATTTTTATCAACTTAGAGTAGAATTAGGATTAATTTAATTTTAAATTTATTTTATGTTTATATTAAATAATTAATAGCAATTGATAATTTTATATGCTTTTATTTAATTATTAATTGTTGTTAAACATGAGTAGGATTAGAATTAAACTCTTATTTTTAATTATTAAATTATATTAAGAGTTCTATTCTAATTCCTATTAATCATGCTATATCTACCACCTTATATCTTCCATTCATTCATCACCCAAAAACCATCCATAAACACCAACCCATCCTTGTGCCGCAACACCCCTAGCTCCAGCAGCCTAGTCGGCAAACAGCTCCAGCAGCCTAGTCGGCAAGTGCCCAGCAGCTGCCCAGGCACGTTCTAGCGCACGCATCTGCTGCTCCAGTGCCTCACCTGTGCCCACATCCAGCTGCTGCCCAGGCCGCATTACGGACCAGCACCCAGGCCTGCTCGACGAGGCTCCCGCATGTACGACCCAGCTCCCGCATGTGCTCTCCAGGCTGCTTAACGAGGCACCCACGCGTTACCTGTTGCCGAAGCCAACCCTTGCTGCGGTTTCTGCTCCCACGCACGTACCTTGCCCGTGCACCTAGCTCTTGTGCGGCACACCCTCATACCAAGCGTTAAGCCAAAATTCTTCAACCCTCCTCCTTTTAATTTGCCATCTTTTTCTTGCATTAATTTTCTTTGCGTTCTTATATTGTTTGCAAAAAGGTGGTAAGATTTAATTTCCCTTTTAAATTTTTAATTTATTTAAATTATTTTGAATTATTAATAATTTTTATGATTGAAATTTTTGGGAGAATAAATTTTATTTTTTCCATCTCGTGTTTAGGTCAATTATGCCTCACAAGAGAATCGCGCCTTCGCTCAAATCGACGAAACACAAAGCAAGTTCCATTGTGTTGAAGCTAAAGCAAGATACGAAAGTATCTACAAAAATCAACAGATGCATCCTGAGAAAGGCTTCACACTAAAGAAGAGCAATTACAAAGACTTCATGGCACGTATTCGTCAAATTGCTGAAGTTCTCAATTGGGAACTATTTTGTGAAAAGAGACCTAGTGTGGATGAGGAGCTAGTTCGTGAGTTCTACGCAAATTTAACTTCAAGCGAGATGACAGAAGTCCCTGTTCGTGGAATCAAGGTACCTATAAATTCAAATGCTATTAATAAGTTCTTTGAGTTACCTGATTTCGAGAACGACGAGTATTCATCTTTGATGAGCAATATCAAGCCAGAATTTCTGCAAGAAATTCTCAAGGAGCTTACAGTTGAAGGTTCCAGTTGGACTGTGTCAAAACAAGGAACCCACACTTGTCGAAGAGAATACTTAACACCTATTGCGAAGGTATGGTTCTATTTCATCCGTTTCAGCCTTCTGCCTAGCTCACATGGGACTACAATTTCATTGGAGCGAATGGTCTTATTATAGTCGATCTTGACGGGTAAGGCCATTGATGTGGGAAAGATTATCCTGAAAGAAATTCGAAACTGTTCCGCTAGACGTTCTAGCCCTGCTTACTTCCCCTTTACAATAACTATTCTGTGCTTGAAAGCAGAAATTCTTGCTAATGTAAAGAAGACAGGGTACACCCAAGGCACAATTACAGATTGGGACCTCTACCGAGTAGCCGAAGACTCAGTTCTACAACAACGAGTTGAAGAAAGTGAAGAATCGGCGGATCCTGATGAAGAAGAAGATCCCACAATGCTTTGAAGTCCCTGATAAGGTGGACCCAGTGGAGCCAAAAGATGAATCGAATGCTGGAACTCCAATGTTTAGAGCTCAGTTGCCTAGCCCAGACAAGATGAGCTGTCAAATTTGATGGACTTAATGCAACACATGTAATGGCAGCAACAAGCATACTGGAGATACTCAAAAATAAGGGATGACTCATTTTGAAGTGCTTTCCAGAGAATATACAATGACCCATTTATTTGTGCCTGAATTTCCAGATTTCATATTCGAGCCATGGACTCCACTCTCGAAAAAGGAGTGAAGTGATTCATGCAAAGGCAATAATGATGGAGCAAAAGATGAGTCCAAGTTGGAAGGATCTGCAAATAAATAAAAGGGAGGGATCTCTACTTTATTTTATTTTTGTTCATTAGGTTAAGTTAGGATTAGGATTAATTAGGAATTTTTTTCTGCATAATAAAACAAGAGAAGGAAATCCTGAATAAATATGGACAAGTCATAAAGTATAAAGTGTGGCAATAGATATATACATGTCTAGGATTTTGTTTCGAAAGACCTTGGTACTTAAGCAGTCATATTGACTCACCTCCTCTTTTCTGAATTCCTACCTGGTGTATAGTATCTATTCACTTTAAACAATGAGGACATTGTTCATTTTAAGTTAGGGGGACCGAAATTTGAAATTTGAAATTATTTTCATCCAGAATAAAAATTTTCTTTTAATTAGGATATATTTCTGTTCAATAAATTTGAATTTTGTTAAGTATGCTAAACTTGAGTATGAATAAAATTCTAATTTTTTTCAATAAATTATTATGTAGCTTAATGATGACATGAATGTATTTTTAATAAAGTATGCAACTTCATACCATAAAATTTTTATCTCTTTAGGAAAGTTAGGTATGCATGAAAGTTTAAGTCTTTAGAATTGACTTAGTAGTTTCTTGAGGCGAAATCCTAGGAAGCATGGAACATTGAAAATGATTTAGGCGACTATTGTTTGGATCGTTTGAGCCTTTCAAGCCCACTATGGTAAATTTTATCCTTTAAAACCCAACTTTGAGACTATATGGCCTAATTTTTGGAACCTATACAAATTTAGCCCATCACGTTTCTCTCAATTACCTTTAAATTGTCCCAAACACTAGACTCAGTACTATTCAAGAATATCATTTCAAAATAAGTTTGGGGGAGTTGAAAAGAAATATTAAATGCTCAAAATTTGTATGCAGAAAGCAAGTGCTCAAATTAAAAAAAAGGAGCATATATATTTGAAAAAGAGCATGTGAAAGTTGGTGATTGAAGGTAAAAATTTCTGAAGGTTCGACTTACACTGAGTTTAGGGTTTTTAGCCGAAATTTATCTATCTCTTTACCTACCCCTGAGCCCATCCACATTACAACCTTGTTAAAGACCTATTGATTCAAAGTTTCAATGTTACCTACATTAGTGGAGAGAAATTGCTTTGTTCAACATATGAAGACATAAGTTAAGCTTAAGGATTGCAGCTTAATCTTGAATAAGGAGTTAAAAATTGAATTGGTAGGAATTAGCATGTTTTTATTAAGAAATATTAGTCTAATTTTGCTATTGTAATAATTTTTTAGATTAATTTGAATAATATGAACACTTAAGTAGCATAAGGATCAAATTTCTTATTTTTTTGAGCACGAGAATATCAAATTCATAATTTTGAGAAAAATGTTGTTCTAAAAAAGGTTTTTCAAAGTGTTTCCGAGAAATTCTTTTCAAAATTTGTGCATTACTCGGGACGAGCAATGAATTAAGTTTGGGGGTGTGGAAACACGAAAATTTATATACTTTTACATGCCCTTTTTAACTTAATTTCATGCAAATTCGATTAAATTCTTGTCAAAAAATAATTAAATATTATAAAATAATTAAATTATGTTAAAAATATGAACATTATGAATTTTAATTAATTTTATAGTTAATTTTGATAAAATTTGGTTATTTTTGACAGAATTGCACAATTGGCAAAAAATGGCCCGGCGGACACTACGAGAAGAACAAAATCGAGAAGCGATTTGAAGTATCAAGGCGAATTAATTTCCAGCCCGAGATGTCCAGAAATGTGTATTAATTCATAATTAAATTAATTTTAATTTATTTCCTATTTAATTTAGGTTAAATAAATTAACTTTAATTAATTATGGAGAAAGGGCCTAGTGAACTGCACTGGTTGAACCAAACGGAGTGAGTCGAACCAGCCACTAATTGGGCTGACCAGAACTGGCCATAGGGTGACCCAAATCAGCAAATTAGCTGATTAAATATGCTTGCAAAAATCCCCTTGAAAAACCTCTAAATCGCGTTCAAACCCCACCTTTATTTTAGGCTTTGCAGAGTTGCCCCAACCTATTTTTAGCAAGGTTGAAAGCTTCAACCTTGCCATGTGTGTGGCCGGCCATGTGGGGGGTCTTTTGGCTGCTAAGTTTGCTATTTTTAGTAGCCACAATCAGCTATAAAAGCCACCCCTTGCTGCTCATTTCAAATGATCCCTCACTTCTCAACATTCTCTCATTCTCTCTTCCTCTCCACTCTCTTTTCTCTCCATTTCCCATCCCATTTTTCCTATAGCCTTGTGCCGATTTCTCCTCTTGGAAAAGAGGTGTTTTCCCAGCCAATTTGGGCATCAAGCAAGCTTTCATAGAAGCCTTGACCGGCGAGGACAACGGAGATGAAGAACGGAGCAACCAGTCAAAGCCACGGAGAAACACCAGATTTGCCTTCTTGTTCCCTATCTTTTTAATTTTTGTTGTTTTTATGATGAACATATCTATGAATATTAGTGTTGTTGAAATGGTTATTTTAATCAATTTAGCTTGAATTTAATTCGTGTTGGGTTGATTATATTTTGCCTACTTGAATTATTAAAATAATGTTTATGCTGTTATAGGTCTTAGTAAAATGCTTGATTATGTAAAATCATGTTTAGATTATCTGTCATTATAATTGTTTAGATAATTAAAGAATTAATTGTTTAAATGGATTGAAATTGCAATTAATGGACTCAGTACTTAATCAATGCATGTTTATTTCTTCTAAGGTAGCTGAAAATTAAATTAGCATTGTATCTGACGATTCGTATGACTTGCATAACTTGCAAGATTGTCGTGATTAAATTGTTTCAAGGTATGGCTACTTTGTTACTTCACATAATCTTTTACATGTTTATTAAGTTGAATTAATCGATTGAATCGACATAGGAATAAGCGAGAGATAATTTAATTTAATGAGTATGTATGTGCTATAGCATGTTTATTTTATTAATTCTGTATAGTTGGTTGAATTGGCATAGGAATATGTTCAAGACATAAATGGACTTTAATTAGTAAATATGTTCATAAGTTAGCAGATTACTGGGTTGCCGTGAATTTATTCGTAACAGCATAAGCATGAATTAAATAATTCTAAGTTAAAAAGGTATAATTAATCCAACACAATTATATCATCTTAATTAAATCTTCTTTGAAATCGTGCACTAGGAATTTTTTTTTATTTTATTTAAATTGTTTTCTTAGTTTTAAAATCTTAGTTTATAAATCACTATTTTCAAACCAAAATTATTTTTATCTCACCGAAGTGTTTTTAAATTAAGTTCATAAATAATTCTTTTTACAGTCCATGTGGGTACGATAACTCGACATTTACTTGTCACTTTATTACTTGTTACGATTGTGTACACTTGCACATTTCCACCGTTCCAAGTATCCAGATATGTTCCCTGAAAAGTTTACCGAGTTTGCCACCATCAAAAAGGTTGAATTTGCTATTGATTTAGTGCTGAGAACTTCACCGATATCGATAGCTCTGTACAGAATGGCTCCGATAGAGCTGGAAGAGTTGAAAGCTTAGTTGCGAGAGTTAACCGATAGAGGTTTTGCACGACTGAGTTTTTCGCCCTAGGGTGCACCAGTATTGTTTGTAAAGAAGAAAGATGGCACTATGGGAATGTGTATAGATTATCGACAGCTCAATAAAGTGAAGATTAAAATAAATACCCTCTACCTTGAATAGATGATTTATTTGATCAGTTGAAAGGAGCAACAGTATTTTTGAAGATCGATTTGAGATCAGGCTATTATCAGTTGCGAGTTAAAGACTTAGATTTGTCGAAGACTGCATTCAGAACTAGGTACGAACATTATAAATTTCTTATTATGCCTTTCATATTAACTAACACTCCTACAAATTTTATGGATTTAATGAACCAGATCTTCAGGCTGTACTTAAACAGATTCATTGTTATGTTCATTGACGATATTCTGATCTATTCCGAGATGAATCCGAACATGCTAGGCATTTGAGAATCATGTTACAAACCTTGAGAAACAAGTAATTGTTTGCAAAGTTTAGAAAATGTAAGTCTTGGCTTTAGAGGTTGGATTTCTAGGGCATAAAGTTTCAGCCGAAGGTATCTGAGTCAACCCGAGCAAGATTTCAGCAATAATAGATTGGAAACCTCTGAGAAATGTATCTGAAGTCCGTAGTTTTCTAGGACTAATGGGTTATTATCGAAGTTTTGTGAAAGGATTTTCTATGATTGCAACACCGATGACACGTTTACTTCAGAAAGATGTAAAGTTTGAATGGTCCGAAAAATGTCAGCAAAGTTTCGAATAGTTGAAAGCACTACTGAGAGAGGCACCGATTTTAGTTCAGCTTGAATCGGGTTAAGAATTCATAATTTTCAGTGATGCATCTTTGAATGGTCTAGCTGTGTTGTAATACAGGAAGTCAAAATAATAGCATATGCCTCGAGATAGTTGAAGCCACATGAAAAGAATTATCTGATGCATGATTTAAAGTTAGTTGCAATTGTGTTTGCATTGAAAATTTGGCGTCATCACTTGTTTGGTGAAAAGTGCCACATTCATACAGATCATAAGAGTTTAAATTATTTATGACTCAGAAGGACTTGAACTTGCAACAGCGAAGATGGCTCGAGTTGCTAAAAGACTATGAGTTAGTGATTGACTATCATCCGGGAAAAGCCAATGTTGTTGTTGATGCTTTAAGCAGAAAGACCTTATTTACTTTGAGAGCTATGAATACCCAGTTAGCTTTGTCTAATGATGGCTCCATTGTAGCTAAAATTAGAGCTAGACCATATTTATTCAGCAAATCTGTGAAGCTCAGAGACATGATACTGAATTGCAAGCTAAAAGAGTTTAGTGTGAGTTGACTTTTAATTCAAAATTCCAAATCGAATCCAATGATTGTTTGATGTTCAGAAATAAAATATGTGTATCGAGAAATCCTAAGCTCTTTTAGATGATTCTAAATGAAGCACACAGTGGTTGTTTATCGGTACATCCAGGAAGCACTAAAATGTATAATGATTTGAAACAGCTATATTGGTGGCCTGGTATGAAGTGTGATATTTCAGAGTTTGTTTCAAAATGTTTGATTTGTCAGCAAGTCAAAGCTAAACATCAAGTACTGTCGAGATTACTGCAGTTTGTAATGATACCTGAATGGAAATGGGATAGTGTGACTATGGATATCATATCGGGTTTTCCCCTGTCTCCGAAAGAGAAAGATGCGATCTGGGTTATAGTTTATAGATTAACGAAATATGCGCCTTTTATATCGGTACGTACAAATTTCTAACTAGATAGATTAGCTGAGTTGTATATCTCTGAGATCATTAGGTTGCACGGGGTGCCTATTTCTATTGTTTCAGATAGCGATTCAAGGTTCACATCGTGATTTTGGAAGAAATTGCAAGAAGCTTTGGGTAAAAAGTCGCACTTTAGAACCGCGTTTCATCCCAAGACTGACGATCAACTTGAAAGAGTTATTCAGATACTCGAAGACATGTTGTGTTGTTGTATTATAGAGTTTGAAGGTAGCTAGGAGAAATACTTACCTTTGATTGAATTTGCTTATAACAATAGCTTTCAATCGAATATTAAAATGGCACCATACAAAGCTCTATATGGTCGAAAATGCCGAACTCCATTGTATTGCACCAAACATAGTGAGAAAAAGATTCACGGGATTGATTTGATCAAAAAAACAGAAGAAAAAGTGAAAGTAATTCATAACAGTCTGAAAGTAGCTTCAGATCGACAAAAGTCGTACGCGGATTTGAAACATAAAGACATTGAGTTTCAGATTGGAGATAAAGTATTCTTAAAAGTGTCGCCATGGAAAAAGATACTTCGTTTTGGTCAAAACAGGAAATTGAGTCTATGGTTCATTGGACCGTATGAGATTATTAAGCATATCGGGCCAGTGGCATATCAATTAGCATTATCGTCTGAGTCAGAAAAGATTCATAATGTGTTTCACATATCAATGTTTCGATGAAACGGATTAGACCCCTTGCAAATTATTTCACCGACCAAAGTAAAGATCCAGTCAGATTTGTCGTACAGCAAAGAACCGATCCGAATTCTAACTCGAGAGATCAAAGAACTGAGAAATAAAAGAATAGCGTTAGTGAGAGTATTGTGGCATTGACACGGGATTGAAGAACCTACGTGGGAACCTGAGGATGCTATGAGAAAAAGGTACCCTAGCCTATTCACTGATCAGATTTTTGGGGACAAAAATCCCTAAGGGGGAGAGTTGTAATAGCCCATTTTTAGTTAAATCGAAAAAGTGGTTTCAGAACCACAAATCTGAGGTCAAAAAATTATTTTAATATTCTTTTAAGTGTTTATAGCATGATATCATGATTGTGTGAAAGTTTCGTAAAGAAATTTTATCGTTTGAGTGTTTAATTCGGTAAAAAGAACTAAATCGCATAAAATGCAAAAGTAGTGTTCTAATAGTTTAACGTACCTAATGGCTATGAAATTGAAATGAAGAAGTCCTTACATTGAAATTAGACCTTTTTCAAGGTAAGTGGACATAAATGGACTTATATTAAGTGAATTTTAATGTTTTAATTAAAGGTTAAAATGGTAATTTGTGAATTAAGTTAAATTAAATAAAACAAAACAATTTTTATTCATTCTTTCTCATCTTCTTCACCGATTTTTGAAAGAAAGAAAAGCCATTTGAAGCTTTGAAGGTTCAGTTCTTGCATGAATCAAATGTAAGTCCATTTTTGTTCGGTTTTTGTTGATTTCTATTTTTTGTGATCGTTGCAACTAGGTCTAGCTAGCCCAGGGAATATTTTGCAACACTGTTAAATGTTTTGAGATTTTCCATTGATGAATATTGATGTGTTTTGTTGTTTGATGACAAAATATTAAATTTTGTTTATAGATATACAAGTTTTATGAAGTGATTTTTAGTAAAAATGCAAAATAAGGGTTAATTTGTGAAATTGTGTGGTTAAATGTGTGAAAAATTGATAAATATGAGCTGCTAGGGACATTATAGTAATTCGACAAGCACGGGTATTAAAGGAATTTCATTAATTTGTGATTTTGTGAAATAAGGACTAAATTGTGAAAATTTGAAAGTTTTGGGGTGAATATGTAAAATTACCTAAATGTATAATTTGGACTAAATTAAATAAACAAATGATTAAATAAGCTGAATTTGATTACATATAGATCAAGAAAGGAAGAATTCGGACTTAGATCGGGGGAAAAGCAACGTGATTGAATAGTCGACTCGTTTCGTTTTTTCGTATAGGAGGTAAATTCGTATGCTAATTGTAACATCTCGATTTTGGGCCTAGTCAAAACAGTGGTTTCGAGGCCACAAATCTGACAAGGAAAACATTATTTTTATTATATTTTTATGATCTACGGTTTCACGGAAAGATTTCGTGAAAATTTCGTTCGAAAATTTTGACGTTTGGGCACTCAATTTAGTCAAAAGGACAAATTGTAAATAGTGCAAAAGTTGAGTTCCATATGTTAGAAGTGTCCAATTGTTATGAAGCTTTAAATTGAAGGTCCTTAAATAGTAATTAGACCATTGGTTAAATTGTTGACAAAAATGGGCATGAATAAGACAAATTTGAAAGAAAAGTCTTTAAGGGCATTTTGGTCATTTAGTAATTTAAAAGAATTAAAAAGGAAAAATGAAGCAAAAATTGGCTCATCTTCTTTCTCAAGCCCGAATATAGCATGGAGAAACCATGGACAGGGTTTTTCAAGCTTCCAAGCTCGATTGTAAGTCCGTTCTAACCCCATTTTTAATGATTTTTACGTTTTTGAAATCCCGATAACATGATTTCTCTATTTCTACCATTTATTTGAGCTAGGGTTTGATTTCAAAAATTGACCATGTTGAATAATTGTGCATTTTGATGAATTATGGTAGATTATGCATGTTTATTTTTACAGAAATGATTTTTTACCGAGTGATTTTTGACGAAAACGTCCGAAAGGACTAAATCATAAAAGTTATAAAATTGGTCATAAGTGTGAGTTTTAATGAGAATTGTGGGCTGCCATATTTATGAAATGGTTCAGTTAGGCCTAAAATGCAAAGAAATTAAATAAAAATTTATTTCCAAGCCTTGGGGAAAAAGTGTAAATATGCAAAAGTTTGGGGGAAAAATTTAAATCTTGTAAAAATATGTTTTAGGTCCGAAATGATTAGTACATTGATTAAATAAGTGAAATATGATGTTTTAGATCCCGAAAAATGAGATTTGGACCTAGAACGGGAAAAAAACCAAAAATCGAGAAAGTTGGTCAAAATGGCTGTATTGGTATCGAGGTAAGTCCATGCGTTTAATAAGCATTTAATTAAGCATGTTTGAATGCTAAATTGATATGTTAGTTATAAATGTTTTAGTATTGATTTTTGAATATAATGATAATAATTGAGAAATTTTCAAGAATGATTCAACATTAAAAGTGAGAATTCGAATAAGTTTACATATAAGACCATAGTGGTAATGTGGCTTTGTATAAGATCAAGAAAGTATCGAATAGCATAATTTGAGGAAAGTAAGATAAATTGAGGATATGATGAGATTAAGAATGTAAGTATGTAAGTTGAGTAGCATTTTGTTATTATGAAATTGTTGCTATTATTATTATTAAGTTATGCGACTGACCTTGAGAATTTTGAGCAAGTATGTTTTAGCTATGAATTGCCAAGACATTAATATTTTAAAGTCCATGTTTATGACATGGGAATTAAGGAAGAATTGACAGAAAAAGATCATGGTTGAACCATGGCAACATAAGATAAGGATATCAAGTAAGACCATGCCAAGGCATGGCATCGGTGAATTTTACAAGGTAAGGAAATCATGTAAGACCATGTCAAGACATGGCATTGATAAGTTACTATAAGGCAAAGATCCCATGTAAGACCATGCCGAGGCATGGCATTGGTAAGTTTTACAAGGCAAGGAAATCATGTAAGACCATATCAAGACATGGCATTGATCAGTTACTATAAGGCAAAGATCCCATGTAAGACCATGCAAGGCATGGCATTAGTGAGTATATAAGGCAAGGATCCCACGTAAGACCATGCCAATGCATGGCATAGGTGAGTTCATAATGCAAGGATACCACGTAAGACCATGTCAAGACATATCAATGGTAAATTTCAAAAGGAAAGGTACTTGAGTAATCCAAAGAGTAAGCCAAAGAAAGAGATGACAAGGTAAGATCACGAGGAAAGAGCACAGGTATGTACATAAGGCTTATTGATATTGAGGTTATAAGTTGATGATATTAAAAGTATTTTAATGAGTATATTCAAGTATTAAGTAAGTGATAAGTTTTCAATTATACTTATGACGCTTTGTGACATGAATAGCAATATGCCTATATATTATGAGAGAGTATTAATGTGTTAAATGAGATGTTGCAGGTACATAAGCAAGCTATTAAGTAATGTATTTTTTTTATTATTCCGAGCCTTTGGTAAGGTTACCAATGAGTAAGATGGGAAAGTAAGAACTTAATATTATTTATGCAAATTATGAAAGCTTAATAATAAGCTAAATTCATTACTAATGCCTATTATTTTACATGTGAACTTACTAAGCTTTATAAGCTTACCTCTTTCCTTTCCTCTCTTCCAGAGTTTTATCAAACAAGCTCGGGTTGGAGGTCGTCAGAGATCGCTTAACACTTTCGACTATCAAGTTACCAATTGGGTATTTTCATTGAAACGTTTTCAATTATAGCATGTATAGGGACTTGGCCATTTTGTGTGTATGTCCTTATGATATGGCTAAATAAGAACATGTGTTGATGTTATGTATGCCTAAATGAGGTTTAATGCAAAGAAATTATGAAAGAGTAAAAGTTGTTATGAAACAGTTTTGGGACAACAGTAGTGACATGATTTTGAAAGATCACTAAAAATTTATAGAAATGGAATTGAATGGTGAATGAGATATAGAATTAAAGCTTATTGAGTCTATTTTCATAGGAAAGAAACAGATAAGCAAAGGAAGTTTGTATTTTGAGATATTAAAACTCGTACGAGACTGGTTCAGAGTGACTTCGTGATTGCCTGTTCTGATTTTAGAATTTCACTAAAAATTGTACAAATATAATTATGATGTATAATTTATATTTTTAGATTCTTTAGTGGGTTTATTTTCATTATAAACAAATGAAAACATTATCCGAATTCTGTAAAATGAGATAATTGATTTTTAGTGAAGAGAGGTCAGGCCTGTTGGACTGCGGAACAAGGGAACTTTTAATGAATAAACTGTACTAATTGGCCAAACCAAAAATTCTGAAAAAATTATGGTAAGAAGATATATGAGTCTAGTTTTAGATAAAATTTACGGATTTAAATTTCAAGTTTCGTAACTCGATTTATAATTAATTTAGTGACTTTTATGCAGGTGGACAATTTTATTATAAATAGTGAAATAAATTGTTTTGATTTGTGTAAGTAATCGAAAAAATTTTAATGTTCTCGGTTTGGTCCCGAACCGTTTCAATTGCATGTTTTAGGGCCTCGAAGGCCCTTTTTAGGGATATATTGGATGAATCTGAGCGAATTAATTTTAAAAGTAAATTTTTATGCCCTGAATTAGTAAGATAAGTCTGGTAACGCCTCATGCTGACTCCGGCCACGGTCTCAGGTAAGGGGTGTTACACTAATAAATGTTGTTAAATTGTGTAATAAATGTGTTTTTATTATTGAACTAAATTGTGAAGTTGGTTGAGGAAATAAGTTATCGACATGATCGACAGAGAATCGGCCGATGAAAGTCCCGTACAGACCTTACAAATAGTTTAGATACAAATGTCATAACATTGGGATTTACCGAAATGATGTGATCCGAGTGCTGGTCTTGTACATCCTACCGGTGCCTGGGTTTCAACATGTGTTGCGATTCCTGGCAGCTTGTATGAGCAGAACCATGTAGCTACATCTTGACTAACAACTTGTATGAGCAGGCCCGTTGTTAGCTCGAGAGCGAGCATATATGTGATATGAGATAGCTTCGGCTATATATGTGGCACTTAGTTTGCAATGTGTTCCCGAGTATCCTTTAGTGATTTCGGATGGTTCAACGAGCATATTCGAGATAAGAATGAATGTACGGTTGAATTAAGTGATTCAGGTACGTATGGAATCTAAATGAGCATCGAATGGAGGTAGATTGATAAATTCATTTTTGATCATGTGTTAAACATAGAATAGGTTTGTGGATTAATATGTGTTATACCATATTATGCTTATTTGGTTGGTTTGCATCTATTTGATGAGTTAAGTTTATTACCATACGAGCTTACTAAGTTGTAAAGCTTACTTCATTTTATTTCTCCGTGTTTTGTAGTGTTTCAAAGCTAGCTCGGATACGGGGATAGTTAAAGACTTCATCGCACTATCGGACATCTATTTTGGTGCTCTTGAAATTGTATATATAGCATGTATAGACTTTGGTCATTTTGGTATGCTTGATGGATATGTATTTGGCCATTTGAAGTGGCTTGTAAATATTATATGGTTTGATGTATGTTTAGCCATGTGATTTGGCTTATCTTGATATTTTGGTGATGAGTTATGTTGTTCAAATGGTTAGTAAGGTATGTGGTGTATAATTGGTTGAGAATTGCTTGGTTATGGTTTGATTTGAATGATGAATTAGTTGAACTATAGGACAAGTTATATATGTGAATCATGGTTAGTGAAGCATGTTAGTTTGGTATGTGATTTTAATAGGTAAATGGTATTGAATTGTGTATTGAAATGATTGAAATAGATATGGCATGATTTGTGTATTAGATGATGTTATTTAGTTGTTTGTTGTGTCTTGAATTGGTGCAAATTGAACTTGTGTAGGTGTGTGCAAATTGGGTGGCAAATTGGATTTGTAAATAGCCTATTTTTGTCCACAAGGGTAGAGACGCAGGCGTGTGTCTCAGCCATGTACGACACATGGTCATGGTACAGGGCCATGTGTCCCCTGAAGCATTTAATAGAAACAAGTTAGTGAGTTACACGGCCTAAACACACGGGCGTGTGGTCAGCTATGTGACACAAGTCAGAGAGTTACACAGGGTAGGACACGGTTTGGGACACGGCCAGGTGCTCCCATTTCGAATGTCCACACGGCCTGTGACATGGGTGTGTCTTGTAGCCGTGTTCACACATGGCCTGTTCACACGGGTGTGTGTCCCCTATTTTAAGCAAAATTTTCTAAGTTTCTTAAAGTTTTCCTGAGTTATCGGTTTAGTCCCGAACCACTCCTATTGCATGTTTAAGGCCTCGTAGGCCCTTATAAGGGATAATGTGTATGAATGTGATTGATATATATTTACGAATGATAATGAATGCAAAATAAATGTTGAGTTATGTTATGAGTTTAGTAATGCCTTTTAACCCTATTCCAGAGACGGATACAGGCTAGGGGTGTTACAGCTAACATTAGCCAAAATACCTATAGATGCCATTATCACCAAAATAAAACAACCGAAAGTACCAAAAGAGCTGATGGATAGTGTGATATAGCTCTGACAAGCTTCCAACCCGGACGAGCTTTTGATTCACTATAAAACACAGAAAATAACAAAAAGTAAGCATTTAATGCTTAGTAAGTTCGTTTAACGTAGAACATAACTTACCATTTAATCACAAATTAGGTAAGTAACTTAGTATATTCCAACCATAATTTGGCCAAAGCCTATGCATATACATCAAAAAAGTTAGCCATGTAAACATATAATAAACCAAGTAAACATGGATGAGCACATCATATAATTATGTTTCATATACATGTATCATCCATTTCCATTTCCAAATACCATGTAACAACATATCCATATAATTCATATGTATCCCTATAATAGTCAGTAATAAACCCTTACCATTTCATATCAGAATAATGCCTGTTGAACCGTTTAGAATACCGTTGGATACCCAGGATAGCTCACACATAGTGTGCTAGCTCATTTAAATGTAATCCGTCAATTCATGTACATGTATGCTCATACGAGCTGTGAATCGGTATGCTCACTCGAGCTGTAGATCGATATGCTCTCACGAGCTATAAATCGATATGCTAACACGAGCTGTGGGTTATAATGTAGCTACACGATGCTGCTCTCACGAGCTATGAAGTATCTGCAACACATGTAGGACCTCAGCCATCGGTAGGACATTTAGGACCAATACCCAAATCATGTAAACCCTAATGACATGTCATTTCTATCCTACGAATTCCTAAGGTTCAAACAGGGCTCGATAATTCTCATATGTCGTTGGATATGTAACCATGTATACATATAGAAAATTTACAATTCATGCATATTTCAAAATAAAATATATATTCACAACTTAATCACACGAACTTATCTCGACGAGTTTACGTAGATACAGAGGCGATTAATCTGACTTTCTCTTTACACTGATCTAAAGTCGTACGAGGTCTGTCTTGATCTATACGGATAAATTTAACTCAATTCAATATATTTTTCATTAAATTTAACCCAAAATCATATTTTTAAAAAATTACCATTTTACCCCAATACTTTTAATTCTTTACAATTTAGTCCTTAGCTCATAAAAATAAAAATTAATGAAATTCCACCACAACCCACTATCAGGGGCGAAGCTAGAAAATTTTTTAGAAAGGCCGGATGAAATTTTAAATTTTTATAATTTATATCTTTATAATTTGTAAAGGATTAAATCAAATTTTTATAATTTTAGGGGGGCCAAAGTGCAATTTTACCTTTATTAATTTAAAATTTTAAAAAAATTTAAGGGCCCAAATAGAAATTTTACCTTTTAGGGGGCCGGGGCCCATGCCAGCCCCCTAGCTTCGCCCCTGCCCACTATAGTCAAATATCAATTAGGTCCCTATCATGTCCTATATTTCATTTATTTCACAATTTCACCATGTAAAATTTCTATTTTTCAATTAAATCTCTATTTGACAATTTCATCAAAAATCTATTAACAAAAGTTGTTTATCTAACAGCAACCATCCATTTTCTATCGTCAAACATCAAAACTCATGTATGTTCATCAATGGAAATACCCTAATATTTTAACAATTTCACAAATTATTCCCCGGGCTAGCTAGATTAAGCTAGAAAGATCCCGAAAACATAGAAATAACTAAAAACAGGATAAAAATACATACCTAATTAAGCAAAGATGTATTGCCGAAAGAGAAAGCTCAATAATGGCTTTTCCAACCCTAAAATTCAGTTGATGAAAATTACTAAAAGATGATAACCTTAACTTGTTTTATTAATTTATCTTTAATTACTTAATTACAATTATAACCTTTAAAAACTTTATTAATTATACAATTGCCAAGCCATGTACATCTACTATCACTATTTATGGTCTAATTACCATATAGGACTTCCACTTTAAAATTCAATAGCTATTTAATACCTTTAGCTATAATAATTCAACTTTTGCATTTTACGAGATTTAGTCCTTTTTTATCAAATTGAGCATGTAAACGGTAAAATTTCTTAATGAATTTTTTATACAGTACTACTATAATTTTGTAGGCAATAAAATAATAATAAAATAAACTTTTTGATCCCAAAACCACTGTTTAGATTTCACTGAAAATATGCTGTTATAACTCTCCCCCTAAAGGGATTTTCGTCCTCGAAAATCTTACCAGAAAAAAGGTTCAAATATTGCTTTCTCATAGCTTCCTCGGGTTCCCAGGTGGCTTCTTCTATTCCGTGTCACTGCTAGAGAACTTTTACTAAAGCTATTTCTTATTCCTCAATTCTTTCACCTCTCATCTCAAAATTCTGATCGGTTCCTCACTATACGACATATCAAGTTGAATCTCAACATCCATCGGGGAGATAACATGTGAAGGGTCAAACCAATATCGTCGTAACATAAACACGTGTAAGACATTATGAATCTTTTCTAGTTCTGACGGTAAAGCCAATCGATACTCAACAAGTCTCATTCTTTTAATATTCTCATACGGCCCGATAAATCGCGAACTTAGCTTTTCTTTGGACCAAATTGAAGAACTTTCTTTTAGGGCAATACTTTCAGAAACACTCTATCACTGACTTGCAATTCTATGTCTTTACGTTTACGATCTGCATATGATTTTTGACGATCTAAAGCTACTTTCAAACTATCTCGAATCATTTTTACTTTTCTTCAGTCTCACGAATCAAATCAACTCCGTGTATCTTTCAATCACTAAGCTTGGTCTAATATAACAGAATTTCATATTTACGACCATACAAACCTTCATACGGTGTCATCTTTATGCTCGACTAAAAACTGTTATTATACGCGAATTCAACCCACGGTAAATATTTCTCCCAATTGCCTTCAAACTCTAATACACAGCAACAAAGCATATCTTCAAGAATTTGAATTATTCATTCGGACTGACTATTGGTCTAAGGGTGAAATGCAGTGCTAAAATGTAACCGCGTACCAAGAGCTTCCTGTAACTTTTTCCAGAGTCATGATGTGAACCGCGAATCTCTATCTGAAATAATAAAAACTGGCACCCCGTGCAATTTGACAATCTCAGAAACATATAAATCATTTAATCTCTCAAGGGAGAAATTCGTACATACCGAAATAAAATGTGTTGACTTCATCAAACGATCAACGACAACCCAAATGGCATCTTTGACTTCATCAAACAATCAACAACAACCTAAATGGCATCTTTCTTTCTCGGAGATAGGGGTAAACCCGATACAAAGTCCATAGTAACTCAATCCCATTTCTACTCCGGTATTATCACTGGCTATAATAATCCCGAAGGTACCTAATGTTTAGCTTTTACTTGTTGACATACTAAAAATCTTGATAAAAAATTAGATATCTCACATTTCATTCCCGGCCACCAGTACATCTGTTTTAAGTCATTGTACATCTTATTACTTCCCGAATGAACATACAAGCTACCACGATGAGCCTCATGCAAGATTCTCTGAATGAGCTTTGGATTCTTCAGTACACAAATTCTACCTCTTAACAATAAGTAACCATCAAATCCTATCTAAAATTCTGAATCAGAAGTCGACTTACACTGTGCCCGTTTAGCTAGCAACTCACATCACAATTTTGAGCTTTGTAGATCAGTTGTAAAAACATCGGTCTAGCTTTCAACTTAGCTAAGATCGAACCATCGTTAGATAATGCCACTCGTGTGTTCATCACTCATAGAGCAAATAAAAACTTTCTATTCAGAGCGTCAGCAACTACATTCGCCTTTCCCAGATGATAATCAATGATCAACTCATAATCTTTTAACAGTTCAATCCATCTACGCTATCTCAGATTCAAATCTTTCTGCGAAATTAGATACTTCAAACTCTTGTGATCGGTAAATATATGACATTTTTCATTGAACAAATGGTGTCACCAAATTTTCAATGCAAACACGATAGCTGCCAACTCTATGTCATGTGGGGGATAATTCTTTTCATGCAGCTTCAACTGTCTAGAAGCATAAGCTATTACTTTACCTTCCTGCATCAAAAGACAGCCTAAACCATTTAAAGATGCATCACTAAAAATCACAAACTCTTTCCCCGATTTAGGCTGAGCCAGAACTGGTGCCTCGGTCAACAATGCTTTCAACTGATTGAAACTTTGCTGACATTTTTCGAACCATTCAAATTTCATGTCCTTCTATAAGACTTATGTCATCAATGTAGCTATCATCGAGAACCCTTTGATGAACCTTCAATAATAAACAGCTAATCCCAAAAAAAATTTGACTTTGGATA
Source organism: Gossypium stocksii (assembly GCA_020496765.1). Classification (NCBI taxonomy): domain Eukaryota; kingdom Viridiplantae; phylum Streptophyta; class Magnoliopsida; order Malvales; family Malvaceae; genus Gossypium; species Gossypium stocksii. The sequence continues at coordinate 40,322,112 of CM035630.1, read as the reverse complement.
CGTTTCTCGATGGTTTCCAATCAACAACTACTAAAATTTTACTCAAATCAACTTTGATGCCTTCAATTGATACTATATGTCCCAGAAAACTGACTTCTTGGAGCCAAAACTCACATTTGCTAAATTTAGCAAAAAGTTTTTAATCATGCAGGGTTAGCAACACAATTCAAAAATGTTCAGTATGCTTAGACTCATTTCATGAATATATTAGACTGTCTCAATAAACACCACAACAACTCTGTCTAAATATGGTTTGAATATTCTGTTCATCAAATCCATAAATACTACATGTGCATTAGTTAAACCAAACAGCATCACAAGAAATTCGTAGTGTTCGCACCTGGTTCTAAATGTAGTTTTTGGCATATCCGAATCTTTCACTCGTAGTTGATAATAGCCAAAACGAAGAATAATTTTTTAGAATACTGTGGCACCTTTCAACTGATCTAACAAATCGTCAATTCGAGGAAGTGGATATTTATTCTTGATTGTAACCTTGTTGAGCTGACAGTATTTATACACAATTTCATCAATCCATCTTTTTTCTTAACGAAAAAAATCGGTGCACCTCAAGGTGAAAAACTAAGTCGAGCAAAACCCCTATCCGTCAATTTTACAACTGTGCTTTCAACTCTTTTAACTTTATAAGAGCCATTCTGTAAGGTGCTATCGATATCGGTGATGTCTCCGATACCAGTTCAATAGCAAACTCAACTTCTCTGATCGACAGTAATCCAGGTATCTCCTCTGGAAACACATCAAGATACTTGCAAACCACTGGCACTATTTCAATCTTCGTTCCAGACACTTTAGTATCCAAATCATTAGCAAGGTAAGCATTGCAACCTTTTCTCACATATTTATGTGTTGACATAGCTGATATAACAATAGGCAACCCACTCGGACTATCTTATTTAATAGAAGCTTCTCGCCATTCTGACATTTCAATATAATAAGCTTTCATCTACAGTTTACGACAGCATCGTGTAGAGTTAACCAATCCGTACCCAAAATCACGTCAAATTCATCAAACGGTAGGAACATCAAATCAGTTAAAAATTTGTAACCCGGAGTCATTAAAGGAAAATTCTTGCAAACTTTATCAACTAGCATATTCTAACCTAGTGGGTTCTACACTTTAACCACAAATTCAATGGACTAAACAAGTAAATTCTTACTAGATACTAAATTCATGCAAACATGCAAATGGGTTGATCCCGGATCAATCAAAGCTGTTACAACTGAATCAAAAATAGAGAAAGTACCAATAATAACATCTGGTGCAGAAGCATCTTCTCGTGCACGAATAGCATAAGCCCTATCTGGTGCTCATGCTCCGGATCTCACAACAGAGTCTTTTGTTACGCTACAGCTACCACTAATATTTTTGGGATTACGAGGTGGTGTACCTCTCGTAGCAGTATTGCTCGGCATCATGGTCTGAGCTTTCTCTTTTTCAAATTTCTCTAGACGATCTCTAAGATAGTGATCGAGGGAACCATACCTGAAACATGCTCCGTTCTTCAGTCGACGCTCACCATAATATGATCTTTTACAGTGCTTGCACTCAGGCCAAACATCTCTAACACTACCCACACTTGCCACATATGTAGCCTGAGGTTTAGGACTCAAACGTTGGTTGCCTTTGTCTCTACTAAAGTACCCCACTGAAGCTGTAGAATGGTTGTACTGTTATTTTGATCTTTTTTATATTGACTGATATGACTTCCTAGTTGATCTCTTCTTCGAGTCTTTAGCTTCAAAATCAGCATGTCTTTTCTCTTTACTCAACTCCTCGCCCTTATGTGCTCGGTCAACCAAAATAACAAATTCTTTCAACTCAAGAATTCTAACTAGAAGTTTAATGTCTTCATTTAGCCCTTCTTCGAATCTTTTACACATGGCAGTCTCAGTCAGAATACATTCCGGGCATATTTACTCAATCTGACAAATTCTCGCTCGTACTCTAACACAGTCATACGGCCCTATTTAAGCTCAAGAAATTCTTTACATTTCTGATTTAGAAATCTCTAACTAATGTATTTCTTTCGAAACTCGGTTTGAAAGAATTCCCAAGTGATCCGCTCTCTCGGCACTACAGAAATCAATGTATTCCACCACTAGTAACCAAATCTTTCAATAATGATGCCGCACACTTAACACACTCAGCCGATGAATAAGACAATCATCAAAAATTTTGATTGTATTTTCTAACCAAAATTCTACTCTCTCATGATCATCTTCAATAGTAGCTCTGAAATCTTCAATAGTAGCTCTGGAGTCTTCAACCCTGTACTTTCAAATCTTATTAACAGGTGGCTTACTAACTCGTATAGGTTCCAAACCTTGAGGAATAATAGCAACCGATTGGGGAGCAGGAGAAGGTAGAGGTTGTTGAGCAACCAGGTTCGTCCGTATGAACTCAGTAAACCATTCATTCATCATTTAGTAGAAGGCTTCCTTAGCCTCTCCTCTCCGGCCCTCAGATACGGGCCTTGTACCACTCGATGCTACTCCGTGAATGAAGGCTTGAGCGTTGCTTTCAACTTCATCGGAGTCAGCTTGGTTGGATGTCATTGCTATAGGAAAATATGTTTTAAAATGGTTAGGAGTTATCACACTATCACAGGTTATATAATAGCATGTATAGATAGACTCGTACACGATACATTCAGTCCGCGAATTGACTAAACCTAGCACTAATACCAATAAATGTAACACCCCTAACCTGTATCCGTCACCAGAACAGGTATACGGAGCATTATCAAAGTTTTCAAAACAAACGGACCTCAATTTCAAACTTTTTCATATCATATCAATAAACACATTAAAACCAATTCAAAATATACATATTGTCCCTTATACAAGCCCTTGATGCCCTAAATACAAGTTAGAAACAAGTTGGGACTAAATCGAAAACTCAGAGAATTTTTCAGAAAATATTGAAAATTATCAACATTACAGAGGTCACACGGTCGTGTGGCCAGGCCATGTGACTCATACGGCTAAGAGACACGCCCGTGTCTCAGGCCGTATGGGCATGCAAAATAGGGACACACGATCGTGTCTCAGCCCGTGTCCATGTCTGTGCCTGTGTAACTCACTAACTTAGGTCACACAGCCAAGCCACACGCCTGTGTGCCAAGCAGTGTAGCCTTCAAAATAACCTCACGCACTCGTGTGCCAGACCATGTGTTAGACCGTGTAATAGCCTGACTTACAACCCTTTGAAAGCTACAAGGGACACACAGCCGTGTTGTAACACCCTTTACCCAAAACCGTCGCCAGAATCGAGTAATGGGCGTTACTAGACTTACCGGAGATCGGATTCATTTTTCAATCAAATCAATGAAATATTACTCTTCCCTAGGGTTTTCTATGGTAATACTAACCCTTTGGATGGTTAGAAGCTGAATCCTATCACATCGGAAGCTCGAAAAATTTTTCACTTTTAAAACAACGTCACACGCCCGTGTGGTACAAGGCACGGCCGTGTGATAAGGCCGTATGGCCCTCACACGCCCATGTCTAAAGGCCGTGGAACATTCTGACTTACTCGACACGGCCACAAACTATATCGCACGCCCGTGGGAACAGGCCGTGTACTTTCACACACCCGTGGGGTTGGCCCGTGGCTCGACCACGGCCTAGGCACGCCCGTGCCCCTACCTCATGGAGTATTCTGTCAAATCCCATACGGCCAAGACACACGCCCGTGTGCCCCGCCATGTAGGCCGTGTCAGGCTATTTACCAAGCCTTAGCCTCCCTGAAACGCCATCACAACTACATTTCATTCATATTAACCAATTTCCAATGACATACACTCGAAGACTACATTCATACCTCATTTGCAAAACAAGTTACACATATTCATCCTTTTCATTCTAACCACTAAGTAACATTTGTACAAAAACTAGCCAACTATACATGCCAATCTCAAATTATCAAATCATAGCACATACTCAACGGTAGCTTGATAGTGTGAGACGAGCCTCCTTGGATTCCAAATTCCAAAAAAAACTCTTCACTTGATAATCTAAAGGAAAAAGGAAAGAAAAGGGGAGTAAGCTACAAGTAGCTTAGTAAGACATAAGCAAATCAATAGCCAATTCACAATAATTAACCAAGATGTTAATTCTAACATAACAGAGGTGCAATATTGGTGTACTTACTCATGCATAATCTTACCAAAATATCCAAACATAGACATTTACAATTATTTTGTATTCAACTGATTTCTAATTCTCAACCTGCACAGTTACTTCACACAATCCAGTTAATTTCCCCGTTGAACATTCAGAACAGAGACGGATATACAAAGGTTAGCACCAAAGTGCCTCACAGATAAATGGCCGAAGCTAATCAGAGAAATATGGCATAAGCCAACAGAATATGTAGCCGAAGCTACCAGAATATGTAGCCGTAGCTACCTCAGATCACAGATACACAGACGTAGTCCACGGGTCTGCTCACATAAGCTGACAGGTGACTGCAACACATGCTAGTACACCCAGCACCCGGGATACGAAATCAGACAGATTCAGAGCCCTCAAGTGACGTGTCACATATATCCGAAAACATTCTTACAGTCCAACTGGGGTTTATCCAAATAATCACAGTTACACATTACTTAATTCGATATCATATTCACATATTTTCACATCAGAATCATCAAATAATTAACAATGATGCAGATAAGCTATAATTTACTTATGACTTACCTCGATAACAAATCGACTAACTTGTGCTAATCTACTATCTTTTCCTTTCCTCGATTTCGATCACCCTCTCTTCTTTCTTGATCTAAATAAATGCATTTAACACATTTTATCAATATTCTATCCAACACATTCATAAATCGGACTTGTTGGGCAAATGACCATTTTACCTCTAGTCTCAGAATTTCAATTTTTCTTCATTTTCTTGCATTTTAAACTCAATTAGCTTCTTTTATCAACAAATCATCCAAAACTCACTCACATTCATCTATTTATGAGCAAACTTTTCTCTTTTCTCATTTTAGTCCCTTAGGGACGTTTTTATCAAAAACCACTTGTAAAAACACGTAAATAACACATCAATAACTCAATTACTACCAAAATTCATCAAATAACAACATTTCTCTAAAATGGGTAATTTTCAAACCCTAATTTCTTTTCAAATAAATAGCAAAATCATGAAATTCAAGCTTCAAGGGACTCAAAAATACGAAAATAATTGAAAACGGGGTTGAAATACACTTACAATTTGATTGACAAAGCTCAAAACCCCTTTAGCAATGGTGGAGAGAAAATTCGGTAGAAACATGAGAAGAAGATGAACATTTTCATTTTTTTTCTCATCTTTTATGACAATTTTATCAATTGGATAAAAATGCCCTTAGCCATGTTTCTTGAAAATTTCTCTAGAATTACCCTTTTGTGTCCATCCTACTAACTTATGGTATAATTGCAACATAAACACTCCTACTTTCATATCACAATTCAATCAAGTCCCTATTTCATCTAATACTCATAATTTCCCCTATTTACAATTTAGTCCATGTTTTCCAATTAATCACAAAAATAGTAAATTTCTAAACAATTTTCTCACAGAACTTAATCGATAAACTTATGCAGTATAAAATTCACAAAATTTAATTTATTCCTCTCGGATTTGTGGTTACGAAACCACTATTCCGATTAGGCCCTATTTCGGGCTGTCACAATCCTCCCCTCCTTTAGGGATTTTCGTCCCCGAAAATCTTACTAGTAAATAAATATGGATATTGAGTCCTCATAGTCTCTTCCGTTTCCCATGTTGCCTCTTCCATTCCATGACGTTGCCATAATACTTTTACTAACTTAATCTTCTTATTCCTTAACTGTTTTACTTCTCGTGCCAGAATCTTAACCGGTTCTTCATCATATGACATATCTGATCGAATTTCAATTTCAGTAGGTGAAATTAGATGCAATGGATTCGACCGATATCGACGAAGCATAGAAACATGAAATACATTATGAATTCTCTCCAATTCCGGAGGCAAAGATAACCGATAGGCAACTGGACCTATTCTTTCAATTACTTCATACGGACCAATATAGCGCGGACTTAATTTACCCTTATGGCCAAATCTCAAGATTTTCTTCCACGGGGAGACTTTCAAGAATACCTTATCTCCTACTTGGAACTCAATTTCTTTCCTTTTCAAATCTGCATACGACTTTTGTCGATCGGATGCTGCTTTTAAACAATCCTGTATTACCTTCACTTTGTCCTTTGTCTCTTTTATCAAATCTGTCCCATTAATATGCCTTTCACGGAGTTCAGTCCAATACAACGGAGTCCGACATTTTTGCCCATATAGAGCTTTATACGGTGCCATTTTAATGCTCGACTGATAACTATTATTATACGCAAATTCAATCAAAGGCAGATATTTGTCCCAACTACCTTCAAACTCTAAAACACAACATCGCAACATATCCTCTAACACTTGAATCACTCTTTCCAATTGTCCGTCTGTCTGAGGATGAAAGGCAGTACTAAAATTTAATTTGGTTCCTAATGCCTCTTGTAATTTCTTCCAAAACCTTGAAGTAAAACGGGGATCTCTGTCAGAAATAATAGACACAGGTACACCATGCAGTCTAACTATTTCAGAGACATACAACTCCGCTAATTTGTCCATAAAAAAGTCCATTTTCACCAGAATAAAATAAGCTGATTTAGTTAATCGATCAACTATTACCCAAATAGCATCTTTTTTTCTCAGAGTTAAAGGCAATCCAGAAACAAAATCCATTGTAATTCTTTCCCATTTCCACTCGGGAATCATAATTGGCTGCAATAATCCAGAAGGCAATTGATGTTCTGCTTTCACTCTCTGACATACTAAGCATTTTAACACATATTCAGAAATATCCCGTTTCATACCCGGCCACCAATACACTTTCTTTAAATCCTGATACATTTTCACACTACCAGGGTGCATTGACCATCGACTATCATGGGCTTCATGTAGAATCTTCTGAATCAGTTCAGTATTTTTCGGCACACATATTCTATCATGAAACAACAAACAACCATCGGAATTTATTCGAAAATCAGAACTATTGTCAGTTTCACACTGAATCCGCTTTGCCAACAAATCACTGTCAAATTTTTGGATTTCACAAATTTCATGTAAAAATAATGGCTTTGCCACTAATTCGGCTATCAACAAACCCTTATCAGCCAACGACAAATGCGCATTCATAGCCCTCAAAGCATACAGAGATTTTCTACTTAAAGCATCCACAACCATATGCGCTTTACCAGGATGATAGTCTATTATGAGCTCATAGTCTTTTAGTAATTCTAACCATCTCCGTTGTCTCACATTTAACTCTTTTTGAGTCATCACATACTTCAAACTCTTATGATCGGTGTACACTCTACACTTTTCACCATACAAATAGTGTCGCCAAATCTTCAAAGCAAAAACTATAGCGGCCAGCTCTAAATCGTGAGTCGGATAATTCTTTTCATGTGGCTTTAGTTGCTGAGAAGCATAAGCTATTACCTTTCCTTCTTGCATCAAAACACACCCAAGTCCATTTAAAGACGCATCACTATAAACAACAAATTCCTTTCCCGACTCAGGTTGCACTAATACTGGTGCCTCTGTTAAACACTTTTTTAACTTTTCAAAACTTTGCTGACATTCATCCGTCCACATAAATTTGGCTTCTTTCCGTAACAGTCTCGTAATCAGTGAAGCTATTATTGAAAAGCCCTCTACAAAACGACGGTAATTTCTGGCAAGGCCCAGAAAACTCCTGACTTCAGACACATTTTTCGGAGGCTTCCATTCTACAATTGCAGAAATTTTACTCGGATCCACTCAAATACCATCTCTTGAAACTACATGTCCCAAAAATCCCACTTTATTAAGCCAAAACTCACTTTTACTGAATTTAGCATAAAGTTTCTTTTCTCTCAAAATTTGCAATATTATTCTCAATTGCTCTCCGTGCTCGGTCTCGTCTTTAGAGTATATCAGAATGTCATCAATAAAGACCACTACAAATTTATCTAAATAAGGTCTAAAAATCCGGTTCATCAGATCCATGAAAATGGCTGGAGCGTTAGTCAATCCAAATGGCATTACCAGAAATTCATAGTGACCATACCGGGTTCTAAAAGCAGTCTTGGACACATCAGATTCCTTAACCCTTAATTGATAATATCCAGACCTCAAATCAATTTTTGAAAACACCGAGGCATCTTTAAGCTGATCAAATAAATCGTCAATTCTAGGCAACGGGTACTTGTTTTTCACTGTCACTTTATTAAGCTGACGATAATCAATACAAAGTCTCAATGTCCCATCTTTCTTTTTGACAAATAAAACTGGAGCACCCCAAGGAGAATAACTTGGCCTCACAAAACCCTTGTCAGTCAACTCTTGCAACTGTGTATTCAACTCTTTTAACTCGGCTGGCGCCATTCTATACGGAGCAATCGATATCGGAGCAGTACCCGGAAGCAATTCAATACCAAACTCTATTTCTCTGTCCGGGGGCAATCCAGGCAATTCATCGGGAAATACATCCAGATATTCACATACTATCGGCACAGATTCAATTTCCCTTTTAGATACTTTAGTGTTCAATACATAGGCCAAATATGCATCACAACTATTTTTCAAACATTTATAAGCAGACATTGCAGAAATCATTAACGAAACACAATCTGATTTATCCGTTTCAATTCGGAGTATTTCACCATCACCACAATTCAACTCGAGAATCTTTCGTCTACAATCTATCTTAGCTCTATGTATAGTTAACCAATCCATCCCCAAAATGACATCAAATTCATCAAAAGGAAGCAACATCAAATCAACAGGGAAACAGTGACCATGAATCATCAAAGGACAATTCTTACAAATTTGGTTTACTATCACATGTTTTCCTAATGGATTCGACACCTTAACCACGAATTCAGTGGACTCGATACACAAATTCTTGTCAAACACTATTTTCACACATATATATGAATGAGTTGATCCCGGATCAATTAACGTAAAAACAGAATCATCACAAAGAGAAAATGTTCCAGTAATTACTTCAGGCGAAGAAGCTTCTTCACGAGCCTTTATAGCATATGCTCTTGCTGGAGCTCTCGATTCAGATCTTACAGTAATATCTTTCTTTTCACTTCTGCTGCTATTTCCAGATCCCACATTCTTCGATGGTCTTCCTCTGCTCACATTACTTGGTTTTACATTTTGAGATCTCTCCAACTCTTCTCTTTCGAGACAATCTTTAACGAAATGATTTTGAGACCCGCATCTAAAACAAACTCGATTATACAAATAACATTCACCCATATGTCTCTTTCCACAATACTGGCATTCGAGCTTATCAGATCTTACACTACCAACACTTGTTGCCGAAGTGGTTTGTCCCTTTGGTTTAAAACGTTGATTACCACGGTCTCTCTGAGAAAAATTTACCGAAGCATTTGATCGAGAACTCATCTCTCTTGATTTCTTCGATTGTGATTGAAATGATTGGCCCATCGACCTCTTTCTAGAATCTCTAGCTTCATTCTCAACCTTCTTTTTATCTTTGCTTAAAGCTTCGGCCTTGACGGCTCGTTCAACTAATACTACTAACTCTTTAATTTCTAAGATTCCCACAAGTAGTCGGATGTCTTCGTTCAGTCCATCTTCAAATCTCTTACAAAGCATTTCTTCGGTGGTTACCAGCTCTTGGGCATACTTGCTCAATCTAACAAACTCTCTTTCATATTCGGCTACTGACATACTCCATTGCTTCAAGTCTAAAAATTCCTTCCGCTTTTGATCGATAAAGTACTGACTAATATACTTTTTACGGAATTCCTCTAAAAAGAAATCCCATGACACTCTTTCTCTAGACACAATGGAAGTCAAGGTCTTCCACCAATAATAAGCAGAATCTTTCAGCAATGAGACAGCACATTTCAAACTCTCATCGGGAGTACAAGACAATTCTTCTAACACCCTGACTGTGTTCTCTAGCCAAAATTCAGCTTTTTCTGGATCATCATCCACATTAGCTTGAAATTCTTCAGCTCCATATTTTCTGATTTTATCTATCGGAGGCTTAGATAATCTTACCACTTCTGATTGTGGAGGAACTATGGGAACGGCTTGAGGAATAGGAGGGGGCGGAGGAGGTTGAGCATTCAGATTCGCCCGAATAAACTCTGTATACCAATTACTCATTCTATGGAGAAAGGCTTCCCGAGCCTCATCTTCCTGACCCTGGGTCTCGGATCTACTCTCAACAGGCACTGTCCCTTGCGCGGGAGCAGGCGCATTGCTCTGAGCATCATCAGCAGTATCTCAATTGGGATCCATTTACTATAATAAAAACATTTCAAAATCATTAGGAGTCGTCACACTATCAAGTCTAAAAATTGGCATGTATAGACTGACTATTACACTGACTTCACTAATCCAAGAATCGGCTAAACCATGCTCTGATACCAATTAAAAATGTAACACCCTTTACCCGAAACCGTCGCCAGAATCGAGTAATGGGCGTTACTAGACTTACCGGAGATCGGATTCATTTTTCAATCAAATCAATGAAATATTACTCTTCCCTAGGGTTTTCTATGGTAATACTAACCCTTCGGATGGTTAGAATTCGAATCCTATCGCATCGGAAGCTCGAAAAATTTTTCACTTTTAAAACAACGTCACACGCCCGTGTAGTACAAGGCACGGCCGTGTGATAAGGCCGTTTGGCCCTCACACGCCCATGTCTAAAGGCCGTGGAACATTCTGACTTACTTGACACGGCCATAAACTATATCGCACGCCCGTGGGAACAGGCCGTGTACTTTCACACACCCGTGGGGTTGGCCTGTGGCTCGACCACGGCCTAGGCACGCCCGTGCCCCTACCTCGTGGAGTATTCTGTCAAATCCCACACGGCCAAGACACACGCCCGTGTGCCCTGCCATGCAGGCCGTGTCAGGCTATTTACCAAGCCTTAGCCTCCCTGAAACGCCATCACAACTACATTTCATTCATATTAACCAATTTCCAATGACATACACTCGAAGACTACATTCATACCTCATTTGCAAAACAAGTTACACATATTCATCCTTTTCATTCTAACCACTAAATAACATTTGTACAAAAACTAGCCAACTATACATGCCAATCTCAAATTATCAAACCATAGCACATACTCAACGGTAGCTTGATAGTGTGAGACGAGCCTCCTTGGATTCCAAATTCCAAAAAAAACTCTTCACTTGATAATCTAAAGGAAAAAGGAAAGAAAAGGGGAGTAAGCTACAAGTAGCTTAGTAAGACATAAGCAAATCAATAGCCAATTGCACAATAATTAACCAAGATGTTAATTCTAACATAACAGAGGTGCAATATTGGTGTACTTACTCATGCATAATCTTACCAAAATATCCAAACATAGACATTTACAATTATTTTGTATTCAACTGATTTCTAATTCTCAACCTGCACAGTTACTTCACACAATCCAGTTAATTTCCCCGTTAAACATTCAGAACAGAGACGGATATACAGAGGTTAGCACCAAAGTGCCTCACAGATAAATGGCCGAAGCCAATCACAGAAATATGGCATAAGCCAACAGAGTATGTAGCCGAAGCTACCAGAATATGTAGCCGTAGCTACCTCAGATCACAGATACACAGACGTAGTCCACGGGTCTGCTCACATAAGCTGACAGGTGACTGCAACACATGCTAGTACACCCAGCACCCGAGATACGAAATCAGACAGATTCAGAGCCCTCAAGTGACATGTCACATATATCCGAAAACATTCTTACAGTCCAACTGGGGTTTATCCAAATAATCACAGTTACACATTACTTAATTCGATATCATATTCACATATTTTTACATCAGAATCATCAAATAATTAACAATGATGCAGATAAGCTATAATTTACTTATGACTTACCTCGATAACAAATCGACTAACTTGTGATAATCTACTATCTTTTCCTTTCCTCGATTTCGATCACCCTCTCTTCTTTCTTGATCTAAATAAATGCATTTAACACATTTTATCAATATTCTATCCAACACATTCATAAATCGGACTTGTTGGGCAAATGACCATTTTACCCCTAGTCTCGGAATTTCAATTTTTCTTCATTTTCTTGCATTTTAAACTCAATTAGCTTTTTTTATCAACAAATCATCCAAAACTCACTCACATTCATCTATTTATGAGCAAACTTTTCTCTTTTCTCATTTTAGTCCCTTAGGGACGTTTTTATCAAAAACCACTTGTAAAAACACGTAAATAACACATCAATAACTCAATTACTACCAAAATTCATCAAATAACAACATTTCTCTAAAATGGGTAATTTTCAAACCCTAATTTCTTTTCAAATAAATAGCAAAATCATGAAATTCAAGCTTCAAGGGACTCAAAAATACGAAAATAATTGAAAACGGGGTTGAAATACACTTACAATTTGATTGACAAAGCTCAAAACCCCTTTAGCAATGGTGGAGAGAAAATTCGGTAGAAACATGAGAAGAAGATGAACATTTTCATTTTTTTTCTCATCTTTTATGACAATTTTATCAATTGGACAAAAATGCCCTTAGCCATGTTTCTTGAAAATTTCTCTAGAATTACCCTTTTGTGTCCATCCTATTAACTTATAGTATAATTGCAACATAAACACTCCTACTTTCATATCACAATTCAATCAAGTCCCTATTTCATCTAATACTCATAATTTCCCCTATTTGCAATTTAGTCCATGTTTTCCAATTAATCACAAAAATAGTAAATTTCTAAACAATTTTCTCACAGAACTTAATCGATAAACTTATGCAGTATAAAATTCACAAAATTTAATTTATTCCTCTCAGATTTGTGGTTACGAAACCACTGTTCCGATTAGGCCCTATTTCGGGCTGTCACACGTGTAGCTTGGCCGTGTGTCACATACGGCTAAGACACACGCCCGTGTCTCTACCCGTGTGGATGAAAATAGGCCATTTTACAAGCCATTTTTCTCACCCAACAAAGCATGTACCTACAACAAAAAAATGCACATATATACAAGTCATAACAAGGCACCAAAATCATGCATATTCTAGCTTCATACATATGGTATAATCACATACAACCAATATGCCCTTAGACACCTCAAATGACAACATGAAAACACGTATAACCATGTACTCTATTTGGTCAAAATGATCAATTAACTTAAAAGCACATTTGCATCAATACATGCTATTTAGTTTACTTTTCAAAACATACCAAAACTTATCAAATGGTACCAAAAATGCCATTCAACCACTAACATTAATAGACATGTATGCCTTTCATAACAAAGCACCAATTCACAACAAATCACAAGACTTATACAATATGCAAAATCAAACCATAATTTCATCTTCCAAACTCAAATATATTAAGTGAAACATCAACCATTTTAAGGCTACTATTTACATGCCATAAACTAAGCTCATAACATCATCAAAGTACAAAATCACAAACCAAACCAAATGGCCATTCCAACAGCCAAAACACATGGCCAACATTAGCCAAAATACCTATACATGCCATTATCACCAAAATAAAACAACCGAAAGTACCAAAAGAGCTGATAGATAGTGTGATATAGCTTCGACAAGCTTCCAACTCTGACGAGCTTCCAATTCACTATAAAACACGGAAAATAACACAAAGTAAGCACTTAATGCTTAGTAAGTTCTTTTAACGTAGAACATAACTTACCATTTAATCACAAATTAGGTAAGTAACTTAGCATATTCCAACCATAGTTTGGCCAAAGCCTATGCATATACATCAAACAAGTTAGCCATGTAAACATATATATAAACCAAGTAAACATAGATGAGCACATCATATAATTATGTTTCATATACATGTATCATCCTTTTCCATTTCCAAATACCATGTAACAACATATCCATATAATTCATATGTATCCCTATAATAGTCAGTAATAAAACCTTACCATTTCATATCAGAATAATGTCGTTGAACCGTTTAGAATACCATTGGATACCCAGGATAGCTCACACATAGTGTGCTAGCTCATTTAAATGTAATCCGTCAATTCATGTAGATGTATGCTCATACGAGCTGTTAATTGGTATGCTCACTCGAGCTGTAGATCGATATGCTCTCACGGGGCTCGGTAATTGTCACATGTTGTTGGATATGCAACTGTGTATACATATAGAAAATTTACAATTCATGCATATTTCAAAATAAAACATATATTCACAACTTAATCTCACAAACTTACCTCAACGAGTTTACGTAGATACGGATTCGATTAATCTGAGACTTTCTCTTTACCCCGATTTAAAACCGTACGAGGTATGTCTTGATCTATATGGATGAATTTAACTTAATTTAATATATTCTTCATTCAATTTAATCCAAAATCATATTTTTAAAAAATTACCATTTTACCCCTATACTTTTAATTCTTTGCAATTTAGTCCCTAGCTCATAAAAAAGGAAATTCATGAAATTACACCACAACTCACTATAGCTGAATATCAATTAGGTCCCTAGCATGCCCTATGTTTCATTTATTTAACAATTTCATCATGTAAAATTTCTATGTTTCAATTAAATCTATATTTGACAATTTCATCAAAAATCTATTAACAAAAGTTGTTTATCTAACAACAACCATCCATTTTATATCATCAAACATCAAAAATCATGTATGTTCATCAATGGCGATACCCTTATATTTTGAAAGTTTCACAAATTAGTTCCCGAGCTAGCTAGATTAAGCTACAACGATCCTGAAAACGTAGGAATAACTAAAAACGAGACAAAAATACATACCTAATTAAGCAAAGATGTATTGCCGAAAGTGAAAGGTCAACAATGGCTTTTCCAACCCTAAAATTCGATTGATGAAGATGACTAAAAGATGATAACCTTAACTTGTTTTATTTAATTTATCTTTAATTACCTAATTACCATTATAACCTTTAAAAACTTTATTAATTACACAATTGCCAAGCCATGTACATCCACAATCACTATTTATGGTCTAATTACCATATATGGACTTCCACTTTAAAGTTCTATAGCTATTTAATACCTTTAACTATTATAATTCAACTTTTGCACTTCACATAATTTAGTCTTTTTTATCAAATTGAGCATGTAAACGCTAAAATTCTTAACAAAATTTTTATACAGTACTACTATCATGCTGTAGGCAATAAAATAGTAATAAAATAAAATTTTCAACTTCGGATTTTTAGTCTCAAAACAACTATTTCGATTTCACTGAAAATGGGCAGTTACAGACAACCAACTCGTTTTCCCAACTATATGTCAAACAACTCCAACCCAACGCATGCTTTTTGAATTGTAATCGAATTAAATTTAAGGGACAAATTTGTACTATCTCGTATACTGGAGAGATAGCGAATACTGTGTTAAAAAGTTTTCAGTGCGGGTTCATATCTCATGATTTTTTTATTGGAGCGATAACCAGGCTAAAGCTAAAAGAGACTAAGTAAAGTATGAGATTAATCATGTTTGTTGATGTATGGAAATGATTCTAAATGAAAATAGTGGAAGGCGGAAAGGGAAAAGGGCTTAGGAAGGAATTGAACCAAACTAATGAAATGGAAAAAAGAATGGCAGAATGCCTACACTTTAGCTTTAACTCGTGAAAGAAAAGAAAGAAAGAAATTGCATTCAATTTCCAAGTGTGTTCCAGTGTGTTTTCAAAGGCTATCAACACTAAATATTTATATGCATTCCTTATGCTAAATTTAGCAAGATTTTTTTTCCTAAAAAATATCAACTAAAAATTAGATTCATACTGTTCATAGATTTTTTACAATTTCAAAATAAAATTCTTATTTTAACCAGTCAACCACTAATTCTTTAATTTTTCAACTTGGCCCTCCTCTTTACTTTTTCCTTCCAATTTAACCCATTTTGTTTGATTTTGAATTTTGGTATTCCAATTTCATCACTGATAAGAAAGATACAAGTTTAGTAGCATTTTATTCAAAAATCAACTAAAAATAAATATATTAAAAGCACAAAATTAACTAGTTATCAGTTAATAAAAATATGTTTTTATTATTACAAATCAAAGTCTTTGTCTAAGTGATTGTGCGTCTCTTAAACTTAAAATTAGGATTAAGGTTAAAATCTTTACTAAAAATCACAATAATAAATTTTAGTATATTTTATTTCTCAATTTAAACGCTTTTTTATCATCTAATTCCTCTATTATCTATAATCATATTGGCGTCTATACTTTTTTTAATCTTAAAACACACACTTAAAACAAATTATGTATTTATAAACCTTTTATATCATAATCATATTTTTTATTATATTTTTTTATTATATGTATATATGTTTATGTTTATCTTACATGTATATACATTTATATTTTTAAATTTTATTATATGTATTTTTCATATCCAACATCAGTCTTTAAAAAATATTTTCTAAACTAATTCATCTCATTTATAAGACGTTATATTAATTTATTAAATATAAAATGTTAAAGTAGTGCATTATTAGTATATTGATAACTCTTGAAAATAGTTATAATTCATGCCTTTAGACTTAGTTAATTGTCTATACTTAAGTGATTTTAGTTGCATTTTAGGATATTGCATTAGTATTTTTAGAGCATTACATTAAAGAGCTTGGATTGTGCTTACGTGTTATTACATGTTGTTTTTAATTGTCTGTTGGAAGGACTTGTTTGGTGGTTGATTGGCAAGTGCAAAGTGTAGGAGGAGTAGAGGGTTGAAGGTTTGACGTTACAAATTTCGGGTAGTTTGCCAACACAAATGCTATGGCAATACCTGAAAGATGCCTAGTCAGCACTTAATACGTACTGTTCTTGGTCCCAGTTGTACTTGTACCAGAAAAATCCACCTGAAAAAGAGAGAGAGGATTATGGGCTGATAGACCTACCCTAGAAGGTCAATCCTATAAAAGCCAAAAGGGGAACCCTAGAAAAGGGAATTTTTTTTCTAATAGAAGAAAAAGAGGAGCAGCTTTTGACAGGAAAGGAGGGAAGGACCAAGAAGGAAGGCGACTAAAGAAGGAGAAGACGATTGCATCACTTTGGCAACTGTAAGACATTGTGCTGCCGGTGTTGAGAGCTGAATAAGTGAAAGCCAACATCTCAAAATTTTTTCTTTGATTCTTATCGTATTTCCTTTAGAAATTCATTGTAAAAAATGATGTTGATTACTGCATTAAACTTGAACTCGATTTACCCAGCTATGAGCTAAATCTCTTAACCTTGGGATTACTTGGCTAAACCTTTTAATTTCTATTAATGTTCACAATTTAAGTTGGAATTATTCTACTATTTTATTCAATGGTATTTCATACTTATTACAGGATGTGTATTGACGAATATGTAGCAAGTTATTAAGATAACTTAATGCCGATAGCGTTAGGTTATTTGGATAAACATTGGATAATATGACTGAATGAAAAATTGTTTATTCGCAGGAACCTTTAGACATAAAGCCTTGCCTCATTCGAAAGAGGGTAGAAAATGTTAGTGGTAGCCGAACTTAAGTATATAGACATATAGTACCTTAGGGAAGGTAACCCAAAGGTTGCTCTTAAGAGAAGCAAACTACTGTAGAAACTTATTAAGCAGTAGAATTTTCAAGACTTCATTGTGGCATTAATAGTTAGAGAAAGTAGATGCATCAATAATCCCAGCCATCCTAATCAACATTGCAATTACTTAATCTTCTTTTCTGTAGTTATTTGGTCGTGAAATTCTTGTTTCATTTACTAGTTTTGTGTTGCACATTTTATACATCATCATTCTCTCATTTTTGCCACTACATTATCACTGTTATTTTGCTTCGGCATTAATCCATCCTAACGCTAATAACTCAACCAAATTATACCGTTGTAATCCCTGTGGAGATGATCTCACTCATCACTTTATTACTTATTCGACGTGTATAATTGCACAATTCACACATCATATTCACAAACAACATATATACAACTTATAGGCTTGTCACTTTTTTAGTTAAGCTATGTGCTCGACATATGTTTAACTTCTTTACTCGACACGTGTTGGATTTCCTTATTCAACCTTTGTTGGGTTTCTTTTGCTTCACATGTATTAAACTTACTTTTAAGTTTTATTTTTTATTTTTTTAAAATTTTAATGTTATGTTTGATACGAGTATTTTGTTTCAACACGGCTCAGTACGTGAGTTAGCAATAGACTAACTTCACTTGGTAAATTTTAGCTACTCACATTACTTGTCTGAATTAAAAGGAAGAAAGTGTTTTACTTATTTTGAATAGGTCTTATTTACTAGAGCTTTACTCATCATTCTAATTTCAAATTTAAATTATACTAATTATACTACATTATCAAATGAGGCATAAATGATGTATTTAATAAATTATGTATATTGAAATTTCATTGGTTTTTCCTTTCAAATATTTTCTCAATGGCAATTGAATGAAGTTACTATTAGTTTTAAAATAGAGATGGACACAGAAGTTTGTTTATCAAGTGTAAAAACTTCTTACCCACTATATAATCAACTAGTATAAGACTTGATTTTAGCTCAACTCACTCACTAAGTTGCAACCTCACTCCTATTTACAATCTAGACCACTCTTCCACTAAGATTGTTCCCTTGAAAGCTTAATTGCAAAATGAACAACATGAACAATTTGCTTAAAACAAATTTGCACAAAAAATAAGTTCCTAACCAAATAGAATAATAGATATATTCATCTCATCCATAAATAAATGACAAACATTCACTTAAATAAGCATCTAATGGCTTGCAAAAGTAAAATCAATGTAAATCACTATCTCCTAAAAAATAGCCTTCAATATATTCTTCAATAGGAAATGAACCTGTCGAGATCTTCTTGATATAGTCTTCTAAGGAAAACAAATCTCTTCATATAAGGAAATATGCTCACATTGAAGGTCTTCAAAAGAGTCTTTGTTTTACTTTAACTATTTCAAAACCAATCTCTCTTTAAATAAGGTTAGTAGATCACACTAGAACTCTTAAAAACTAACATTGTTTGATCCAATCTCTTTTCCAATTATAATCTTTTTATTTGTTTCTCAAAATCTTCAAAAATATGTAAGTAAATAATCAAGATATGTTGGTCAAACATGCTAACAAATAAGGCAATTTGACTTTTCCTTAAGTTGCAAGTAGTGTTGTAGTTGGTAATTATAATTGGCACTAACATATATGTTTGTTTAAGGTTGATTTTTTTTTTTTTTTAAAATGCACTCAGTCCACTTGAATTCTATTTAGAAAAAATTTAATATAAAGAAACTTATTTTAATTTATTTTTAGATTATGTATTTGAAAATTCTAATTACACTCAACTTAAAAGGTACCCTTACAATTTATTTATTTTTTTTGGTGAATGAATGAGGGTAAAGCTCAGTTTAAACATAAAATTACATTACGCATCCCTTATAGTGTGCTATTCTTAAAAGATATCCAATAAGAATACTAGCAATTGCAATCGATTGTCTCTCAAATTGTGTAACAGCCTGATTTTCAATAATGTTAGAAATAGCTGTTTTGAAACCCCATTTCTATAGTTTGAGTCCGTAAATATTAATATTTAATATTTATAATATTATTATTAAATTTTATTAAAGTTTGGTCTGGAAACTTTGCTGAATTGATAGTTAATTAAGATACAAGGACTAAATTGTAAAAGTCTTATCAATATAGATTTTTAGATTGTAAAGGGATCAAAATGGTAATTAAACCTTTTTTATTCAATAGTGTAAATGGATGTTTTCATCTATTAACTTTGCTTAATTAAGATTATAGTTTAATTAATTAAAGATTAATTAAGTTAATGTTGATTAATTAAGAATGAATTAAAGTATATAAAGGTAATTATATTGTCATATTTTGTTTCTTTTATTCTCCACCGAATGAAAACAAAAGAAAACCTAGAGAAGCCATTGTTAAAGCTTCAAACGTTCGGCCCTTGAATGATATATTCAAATAAGTCATTTTCTTGTAATTTTTATGTTTTTGAGGTCATGAGAGCTTGATTTAACTAGCCCATGTACCAATTTGGAAAGCTGTTAAAGTCTCTAAAAGTTTTCGTTGATGAGTTCTTAAATAAATTGGTGTTAAATTGATAGATTCTAAGTTTAGATATGAAAAAGGACTATATTGTAAAGTGTAAATTGTTAGTTTTGTCCAAAAGGACTAGAGTGTAAAAATTGAATATTTGATGTGAAACTTATATGATTATTGATAGTAGAGGGTCATAAAAGGATGTAATTGAGATCAATTTTGAAATCAAAGCTCAAAATTGAAAGTTATAGCAATTTCAGTTTTAGGGACTAAATTGAATAATATAAAAACTTTAGGGCCATTCAAAAAATAAAATTGGACTGATTCATACATATAATAGGATATTATAAAATGTTTGGAATTGATAAATTGAACCGAATTATTGTATAGATTGAGAATTGAATCAAATCGAAGATAATCGGAAAAAAAAGACAAAATTGTTGATTAGTCCTTAAAAACTTGTTCGTTTAATATTTTGCCAGGTAAGTTCATATGGAACTTATTATTTTATTTCATGTTATGGTTTAATTGTGTTTATTTTGCTTTTTAGTTATATAAATGTGAATTTGGTGATTTTAGGTATCAATTGGACTAAGTTGCAAAGTCAGAAATATATGGTATTTATGAAAAGATGCAAGGTACTAAAATGGAAATGGAATGTTTATAAGATTAGTAGGACATGTATATACCATTACAAGGTTTGAAATTATACAATTACAATAATAATACCTGTATGAACTTAATAAAGGATTATAATAGACATGCCATTAGGGTTAAATATGGAAACGATTAAGGATTTACATATGAATTACTCACATACACTGAATGTGTTCCAAAACTATATATATATATATATATAGTTTAATCAAATAAAAAACCGAAAAGAAAAACCAACAAAAATATTCAATTTCTTTCTTTAAAATATCTTAATTTTAATTGAACAAAAACTCATGTGTTTAATCAAAAACCCATATAAACAAAAAATTGCTTTGACTTTTCAAAGCAAAAAACCTAGACTATATTGAATCTTCAATTGAATTGTTGTAGTACGAAACCAAAAAAAAAAAAAAAACTAATAGTGGAAATCATATATGAATTTACTTGTAAATTACCTCAAACATTAATTTGCATATATCAATTGAATTCCGTAGCATAATCCTTCTACGTGGGTTCGATTTTAATTTCGATATTAATAAAACTCTAAAAATCTAATTAATCAAAATTAAAAGCCAAAGATTTTATTATGAACCCCAAAGATTAAACTTAAAAACGATTCATTCTAAAAAAATAAACAAATTTAATCAATTTCCAATAATTTAACATGATGAGACTCGAATGTCACTTGTTAGAACTGTAAAAACAAGATCTGATATAGGCTTAAAATTGTAAACCAAGATCACTCATGTCAAATCATCAAGAACAAAACTAGATACGGAAGCATACCTGAATTCATGGATTTTTGAAATCTTCTGATCTTATGGTTTTGATCTTTCAAATTAGCACACAAGTAATATTGAGAAGGTGGCTCTCTATTTTCTAAAGAGAGATTAAAAAAGTTACTTATATGTAATTTGGGAACCATAACCTAATATATATATATATATATAACTTTTGTACATTTAACTTTAATTTCTAATCAACCAGTCATCAATGAGAAATTAGTTACTAAAGTATTTGCACATATTTAACTCATAATTTATTTAATAACTAAAGCCTAATAAACTTTAATAAAATTAAATCACTTTTAATTTGAGCTAACCTTTTATAATAATAAATAATAAAATGTAATTACTCTTATAATATATGTTATGTTAATATGAAATAAAGTTGTTGCAAGCACCAATTTCTCGCTGAAAGAGTGCCCCTTCAACTTAAGTTCGGATACTTACCAAGGGGGTATGGAGACTTCTCATAAAAGTAGTCAGTTATAACCATTACAAGGCTATTGACTTGCAAGTTAAATTTATTATTATATTTTAAAATTATATTTATTTTTATATATTATTTCTTGTCAATTATAATTTTTAAAATATTTATGTATTTATATTTTTTTTAAATTTTTTTTAGAATTAAGATCATATGGGAATTATTTGTAAATTTTGAGGGTTAAATTTTTTAAAATTATGATTAAATTAATATAATATATAAAAGTTGAAGACTAAATTTGTTATTATACCGAATTTTTTAATTACTATGTCATTTGTAATTTTAACGAGAGTGACCAAAATGATCAAACTATATAACGTGAGTGCTTAAATTGTAAAATTTTTTATTTTTAGTGCCTAAAATAAATTATTTTTTTTATAATTGAATGATTATATGTAAAAAGAAAAAGTAAGACAGTTTAAATGAAGATATTGGTAAGTGTGCTAAACTATTTTATCCATGTCTCAATGTTCCTGTTATGGTTGCATCAATCTACATTTTAACATTTTAATGGAAGATAATTTTTATAGTACAGTTTTGAAAAAGGGCTATAATTGTTAAAATCCAGTCCTAACAGGTTTAGAACATGGAAGACTGAAAATGAAACATGCATTTATTGTTCAACTAAAGCTTAAGTTGTTAAACTGCTGCAACACCACATCTATATCCTTTACATTTTACCTTTTTCTTAAATTATATTTATTCCATACATTTTTTAATACCAACATATAAATATGATTCTTTAAAAGTTATTTTAAGTACATAGATTTTTTTCTAAAATATTAAATATATTTTTAATAAAAGATGTTCACGAATTGAATCAAATTAAACCTATGTTTCTTTAAAATTTTGAGTGAGATTTTAAATTTAGAAAAATAATTTAACCTTAAAATAAATCTAAGATGAATACATATCCCTATTTGATATTTATCTTAGAAATCTCTAATTTAAATATCCTAAACTGTTCTTGCAAGTATTTTATAATCTAGCCTAGACTTGTCCATGGGTCGGGCCATTCGGCCCGATCCGAAGGCCTATTCGAAAAGTGGTAGGGTTTGGGTAAAAATATAGGCTCGAAAAATGAGTTTGAGTAAAAATTAAGGCCCATTTAGAAAATAGGTCGAGCCTCGGTTAGGACTTTTTTTGTCTGAACTAGGCCCAACCAAGATATGCAAAAAAAAATTGTTTTTTTTTATGTTTTCTTGCTTTTTTTATTTTTTTTTTTGCTATTTTCTTATTTTTTCACTATTTTACTATCATTTCACAATTATGTTGTTACTATTTTATTGTTATTATTTGAATATTATATAACTCTTATTTTATTGTTAATTTTGTTACTATTTTAGAGACATTTACTTGTTAAATTGTGCATATCTTAGTGTTATTTAAATATACATATCTTTTTAATTTATTTTCAATTTGTTGAGTAAATATTTATTTTAATATTTTTAGTATTTTTGATTAATTATATATTTTAAAAAAATTATATAAAAAATAATATGAATAGATCGAGCTGAAACTAAATTTTAATTATTTTTATCTGAATCAGACTCGAGCCTAGCAAACAAATTTTAAATTTTTATTAAATCCAACCCAAACCCAATCTATTTTAGCCCATAAACACATCTAATCATATCACTAACTTTCAAATATAAAATCATGACCAAACAAAATCAATCACTCTCTTCCCCCTTCGGCCTCTTAGTGGATCTTGCAGTTGGATTGTAGGTGAAGAAAGGGTCATCTGTTGGTGCAATAGATATGATTAAGAATCCAATTCAACATATAAAAAAGTTAAAAAAAAAAATCACTACCATAATATCCACCAACAGAAAAAAAAACAACATAAGATATATGCCAAAAGGGCTTTAAAAAAAAGCATAATATATATTTTTAAAAAATACAAAATGGAAAAGATAATAAAAATCTAGTTGAAAAATATAATTAAACTAAAGATAAGATGACCCCATAAAATCATCATGATGACTTTTAGTGATGAACTATATATGCACACACTTCTCCAGCTTGCACTTTGAACCTTCTAGAAGTTTGGCTCCAATGAGTAGGAAATCTTTCCTTTTCAGCTCTCCTATCTCACCTCTCTCTATCATGGATGGAGATAGTGAATGACATATACATACATATATATATATATATGGGGTGCCCTTTTTTTATTCTTTGGGGATGCTGTCATTGTTGGTAAAGGGCTTTTCAAATCGTATCATCACTCAATGTGATCTCCAGTGCTTAGCCATTTCAAACCCATTTTTGCTGTAGTGATAGTCTTCAATGGTTTGATCAATCTCAGCTTGTGTGTTCATCACAAAAGGACCATACTGAACCACTGGTTCATTCAACGGTTGACCTGCAATGAGCACAAATCTCAATGGCTTTGATGATCTGTTCCACACACTTAGACCATCCCCTGGACCCAAAACTGCCATATGGTTAGGTGGTATGGGTGAATTGTTTTGGTACCCAAACACTCCTTCACCTTCAATTACGTATGCAAATGCATTCCATGATTCTGGGATGTGGTGGTGAACTTGTGTACTTGGCCTTAAACTGAAATCCAAGTATATCGCCGGGGTTCTGGTGTAGACAGGAGATTGGACTCCCATCGATTCCCCGGCGATCACTCGGACTTCTACACCATCTTCTTCTGCACTTGGAATGTCCTTACTTAATAGCTCCTGATACCTTGGTTCAATCCTGGCAAGATTTTTTCAAAATTATTCATGTTCAACATTCATGTTTGACGTATTTTCAAATATGAATAGAAATAGTATGGGATTTTGCTAAACAGGAAATATTGTAGAAGATGTGATGAATTTTCATGACTTTTGCAGATAAAAACAGGTAATTTGAGAACTTGCCCCTTTCCTTTTCCAGAAAAAGCAAACTTGTCATCTACCTCTTGAATTATTTTAAAAATCCATTGTTCAACAAACTATATAAATAGATAAAATACGAGTAATATTTGTATTAAGTAAAAACATCATGTACCAGTCAAAGCAAGGAAGACAAATTCCATATTAATTAGCTGAAAATATTTGAAAGAGATTCACTTTATTCATAAAAATGGTCTTCATCAAAATCAAATAATAATTTGTTGGTTGAAAAAAAAAGAGTAAAATTATAGATTGGCTCCCAAAATCATTTTCCACGAATTATCCATGAATGCGAAGGTCAAATCCGAATTAAAGTTTCTTACATTTTGTCTTGGGATGAGAGATTGATCCAAAGCTGCAAACCCTTGTGAACACCCTCTCCAGCAGGCATTTCAGAGTGGATTATTCCTCTTCCTGCTGTCATCCACTGCTTCATTCAACCAATAAATCAAAAACCCAATTCGTTTTTGTAAAATAAAAACCCAGAAATTTGACCAGATCTGTCATTTGAATCAAAGGAGAAAATAATTACCTGCACATCACCAGTATG
This sequence comes from Gossypium stocksii, assembly GCA_020496765.1. NCBI lineage: Eukaryota > Viridiplantae > Streptophyta > Magnoliopsida > Malvales > Malvaceae > Gossypium > Gossypium stocksii. The sequence continues at coordinate 40,296,590 of CM035630.1, read as the reverse complement.
AATTGTACCTTTATGCCCTGCAAAATCTTGATGAGTGATACCTCCCTGATATCCAAAAAAAAAAACACAGAGCCCCAAATGTCAGTTGTTTCTCAAGTATCAATTTGTGTGGTTTTGTAGAAATTAATGAAACAAGAAATTTACCTGTAACATGTATGTAACTGTTTCAAACCCTGTAGAAAACCACAAACAACATTTACCTCACAAGAATATGATACAGATTTATGGTAAGAAAATTCAAAGAACCTCTGTGAGGATGATCAGGAAATCCAGCCGGAGGAGACACTGCAAACAATAAAAAACAAAAATGGTCGATAAATTCAAAAAAGAAAACTTATATATATATATATATATATATATATATTCATATCGGACACTAGTGAAGCTATACCTGTAAAATCATCCATCATGAGGAAAGGATCCAAAGTCTTCAATTCACTCCTGAAATCATATACAAAGAATCAAATTTGAAAAATAAAGATAAAAACCCCGAAAGGCAAAGAGAAAGAAAGAAAAAAAATCAAGAAACCTTCCAATGCATCTGCGGACAACAGCACCGTCACCCTCGCGTTGATGCTTGGGAAGAAACTTCTTAGTGACCAATCTTGGTCGAGCGAAAGAGGTTTCAGACATGATTGTTCTTTTTCTTTTCTAAACAATGATTCTGCGGATGTCTGCAATGAATGAGTTGCTGTGTAAGCAATCAATCTCTCTGTTTAAGTGTTTGAATGATGTTGGGGGGTTTATATATAAGTAGTGAAACTGGGAGATTGAGACCCAAAAAGAGGAGGGAAAGAGTTAAAAATGGGGGGGTTGGTCGGAGGTTCTGACATAAAGGGAGGCGTGGGGAAACATTTGCAATGGGACCCATTTATTCCATCCTTGGACCAATCATCATCATGATGTCAAGCTTTTGTCATCATCTTTCTGTCTATCCATTTTCTAGATCTTTTTTTCACCTTAATTACACTTTAGGATTTCTGTTTTATTACTGATTTACTCCACTAACATAATATCAATATACACAAAATAAATAAATTAATTACTTGGAAATCATTTCAATCCAATTTGAAAATTAGAAAACTTTTTAGATTTTACCGTAAGATATAGAATTGGATGAAAATTGAATAAGATGATATAATTTAGGGGTTTTGATGGTATATTTGCAAAAAAGGCATAAGCCGAAAAAGGAGTCATCCTTTTTAACTTTATAATAATAATAATTGAATGACATCTTTCATACCTATGCATTGCGCTGTATTTGTCTATAAAAAACAAAAGCCTATCATTTTGACTTTTTTTTTTCTTAAGCACCTTCTTTTTTTATTATTCTTATAGCAGCCTTACATTTAATATAGATTGGTATTTATTCAATTATTTATTAATTAAATGTTTTTAAGTTTTGATGATCAAATGAATTTGAATGCTAAGGTTAAAATCTATAAATTAGAAGAAAAATACTTTTTTTATTGAATAAAAGATTTATTGAATAAAAATATTATCTCAAATAGATAACTATTTACATATTAATATACCAAAAAAAGACTTATTTTTAAAAAAAATTATGGAAATGGGTCACTTTTTTTGAAACTTACTAAAATAGGTCGATTATATAAAAACGTGTCTAGTTTGTGCCATTTTCAGGGGAAAATCTAAAAAGCGCGTCCAGCTCAGCGCTTTTTTCCTCCTGACTAGTAAAACGTGACCAGGTCAATGCGCTAAAGGAAAACGCATCCAGGTCAACGCGTTTCCCTCCTCCCCAACAGTCACTTCCAACGGCTACTTCAAATAGCCACCCCCCAAAACGGTAAAAAAAAAAACTATAATTCCCTTCCTACACACACTTTCTTCTCACTCACGTTTCTCACAATTCTCTCTTAAATCTCTCAAAAATTTCTCTAATTCTCTCTTAAATTTTTTTCCTAAATTCTATTTTTATCTAAATTTATTTGTTATTATTTTTTATTAATATTTTCAATAAATATTTTTTATTAAAAATTTGTTCGTGTTAATATAATTTAGTAATGGCCAGGTTTCTAATCCATCTTAATAACAAGCACATCTCCGTCAACCAATTGCAAATAGTAAGAATAAAATTTAATATTGTTTAATTTTTTATTTCATTGTTATATTTTAACTTAATATTTTTTTATAATTTTTATGTAAATACGCGAAAGATAGAATTTTACAATGTCATATTCGTAATCTACCCAATCCTCCATCACCATTGATTGAAACATACTTGAGGTAAGCCAGTTTTTGGCACGTGACCCTTGTAAGCCGAGGGTGTAAGTTGGACCTGAAACTCATAAGCGCTTTGGTAGAGAGATGGAGACCTAAGACACACCCATTCCATCTTCCATGCGGTGAGTGTACTATCACTCTAGAGGACGTGCATATACAGTTAGGGTTATCCCTGGACAAGTCGGTCGTCACCAAGTCTATTTAGTTTGGTGATTGGGGAGTCATATGTTTAAATCTTTTGGGTGCAGTTCCAAAAACGATTTACAATGGTCAGATTAAAATGGCTTGGATACAAAAAACTTTCACAGAGCGGGTTAAGGATTCGATTGAAGTCCAAAGAGAACAATAAACTCGGGTGTACATCCTTCAAATCATCAGGGGTATCCTAATGCTGGATAAGTCGCAAAATCTTGTCCATCTAATGTGGCTGCCGAAACTTGTCGATTTTAGAAAAGTGGACAAACTCGGTTAGAGATCCGCCATGTTGGCGACATTGTACCGGGAGATGTGTCGGGCGACGCAACCAATGAAAATCAAAATTAGTGGTTTCCTTTTACTACTACAATCATAGGTTTGGTTCCAGTTTTCATTTTTACGTCCTCGAGTGAATTACTCACATACATTCTCACTCGTAACAAGGTAAAATTCAGTAGATATCATCATGATTAAATTGATTTAAATTTAAACTATTATGCTAATAAGTTATTTAAATAGGTGGAACCATACACAGAGTCACATGAGATTACCTACCGAGCTTCAAGATATACAACTTCTATTAGACCGACGATCAAAAGTGGAGGTATGTATTTATTTAATTTTGAACTATATATAAATCACATGGTCGATTTCGTATTTAGTAGTATATATATAACTAATGTTTTTATCACGTTAGTATAGTTTGAATAGACACCATACGAGGATGCAGCAATTCAAACAGTAATCCTCTATGAATTCTTTGTAAATCCCAACACTTGGCATGTTAAGGTCCTATTGGTACTGTATGCTACCGTCAAGATGCACGAGACTAAATAAAGTGTTACGGCAATTTGAATTCTAACAGTCGATTCCCGTAGAACCTCAAGAGCTTAATGATCTGCATTGTATTGACTTACGACAACTGGATGAGAATTGGCCAGTACTTCGCTCGCAATATATCAACATGTGGAACAATCAATATGATCTTTTACCTACTCGTGAACATATTATCATTTCGAAGTTAGCATGCAATCTAGAGTACATGCCATGGTTTAGGATCCATGGCAAGCCATATTTGTACGGGAAAGAGGCGAAGCATCGGCATCCCTATACGAATAGGCCAAGATGGGGCTCTTTAAATCTAAATGGTGGCGAGGCAGGCCCATCATCAACACCCATGCAAGAACCAGCCCCAAGGGTCTCAGCACCGATGTCCACATCACCCCCTGTTCAATATGTACCGTCTTATTCTGATACGTATCTTAACCCTTATATTTTCATACAAGAACAATATATTGCACCACATTTTTTTACTTTTAGTCCTATGTTAGGTTGGACTATTAGTCATCCATCCCCGAGGTTTTACACGTCGGGGCATCTCATTTCCTAATGACGCCAATGCCTACGACAACATATAGGTCATCTATGCATGAAGCATTGACGGAGAGTCCACTCGTTATCTTATCGGTTTATGGGACTTAACATAGTTACACTCATTCACTGTTTGTGACGTAAACACCTCGAAGATCTTTGTTCTATCAAGGCGGGTCATCTTCGCAACCACCTATTTATAGATCGGAGGATACACGATGACAACCAAGAATGTAAGTATCACAATTGATCGAAGGCAAAGAAGAGGAACAACCAAGACCACAGCTCTACTCGGAAGCTGAACCAAGAAGGAATCCAGAGCGTAACCGTCAACTACCCCGATGTGGAACAGATTTTAACTGGCATATGCATTGATTAATTTTATATTGTATCATTTAAGAAAAAGTTATTTTGAATCTTTTTGTACACTGTCTGATTTGTGTACCATTTTTCTTTAGTCAAAATGGAAATTTAATTTGATTCTTTTCACATACCATGGAAATAAGATTTGATTTAACAAGAAATATGCCATGTTTTTGTTAAAATAATTGAAAACTCAATTTGACCGTTTGAAAATTTTGAAGCTATACGACTTGGTTACTTAACGCGTCTGTATATATTATAATAGATTTGATATACGTTTTCCAGTTTGCTTAGTCATTTCGATGTGGCCATGACGGCATTGTATGTCCTGCATTCTTACACAACCTGCATAACCTCGGTTGGTTTGACCTGTCCTGAATATCTATGTTGTCGCATATTCGAGTCGACATGGGTTAACCTTTTGGTTTGTGACGCAATCTTCTATCGGGTAACAACTTAAACAGAGTAAGCGACCACCTATGTTCATCTGGAACTAGTGGGAATATGTGTCTCCATACGTTATACATGTTTTCTAATTTGTACACTTCGTTGACACGGCTCATTTGATACAAATGAAGATTGATACAAGTTGCGATTGCATAATTGCATAAAAAATGAAATGCGTCAAATCTACAACAATCGCAAGTCCTATTTCTCAAGTGTCCATGGTACCGTCCCCTGGCAATACCTTGGTTCAACCTGTCGAAATTCGTTACCTAAAACCATAGGTTTTCATGCGACTAACAAACTACGTGCATGCAGTTGGCTCGTGCCTTACCTTTCTTAATTTGTTTCAATACCGCCGTGCACCATACATGGCCTCCCTATAATTGTCCAACATAACTCACCACTCGCTTTTGGAGTAGTCCTGCCAAACAGAAATATGTCTCTTTGACAATCGATGTTATCGACAAATGACGCGTTCTTTTGAAAATAGAATTGATGCATTCTGCCAAGTTTGAGGTCATGTGGTCATATTGTAAACCCTCATCATAGGATTTTATCCACTGATCAAAGGGTATATTAGAGAGACATCGTGCTCCTATTGAGTTAATTGACCATAAGATTTCTAACATCTCATGAAAACGGTCCTTTATGATCTCGTACCCTGTCAATAAAAGTTGATAATAACGATTACATACCAAAGAAGATAAAAAACAAACAGAATACTATAAACCAAATAATATTGGTGGTGATTACATACCCATGCTGGTGTGATCACTCAACGGTAGAGGGATACTTTTTGTAGTAGTTGGATACAACGTGCCTCAGACAATACCGATGGTGTGTATGGTCCTAGAAGCTTCCCTGTCATTCAATTGTAGATAGTATTCTAGTTCCCTAATCTGAGATGAGACATATATCTGGTTGGGGGCAAACATTCCTCCTCAACCTAGACATAAAGAAATTTGAGTCGTTTGATATCTTCTTTGGTGTTATTGCAAGCGTAATTAGAAGGATCCTTTGATTATCATCTTGTGCCATAGCCAACAACAGTCGATGGTATATCTACCATACATAAAGGTAGCGTCTATTTGTACCAATAGCTTACAGTACTAGAATGCTTGAAAGAATTGCTTAAAGGTCTAAAACAAACGGTGGAACACTTGGCATCTATGGAGCAAACGATCGTTATGGTACGCAAGCTCCATTTTAATATATGTTACGCAACTTGGGATGTACCATTCCAGCACTTAACACCACTTCCATACCTCATTGTACGACACATGCCACCCATTGTGCATCTTCTCCAAGGCCTTCTGCTTTGCTATCTACGCCTTGCGGTATAAAGGCATATAGTTGAATTGGCTATAAATATTTGTAATTAAAATAGACACAGTAGTTTTTGGATTTGCTTTAACCATCAGTAGTATTATGTTTACGACCATATTTGAATCCAACTTCGAATGATACCGTGAAACACCTGTAACCCTACGAGTACGTTAAATTAAGTGGAACTGTACCTAAAACTATAATAACCCAGTAATACTGTACCTGAGGCATCACACATATACGGATCGATAAAATTTCTTATCATCCATAACCTCGTCTTCTTCTTAATAAAAGCCATAAATTTCCATGCACATCTACCTTCTCGCATTGCACACTTGGCCTCAAACTTCTCAGATTTAGATTTAACCACGTGAAAGTTAACCCGTTCTTGATGCTGTATCACTTCAATGTAGTGAGAAAACTATCTTTCCTGGAAAACTTCCTGCCCACTTCCAAATCACTCAAATCCAACGAAGGACTTGAGTGGCCAAGCCTCCTGTGTGGTAGTTTTGCAAACTTTAACCCATCCTTTGTCAATAGATCGATATTATGCATGTGGGCTGAAGATGAGTACGCCGTGAATCGTGGATCTTTTTCTTTTTCATCTTCACCCCCTTCACCGTCGTCTAGTTCAATTAGAACAGGCTTTAGTTCAGAAAATAATGCAACTTCTACATTGTCAGCACTGGGCTCTCATGGTGGATCTACATTAGATTCATTGCCATCTTCATTCTCAGACCTACCAACATCTGCCATGTTAGAGGTCCCCTCGCCAGTGGCCGTCGTAGGTAGTACATCATCTCTTCTCGTGTACGTGTCAGAACGTCCAAAATTATATGTTGATTTCCAATCATTAGAAGTTGCTACAATTCCCTAGTAAGTATTCCTAACATTGAATATCGACCCACCGAGGTTCATGTTCCATCCATTAACTAAGTGTCGTGTATTTTATTCTACCATTAAAACCTAAAAATTTGATGTTCTGCTTCTTACAATTGAAATCTAAGTCTAAAACGGATGATTGTCTTCCCATTGATGATTCTAAAATATTATAATGGGAACTTTCTAACAAAGTGGTTGGACTATCGACATTTCAAACTGTTTTCGCCTCTCGAACAAGAAGAGATGTTAAAGTCGCAAGTCCTTTATCTGGCCTTGAAAATTCTACATATAACTCAAGAAACAGTGATATATTATCAACATGTGTCTGCACACCATCGCCTCCAAGTCTCGAGCACCTTTGATATCGAATGCGTCATATCTCACGGGATTGACCGAAGCACAAAATTGATACTTAATAGACAATACTCTCATTGCCATAGATCCGACGATTTTTCACCTAATTCTTTTCCAAAGTTCTAGCAACTCTACGTTCTGGTTAAAAGTCAGTCTCGCTGTGTTCTCCTATAAAAGAATCACATCGTTCTCGGTGTCACGGACCTCGCCGCTGTAATAAATAATAGCACTAATTCGTTCACTCATTTTTAACCAAATTATATGTCGAGAGAAGTTCGAAACAAAAACGTTATGCAAAAAATATAATGCTTCAAATAAATATTAACACGAAAAATCAATGCTTATGGTTACTTTTTTACAAATAGTATCATTGCTCCAACTTATACTTTTCCTACAAACTTCTATTATTCTGAACTTCTTCAAATTCTATTGCTCCAGCTTATGCCACTAGAGGTTGAAATATAGGTCATTTATAGCCCAAGGGATAACATCCCACTCGTTTATGTAAAAATGCCCCGGATAGTAGATGTTGAAATTTGTAGAGAAAAAACGCTCCAAGCAGGACGTACTATTAGCAGCAATATTGAAAAAGTGTCCAACTAGAAGCGTTTTTAATACTTTTGCTGACAGTGCATCCTACTTGGAGTGTTTTTTCTCTACAAACCTAAACCCCCACTATTCGGGGTATTTTTTAGAAACGTTTCAGATATCCCAGATTCTCGGGATATTTTTTCAAAACTCATCTCATCAATTTTTTTCAAAACCCCTAAACCCTAATTTATGAACACTAAAAATCCTAACAATAAAACCCAAAACTCTAATAATAACCTTTTTTTTAAAACCTGAAAACACTAATTAATAAACACTTAAAATTAAATAAAACACCAAAACCCTAATTTAATAAACCTTAAACCCTAATTAAATAATTAAAACCCTAAAAAACACAGGTAAGAACATGCTGACCAGGACACGTTTTTCTTTAGCGTGCTGACTTGGACGCGTTTTTCTTAAGCGCGCTGACCTGGACATGTTTTACTAGTCAGGAGAAAAAGTGCTGAGCTGGACGCGATTTTTTTTATTTTCCCCTAAAAACGGCACCAACTGGACGTGATTTTGTATAATCGGCCCATTTCTATAATTTTTTTTTAAAAATAGGCCTTTTCTTATAAATCATCCCATTTACCTATCATAATATTATCAATATTTTTATTATTATGGACATTAGAAGTACAATGCCGATACCCTAATACATGTAGCTTTCTACTTTTATGTTTTTAGTAAATATGACAAAATATTGTGAAAATAATCTTTAAACTAAAAATTAATTATAATCATTTAATTAATAAAATTAATTTAAAAATATGAAAAATCACTTTAAATATAATTCTACTAAAGCAAAATTTATTAAGTCACTTTTAACATTAAAATAGGTAAAAATAATGTTTCTCCATCGGATAAAAATATTATCTTAAATAGATAATTGAACCCCGTTTAAACAATGAATATTTTTATGAATAGTTATCATTATTATTATTATTATTATTATTATTATTATTATAAGTATAACACAAATAATTTAACTATGCATTTAGTCTTCTGCTTTTATTTTTTATGCAGCAGTAAATATGATAATGTTTAAACTAGAAATTAAAAAAAAATGTTTTATTAATAATATTAATTAAAAAATATTGAAATTTACTTTAGAAACATATTGAGATTTACTTTAGATTCTATCAAAGTAAAAATATTACTCAACACTTACAACATACAAATTTTTTATTTTATTTTAAAAAGCTCAACATAACATTATTATTTAATAGATTTATAATATAAATAACTTTTAGAAATCAAAACAATAAAAATTGCATAGTAAATATAGATTTGCAACATATTAATCTTTAAAACCTTTTTTTTTTGGGGGGGGCGGGGGAATATTTTATATAGCTTACTGATTTTAAGAATGAGTATTTACATTAATTAAATAAAATTAAAATATTTTCATGAGGTGAAGTAACAATAAAAACATAAAGTAAGTGATTTAATTAAATAGAAGGCCGGCAGCTGACAAAGGAAGCTTTTAATAGTATAGTCAACAAATAACAACTGCTGCTTTGGTGGCTCTGCCCATAAATACACGTCTTTCTTTTATTTATCACACTTAAAGACTGCTTACTCCCCTCCCTTCCCTTATCCAATTTCACATTTCACCCCCCCCCCCCTTTTTTTTAATATCCAACCAATACACTTTTTTTAAATAAATTTATAATAATTTTGTATTACATGGAATCTAAAAAAAACTATAATAATGTATTTGGTTCTCTAACTTTACAAAAAAGTTATTTTTATCTTCCCTTTAATTTTTCACTTTTTTTTTAATTTTTAAATTTCTATTATTTATCAAATCACTCTAAATTTAATAAAAAATTTAACATTTATTAATTTTATTGATGAGACATACAGGCGGATGTATGTTACTAATTAATTATTTTTTAAATATAAAAATTCAAAAAATATAAAATTATTAAAAATTTAAAAATACTAAAAAGTTTTAAAATTACAAATAAAAATAAAAATTAATTAATTCCAAACATGGCATAAACATGGACTTCCACGTAGATGTCGTATTAACAAAGTTAAAAGATGTTAACTTTTTCATCTATTTTGGAGTGATTTGACAAATAATACAAGTTCAATGACTAAAAAAGATAAAAAATTGAATAAATGTTAAATATTTTTTTTTTGTAAAATTGGAGGCCTAAATAAGTCGTTGTGCCCCTAAGAAAAACTACTCAAATTTTATTATAGTAGCCAAGTTAGTAGTTGAACTGATTTTTTATGTTTTATTTTTACCCTTTATAATAATTTTTCATCTATAAACAATAACAATCGTTAAGTATGAAGTACATTATTTACTAAATTAGTTCTTTATAATAACCTTTTATCTCAATTTTTAATAAAATAAGTTCCATACTTAAGTGAAATAAAAATAATAAATTTTAGTTAATATATTACTTTAATAAATTTTTAATTTTATATTAAAATATACTAACCATATTTTATTAAATAAAATAAAATATTAATAAATAAAATTGTATTTGTAAATTTTATTAAAGATACAATCTAAATCTCACTAATCAATAATATTATTAATATATTATAAATTTTTTAAGTTAAAATCCTTTAAAAATTCAAATATAATATAACTTGTCTCAAATGTTATTATAACGTATAACAATTACCTATAGATAGCATCTTAAATTTTTGCAAGTAAATAGTGTGTTACAAGGAGTTGAAATCATTTCATGAGTTCGTTTAGATTAAATCTTTTTGCGATCAAATGCCAAAGATTTGTTCAAATGGGAACTAAAATTATTAAATTTGGGAAAAAGAGATTTGAAAGAAATGTTTTAAAAAAAATAAAGGGTATAAATTTTAAAAACATATATCAACTTTAGTTTAATGTATAATTTAATTGATACAATCATACACATAAAACTTTGATTATAATTAAAATATATACATGAACTTTAATTGTAATTCAACTGTAACTATTTAAAGAAATAGATATATCAATTTATTTGTTTATATATATATATATATATATATATATATAAGTAATAGCTAGGTTTACACCGACACCATTCTCTATTTCTACACACCTTGCATATCATCATGCAAAATTGACAAAATTTCATCCGATGATTGCATCAATCAACCAACGCCCTCGAGGGCTTTGGAATGCCTAAACGTAAAATGATTCTAGAATGATAATTGTGTAAATGAATTATAAAAATTAAAGCAAATAAAAATATCATGTATAAAAAATTAAAATTAATATATAGCAACACATTTATTCAAAGTTTGTGTAATTTTAAGATCTATAATTAAATATTAGAAAGTTAATTAAATCAGGCGGAAAAAAGATAAAAATATGAATACACCTTTTAAAAATTTTTAAATAAAAAGTCTTGATATATATTTCATAAAAGTGTTTTAGCAAAAAGAAAAAAGTAATTATTTAGAAAAATAATATACTTTTAAATGAGCTTTATTCTAAATAAATGGTTAGGTATTTTTATTAAAAGTCCTGTAATAATATGAGTTAAGTTTTATAAAAGTAAACTTAGCCTTAACTCATAAGAGATTTTATAATAATATAGATATAGATGTACATGTAAAAAGATTAAAAATACTGAAATATAAACTCAAAATCATCGAATGTGACATTTTAAGAATATTATACAAAATTCAAAGAGGAGGTTTTTGGGGCAATCATTCATTATTGTTTAATATCGTTTGAGATTCCATGAAGAACAAAGTTCAAACCCCCTAAACTTGAAAAAGAAGTGGTGAAACTTCAAAATTATCTGCGGCATTAATGATATTAGAAATGGGATTTAGATCAGCAATGGTAGAATTTAATGAGCAAAACCAATAACACTCGAATACACAATCATTATAAGCAAATCAGAGTATCTGGATTTTGTTCACTAAAACCCAATATCATATTTTATATATATTAAAAGGGGAAAAAGTAGATGCATTGTATTTCTTTTTGCTTAAATTATGCATGAATGCAACCAAACTTCATCCAACATATATAATAATGCTCCTTGAAACTCAAAAACACTGCAATTGAAAAAGGAAATAATGTTGAAGAAAACCAATGGTCCAATAGGTCAACTTCTAGAATAATAATTGGTGGTGAATCCACTGAAGATGAGGATACTTAGTGGGAGCAGTTGACTTCTCTCTCTGCTATGACTAAATAAGGTGCAGAGTTTCATTCATGGATTTGTTCGCATTCCAGAATTCGGAACCCAGGCCCAAATTTTCTATCTACATTCTCTTGGAGTATGATTTAGATCACAGTCTTTGAGGCTTATGGAAGAAACATGAAAATGGAATCTAATAGCACAGACTATGAAAGTGAAATTCATGGAAAATTGATTTGCATATGCAAAGGGTGACAAGGAAAATGATGCAACTTGACCATTTCTAAAAACAAAATTGCAGGATACATGCACAACATGGATCAATTTTTTTTTTTATGAATCTAGCTGTTCTCTATCTCCATCAGCTAATTCTACACTTTTGCCCTTAAATTCATTACCATTCGAAATTGGACCATAAAGACAGATGCGCAGATCCCCTTTAACAAGTTGCTGGTGGAAGTAGTTCTTGTACAAGTCCCAGAACTCATCCCTGCCAATTAAACAATAACTAAACATGAGTCAAACATAGCTCATAGTTGCCAAGTCCATGGATGGATTTGGCGTTAAAATGTAGCATGGATGTTAAGGGTAGGGAAACAAACATGTTCCTATGTATACCATTTGCAAAAGACAAGGGATAATGATTTGTAGGTAAACACAAATAAAAATGAAACCTAACAGTGAGGGAGATAATGATAAGTTATAAGTTGGCTCATTGACAAACCTGACTTGGGGAAGTGTAAGCAAGGAATAGCCTTTGACATCTGTGTGAATATCAAGCAGAAGCACTGATAAACGTGAAAGCCCCAATGCTTCAATGTCAATCAACTTTTTGATTCTGCATTTAAGATTACAAGAGAACCAGCAAAACCATGAATCAATCTGTAATGTTGAGAAACAAACAGAAGAACATTGCCAGTTTGCCACATCACACGGTCAACCCAAATCAAGAAAAGATCATGACAGAAATCTATAGTACCGCTTTGAGATAAATAAAAGCACCCTTTCCCTTATTTTGATTAAATTTATCATTTTCTTACTTCCTTTCTGCTTTTATAATTTAATGAGCATACCATTTCCCAATGGAAGATGATCTATGCTTTTCAGTTTACCTACGTAGACTATTGCAAGTAGTAATTGACATAAATTTTGGACAACTTTAAACTATTCTAAGTTCCGCAATGAAATTATTTGAATCAGTAAACCATTGAAGAGGTAATTCATTTAGATCCAAGTAGAAAGTACCATCTGGAATAACTTGCAAAACAAGTTTAAGGGGAAAAATTTAATGTGCTAACACAACAATATAGAAATTGAATTCAACAACTCAGAATATCAATCCTACCAAATAATTTCAACATATTTAGAATTTCATCTTCTGTGTAACTATTCATCCTTTATATTTTTGGATGGATTAATTTTGATCCAACAAAAAACAGCAGACAACAAATAATGCCTTTTCCACTATATGAAGTCAACTACAAGGATGATTTATGCCATTTAGGATCATACTTTAAGTAATATGAATAAAAGGTTCTTTCCTAGAGTTTCATCCACATCGCATTGTCTCCATTTCTTATTCTGGAACTGTCATCCTCCATTATGTTGCATCTCCTTACAAGATTGTTTGCAGGTACAGGCCTCACATGAAATGTTATTGACTCCTCATTTTTCTTGAAACATTCATATCCATTTTGGATAAGGGTATTCGTACATAGCCCTCCGAATAAATAGGAAAACAAGAAAATTTGAACTTACCTATCTTAGACATATAACAGTATCCAACATTCACACCCAGGTCTTAGTACAATAGCTCACATGTCCAAACCAACATAAGTCAATCTCCTCCTTCCAGCTCTAAGCCAACGTTGTCATAGATGCACTTGCTTCTAATCTTAACTGTCCTAATATTACATCTGCCATAATATTCAGATTTTAACCACACCAATCTTCTGCATAGTTGATATTTAGCTGCCTAACACTCGATGCTGCAAAGCATCACAAAGTCTCATCCATGTTCTATGAAAAACAGTCAATTTGTGATGTCTTTTGTGTGTTATTTTACTAGCAATTCAAGTACCCATAACTCCTCAAATAGAGTAATACTCCACCATGGATGTTTAATAGCTTGAATTTGTGCAATTTCAATTTACAATGCTCCTTTCTCTAAAGCCCATTCAAAGGGCTTCTCAAAGGAGACAAGAACCTTCACATAAGCTTTTTCCAGATCAGAAAGCATGATCTATGAGTCACCTCATTAACTGGTTAGTAAAACAGCAAAGACCTTAAACAAAAAAATAACTTCAATTACATTAAACCAAATTGATTTTTGATGCACGACAGTCTTATAACTCAATGTTTGCATGATAGTGCTCTCCCATGATTTTATCCAGAGCTCATCAATTAGATCCCTCTATAAGAACACAATTTTCTACTCCTTTTTGTCCTTATGTGTAAGTAAATGGTCTTTCTCCACCAAACAAATGAATTTAATCTAATTCAAATTCTAAGATTACACAAAAGGACCTTCATGTTTAACTTTCATCAAGATGACTTTCAAAGTTGTCTTTGATAAACTACTAGAATTCTTTTTAAACGATAACTACTAGTTCATTTAATTGCAAGGATTGATGACTAACCTACTTGGAGTGCCACTAGCAATGTTAACTCTGTTCTTCAATAAAGATACCTGCAACAACAAAAAAGGAAGCAAAATAAGCACAACCAAGAATTAACTAAGAAATAGGAACTTCATAGCATGCATCTAAACTAACCAAAGACATGGTAGTAAAGATATATCAATTCATTGAGTCACTGACAAGCTATGCCACAGCAATTTACAAAGTATATCATGGGTAACAATGTATTTAACATCTACCAAACTGTCTGAATTGCATTCCATAAAGCTCAACCGTAAAGCTTGACTGTCCACTACTGTATTTTTGGAAACACGTATTCTAGAAAAGAGGGGGGGGGGGAGGAGAAAGAGAGAATGACAATAGATTACATGGAACATCCAAGTCTCAGATACAGAACAATAAATTACGAAAATTGCGTCTTTGATCACTTTTTGACACCAACTGGCACATTTGTGAAAGCAAAATTTCAAATGGTTTACTTAAGAACTGATTCCTTTTGAAGACCAGAACATTGATGATAAACCCAGAACACTACTTCCATGGAGCAAAGCTAGAGGTGTGTAAATGAAAACTTTATCACCCCAATAGAGGGACCTTTCATCAGAAAACGATTTCAGGATCCTTTGTGTTTATTATTGGAATTAACCCACAAACAAAACTACTATTACTACATAAAAAAGTGAAGGGCCCTTTGTGTCGCACCACCCCACGTCATCACGCACACTCCAAAATCAAGTAGTCAAATAACAGGCTAAGACAGATTTTACTAACTAAACATAAAAACTTCAAAAAAATGAAAGAAAGTTGGGATAAAAACTGCAGACTGATATTAAGCTACACCCTCTAACAATCAATTGCCCAACATTGAAGTCCTACTGGCTCTTGATAATTGCCTTTGATACTTGAGAACAGTAGACGATGCAACCATATAACCAATGCTATTGTCGAGAGCTAGGCCATAGTATCAGGACCCAGTCACACATGAATATTACTCCCATATCCGTATAATATCATGTCAAAACAGGAACTTCAGCCAAAAGTGTGAAGTATATGCAATGAAGATCATCAATAAAAAGCTTCTTACGTCTTCAAGCTTTTTGAACCTTTTTTAGTGAAGTTTAGTAGTTTAAATCTTGAATCTCATGTTCTAGGCATATGCATGTAAATTATTTTTTCCTCTAATTTCAACTCTATTTTAGTTTGAAAATCAACCTTAAATCAAACCTTTCTGAAGTAATCTATCTGATAGCACAACTCTAGTCTCTAAATCAAGTTATATATACTGTATTTGTTGAAGTTGCTATTCTATAAATAACTATCCAGTCCATCAATTGTCAAAAGAACGATACATTTAAGTAGCACCATCACAAAAAGTACAAACCTCTCAACACCATGGATTCCAACTCATAAAGAGTAATAGTAATATAACAATTAGCCTGTAGCATTCAAAATTAGTGGCTTAGAGCAATAATAAACTACCTGTTCATCAATCTTCATGTGCTTTGAAAACAGCTTTACAGCATGGCATGCTTTAGTCAGTGTGCGCATGCCCCTAGAGGAACAGAACAAAATTTTCAGTCCCTTTCTAGCCAGAATAATAAATAGATCAAAATTTAAAATACTTTCACAAACATGCACTCCTACTGTCCTACAAAAGGGGAATAAAAAAACTTGTAAGTTCTGGTTAATTTACTCTTCTTTTCACTTCTCCCCACTTTGCTATCTAAATGAGAAAAACTATTATTCTTTTCTCTCCAACCCTCCATCCAAATAGATATTCATCGATATCTATATATCAAACATAACTCTGATTTTACCTTCTTTTTTCTTTTTTTTTTGTCATTTTCATAAACAAATGAAAATTATGTAACAAGGAAACCGAGGCTAACGAACCTTAAAAGTTCAATAGATCGTAAAGCTGAAGGAGCAACAACAAGAACAGCAGGACTTCCTGCTTCAATCTTCCCTTCAATGTGCTTCCCTTCACAAAGCTCTTCTTTCCATTTGGCACCAAAAGCTTCCTTTATATGTTTTTCTAGCTTCATTACATCTTGACCCAACTCTTGAGAGACATCCAAAATACAACTATCTACACAATAATGTAAGAACTAAGAAGAAGAAGAAATTCAAACCCCCTTTTCAAGTTTTTAATAATCTCCGATTAATAACTACAATACTACCTTTAATTGATTCCAATTCGAGAGAAGAGAGTTGGACACCATTGGCGGATTCAAACTGGCTAAGAAAATAACGAAGCTGCTGCGACGGAGATGCCGACTGCGACGGTTGGTTGTTCTTGTTGTTGCCAGTAACAGAGGTGGTTTTGGTTTTGATTTGGCGGTTGGCGGTGTTCTTGGTGTTTGTCTTCTTCTTGAACTTGGATTGGGATTTGGGATTGTTAGGGCCGAAGGGTTTAGGGGTTCGGCCAGGTTTCTGAGTTTTCTCCGGTTTCCCGCTCCCCATTGCTTTACTGCGCTTTTTTCCTTTTTCTGACCAAACCGCGGCGTTTTTTCACTCACTAATGCTTATAGCTTAAGCTAGGTTTTTAAACGTAAACAGGCCAACACTATTTAGACCCGATCAGTGATCAGTGCAGCTGCTTGTCTGCCTTGGACAAAATTGTTTCAGTTGCAATATTTCACTTTTAAAGTATACTCCATTTTCATACTTAAAATATTTTTTTCTAATTTAATATTTAAAATATATTAATTTTTTTAATTTGATTCTTAAAGTATGTCAAAAAAATTCTTATAACCAATCATAAAATGCCACTAATGTCTTTATATAAAAAAAACAAATATTTTTTATTAAATATATATAATATTAAAATATATAAAAATAGTAATAAATATATAAAAATTCATAAAAATGTATAAAAATATATTTTTTATAAAATTTCAAAATATATAATCATCAAATTAAAAAGATATTTAAATTTCAAGTTTTTTTAAAAACTTGAAATTTAAATATCTTTTTAATTTTTATAATTTTTATAATTTTTATATATAATTTTGACTTTTAAAATTTATAATTTTATATTTTAAATTTCATAAAAAAATATTTAATTTTTTTTAAAATTACATATTTTTTATATTTTTAATCAATATAATATATAATACTAAAAATATTTAAAAAGGATATGTGGTGTGTTTTAATAGCACTATGTGACTAGTCAACTCTCGGTCAACAAGTGGTCAAGGTCAAAAGTGTTTTTAATATTTAAATATTTAATATTATAATTTTTTTAATTTTTAATTTAAATTTAATATTTTTATTTTAAATAACCTAATTGTCGCGTGATATTTTTCATTGGTCAAAACATGTTGCATGGCTTTTTTTCATTGGCCAAAGTTGCATACAAGGGCGTAGCGAAGGGGTTGGTAGGGGCCCCGCCCCTTAAAATGGAAAATTTTTCATTTAGGCCCCTTTAAAGTTTTTAAATTTTAAATTATAGGAGGTAAAATTGCACTTTGGCCCCCTAAAAATGATAAAAATTTGATTTAATCATTTAAAAATTATAAAGATATAGATATTAAAATGGTGAAATTGTATTTTTACTATTGTAAAAATATACAATTTAATTTTGGCGCCCTTAAAAAAATTTTTGGCTTCGCCCCTGGTTGCCTAACAACTTTTTCAACGCCCGTTACAAAATGCACCAAAAATAAAGGAAATTGATACTTTATGTAACGATCCAAATTCTAGTGGTATCGAAAAATGCAACTTCGAAACCCCATTTCTATAAATTGAGTTCATAAATATAAAATAGGAATTTTACGAAGTTAAAATAAAAATATATTGAAGTTCAGTTAAGTAATTTAGCCGAAAATGTAGTTAATTAAAGTTCAAGGACTAAATTATAAAAGTCCAATCGCTATTGAGTTTTAATTAAGAAAAGGCTTAGAGATCTAGATAACAATTATCCAAATGGCTAAAATGGTTATTTAACCATTATTAATCTTGAGATAGTGGATGATGATGATAATTACCATTAAGTTTAAACTAACAGTAGTTGAAATATATTAAACTGTGATTAAACTGAATGATTAAGATTAGTTATAACTTAATTTAAGTATATAAGTTAAAGTTAGTGGATAAAAAAATAAAACCATCATCTTCTTTCGCAAGAGCACTGCCATCATTAAAAGAATGAAGAAAAGAAAACTTTAGCTTCAAACATTTGACCAACCAAAATTCATAAGGTAACCAAGTCCTTTTTCATGTGATTTTTATAGATTTATGATAATGAGAGTTTGATTTAGCTAGTCCATCTATCAATTTTTTAATTTTTGATTTTTTAGCAAGTTGTCATTGTTGAGGAATTGATGAATTAGGCTTGAAATTGATAGAAATTAAGCTTAGATCATGATAAGGACTAAATTATAAATTTAAATAAGCTTGGTTTTTAACTTTGTAACATTAGGGGCCAAATTGAATAAATTGAAAACCTAATATGAAATTATACTAGGACTAGAAAGTATAAGGTCCCTAATGAAAGAATGTGAAATCAAATTTTGATCCGATGTTAAATATCAAAAGATATGCATATTCTGAGTATAGGGACTAAATTGAATAAAATGCAAAATATGTTTGACTTTGTATTTAAGTTTGAATTGGATGAAAATTGATATCTTTTATTTGTTGTATTATTGTGTGTAGCTAAAAGCGACACCGAACCGTTGAAAGAGAAAGGAAAAGTGAGAGTCGTTGAAAAGAAACATGAGGATTCAATTTGTATTTTTATGATTCAAGATCAATCTATTTATTTGTATATTCATTTTAAATTGTATGATTGGATATAGAGGTGAGTTACTAGTGGTCGTATGAATTGATTTGCTATGATATTGAATATCAAGATAATGGATTAAATTGAATAAAATAAAAAGTAGCATGAGTTAGTTGAGACATGATATGTGATATGAAAATGGATTGATATATGCTATATGATATAAGATACTTGTGTATTGATAATGAATTGAAATGAGATTATGAAATTGAATGTGAAATTTTATATGAATTGGATTGTATAATGAAAATTGGATTATTAGTATCCTATTAACTATTTGAGTAGAGTCACATATAGTTGATATGCCATAGAATTAGATTGTGTATGGGTTTATACATATTGTGTGCCAATATGTGCTTCGTGCACCAATGTGCACTTTGTGTGTTAGTTTCCCTTACTTCGGTTTATCTAATGATGCACTTTCATGCCAAATTAGTGTGTTGATTGGACGATTTGTGTATTCGTCTGAGTCCGAGTCAAGTTAATAAGGAGATAAATGATATTAAACTAAAATGACATGATGATATGGAACTATATGTGCATATATGTAATTTATGATAAAGAAAGTATATAAAAGTAATTTGTAACACCCTGAATAATTTATTTCTATTTCTATAGAAATCTGACACAAATATGTATCTGCTTCAATGGTTAAATGTTCTGGGTGTGTGTATGAGGTCTCGGGTTCAAGTCCTAGATTGGTTAATTTTGTCAATTTTTATGCAAGCCTTACACTTAAAGAGTGGGCTTATATAAAATTACCTGTAAATCCATATTAGAATGAGTCTGTTGGTTCAAGTGGTAAGTGGGTAGTGTGTTGGAGGTCTTGTGTTTGAATCATTATGCAAGCACCAATGTAAAATTTTGCTCGGTTACCTGTTAGAGTTTCGATTAAGCTGAAAGTCTGAGGAAGTTATGAGTTAGTGGGTTAATGGGATAAAATCTGAGGATATGTTATCATATATGGATTTATTGTTTTTTCAAATTTTAATTTCTCTCTCTTTTCCCAAAAACATTCTAACTTTAGTCTCTTTTCTCTGCCATTTTTTCATTTTTCTTCGTCTTTCCTGCGTTTCTGTCTCCTCGTTTCGTAACCCTACTTCTTGTTGCTTTGGTGTTTTTGTATTATTCCAGTAAGTGAGATTTTGTTTCTTTAACTTTGTTTTACAACTCATTGGGTAGGTCCAAATCGTGTGTTTTGGCGTTTTGCTGTGTATGTTAAGGATTGACTTCTGCCAATTCTTGTGTAGGAGAGGCGATGGTGAAGGAGATTTACTCTGACGGTTTGAATCGTGTCAATTTTAACTTTTGTCAACGGTAAGTTTTTTGTGTTA
The DNA here is from genome assembly GCA_020496765.1 of Gossypium stocksii. Classification (NCBI taxonomy): domain Eukaryota; kingdom Viridiplantae; phylum Streptophyta; class Magnoliopsida; order Malvales; family Malvaceae; genus Gossypium; species Gossypium stocksii. The sequence continues at coordinate 40,275,934 of CM035630.1, read as the reverse complement.
GTTCAGGATTATGGGTTGTTTTGTAAAATGTTTGCTAAGTGGTTAATGGATTACTGTTTCATAGGTTTCAGAGGGCTCAGAGTTGTTGTAGCATCTTAAACAAACCAGGTGTGTATCCAAAACGTAAAAAAACGAGTTTTGATAAAAGTCAAAAAACTATTCTGTTGACGCCACACGGGCGTGTGGTCACCTGTATGGTTGGCTGTGTGCTAGACACAGCCGTATGGTGGTTTGAGTGTGGTAGTGTAAGCCACACGGGCTAGGCTAAGTTGGGCGTATGGGCCCACACAGGCATTCCGCACTAGCGTGTAGATTTTTGGGCCAGGCCGTGTGGGCCACACGGGCAAGGCAATTTGGGTGTGTGGGCCCACACAGGCTAGCCACACGGGTATGTGGGCCCATAATTCTGAAAATTTCTGTAGGGTCGCGCGGGTCATTCCGATCAGTTGTGGGCCTACCGTAAGGTCGGTAAGGGCTAACCAAACCCTAAAACTATAGATCTAATAGTCTGATATTCTGTTCTGAGCATGACAATGCTATGCATGTCTGATTATTATGATATTTGTGCATAAGCATGTTGAGCATGTCTAGTATGTTATTCTGTATCTATTTCTATATATGATTGTGGGGTGGGATTTGTATATGAAGAGGAAGTATTCTGTACGGTAATTATCACCTATATTCTGGCAGCGTGGCTACACATTATCTGACATGTGTCGTAATGGTATGATATGGTGTGTAGGGATGGGTGGGTGTTTTTAACCCCACATGGTGTGATGGATGGTCGGAGTTGGTATGTAGAGGATGGGGGTAGGACTCTGTATATTTGATCTGTATATTTGATTCTGTTTATTGTATCTAAAAGGGGTATGAGTCTAACTCTGTATCTGTATGTTTGCATGCTTAATTCTACTGGGTTACACATTGAGTTTACGAAAACTCATATCTTTTTTTTCTGTTTTGTTCAGTTAATCCACAGGTTTAGGTGGATCAATGCGACGGAGCCTCTTGATGACCACGAGTTTGTAAACTGATTAGGTTTATGGTTTTTATTTTAAGGATTATTTCTGAATTTTTGTAATAATTGGACTCTCCAGACTTTTTGGCTGATTTTCTTTTGGATTTGGATTTTCGTTTTAGAACCTAAATTGCGACTGATATCTAAAAACTATGGTATTTACTAAAACAAAGGCTTTCTAAAAATCAGAACTGTTTTCTTTAAATACAACGTTATTCGTAAGTTTCCTCTATAAAAAAACGTTTTAAGGCAACTTGATTAACTGAATAAACGCTTTGACAATAGATAAAAGCAAATAGGTGCGAGAAAAACTGAATTGGTTTTAACGTATGGATTTCGTTATCAAAACCCATTCTTTGTGACACATCCGGATTTGGCCATAATGTCTAGGCTGGGTTTGGCGTGTTACATAAGGGTTAGCAAAACTCGATTTGATTTGAAAAAATCGAAAAAAATCAAATTTTGAGTTAATCGAGTTGAGTTATTTGAATTATTCGATTTTTCGAGTTAACTCGAATAAGTAATTCGAGTTTCAAGTTCGAGTCAAATTGAATTTACTATTTGAATAACTCGAATAATTCAAATTCGAATAACATATTGGTGTAAATACCCCTTTAGCCCTTGTCAAATTTGAAAATGAGCAAATTAATATCTCTCAACAAAAATTACAAAAAGAAAAATTCAAAATTATTTTCAAAAATTCAAAATTATTTTTTATAATTTAAAATATTTATGAAAATTCTAAAGTTTATATATTTAAAAAAATTTTAAAAAATTTCTAAAAAGCTATAAAGAAAGTTAAAATTTTAAAAATTTCCAAAATAATAATTTTGGGGAACTAAATAAGTTAATTAATGATTCAAGTGTATCGTACTAAAGTATCTTTTTTTTCTTTGAAAAAGTTTTCAAATATATATGGTTTTAAATTTATGTGTTCTAACATGGATTTAGCTATACTGTAATAGGATTTTAATCTGATATATTTAATTTTTTTAATTTAACTCGAATAATTTCACTCAATTCAACTCAATTCGATCGAACGCTTACCCCTATATAAAAGATTATATGAACCGATTAGAAACGAGTCTTAGGGGCGGAATCGAATATGAATGAGTTAATAGACTTCAGAAAAAGAATCAAATCGTAAGTTGAATGCACTACAGCAAAACAAGTTTTTAGCGGCATTTTTAGTGGCGTTTGGACAAAAAACGCTGCAAAAGTTATACATTAGTGGCTCTAATCGGAAAACGCCGCAAAAGGTTAGGGCTATAGTGGCGTTTATATGAAAAATGCCGCAAAAGGTCAATCATTAGCAGCGTTTATGATAAAAACGCCGCAAAAGGTCTAGCAGTAGTGGCGTTTGTGAGAAAAACGCCACAAAAGATCAAGCATTAGCGATGCCACAAAATTTTTTTTTATTTTAAACAAAACGTCGCCGTTTTGCTCCTTGTTTATTTATTATTTAACTAGTTTCTTTATATTAATTAAAATACAATTTATTTTAATTGAATATTTAAAATCTTCAGAAAAAATTAATGACACGTAGAAAAAATTTGAAAGTAAAAACATAGAAAAATATATGTTAAAACTGAAAAAAATTAAAATACTATTATTTAAAATAATTTTAAAGTTTTTTAGATATATGACTACTTATTTTTTAATTTATATATTAAATAATTCTTATATAATTGTAAAAGAGATAATATTAATTTTAAAATATTAAAATTAATTATCATTATAGTTTAGGGTTTAGGGTTTAGGGTTTAGGGTTTTACAATTTAGGGCTTATGATTTAGTATTTTAGGGTTTAGGGTTTATATTTTAGGGGTTAGTATTTAGTGTTTTAGGGTTTATGGTTTAGTGTTTTAAGGTTTTAAGGTTTACTATTTAGGGGTTAGGGGTTTTGATAAAAATGATAAAAAAATATTTTATTTTAGGGTTTAGATAAACATTAATATTTTTTAATTACTTTTGTACCTTGTAACATATATTATTAAATAAATATCAAATGCATAACAAAGTAAAAAGGAGAGAAAAATTCAATATTTCCATATTTCCGTATAAAAAAATCCACCTCTTGGTAATTTAGAATTTGGGAAGTTAAGTAGATTGAGTCTTAACTCAATTAGTGTAAGTATTATTGTCAATATAAGAGAACATGGGTTTGAGTGTGTTGAAATGCTTTAATCTCCTGTTTATGAATTGGGGATGAAATATGAGTAGTACGTTATAGACATAATACCAAAAAAGAAATTATTAACTTTTTTAAATTTTGTTGAATTTTTAAATATTTATTAGTATCAAAGGCATTAGCGGCGTTTATGAGAAAAACGCCACAAAAGGTAAGCAATAGCGGCGTTTTTGATAAAAATGCCGTAAAAAAATAATTTTACTTTAACCAAAACGGCATTGTTTGCAGTGGCCTTTTTAGTGGCATTAGCGGCGCTAGGAGAAAAACGCTGCAAAAAGTCGGCAATAGCGGCTTTTTCGTAAAAAATCCGAAAAAATCGTTTTACTTTAAACAAAATGACACCGTTTTTAGTGTCTTTTTAGTGGCATTAGTGGTGTTACGTTAAAAACACCGTAATAGGTCGAGCTTTAGCGGCGCTAGGTGAAAAATGCCGCAAAAGTTTATTTTGTTTTAATTGAAACGACGTCATTTTTTTCTCCTCAATTTTATCCCATCCCATATACCCAAAATCCCAAAATCCATAAATTTTCCCCCTAAACCTAAATCCCCTAAATCAGTTTATTTTTTTCCCAAAATCCCTTTGTAACACCCCGAACCCGGCCCAGACGTTATGGCCATGTCCGGTGTGCTACATCACCTAGACTATCCTATGCCGCCCTATTTACTAAGTCCGATGGTGAGTTTTGAAAAGCAATGCTTGATTTTTTTTAGAAATTCCCGTTTTAATAACTACTCAACTTAATCTCTATTTCATTTGTTAAGTGATTCACTTTAACCTTATTATCTTACTTAGTCTTTTGTAATAACAGGATGGTTAAGAAAACATTTGTTTAATTTTCGAAAACAATGTGTAATTGTGGATGAAATAAAATAGTTGAAAGTCCCAAATAAAAACAGATATAGTGTCCTTATTACTACCCATAACAAAATAAAACCAATAGTAAAAGTAATTAAATTAATAAACCAATTAAAATACGAGTTCAGTCTTCGTGGCCACTCTGAATCCCTCCCAGCAACCAAGTCACGATCTAGGGCTCACTTGCAAGGATGGAAAGAGAAGGGTGAGTTTGGGAAAACTCAGTGTGTGCAGAACCCATCCAAAGCCCACATCGGCTCGAGCCCACTGAGCCTAAGCCCTAACCAGTCTCAGTCAGATACTGGGCTGAAGCCCTATTCGGATTACAGATACTGGGCCAAAGCCCTATAACAGATACTGGGCCGAAGCCCTATTCAGATAACAGTTTGGCCCATAGGCCCATCACAGTACAGTACAGTATAACAGTATGAATGCAACCCAATTGGGGAGACTACTCAACCCACCAACCGCTACACACCACCCATACCAGCCAACACACCATGTGGGGAATAACTCGACCCACCCAGCCCACACACCACAGTCGTAGCATGGCTGCTTAAATAAACAGTATACGAGGCAAAGCCCTTTTCAGTAACAGTACGAGGCATAGCCCCTTTCAGTAACGTGGCAGTGCCACTCACACTTCCTCCAACATAAAACCCAACCCATGCATCAGACATACATACATCATGATATGCAGTAACAGAAACAGTCATGTCAAACAGTACAGTCGATCTTAGCCCTAGGGGTATAATGGTAATTTTATACTTAGGGGTAAATCAGTAATTTCTCACCCTAAGGGTATTCCAGTAATTTTGTTCTCTTATTACAGTTTTTATTATTATTACAGCCTCTACTATTACAGTGGTTGTTACAGAAACTCATTTAATTCAGTTTATCAATTTTAGCACTTAGGCCCTAAAACCCCTAATGGGCTCTACCATGCCATTTTAGCCCATTAGGCCCATTTAATCCTTAATTTCCAATCCATTATCTTGTTTTAATAGTTTTTATGCTTATAATCTATATTATTGCCTTTAAACCTATTTTTACCCAACTGGGCCTAAATTGCCCATTGGGCCCATATTCGGCCCACCGAGGCCCAACTTACCGTAGCGCCCAAGATTCCGCGGTCAGCCCGCCTGACAGTGCCGATTCCAAAACCAACCTTCTCCTACCAACTTGAGAGCGTTCGCACACTCACAAGCTCTCGAAATGCCGGAATTTCGACATTTCGGCTTTTCAACTTTTGCCGATTTGAGTATTGAAGGGTGTTCGAAACACACACCTATTTTGCAGTTCCACTGACGAGATTTCCTATGCGTCCGTTCCTACAATCCATTACCTAAGCGATTAATCAGTAGATCTATGAAAAACTACAACCAAAATCCCTTACCACATTCGGTTACACCCTTAATGGCCATGAAAACTTACCTCTGTCGATTTAGGTGCACTAGATCTAGATCTGGTGATACCGATGCCTTCCACTCCTTGCTTGATCACCTTCCTTGCTAACTAACATCCAAAAAGAACCAAAATACTACTTAAATCACTAATAGACTAAATCGACAACCTCTCTAACTTTAGGGACTTTCGGCTTTTCCAAAGTATGAAATAATGTACAGATCTGAGGTACTAAGCACTTACCAACGATTTCTCTTCGATTCCTATGCAGATCTGATGTAAATCTGACCCTTAAACGTTAGTAGAACCCTTATCTTTGAGATCTGCAAATTCGGCTATCTCCTTAAGACTATGGTGATTTCGGCTTTTCAACTAGAGAAGAAGATGGCGATTTGGGCTATGAGTTTGAGTGATGGTGTCAACAATGATGTGGCTCAAGGGGATGTAGTAATCAGCCACAATAGGTGAAAGGAACAGGGGTAATTTGGCTTAGAAAGATTCGGCAAAAGAAAGCAGTTTTTGGGATTTCTGGCACTTTGAGCAATCGGCTATGGTTGTTTTTGAGAGGGATGGAAGCAAAAGAAAGAGTGGATCTGAGTAAGGAGGGTATTCAGCTAGGGAAGAGATCAAAGAGGAAAAAGAAAAGTGAAAAAAAATAATGGTAAAGGTGAAGAAGAAGAAATCGGCTAGAAGCTTTCTAGGGAGGCAAGTTTCGGCTTTTCTGACAGTAAAAGAGAAGATTAATTCCTAAGGTGGCTAACCCTAATTCTTATGACAGAAAATAGAAAAAGATATAACCCTAATGTCACACTTGAGTAATCGGCCCAAGTCCCTAAAAGCCCTTGCTGAAATTCCTACTTAAAATAGTCACATGCCCGGCACATGCTTAAAAATTAAAAAGAACACTATGCTTACCTTACAACTCGAACCCTTGTTCTTGAATACCCACCTAGGCGCCACTTTTTTAGGAGCTTAGTGGCGCCACCTTGCCACTCTACCAAGGCTCCCTTTGTGACATATTTTACACGGTTTTTCTTAAAGGCCCACTTAACCAAGTCCCCTTTCACTTGAAAATCCAACTTAATATTTTACCGGGTTTTAACTTAAGCTTGGGCCTTCTAAAGGCCCACTAACACATGTACATACATTTTCAACCTTCAGAACACCAAAATTTTAAAACTTCACTAAAATTCACAAAACCCGAAAAATCTCGCAAATCAGGGCGTTACACTATTTGCCTAAACCTTGAAACCCCTAATTTCCCCTCTAAATTTAGAATCCTCAAATCTCATAAAATTTCCCCCAAATCAAAATCTCGAAATCCTTTTGATTTTTGCCGAAATCCATTGATTTTCGCTGAAATCCCTTTAAGATGAAATATTAAATCCATGCTTCGTTTGGGTTTATTAGAAGGAATATAATCAACAAGATTGCTGCTGGTGTGAAGAAGTTGTTGGATGATTTCATGTTGAAAATAGAAGGTTAGATTCAAATATCATCTAAATTTTCACCCGAAATCTCTATTGTTGCAATTTGCATAGCCATACTTTGTTGTTCGAGATTTGAGTATATTGATAAAGATTGCTTGTATTAATTTCTTAATTTTGCTTTGGTTGGAACACTGTTGTTGGATAGCAGCAAACTGTGCTTTTAAACTATAATTCCTTCTATGTTGGATTTATATTCATTCTGTATCTTCTTTTTTCTCTTTCTATCTTTAAATGATGTGCATTAATTTCTTAATTTTCTTAATTTTGCTTTGGCTGGAATGCTGTTGTTGTATAGCCATATTAGTTTCTCTCTTTAAATGCAATTATTATTTAACCATATTACACAGATTTACATCAGAAATGATAACCATGCTAAATAACTTATTTTCTTTGGGGAGGAATTGTTTTAATCTTAACAGTAGCAATAAACAATGCCATGCTTTCACTTCTTGACTTCTTTTGTTTTGTGTACTTATGAACCTTATTCTAATAAAATGTTGGTTCTTGTTCTTCCGTTCTCAGTGTGCTGAAAAAGTTGAGACAAAATGGAATTTCTGGGGTGTTGTCTTATGGGCTACTGAATACAGTTTACTACATGGTGGGTTTTTTTATTTTTTATTTTTATTTTCTTGTGGATTTTATTACAACTTCAGTTTCTATTTGGTTAGTTAAAAGGGGAAAAAACAAATAGAAAATATTTTTACTACTGTATTGGAGGAACTATTGTTTGGTCAAAAAGTTGGAGGCCTTCAGCTTTTTGACATTACATATAGAAAGAAAGATGGATCTCTTATGATTACTGAAGCTGCAGAAATTATGGTATATTTACTTAATAAAATTTGAATTATTTTAAATATTTATAATATTTAATTATAATGGTTTAATTCGTCGTTTGTAATTCAAATAATGTTAAGTTATGTTGCATTTGTTTTTATTGTATATTTCGTTTCTAACTCTTTGATTGATTTATTAGGAGAAACTAAAGGATAAAAAGACGGAGTATAAAGCGATTGCTTCGAGTGATAGTTCTATTAATCTTGACGACATTGATAACCGAATTATTACTAAAGTTTTGGGTCTTGAAAAGTATGGCCGGGTTCGATTTGAAGGATCTTTTTTTAACCCAACCCAATATTTTGGATCCAGCTCACAACAATACATGCCTTCGGGGAGTCAGGGTCAAGCTGAAGTTCAGAGGTTAAGAGACCAAATGGCTCAGATGCAAGCGAACACAATTGAGCAAATTGCTCAACTTAAAGCGGAGGCAGCATTGAGAGAAGCGGAGGTTCAAAAAAAATAAAGAACTCCAGTTACAACTTAAAGCGAATGTAGCAACGAGAGAAACAGAAGCAGCAGTGAGGGAAGCAGAAAATACGACGCACTCCAGCTACAGCTTCAGAATATGATGAAGATGTTTCAGCAATCGCAAAATCTGCCATCTTAGATGTTTGTTTTCTTATTGTAAGATTTTAACAATATAACTTTTAACATTATTGTCAAAATATTTTGTTATTTTATTTATTAATTTAGATCATATAACTTTCGTTGGATTTTTGAAGTATCATTTAGATTTTCTGTTTTTGGTTGGATTTGATGTTATAGGAAGGGTTGCATATGAATGAAAATACGATATTAGAAATCTGCTAAAGTTAGTGGCATTTTTTTTCACAAATGCCACTAAAGAAAAATACTTTTAGCGGCCCTTTTATCAAAAATGCCGCTAAAGAACACGACCTTTAGTGGCGTTTTCAATAAAAGCATCGCTAAAGCTCATGTTCTATAGAGGCATTTTTAGTAGAAGCGCCACTAAAGGTCATGTTCTATAGCGGTGTTTGTGGGGAAAGGCTGCTAAAGGTCATGTTCTTTAGCAGGGTTTGTAGGAAAAGCGCCGCTAAAGGTCATGTTCTATAGCGGCGTTTTTTTCTCATAAACTCCGTAAAATTTAGCGGTGTTGTCTATAGCAACACTTATAAGTGCCGCTATAGGCCTAAAAAAACACAGCTAAAAACTTGTTTTGTTGTAGTGATGGTTAAATGACAGTACTTGAACATGGAAATTGGATGGGCCATTGTTAAAAGTATATATACTAGAAACTTAAATGGTATAGAATGTTTCAAATGGTATACGGATTGACATTTGATGAATGGTAAGATATGGTGAATTCTATTGAAAATGTTAAATGAATTTATATAAAATTTTCTATATGTATATAAATATATATGATAATGGAAATACTTGGCATGATAAAATGTGAATTGGCTAGACATTAAGCTTAAATTCATTGTGTTCATTTGCTAATGCTAATGTTGCATTGAATTGAATCATGAAATATCCATTGAGTTTTATCGCTCGGCGTATGATTTGTTTATTCCGTGCATAGATTTAGGTGGATCTCAAAGTCCCGAGACTTGATTCAGCATCCAGCCAGCAGTTCTCAATTCAGAAATGTTTCTATAGTCCCTTTCATTTTGATATATGTCGTGTACTTAGGTTTCGAGTCAGTTTCGTATAATCTATAGTCATGATAATGTTTAAGCTAGAAATGGTTCATTTGATATGGTAAATGTTGTGATTTTGGATGATTGAAGTTAGAATGATCTTGATATATATAAATGTGTTAATAGATTGGATCACATGAATTGGTACTAATTGATAAATGTTTGGAAATTGCCATAGATATCAAGTTGAGAATGTAAAATTTATGTAATACAAATGTGTATGTATATATATATATAATGATAGATAATAGGAATGAACATTTGAGAATGGTATTTTTGGCTAAAAGATTGAATTGATGTATTGAAATTGCTTGTTAGGTGATACAAATTGGTATCATTTGGACCATTTGCAAACAGATGATCAAGTCACGACGTCAAGCCCTTAACGTCACGACGAGATCCAGTCAATGAGTTGTGTCACAATGAGGAACCCTCAAAGTCATGACGCCAACCTAATATTTTGCAAACCTTACAATTTGGTCCTAATTCGACCTCGGGTTAGTAAAAGAGCTTGCATAAGCTCGTATAAGACTCGAAAATGATTATATAACATATTATAAAGTGTAATATATTTATCTGCATGTATAAATGGTTACATTGTTTATATAATTGGCTGTAGTTGCTCCAACAACGAAAATGGCATCCCATAGCTTGGCCATGACGATCGGGTCAGTATGGGGTGTTACATTTTAAGTACCAAATTGGGACAAAAAAGTGTAGATACCAAAATGGTAAAATTGGTATACTTCAAGGGCTAAATCGTGAAGTAAGCCTTCTAATAATTTCTATTTGATTTATTATCTATATATCAAAATCGAAGCCTTTAATAAATATGACACTATCAAACCTATAGAAATGGTCTAGAACATGTACAATGACATTGTTACTCTAAGGAAAAGAATTGTTTTTTTTAAGATTTATGAAGGGAATTGTTGCTTCATCATAGTATTTCCCTTCATAATCTTCCTACCATTATGTAATTAATGTTAGATGGTTTCCAATGTAATCTTCCCCAAAGACTATAGGGTCTTTAATGATAACATGTTTCCAATGTATGCTAATTGTCTATAATTATGTTTCACTTTCTAAAATATATCATTACATTTCCAAGAAGAGGAAGAGTCTTATTATTGAATTAATATACTCTTCTTTATTCTATATCACTTTAGATTTTTCCTTCCATAATTAGAAAGAAATTAAAAAAAATTGAGAGATGGAAAACCCAAACGAAAATGAAAACTATAATGTAAGAGAAACCTTGAATGATTTGTTTGGTTTCTCTAATGATGATAACATACTAGATGACAAAGGAATCGATGGGGCATCCTCTGATCCAAGCTATGAATCGAGCAAGATGGATGAAGATTCTAGTTATGTTGACAAGGTTGATGATCTTTGTGTTCATCGTTAGGATTTTCATGATGTAAACATGGAAGTTTCCATTGTTGCTAAAAATAAAATATAGGATGTCCATAATTTGAACATAGAATTGTATCTAACAAGAGGTATGCACCTCACAAGCATTGATGTATTGTTCAGTTATTATAAAAAAACATGCCAAGTCTAAAGGATTCAATATAGTGGATGTAACACCCAAACTCGGCCTAAACATTATGGCCGAATCTGGTGGCGTTACATGAGTATGTTTTTTGAAAACCATTTCGAATATCAAAAACTGATTATTATCTTTTTTTAGCCGGAAATTACGTATTAGATGATTTGCGTGAATACTTTTCTTTATCACAGAAGCTTGTAAAATCATTCATTCTTGCAAAAATCTTTAATTAAGTTTTAAAAACACATTTGTGGTGTCACAGTTTATAAATCAATAAAAATAACAATTTGAAATCTCAAGTAAAAATAAAAACAGTCCAATGGTCCGCATTACATAAAAACTCCTCCAATGATTAAACACAATAAAAACAGTAAATAACTAGTGAAATCATGAAAACCAGTAAGGTGTCTAATAGTGGTCACCCTCGAGCCCTCCACCGCACCAATCCATCTACTACTGGGGTTACCTGATAGAAAAATAATTAAAAGGGTGAGTTTTCGTAAACTCAGTGTGTACATCCCCACAGTAAAACATGCATGTAATCAGATAACAGACAATCAGTCATCAATCAAGCCTGAACCCCTAACAGATACAGCGTAAGCCTTAGCCCACTTAGAATAGAAACAGATATATTCGGGCCTTAGCCCATAAGAAATACATGCATATCAAATCAGTACAGTACATGCCCACCAACCCTGCACACCATCTCCGTCCACCCTGCACACCATGTGAGGATAAAATCAACTCACCCAACCCTACACACCAAATATGGGGATAAAATCAACCCATCCAACCCTACACACCATACGGTACTGTAAGACGGCGCATAATAAATAAATGCAACATAGCTACCAGATAATAGGCGAAAAGCCTTTCAGTCTTCCTTCTCTTTAATATCAACCCCAACCCAATGCAATGCAACGTAAATAATGTCATGGCATGCTTTCATACAGTAAACAGATCATGCAGATATATTAGAGCATATACAGTACACATGCTAAACATGACATGCTATCACATATATTTCGTTTATCACAGCATAGAACATGGGTCCAAGTAACGCTTACTGACCCTTTTAATAGGTCACAGTCAACTAGGGCGACCCATGCAACCTTTTAGAACAATTTAGATTAATGGGCTCACATGCCCATCTGGCCCGCCCGTGTGGGCCCACAGGCCCGTAGGCCCCACATGGCCCAAATTGGCCCTCCCCGTGTGGATAACACGGCCTTGCCCAAATTACACACGCCCGTGTAGGCCCAGACGACCCAATTGGCCTAGCCCCTGCCTCGCACACGGCATAGCCAGCCTCATACGCTAGAGTTTGTAGCGTCCGTATGATGCGAGCACGGCCTAGCTCGTCGACCACATGGCCGTGTATAGCCACACGGCCTCCATAGGGGCAGTCCACGTGCCCTTGTGGCGTCGACAGCTTCATTTTTGGCTTTCGCCGAAACGCAATTTCAGTGCAAACGGAGTACACACCTGGTTCATTTTCGATGCCTAAGCACTCCTGAGCCCTCCAAACCTCTCACAACAACAAACAGTGATTTCTCGCTGTTAATTTGCTATTCGTAAACGTAGAACGACCCTTTGATCAGGCCTAGATACGTCTATGTGCAACGATGTGAATTAACGATAAAGTAAGACAAAATTGAAAGTTTGGGGACCAAGAATAATCGCAAAAATACGACAGCAAAGGGTGAAATTTTCGGCTGAACGAAAAGGGAAAATGGTAGAGAGGAGAATAACTTTTCCAAAAAGTAAACAGGAAAGAATTTTTGATAACTCTCATTAGCCTCAATAGCTTGATTCTATCCATCCACCACCCATTACTCAGATTTTCAGTCAAACACAAACTTTAACCGTCTAAAGCAACAAAAATAAAGTCCCTTGCTCGCTTAGGGATTCGAACCTCTGCCTTCAAGTAACACTAACACTCCGACAACCACCAGACTAGAAAGCCCATTCTATCAAGCTTATATAAATAAATCCTTCCAAGCCCTTTTGACCAATGACCAAGCTTTACTTAAATAAAAACCAAAATTTAACCCAAGTCATGGCTTGAACTTGTGACCTCCCCAAACACACCCAGAGCATATAACCACTAAAGCAGGCATACATTTGTGTCAAATTAATACAGATACAAATTCAGAAACTTTTCATGCCATAAATTCTCAAAAGCCGAAAATTTAAAAATTTGGGGCGTTATAACTTTACCTCCCTTAAAGAAAATTTCGTCTTCAAAATTTTACCTAATTAGAAGAGGTGATGATACTACTATCATATCGAATCTTCGAGCTCCCAAGTAGCCTCCTCAGTGCTATGATTCCACCACAACACATTCACTAAAGGAATAGATTTTCTACGCAGAACCTTAATGTCGCGATCCAGAATCTACACCAGCTCCTCCTCGAACGTCAGATCTGGTCTAAGCTCAATATCTTCCACAGGCACAATGTGTGTGGAATCAGAGCGGTAACCTCTCAATATCGAGACATGGAACATAGCATGAATACTATCCAACTCTGAAGGTAGCTCCAACTGATACGTAACTGACCCCACTCGTCTCAGAATCTGATATGGCCCAATATATCGAGGACTCAACTTGCCATTGTGACCAAATCTCAAAACCTTTTTCCATGGTGAGACCTTAAGAAAAACCATGTTCCCCACAGAATACTCAATGTCCTTTCTCTTCTAGAACTTTCTTCTAGAACACGTCGCTTACCCAACTCAGTCCAGCATAAAAGGAGTGCGACACTTATGACTATACGGTGCCTCGTAAGGTGCCATCTGTATACTAGACTGATAGCTATTGTTGTAAACGAACTCAGCTAACGGCAAGTACTCCTCCCAACTGCCTAGAAACTCTGTCACACAGCTCCTCAACATGTCCTCCAATACCTGAATCACCCTCTCCGATTGACCGTCTGTCTGAGGCTGAAGGTAGTACTGAAGTCAAGTCGTAAACCCAAAGCTTCGTGCAGCTTCTACCAGAATCGAGATGTAAAACGAGGATCCCTATCGGAAATGATTGATACAGGAACGCCATGTAGCCTCACTATCTAAAAAATGTAGAGGTTAACCAGTTTCTGTAGGGAGAAGTCTGTCCTAACCGGAATAAAATGCGCAGACTTGGTCAATTGATCCACGATGACCCATACAAAATCCTTCTTAGTGGGTGTTAGGGGAAACCCACTAACAAAGTCCATCGTCACTCACTCCAATTTCTACATCGGTATCTGTACTAGCTGTAGCAAACCCGAAGGCAACTGATTCTCAGTCTTTACCTGCTGGCAAGTTAAACAGCGAGCTACGAAGTCGGTCACCTCACGTTTCAATCTAGGCCACCAGTATAACTCTCGAAGATCTCTGTACATCTTGTTCCCACTGAGATGCATAGCATAAGGGCTACTATGCACTTCCCTCAGAATCGACTGTCTCAAGTCCTCATCATTAGGTACACAGATCCGACCTTTGAAGCACAAAACCCCATCATCATTAACCCTAAAATCTGAAATAACCCCAGTCTCAATCTGTCGAAACTATAACTCAAGAGATTTATCCTCCATCTATTTATCTCTGATCTGAGTAATCCATGTTGGTTTCACTTGCAGCTCTGCCAATAGACTCCCATCACCATAGAGACTCAGTCGAGCGAACAATACCGTCAGATCAGTCACAGCCCTATGGCTCAACGCATTGGCCACCATATTAGCCTTACCAGGCTGCAGTCATAATCCTTAAGCAGCTCAACTCACCGACGCTGCCTAAGATTTAACTCCTTCTAAGTGAGGAGATACTTGAGGCTCTTGTGATCAGTATAGATGGTACACTTCTCACCGTACATATAATGCCTCAAAATCTTAAGGGCAAAAACCACTGCAGCTAACTCTAATTCGTGCGTTGGATAATTAACCTCATGAGTCTTGAGCTGTCAAGATGCATAAGTAACCACCTTACCATCTTGCATCAGAACATAACCTAGACCAACATGTGACGCATCACTGTATACTACAAAGTTCTTACTAGGCTCAGGTTGTATAAACACTAGAGCCTATGTCAAAACTGTCTTGAGCCTCTCAAAGCTCTCTTACTGGGCAGCAGCCCAAACAAAAGGAACTCCCTTACGCAGTAGCTCAGTCAATGGAGCTGCGATCACAGAGAACCCCTCTACAAAACGATGGTAGTATCTTGCCAACCCCAGAAAACTACGAATCTCCAATATATTCCTCGGCTATTTCCAATCTAACACAGCCTCAATCTTTTAAGGATCCACATGAATCCCTCCGCAGATACCACATGCCCTAGAAAGGTTACCTCGCAAAGTCAAAACTCGCACTTAGAAAACTTCGCATACAACTGCTTCTCACGTAGAGTTTGTAGAAAAACCCTGAGATGCTCATCATGCTCGTCCTCAGACTTGGAATACACAATGATGTCGTCAATAAATGCTACTATGAACCAGTCCAAGTATGGTTGGAACACTCAGTTCATCAAATCCATAAATGTCGCTGGTGCATTGGTCAACCCAAATGGCATAACTAGGAACTCGTAATGTCCATACCGAGTCCTAAATGCCGTCTTATGCACATCGACCTCCTTTACCCTCAACTGATGATATCCTGATTGCAAGTTAATCTTTGAGAACACTGATGCCCCTCTGAACTGGTCGAAAAGATTGTCAATCTTCGAAAGTGGGTAATTATTCTTTATAGTCAACTTATTCAACTGACGGTAGTCGATACACATCCTCATCGAACTATTATTTTTCTTTACGGATAGAACTGGTGCTCCCCATGGAGACATACTGGGATAAATAAACTCATGATCCAACAGTTCCTGAATCTGTGCCTTAAGTTCTGTTAGCTCTTTTGATGCCATACGATAAGGGCCGACAGACATCGGAGCTGTACCAGGAATCAGATCGATCCCAAATTCCACCTCTCGTCTTGAAGGTAAACCAAGTAGCTCATCTGGAAATATATCTAGAAAGTCTCTCACAGTACGAATGTCCTTAACCGAAGGGTCTCCAGTATCCAAAACACTGATGTTGGCTAAGTATGCCTCACATCTCTTTCTTACTAACTTTTTTGCTACCAATGCAGAAATCACGTTAGTCAGATAATTCTGTCGTTCCCCAATCACTACTATCTCATTATCCTCCTCGATCCTCAAGACAACCCTCTTTTCAGCACAATCTAGACTCACACGGCGTTTCACTAACCAGTCCATGCCTAGAATTAAGTCAAACTCCCCAAACAGAAGTTCCATCAAGTCAACCAAGAATATCGTCCCTTGAACTTCTAATGGTACATCCTTGAACAATTTACTGACCCTAACAAATTACCCCAACTGACTCACCACTAATATCTTACGAGTAGTACTCTCATAAGGTATCCCCAAGATCTCAGACATAGAACATGCAATATAAGAATATGTAGAACCTATGTCTCTCAATGTAACATAAGATACATTAAAAATTAGAAACGTACCTATGATGGCGTCCGAAGCATCTCCATCCTCACGATGATGTGTGACATAAACCAGTGTAGGCTGCCTTGCTTCAGTCGGCCCAGCACCTCTGCCTGGTGCTCTCTGGCCTTAACGCATACCGTTACCATCCTTAGCCTATCCTCGGCCCCTAGATGGCTGCTGTACCCCTCTCGACGGTTGTAAGTCTCAACAATCAGAGCTTGTATCTGATTACCCCTTAGTGGACAATCTTTAACTCAGTGCTTAGAAGACTCACACCTCAAACACACTCTAGTGACCCTCCAACACTCGCCCGGATGACTCCTATTACAGTGCTGACAAATAACCACCCTAGCAGGAACAACCATGGTAGGCTCAACTCTCATGGCCCCATCGGTCCTGACCTTTTTCTTAGGCCTCATAGTAGAATTAGAAGGCTTCGGGTCTCTCTTAGCCTTCCCCTTATTATGGTTCTGCACTCAGTGCGCTTCACCTCCTTGGCTATCTTGGCTTTTTCGACTAAGACTAAAAAATCCAGCTCCCTCTGTGAAGCTATCAGAATACGCAGGCTGTTGTAGAGACCATCCTCAAACTGCACATATCGCTCGTACCCGGTCGCCACAATGTCCTCGCATAGTAGAATTAGAAGGCTCCGGATCCCTCTTAGCCTTTCCCCTATCACGGTTCTGGAGCTCAAAAGTAGAATTAGAAGGCTTTTTCGACCAAGACTGAAAAATCTCGCTCCTTTTGTGGAGCTATTAGAACACATAGGTTGTCGCGGAGACCATCCTCAAATCGCAAACATTGCTCGTACTCGGTCGCCACCATGCCCCTCATATAGAAGAATTAGAAGGCTACGGATCCCTTTTAGCCTTCCCTCTATCACGGTTCTGGTGCTCAGTACACTTCACCTCCTCGGCTATCTTAGCTTTTTAGACCAAGACTGAAAAATCCTGCTCCCTCTGTGGTGCTATCAGAACACACAGGCTATCGCCGAGACCATCATCAAACTGCACACACCACTCGTACTCGGTCGCCACCATGCCCCTCGTATAATGGCTCAGTCTCAAGAATTCGGCCTCATACTCGACCACAAAACGGTCAGCCTGTGTGAGATTCAGGAAGTCACGTCACCTAGCATCAGTGTAGTTGGCTCCCACATACTTACTCTGGTAGGTGGTCTTAAACAAATCCCAAGTCAACTGATCGGGTTGAGTGCCCTCCTTAACAGTCAACCACCACTGATACGCCTCGTCCCGAAGCAGAGACACAACCCCCTTGAGTTTTTGCTCATTAGTGAAGTCCAGATCATCCATAATACGCTCAGTAGCCTCCATTCAGTACTCGGCCACACTCGGAGCAACCCTAGCGATGCCCCTGAATACCTCAGCCCCATTAGACTGGAGTCATTTCGTAATCGACCCACGGCCTCCATAACTAGTGTTGGGCCCAACGATCCTCTATAGAATTCAAAGCATAGCCAAGGACAGTGCGTCATCCCCAACCGCACGATCATACGATCCTGTCCCCATATCTGCAGTAGGCGATGCTGGTGTTTTGCTAGTATCCAACACCAGTATAGTATCAAAAGCGAAGGACTCAGCTCGAGCCCCTCTACGACCTCTACCTCGGCCTCTAGTACCCCGTCCACGAGTACCATGTGTGCTCATCGTAAATATCGAAGTTGTTTGCCTTAAAAGTTTTATGCAAATCAGTTTACAGTTCCGATATAACATTAGCAAATGTTTTATACAGTCAAGTTATCAGAGTATTTAGTATCGGTTATCGCGAGTAACAGTCTCACTATAGTTTCAGTTTACACTACCTATAGTGTTTCAGTAGAGTCCTACCTAAGTAGTCTCATAACATACTTAATATATATCAGAATTTCAGAATACTTACACAATCAACGCCAGAGGCTCAATGTACCACTTACTCAGTATCAAGAATATTTCAAAATCATTTTCAAAAATCATTTCTCAAACTATACTTTAAACCCAAAAACCATAGTCGAGTTTTGCAACTTGACTTTGATACCACTAAATGTAATACCCCTAACCCGGCCTAGACGTTATAACCAAATCTAGTGGCGTCACATGAGAATAATTTTGGAAAACCATTTCAAATATAAAAAACTTGTTCATATGATTATCTTTTCTTAGCCGAAAATTACGTATTGGATGATTTGCGTGAAAACTTTTCTTTATCATGGAAGCTTGTGAAATCATTCATTCTTGCAAAAATCTTTAATTAAGTTTTAAAAACTCGTTTGTGGTTTCGTAGTTTATAAATCAATAAAAGTAACAATTTGAAATCTCAAGTAAAAACCAAAACAATCCAGTGGTCCGCATTACACAAAAACTCCCCAAATGATTAAACACAAAAAAAAAAGTAAATAACTAGTGAAATCATGAAAACCAGTAAAGTGTCTAACAGTGGTCACCCCCGAGCCCTCCACCGTACTGGTTCATTTACTGTTGGCGATTT
Organism: Gossypium stocksii; assembly: GCA_020496765.1. Classification (NCBI taxonomy): domain Eukaryota; kingdom Viridiplantae; phylum Streptophyta; class Magnoliopsida; order Malvales; family Malvaceae; genus Gossypium; species Gossypium stocksii. The sequence goes on along the minus strand of CM035630.1, from coordinate 40,256,957 downwards.
CCTAATAGACAAATAATTAAAGGGGTGAGTTTTCACAAACTCAGTGTATACATCCCCACAATAAGACATGCATGTAATCAGATAACAGACAATCAGTCATCAATCGGGCCTGAGCCCCTAACAGATACAGCATAGGCCTTAGCCCACTCAGAACAGAAACAGATATATTCGAGCCTTAGCACATACAGAAATACAAGCATATCAAATTAGTACAGTACATGCCCACTAACCCTGCACACCATCTCTGTCCACCTTGTACACCATGTGGGGATAAAATCAACCCACCGAGCCCTACACACCAAATATAGAGATAAAATCAACCCATCTAACCCTACACACCATACGGTACCGTAAGATGACACATGATAAATAAATGCAGCATAGCTTCCAGATAATCGGCTAAAAGCCTTTCAGTCTTCCTTCTCTTCAATATCAACCCCAACCTAATGTAATGCAACGTAAATAATGTCATGGCATGCTTTCATACAGTAAATAGATCATGCAAATATATCAGAACAGATACAGTACACTTGCTAAACATGACATGCTATCACATATATTTCGTTTATCACAGCATAGAATAGGGGTCTAAGTAACGCTTATTGACCCTTTTAACAGGTCACAGTCGACAAATACGACCCGTGCAACCTTTCAGAACAATTCAGATTAATGGGCTCACACCCTCATGTGGCTTGCCCGTGTGGGCTTACACACCTGTAGGGCCCACAAGACCCAAATTGGCCCTCTCCGTGTGGAGTACACGGCCTTGCCCAAATTCCACACGTCCGTATGGCCCACACGGCCTAATTGGCCTAGCTCGTGCCTCGTACACGGTCGAGCTAGCCTCACATGCCCGTGTCTATTGCACCCGTGCGGCGCGAGCACCACCTAACTCGTTGACCACACGGCCGTGTATCACCACACGGCCTCCACACGGGCAGTCCACACGCCCGTGTGGTGGCATCGACAGCTTTGTTTTCGACTTTCACCGAAATGCGATTTCAGTGTAAACGGAGTACACACCTAGTTCCTTTTCGATGCGTAAGCACTCTTGAGCCCCTCCGAACTTCTCACAACAACAAACAGTGATTCTCGCTGTTAATTTGCTATTCGTGAATGTAGAACGGCTCCTTGATCATGCCCAAATACGTTCTATATGCGACGATGTGAACTAACGATAAAGGAAGACAAAATTGAAAGTTTGGGGACCAAGAGCAATCACAAAAATACGATAGCAAATGGTGAAATTTTTGGCTAAACGAAAAGGGAAAAATGGTGGAGAGGAGAATTGATTTTCCAAAAAGTAAACAGGAAAGAATTTTTGATAACTTTCATTAGCCCTAATACCTTAATTCTCTCCATCCACCACCCAATACTCAGATTTTCAGTCAAACACAAATTCTAACTGTCCAAAGCAACAAAAATAAACTCCCTTGCTCGCTCAGAGATTTGAACCTCTGCCCTCAAGTAACATTAGCACTCCCTCAACCACCAGACTAGTAGGACTATTCTGTCAAGCTTATATAAATAAATTATTATAAGCCCTTTTGACCAATGACCAAGCTTTACTTAAATAAAAACCAAAATTTAACCCAAGTCTTGGCTTGAACTTGGGACCTCTCCAAACACACCCAGAGCACATAACCACTAAAGTAGACATACATTTGTGTCAAATTAATACATATACAAATTCAGAAACTTTTCATGCCATAAATTCTCAAAAGTCAAAAATTCAAACATTTGGGACGTTACAACTCTACCCCATTAAAGAAAATTTCGTCATCGATCCAGAACCTTAACTTCGCGATCTAAAATCTACACCGGCTCCTCATCGAACGTCAGATCTGGTCTAATCTCAATATCCTCCATAGGCACAATGTGCGTGGGACCAGAGCGGTAACGTCTCAGCATCAAGACATGAAACACAACATGAATACGATTCAACTCCGGAGGTAGTTCCAACTGATACGCGACTGAGCCCACTCGTTTCAGAATTTGATACGACCCAATATATTGAGGACTCAGGTCGCCATTGCGACCAAATCTCAGAACTTTATTCCATGGCGAGACCTTAAGAAAAACCATGTCCCCCACAGAATACTCAATATCCTTTCTCTTCAGATCCGCATAAGACTTCTGTCTATCAGAAGCCGCTTTCAGACGCTCTTGAATCAGTCGGACCTCATCCTCAGTCTCCGTTTTCAGACACTAACACTCCCATAACCACCAGACTAGCAGGTCCATTCTATCAAGCTTATATAAATAAATTCTTATAAGTCCTTTTGACCAATGACCAAGCTTTACTTAAATAAAAACCAAAATTTAACCCAAGTCTTAGCTTGAACTTGGGACCTCCCCAAACACACCCAGAGCACATAACCACTAAAGTAGACATATATTTGTGTCAAATTAATACAGATACAAATTTAGAAACTTTTCATGCCACAAATTCTCAAAAGTTGAAAATTTAAAAAAAGGGAGTTACAGTGGAAAGAGATTTATGTAAAAATGGAGGTGAAGTCCCTAGGTATGCTTTCTGAACTTGTGATAAATGTGGCAAATTTAGTGAGAAGTTGTAGTAAGAGAATTTTTTCTAGTGCAAAGGTCAATGATGCATTAAATGATGATGGGACCTAACATGTAACAAATGTAGTTATTGATTTTTCTTATGAACTTCTTTTTGAGATGTTTAGGTTTATGTTTGCATATAGGCATGTGCTAATTGATTAAAGAGAAGCCTTGGAGCAAATGATATGGTTGGCCTACAAATTTGAAAGAGTATTAAATTTGTCCAAGTTCATTTAGGTGGTCCTAAAGAAATGGATTGTTTACTAGAGGGTTGTAGGACTTTTATTCATAGCAATAGTAAGTCGATCCTACGAGAGAGGGATGTTGAGTATTTATGCAATTTTTTTAAAATGTAAAATAGAGACAGGGACTTCTACTACCAAATTTACATTGACAGCGATAGAAGATTGAAAAATATCATTTGGATCCATCCTTAGAGTAAAACAACTTATGAGGACTTCCACGTTTGATTTGTTTGTTGGAATTGACCACAATGGTCAATCTATCATATTGGATTGTGTTTTGGTTTCACGTGAAGATGTTGGAACCTTTATGTGGTTATTTACAATGTGGCTCTCTACCATATGTAACAACCCTAAAATTTTTATGTTTTAAAAGCAGTTATAAATCAAGATAGTGTACAATTGATTAAATAAGGAAATGAAAGTGATAAAAGAGAAGGTTGAGTAGTACCAGAGAAAGTTAAATTGAAAAGTATGTTGTAGTATACTAAATTAAAGTAAGGCTTAAATCGTAAAAATGTAAAAAGTTTTGAGGTTCAAGCATAATTATTTAAAATTTTAGGGAATAAAGTATAAACATTAGAAAAATTGAAGGACCAAAAGAGAAAATAAACCAAATTTCTTGACATGAAATTGGTATGCAGGGGACAAATTGAATAAGTGAAGAAATATAAAGGATTAAAGTACAATTTTGCCAAAAATGAATAGTGACTCAATGATGGAATTTTGAAGAAACATGAAGTATAAAATGGTCATTACTTAAATTAGATAATTATATGGTGTAATAATTAAGAAATAAAAGTGTTAATTGATGATTGGTTGAATATTTTATTATTTTATTAAGAAATTAAATAAATTATTTGTATGGAAACATGAAAAAAATTCTTCATGCTTCCAATGCCACTTATATATACATGAAAGGGGACTTTCATTTCTTTACAATCTCACTTTTTCTCCCAAATTCCTTGACAATTTCCTTTGCCACCCAAAAGGAGAAGTGAAGTAGAGATACTAGAGAGTTAGAATATTATCTTGAAAGAAAGAAATTGGAACTGGAAGTGGATAAATAAGGTATGTACTTTAAGAATTTTAGTGGATAAATAAGGTATGTACTTTAAGAATTTTACTTTATTTAATTTTAATCAAGTATAGATTATGCTAAATAGTTGAATAAATTATGAAAAAGTTGATATTATGTAATGAGTTGATTTGATATATTGAAATAATAGTTAAAGGACTAAATTGTAAAGTATACAAAAATTTATGATTTAAATAAAGTATTAAGATAAAGAGTTTAAATGATGTCTAGAGATATTAAAGTGAAATTATGACAAATAATGAATTTTCATGATGCTAATGACTAAACAGTAAAGTTTGACAAACTTAAAATTAAAAATAATTAAAGTGAAGCTCATAAAAATCAAATATTTGAATTAAGAAATTATAATGAATTATTTGATTAAAGTGTTATGTGATAGTGAAATTGACTGAAAAGTGAAGTTAGAAGGACAATTATAATAGTTATTGAGTTTTAGTAATGTTATGTGATAGTAATTTCTAGTATAGGTATTTATTATATTTTAATGTGCTCATTAAGTGAGAACGAAGAAGAAATAATAGAAATATTGTAAACTATGAAAAGAAAGAGATACGAATTATAGTATGTACAACCAAATGATCTTGTATAAGAATCTAATAGTTTGATAAGTGAAATAAGTGTTAAATGTTGATATGAGTGATAATAAGTAAAATTTTCACTAAAATAGTTTTAGACAACAACAGTAGTTCAACTTTGAAAGTTCACCAAAACTTTTATAGAACAATTTAAAGGTTTAATATATAATTAAACCTTATTGAGTCTAGTTTAGCATAAAAGAAATGGCATAAGTAAAGGAATATTAGATTATGATATATATGAATTTTTGTGAGATAATGTCAGAATGATTTCATGTTCCCCACTTTTGACTTTGAAAAATTATTTCAAATTGTAAAAGAAACTCTTTAGGAAATAAAATTTATATGCTTAAAATATAGATGAGTCTACTTTTAATGGAAATATTATACGAGTCACATACGGAAAGATAATTAATTTTTAGTGAAGAAAGGTCAAAGCTACTTGGTAGCAGAATAAGAGAAAACTGAAACAATTTACTGTATTAATTGGCATAAGAGGAAATTATGAAAAATTTTATGGTAAAAAGGTCATTGAGTCTAGATTAAAAAACAAGTGGATCTTAATTTGGAACATTTTAGACCAATATATAAATAATTTAGTGACTACTACTCAAGTGGACAATTTTGCTAAAATTATGTAAATAGTAAAATTGAAATTAATGTTGCATATAGACATGCAATACTAAAAGCCATAAATTCTCATATAACTACTTGTACATAAAGGATGAGGAGGAGGAAAAATAATAGAAGAGTTATAATGTTAAGAAATTGTTGCAAATGATGGATTTACTAATACCAAAGAGTAGTATAAATGATTTGTTGAAATATTAAGTGAATAATTGTTATCTGGTGTATTAATGGAGTTATTTGTAATACTTTAATAGTTTTGAAATTTTATAATTTGTTTGAGAAATCATATGATGTTGAAATTGGAAATAGACGCATATGAATAATAATGAATAATATGACATAGTAATTAAATTGCAAATAGGTCCTAAATGGCCTATAAATTGTTGAAAGAGTTAACAAAAGCTCAAATAAAACTTAAGAGTGAAATCGAAAATTTTATATTAACTACAAATTGCTCTATTAACTTGATTAGGAAGAGTATTTGAACTAAATTTCTCTAAAGTTGCTTTGGTAATGAATGTGACATTTCGATGCATGAACTTGATAGGTGAGTCTACTATGGAGGTGTTATAGGAGATATTCAACCTTATTACATTTTGATAAACAAAGGTGAGAGCATAAAGGCAACGATAAATGAGGTGATGCCAACATAACTCACAAACTCCATACATGGCACATCTATACCAAACTTCCTACAAAGTTGAAAGGTATTGTTGATTATAAGGTAGTGAAGAAAGAATTCAAGGCCACTATCAAAGAAAGCCTAACTATAGTTGAATTTGTATGAGGGAAAGGATACTGGAAAGATACGACTGCAAAATAAAATCGTTAGCACTGACTAGAAAATAAACCAAGCTTAAATAAAAGAAAGAATCACTATGTTACAGAAGAACCATTGCCTTAGAAGCAAACTCACATTGACCGGTGTAATCGTGTAGTGGACGTTGCCCTCCAAGGTTAACACAAAACTTCAATATTTGTACACCCGAATAAGGAAGGTGGAGCACAAATGGTATTACTCTTCTCAAGGAATTGGGAAATAAAATATAAATAAAGCTTTAAAGCTTTTTGGAAAAACTTAGGCAAAAAAATCACACTAGTTTCAATTCTAGGAAAGCTTGGAGAGGTCACAGACGGTCCTGCGCAAAATCCAATCTCCTAGATAGAATTTCCTCTAATGTAATTTTAGTAAGATGCCAAAGTTTTAGAGACAAGAAAGATGAGAGAAGCTCTTATTTTCTTGCTTGTGAAAACTTAGGAGAAATGACTTCCTATTTATAGGATTCTCAAAGGGGCAAAATGGTCCAAAAAATTAAACGACCATATTGCAACGGTCAAATTCCAACGGTCATATTGTAATGGTTAGATTTGAATGACCATATTGTAACAGTCAGATTTTTGCATTACCAACATTCCCCCATTAATGCAGAAGAATTCGAAAGTTTTGTAAATATGGAAAGAGATAAAATGTGAGAAGAAGAACAACGAAATTAGTCGCTTAAGCACTAGTATCTTATGGGTTTGAACTAGTACGTAGTGAAATGAGTGATTCTTCTCTTTAACAAGTGAACGAATCTTAAACTTGTTGTTGAGTTGTTAAGATAGAGGATAACTCATGACAACGACTAATCTCAAATTCAATTGATGTTCCAAGAGAGATCAACAAGTTTTAACCAATACACCTTAGGATGCTATTAAGTGCTTAAGAAAGACTACCCAATGTTTTTCATAGAAGGTGGCTAGTTTTTCACACTTACTTAGGTGATTTCATGAAGTCTATCTCAATATGGACCACCCGACTCAAGACTATGAAATCATTAAGAACATTTAATAAGCTCATCCTATAACACCCATAACCCAATCGAATCGTCGGACCCGAGTTACGAAATGTTAAAGGCATAACCAAAATAGAACACATATAATTCACATTTATTATCTTAAATAAACAATATAATACTTCATAAATGCATAATTGTTACTCAAATATAACAAAAATATCCAAACATAGTTAATTCGATTTATGATTTACAAATACGTCATTTTCAAGATCATATACGAGCTTATATATGCTCCACTACCATCCATAATTTAACTGGGACTAATTTGCAACATTCTTGAAATTTCAGTTCAACTATAAATCAAAACAATTCAGAGCTCGATGTAATAATCATAATTCAATAGTTAATTATTATTCATTGCATATATGCAAAAATGGAACTTAAATCAGGTCTACAGAACCTTAAAATCAATTTGGAAACGAACAAAGACTAATCTAAAAGAAAATAGAAAAATATGGGAAAAACTAAAAATAAAGGTCAATCACCTTTGTTCTCAGATCATGTACAATTTGAACACGGTTGTGTCTCCAGGTTGTGTAACAAACTAAACCCGTGTGAAAAATCCTGCACCTAAAATGAACAAGACACACGGCCGTGTGGGGAGGCCGTATGTGGCACACGGCTTGTAACACCTTAGCCTGTCTTTGTTACTGAATCAGGGTTAGAGAATGTTACTGTACAAAATAGAACCTTTAAATTCAAAATAAAACAAATAATTCAACTAAATTATAAATTCCATTCATAGTAAACATACACATTTGGGGCCTTAAATCAAGTTATCGAGGCCCTATATATGATTTTATAAGTAATTGGGAATTGATTTGAATAAATCAGAAAATTTTGAGAAAAACATGAAAATATGTGAAAATAGGGGTCACATCGCCGTGTGACTTAGCTTAGACCGTGTGACTCCATATATGGCTATGTGGCTATCTACATGCCTGTATGACTGCTCCACATGCACGTGTGCACAAACCGTGTAACTTTTTGTCTAACACCCCAAACTCCGCCTAAACATTATTGTCAAATCTGGCGGTGTCACACTGAAGTGTTTTTCAAAAACTTAATCTTGTTGATAAAACCCGTTTAGAAAGTGACAGCCTCTTCGTTAAAAACTCAATCTTCTTTTTCATTTGTTGACCAATTTAAAACGTTATTACTTTTAAAACATAATTTGTTGCGGAAGCTTAAAAACTTGTGTTGCGGAAACGTAATGTTTTAAAAACAGTTATCTTTTGAAAACACGTCTTTTTCCTACATTTAGCCGTTTATATCAAAGCAAATTAAAAGCCCAAAATTTAAAATAAAATTCGAGAGGCCTTATTACATAACAGAAACCCAAATAAAATATTGATAATCCAAACTAATATAAAACCAGTACGGAAGTGTGGCCACCATCGAGCTCCTTGCAGCACCGAACTGCCTAACGCTAGAGATTACCCACACATTTAGTCAGAAAGGTGAGTTTACGTAAAATTAGTGTGTAATCCCTTATAATACAAACAGTCAGATATACAGTATGCAGAAACAGACTAGGCCAAAGCCCATTACAAAAACAGAATCAGGTAGGCCTTAGCCCAAAACAGTAACAGAATCAGATACAGAATCATATGTGGGCCTAAGCCCAATGCAGTATTAACAACAGAATAGAAATGCAAACAAAAATCCCACCCTGATCCAACCAACACACCACTCTGTCCCGCCAGTCACACCATGTGGGGATAAAATCGACCCACCCAGCTAACACACCAAGCTTAGCACCAGTTGCTGCACTAAGTCATCAGGATGGCTCAAAGTCATAAACAGGATGGCTAAAATGCATAGATATCACAACAAAGCTGCCAGTACACAGGATGGCTAAAAGCCACAAGCAGGAAGGCTATAAGCTTTAAACAGGATGACTATAAGCCATAATATTTCCTCCATCAATAAAAACCCCACCCGGTGCAAGATGATGTGTCATAAATATCACGTGTATGCAGTATGTCACACTCAGTATCAGTCATATAAATCTCATACACAAATCAATCAACTTACCACTAGGGGTGTAACGGTCATTTCGTCAGTCAGGGTAAAACAGTAATACCCCTTAGGGGTATTTTGGTCATTAACTAATTTTAGGGTCTTAGTACAGATGACGACCCTTCAGAAGGTGTACAGTCGTCTCAAACGACTAAGATGACCTAAGTGATCATAAGAATATAAATGGGCCCAAGGCTCATTACTCGGCCCGAGTGGGCCCACACGCTCGTGTGGCCCATTTAGCCCAGATTTAGTCTCAGCTTTGCAAACTACATAATCCAGTCTAGAATTTACCACCTAATTGTGAATTCTATCTGTGTGGGGCCCACAAGCCCATTAGGCCCACACGGCCCATTTCAGCCCATCGTGGCCCATAACGGCCCAAGCCCATGAGAACACTCATGGCGGCCTCTTCAATCTAACACCCAAGATTCGCGGGCTCGGTTCATCACATGAGCGTTTGCATGCTCATGTGGCCTCAAACGCCGTATCTGGCTTTTCAAGTTTTCGGCTTTTGCCGAACTACAGTCAGATCAGGGTGTGTACACACCTGTTTTACGAAACGTGTGATTAACCCACGAGCACCACCAAACCTTAACCGAATGGAAGCCCTTACTCCTCTTAAGATCACTGATCACGTTCGATCACACGCCTACCTTGAATATCTGTATTACAACAGATCTTAATAACGTCAATCGCATAATCAGAAGGCTTGAATTGATACCCATTGACTAAACAAGTCACAAAACTAGAGATAGGAAAGAATAGGCATTTGACCAACACTGAAAAATACAAGTCCACCTACCCCAGATTATTCGATTAAATGCTGAAAAGAGGATTTTGAATGCCTTAGAACGCTTAAGAATCCCCTTTACTCTTCAAGAGTTTAAAACCTAAAGAACCCTACAAACGAGAAGGAACAGAGAATTAGTAACCATAGACTAAAACATTCACTTAATCGAAGATGAGAACCAAATGAGTAAGAAACAAAACAAAGAAGCAAACAACACTTACCCAAAATTAAGTGGTGGAAAAAGGAAGGATGATAGGGTAATCGGTCGACTGTTAAAGACTAGATGTCTAAATGGAACTGAAACCGCAGAGATAAGCGATACTATATTCGGCCTAGGAAGAGAAAAGAAGTGCAGAAAAAGAAAATATGAGTGTGATGAAGGAGTAGCAACTAGAGAGGGGGAGAACCGACTATGAAGAGAGTACAAAGGAAAAGAGAGAATCGGTTTCATTTAAGAGAGAGATAAGCAATCATCGGCTTGATCGAAGAGATAGAAAAAGAAAAGCAATGACAAAAGAATAAAGCCTATTTGGCCAAGGCTAGAAAAAATAAAAAGGAAGCAAATTCAACCGCAAGGGAGCAATAAAACGCACAAACTCAAGAAAACAAGAAAATGCCAAAAATGAACAAAGGCATTCGGCAATAGCAAATTTCAAAAAGTCTCAATCTTTCCCCAAACCAAAACTAAAGAATGCCCAGGCAAAACTTGAGTACCTACAACACAAATTCGGCACAACTCGCTCCCCAAATCAAATTCCTAAACTTCCTCCCCATATCTCTCCATGATACTCTCCATAATCCACTCCCATGATCACTTCTTAATTTTCTCCACAACAACCTCATCCGTCAGAGTTCTAATGCAGCAGAAACTCCAGTCGTCCCAACTGTAAAATAAAAACCTCATTGCACATTCCAAGACTTGAACCTCAGACCTCACCAATACACAACACGCCACTGTCCATTGACCACTAGCTCTCTTTATGTCATAATACAAGCACTAATATTTCTAAGGCCTACATGCCACTGTCCAGGTTTACTTAAAAGAAAAACTAAAATTTTTGCATAAGCTAAAGATTGAACCCAAGCTTCCCAAACACTCCTAAATCACTTAGCCACTGCAATAGACAATCAATTGTGTCATTTCCTTGCACAATTAAATACTTATGTGCAGTCTCCTAACTGTTCCCCTTGCTCAAGGCCAAATACTTCTAGGTCGAAATTCGAGGCGTTACACTCTGTGACCGTGTGGCTCAGGGTCATATGACCATATCGCCAGGCCATGTAACTTTCTGTGCCCGTGTGAACCAACCTGCACCCAAAATTTTTAGGACATACAGCTATGTGACAGCTCGTGTCCTGGACCATGTGCTTTATAATTAGCCTCTAAAACAAGGCATTTTGAAGACAAACCTTACTCAACAAGTTACTCCATTTATACACACAATCAAAGGATTTCAACACCTTCAAAACACTCATTAACATATCATTTCAATCAACCTAAATCTTTTAACCAATATGTCATTCAAAGGTACCTCATTTCATACTAAAACAAGATCAATCATGCACAAAGCTATAGTACCACCTTTCAATCATATAACATCGGTGTAAAAGCTACTTAATGTTAACCATTTTCACCACACTACACCATTCAAGATAAGCATTCCAAGATGACCATTTTCACAAAATTTTTAACACTTACAAAGCAACTACGATATATACATATAGTCATTGACAAAAGTAACCAAAAGATAGAATCTTCCCAAAGCATTGTAAGTTCAAACAAATAAAATATACACACAAAAGGCATATTCATACCAAGTTGATCATTAGCATAATAAAAAACTTCTATTATATAAAGTCTTATACATGCCATTTATAACCATAGCGAAAATAACCAACAACTACCAAAGTGATTATTGGATAGTGTGATAAAACTCCAATAAGATTCCAATCAATCGAGCTTCTGATGATCTAAAAAACAAGGGAAGATTGTAAACAACTAGTACTTAGTAAACTCGTATAAACCTAAAAAATAACTTACCTTTTCAAACATGAATTGTAGCACCTCAAACCCGGCCTAGGAGTTTAGGCCGAATCAGGGATGCTATATTGATTACCAAAGTAATCGTGAGAAAATCTTACAAATCAAGTCGTTCAAACTTTATTTCCGAAAATGCTTTCACTCAATAGTCAAAATGTTTAAAAATCCATTCATTAAAGCAATAACCAAATTTAACAAATAATCGTAGTAGAAAGCATGAATGTAAACTTAAATCAGAATTCGTACCACAGTATTGTAAATCTTTATAGTTCAAAACTATTTATAAAAACCCAAAAACACAAATTGGTATTCCAATTTGTCAAAGTTGGCCGAGACCTCCGCATACTGAGTCCAGCATCCAAAATCCAAAATGTACCTGAAAAGGAGAAACAGAAGATGGGGTGACTACTCGAGCTTAATGTGAGATCAAACCAGTTAAACTACAGAAGCGACAACAGAGAACTAGAAGCAATTTTGAACCAGATCATACTCACAGACGGCTGACAGTTGAGCGAATTTGCCTAAAAACAAACACAAACCATATGTACTTTGCAGTAATATGGGCCAAACGGACACACACAGTCTCATATACCTTTCATACACAGTAGTAATAATTCTCAATAGCTACAGTCTGGGTTTAAGCCCTTTTCAGAATCAATATCAGGTTGGGCCTTAGCCCATCTCAGTACAGAAGTAGAAAAAACTACAAAATTCTCTTAGGTACGAGTACCTTTCAGTCGAACGGTCAACCATATTTAGTCAAATAGATCAATCAGATATTTCGATCGAACAGTACAGTCACATTCAATCAAACAGACCAATCAGATGTATATGAATGCAAAATGAGTTATAAAATAAGGGCCCATCGATCCAGCCAATACAACTCTCCGTCCAACCCTACACTTACTATAGGGATTTAATCAACCCACCCGTTTCTACACTTACAAGTTGTACCGAATGTGGCACAGACAAAAATTTGTAGCTGAGCTGCCAAATCAAATAGTCGTACGTAGCGTAGCTAACGTACCTGCGGTATTGTGCAATGCGGTAATTCGCTATATCGATATCAATAAAGTCCATGACCCTCTAGGTATTGGGACTGCCCATGACCTTCTGGGTATTAGGGCTACAGTATGCAGTTAAACTGCCACTCTCGTATATTACACAGCAAGGTTAGCGTATAAGGTGTACTGTGCAATGTGATAAACCGCAATATAGATATGCAGTATGAACTACCAGATCAGATAGTAGTACGCAACATAGCTAACGTACATACGGTACAGTGCAATGCAATGAACCACTATACAGTCTATAGGATGTCATCCCAGGTTGCCCGACAATGATGATCATCAGCATTTTCCAGATCAGATCAGTCTTCCTTCTCTTCAGAATCCCATCCAAAAATTTATATGCAGATGTGTGTATGCAGATGTATGTATGCAGATGTACCAATTCAGAATCCAAATTCAGACAGTCATTCAGAAGTAGTCCTATAAAACCAGTCAATCAATTATAGAAACGTGCACCCTCATACATTCAGATTCGGTACCTAACATTTCATACAACCAATCACAAGTAATACATAAACCATAGCCAGAGCAGAGTCATATCTACCTTCTATAAGCTTAGTTGAGGGTTGGAACACATAGAATCGTAATTGCACTTAAATCGCCATAGAATTAAAATTTGTCGAGTTAGGGCCACACGTCCGTGTGCTTCGGCCGTGTGGAGAATCCTAGGCCTTGTGGGGGTCCAAACACCCGTGTGGTACAAGGACACGATAGTGTGAATAGGCCGTGTAACTCACTATCTAATTTCACTAAAATAGGTTACAGGGTGGACACAGCCGTGTGAAGGTGTCACACGCCCGTGTGGCCATCAGACACGACTGTGTGTCCCGATACACATGCCCATGTGGAATCCCTAGGCTCTAAATCAGTTACACAACCGTGTGTCCCGAAACACACGCCCTTGTAGAAGCCCCAATTTCTCCAAATCAGTCACACAGCCGTGTAGCCAGCCCGTGTGACCCCAAAACTTAGAATCCTGAATTCTCAAATCCACACGCCCGTGTGCCCAAAGGACACGGTAGTGTGAAAGTTGACAAAATCCCCAAAATGGCCACACGGCCGTGTGGCACCCAAAATTGGTCAGTAACCCTAATTCTTAAATCCACACGGCCATGTGCCTTCGCACACACCTGTGTGACTGTCGGGGTGGCTATGAAACCACCTCAATTCAGCCTCGAAACTGCCGTTTTGGCCACCAAACTCATCTCCAACCTTACCTACATCAAGTATACATCAGATACTAGCATTTTCCCTTCGTTTACAACGTCTAAAACCTACCATCAATGGGTTAACATATAATTTCAAGAAGCCGAATCAACAATTCAATACAAACGAAAGAAAAAAGTGGTTAAGGTCAGAATCCCACACTTGTTTTTGCTATTAGAGTAAGCAACGAAGGAACGACAATCTGAAAACTACATGTAAATGATTCAAAGCACAGAGAATACACCAATTGAGAGAAAAGAAAAAGAGAAAAAAACCACAGGAAAAGAACAGAGAGAAACGTCCAGAAAAAAGAAAACCAACCAAATAAATAAATAAATAATAATTAAAATATCCAATAATAATATCATAAATAAATAAAATAATAACATAATTAAATAAGTTAAAATAATAAAAGAATAAATTCCCTTGATTACGCAAGGATTCGAACACAGGACCCTCAATCACTTGCCATTCCATTTAACCATCAGACCAGCAGGCCCATTCTGTCACTAGATTGCACAAGTAAACCCATATGTGCAACCTCCTCACTATCCCTATGCTCAAAACCCAAAAATTTTAGGCCCAAAATTCAGGGCGTTACATGAATACAAACTATGCATAACATCATTACCATGCTTATAAGATTAATAAACTCCTATTTTCATCACTAAACTTGTAACAGCCCGTTTTCGATAGAAATCGGAACAGTGGCTTCGAGATCACAAATCCGATTCTAGAAAGAAAATTTATTTTAAAATATTTTTATGACCTACAGTATGATAATAATGTCATATGAAAATTTCGTAAAGAAATTTTACCTATTACATGTTTATTTTGATAAAGGACCAAATTGCAAAAAGTGCAAAAGATGAGTTCTAATAGCTAAAAGGATTAAATAGCTATAGAACTTCAAAGTGGAGGTCCTTATATGGTAAATAGACCATTTAAAAATGCTTCGTGGTTAAGGATGATGATTCATCTATGGAAAATAAAATAAAATAAAAGACAAAATTGGAAAGATGAAAAATAAAGATGATAAATGATAAAAAAATGAAAATATCATCAATTTATCATATTCTTCCACAAAAAAATACATGGAAAACCTAGGAAAGAGAAAGCAAGCTTTATTGGCTCAATTAGGTCCCGTTTTTAATTATTTTTATATTTTTGAGATCATAATAGCTTAATTTAGCTATCTCGGGGACTAATTTGTAAATTTATTAAAGTAATAGGGTTTTTCCATGGATGATTATGCTGAAATTTTGAAATTTATGGTAGAAAATGAAAGGTTATTGAAAGATAAACAACTTTTGCAAAGTGAATTTTGATGAAATTGTGATTTAGGGACTAAATTGTAAAAGTGTGAAATTTATGGAAAAATTCTGATTTTATGAAATACATGGGCTGTAAATGTTACATGTAAAATTCATCTAGGCTTAGAGTAAGGATTAAATTACAAGAATTTCATTTTCCGAGCATAGGGATGAAATCGTCATTAATTAAAAGTATAGGGCAAAACGGTAATTTTGTCTAAAAATTGAATTGAGTATGAATTGATGTTAAATTTTCTCGTATAGATCTGAATAGATCAAATTCAGAGTTAGAACGAGGAAAAGAGAAATATAAAATTAGTAAACTTTACAAACACGAACAGTTGTCAAGGTAAGTTCGTGTAACTAAATTGTGTTTATTTATATGATTGAAATAATTGTTGTACATGTGAATTGTAGAATTTCTATGTAATGAAATTGATTGAATTTTTGATGAATGTGTTCATATAAATTATATAAATGTCGTAAATATATGAAAAGATCACAATGCCTGTAAAATGTCAAGTTCCGTTCGAATGAATGAAAGTCGATGGATATTGGATTTTCCCAATTGGTATTGGTATTGCATATATTTCAGACATACCGTAGCTCAAGAGAGCATCCCGTTATAAGCCCTCTCAGGCTTCCTGTTATAGTGTTCATGCAAGCATCTTGATCGGTAGTGATTTGCATGTGTTGTAGACTACTGTAGCTCTTTATTGTGATCCTGCATATGTTAAAGACACAAACACAGCTCCTTATGAGCGTCCTGATATGACTCACTTGAACTTCCTGTTATAACCTATCCGGTTGCTTCCTGATAAGTGCTCTCTGGAGCTTCCTGTTAAGTGCTCTTTAGAGCTACCCGTTATAAGCTTTTTGTGAGTTTTTTTGTTATATTGTCCGGATACGCTTTCTGTTACATGGCTCATATGAGCATCCTGTTATATGGCTTGAGAGAGAGCTTTTTGTTAATGTGCTCGTAAGAGTACTCCTGAAAATGAATTGATGAATTTTGCTTTGTACACTTTGAGTGTACTACCGGTGTATCCATCGATGTTTTCAATGATTCAACGGGTAAATTTGTGACAAAAAAAGATATGAACATAAAATGAATTATTACAAGTATCTGCCAGAAGGACATCAAATTGATGATATATGAAATATGAAATATGGAAATTGAATGATCAATATGTTCATTTGTGATTATAGAATTGTACACCTTGAATGTACTACCCGTATGATATTGATGTCACAAATGAATAAATAAGCAAGTTCCGACATGAAATAATCTGAACTCGAAACGAATTATTATAAAAACGTATTTGAAATACATGAATGAGATTTGTACATGTTATATGAATTCATGATATGGAATGTATATGTACATGGAAATCTAATTATTGTTGAGCCCATACATGTTTGTTGATATTTGTACGAAATATATGACTAACAAGGGTGATGAGGATATGTGTTAGGGCTCATGATCAAACTGATTGAATGTGTCTTGTACATTTTTCTTGAATATGTAAATGAATGGTAAGTTATTTACCATGTTATACGAACTTACTAAGCATTATATGCTTACTCTATTTTATTTTTCCCTATTCTATAGTAATTCAGAAGCTCGTTGGTTTTGTAAGCTTGGCGGAGATCACTCACACTATCCATCGGCCCATTTAGGTATATATGGTAAATTATTTACGATTATAATGGCATGTATAGGTTGATTAACAAATGTTGGCATGAAAATGTTTTGGTTACAACTAGCTATTGGAATGGCTTGTGTTGAATATTTTTTTATATGTATAAATGAGGCTATAACATGTTTGGTGTGTGCTTAAATAGTTGATTAATGGATGCCATGTTGGTATATTGATGGTTTTAGCATAATTGGTAAAATATGCATATAAGTGAATTTGATAAGTTTGATAGGTTAAGTAAGTTTGTATATTTGTTTACAAGATAGTAAAGTGTCATTTGAAGTGTATACGAGCACATTAGTTGTATGTGATGATATGTCATGCATGAGACTTGGTTTTTCATTGAATTAATTGTTTTAAATTGGCTTGTGAACATGTTAAAGTATTGGTGTAGGAAGAAGACAAAATGGGTGAGAAATAAGGTTAAGAAATGACCTTATTCTATCCACATGGGCAAAGACACAGACGTGTGTCTCAGCTGTGTCTGACACATGGTCTAACACATAGGCGTGTATTCTGGCCGTGTGTCCCCTGCATCTTGAAATTTCAAAACAGAATGCTCAGAATTGATCACATAGCCTGGCACACGGGCGTGTGGCTTAGCCGTGTGACCTTTGCACTTAATTAAATCACAAGACAGAGAGTTACATGGGTTAGGGACACGGGCATGTGCCCTACCTCATATGCCACACGGCCTAAGACATGGGCATGTCACTTGGCCGTGTAAGCCACACGGCCTACTCACACAGGCATGTGACCCTTGTATATAAGAAAAATTTTAAAATTTTACGAAAAATTTTCTGAGATCCCGATTTAGTCCGACTTGTTTCTAATGCTTAAATTGGGCCTCGAGGGTCTAATCAAGGGACAATATCATTAGTTTCGGATATAAATAGTAAATGACATGAATATGATCTGTAAATTTTTGTAGTGCTCCTAAACCCTGTCCAGTGACGGATACGGGTTAGGGGTGTTACAAAACTCACAAGTTAGTAAGTTCATACATAATTCATATACTTTCAACCCTATCATGGAACATATCATGAATGGATTCCCATATAAATACCACTCATCACATATTTATTTACTTCTATTTTCGTTCTAGTTGCATTAATCAAATTTACCTTTTCATAAGATTATGAACAATCATTAATTTGTATACATACCTTTCCATTAACTTCTACTTACCTATTGAACCATTTAGAATTACATCGGATACTTGGGAATTCTCACACATAGTGTGACTTTTCATATAACCATAACTTTTCCTTTTCATTAATGCTTACACGAGCTATAAAATGGGCATGCTCACACGAGCTATGGAGAATCCGCAACTTATGCAGGACCTCAGCCATCGGTAAGACATTGAAGACAAGCACTGGAAACCATATAACCCTAATGACATGTCATTTGTATCCTAAGAATTCTTAAGGTTCAAACCGGATTATTTAATCATCAATTATTCAAAACACCGATATATTTCTAATTCAATTTATATTTAACATAATGTAATAGATAATCAAATCAAACTATCGTTAAGAAAATTATAATTCATACGAACTTACCACGATACTACGATGGTTTTGACGGAGTCAAAAACTAATCCAACACCTTAGCTTTGCCTCGATTTAAGTCTGGTTGTTGCGTATCTTGATCTAAATAGTAAATTAACTAAATTAAGTATCCCAACTGCACAAAAATCATCAATTCTAATTCATCTCCATTTTAATGTAAAATTACAAATTTACCCCTAATATTTTAACTTCTAATCAATTTTGTCCTCAAACCTTAAACTTGCAATTTAACCATTTTTAACCTAAACCCATGATAACTGATTCTTCCTTAGGCTTACATAATCTACATTTTTCCATTATTTCATACAATATACATGAAAATTATCAATTAAGCAATTTAACCTAAATCTTATATTCATAAAAGTTCACTTAACAAATCATGTTCATTTAACAACCAAATTTAATTATCTTACACTTATCAATACAAACACATCAATTTCATTCATGGAAAAACCTCCAACTTTTAACATTTTTGCAAATTAATCCCTAGGCTATGAAGATTAAACTAAAATGAGCTCAAAAACATAAAAAATTATTAAAAATGGGGCTCAAACACATACCATGCAATGAAACAACTTTAGCCAAAACTTTAAACCCCTTCTTCAATGGTATTTTCGGTTGAAACAAGCAAAAAGGAAGAAGAGGATATCATATTAGTGGTTTATTTTAGGTTTATTTAATTAATTATAATTTTACCCTTAGCTAATAAACTTATAAAATAACTAAATCATGTCCATCATTGTCCACCACTTATAAATGGCATAATTACCATCAAAATCCATTAATTTAGATTGTAAAGTTAGTTAATCCATTTAATTAATAGAAACCATATTTTTTATCTTTTCGAATTAGTCTTTTTTAGCTAATTAACCAATTAAACTTCAAAATTTCATAACGAAAGTTTAATACGGCTCTAAGATAACCCTATAGACTCTAAATAAATATTAAAATATTTACACACTTGTTGGAATCGTGGTCCTGACACCACTATTTTTGACACCACTAAAATTGGGCTATTACGCGGCTGTGTGATAGACCGTGTCCCAGGCCGTGTGCAACTAAAATAACTTCAAAACAAGTAATTTCAATCACCAATTTTTAGGTATCAAGCCCAACCATTTCCAAGCATTTTCACCTATTCAAAACACATTCAAACATGTCAAAAACATACTAAAAACATTCAATCTAAGTGCCTAACCAATGTACTCTCATTGGTACCACAATTTAAACATTTAGAATCTAAATCACATACATCACTTCCCAAATCACAAAACATAAATCTATCAAGCATTTTATAGCCTTAAACCACAATAAAAACCAAACTTGCAAAGACATGAATCTTACCACTTATATACATGCAGTCAAAACATACCAAAAGAGCCAAACAAACACAACTACAACATCACATAACAAAGCATGAAAAAACCTGCCTAATAAAAAAATAAATCTAAATTCCTAGTACATGCCACCTATAACCTAATTCAAAATAACCACAATTTATATCGAGTCAAAGAATAGATAGTGTGAGCTTCGACTTGAACTTCCAATTGACATAAACTTCCAACGATCTGCAAAAAGAACAAACACAACAAATATAAGAAAATCTTTGATTAGTAAGTTCATATAAACTTAAAATTAAACTCACTGAATGAAATCAACTTAAACAAACCATGTCTAACCACACTAATTAGCTCATATGTTTTGATTATCTCCTATACACCACAAAGCTCTCAAGTTAGTGAGATCACAAATATAACTATATAACCTTATCAAGACATAACATTTATAAGTAACCATGTGTATAACTTCAATTCATCCATCATATGTTCATTTAACATATCACATTCCATTTCAATTATCTGTTTTAAAATTTTCCATTTACTTATCAAATTTCATATAACCATCTCATATTTCCATTTATACTCAATACTCTATGGTTAAGGGGCTAGCATTTATGAAACAAATGATTTTATCATGGCATAAAACATTACAAGTAAACAGATTTAAAATTTAATTTCACCATCACTTATTCATTTTTATTTTTTTTACTTGATGAATCAAAATGAATGAATGTCGATTACATAGGAACAATGCTCACACAAGCTTCAGTGAAACTGCAATATATGTAGAATCTTAAACCATTAGTGTGGTATCCATCACTGATACATATTACCTGATAAACAATTGTTCAAAGGATGTCATAGCGTCTTTCAGCTATGGTCTTAGTCCCATTTACCATGATGCCATAGCATCTTTCAGTCATGGTCTTACTCATTTCCAATATGATGCCATAGTGTCTTTCAACTATGGCCTTCTTCATTTCTGTCATGGTGCCACAGTGTCTTTCAACTATGGTCTATACATTTGATGTAACACCCCTAACTCGTATCCATCATTAGAATAGGATTACGAAGCATTACCAAAATTTTTGATCAAAAAATCATATATTTATTTCCTAACACACCATTCAATTCATAAGTAAATCAAATTCCAACACATAGTCCTTAATACTCAAGGCACAAAATGAACATTAAAAACAATTTAGGACTCAAATATGAACTTAAGAAAATTTTGGAAAAACATTGAAAATTTTCTATGTGTAGGGGACACACGCCCGTGTGGCTAGGCCGTGTGTCTCACACGGTCAAGAGACACGCCCGTTTCTCAGGCCGTTGAAACATTCGAGATGGGATCACATTGCCGTGTCCCAGCCCTTGTCCAACCCCGTGTAACTCACTAACTTGGGTCACACGGCCAACCACACGCCCGTGTGACTAGCTTGTGTAACTCACTGACTTGCTTTCTAAAGAAATTACAGGGGACACACGACCGTGTCACCTGACCACACGGTTGAGACACACG
This sequence comes from Gossypium stocksii, assembly GCA_020496765.1. Taxonomy (NCBI): domain Eukaryota; kingdom Viridiplantae; phylum Streptophyta; class Magnoliopsida; order Malvales; family Malvaceae; genus Gossypium; species Gossypium stocksii. The sequence continues at coordinate 40,235,424 of CM035630.1, read as the reverse complement.
CCCGTGCCTCTGCTCGTGTGGACAAAAATAGGCTATGTTATAAGCCATATTTCTCACCCAAATTTGCAATAACCTATACGCATCAAATGGCATATGACCATATCAACAATAGGCATTCAAACTAACCAAAATCAAGCCTAAGACATGCAAATTCATTTCTAACAACCATAATGTTCTTAAGCATTACAAATAGCCATTTAAAAACATACCAATATACTTCCAAAGTCTATATAAATGGTCAAATACGTATATGCACTATCTTACCTAAAACATAGAATGTATACCACTTGTCAAGTTCATTTATTTGGTACCAAAATTACCAATCCAAAACCAAGACATTCACATGACATTAATACATCACATATAATAAAACCATTTACACATATGCACATAACAAAATATGCCAAAACGAGCCAAATCAAATGGCTAAATACATGACCAAACTTATAAACTACCATTAACCAAAATGACCTATACATGCCATTTAACTAAAAATACATTTGTCTAAAATTACCAAGATAGTTGATAGATAGTGTGTGAGATCTCCTACAACTTCTAATACAAATGAGCTTCTGAAACACTAGAAAACACAGAAAAAGAAATAGAGTAAGCCATTAAGCTTAGTAAGTTCGTATAACTTAGAATTTAACTTACCATTTAATCACAATTTAAGAAAGTAAACATAGTATCTTCCAATTCAATTTGGTCAAGTGCCTAAACACATATAATAACCAATAAATATGGATGAACTCAACAATTAAGAAATTTTCTTGTACATGTAACCTCTATTTCATGTTTCAATATATCATATAATGTCATTTTCATATAATTCATGTAACACTTGTGCTAATTCATATCAAACTCATATAACCTGTAACAAAACTATGCCCGTTGAACCAATTAGAATATCGTTAGATACATGGGTAGTACACATGAGGTGCACAAAATGGTAATCCGTCAATTCATGTACATGTATGCTCTTTCGAGTTATAAACGGTAAGCTTATCCGAGCTAAAATAACGGTAAGCTCGTACAAGCTGAGAATCGATAAGCTCTTACGAGCTGCAAATCAGTAAGCTCATACAAGCTATGGTGAGTCCGCAACACATGCAAGATCTCAACCAAATCGGTAACCCTAATGACATGTCATTTGTATCCTACGAATTCCTAAGGTTCAAACGGGGCTCTATATTCTTCGAACTTCTTCGATTAGGTATTCGATAACCATATATTTTAATTTTACAATCCACACACATACATTTCAATTAAAGTATAAATACAAATGCTCAATTTTTAATTACACAAACTTACCTCAAACTCGAACGACAGAATTGATCATTTAGTCGATAACTTTGTCCTTTCCCCGATTCAAATCCAAATGTTGCTTTGCTTGATCTATATAATCAAATTTAACTTATTTAAGCATCATTCTGTTCAATTTAACCCAAAATTCATATTATGAAAAATTACTATTTTGCCCCTATGCTTTTGACTTCTTTACAATTTAATCCCTAACTCATAAAAATGCAAATTCATGCAAATTAGCCCACACCCATGCTAGCCGAATTCTATATATACCCATAGGGGCACATACATTTCATTTATTTACACATTTTACCATGGATTTTACACATTTCTCAATTTAACCCCTAATTTGCAATTTCATTTAAAATCACTTAACAAAAGTTATTTATCTAACAACAACCATTCATTTTCTACCATCAAACATAAAAAAAAATTCATATTCATCAATGGTAAAACCCTAATACTTTAACAGTTTTATAAATTAGTCCTCGGGCTAGCTAGACTTAGCTACAACGATCCCGTAAACATAAAAATCATTAGAAACGAGATAAAAAATCATACCATGCACTCCAAATAAGTTAGGCCAAATGTTCATGCTCCCATGGATGCTTTTACTTTGAAATTTCAGTGGTGTGTTTTTTTTTAGGAAGATGATGCTTTAAATTTTGTTTTAGTTAATTGTCATTTATTTACTAATTTACCAATATAACCATTAAAAAACATTTATAATTTCAAATAAACCAATGTCATAAATGTCCACTATCACTTACATGGTCTATTTACCATTCAAGTACTCATAATTTTAAATTCTATAGCCATCTAATGCTTTTAACTTATAGGATTCAAGTTTTGTGCTTTATGCGACTTAGTCCTTTTTATCAAATTAAACATGCAAATGATAAAATTTCTTAACAAAATTTTCATATGACTCTACTATTATGCTGTAGGCATTAAAATAATAATAAAATAAATATTTTGATCTCAAATTTGTGGTCCCAAAACCACTGTTCCGATTTCACTGAAAACGGGTTGTTACATTTGAATCGTGATGCCATAGCGTCTTTTAGTTATGGTCTTACTCATTTGAATCATGATGCCATATTGTCTTTCAGCTATGGTCTTACTCGTTTTTCAACCAACAAACTTGATCACCACATATATAGATAGGTATTAAATAGAAAAACAACAACTATCTAATTTAAGCAAATTACAAACTTACCTAGACAGAAACAATTACGAAAACGAAACCAACGACTATTTCGCTACTTTGGCTTTCTGTGACTTGAGTCCATTTGATTCAATTAATCCATTCAAAAATACCAAATAATTAAATTTAAGCATATAAGCCCTTCCACTATAAATTTACAAAATTACACCCACATTGTACGCTTTGTGCAATTTAGTCCCTAATCCCGAAATTTTCAAATTAACCACATTTAATCAAGACTCATACTAGCTGAATTTCTTAGAGACTCACTACAGACCACATTTATCACTATTTCACCAAAATTCCATGAAGTTTTACTATTTTAACAATTAAATCTTTAAACATTAAAATTACCAAAAATTTACTTAACAAAATACTTTTATTTAACTACCAAATTCATGAATTTATCAACTAAGTTCATAAATATATTTAAATAATTCATGGTAGGTCCCTAAAATTTTAGAAATTTTAAGAATTAACCCCCAGGTTAGCTAGACTAAGCTATAATAAGGTCAAAAACATAAAAATCATGAAAAACAAATTGAAAAAAATACTTACATGCACCCAACTATAGCTTGGCCGAAACTTAAGAACTCAACAATGGTGTTTTCCTTTTACAATCGATGGTGGTGGTGAACTAATAAAGATGATAACATGTTTTGTTATCTTTTATTTTTAGTTTGTTTATTAAATTACCATTTTAACCTTTATTAATTAATCAATTTAACATAAAGCTATCACCTAACCGTCCATCATATAACCAAATGGGTAGATTTACCATTTTAAGCCCTTAATTCATGATTTTATAATTATTTCATATAATTTAACCTATAGCAATTAACTATTACAACTTTTACGATTTAGTCTTTTTTCTTTAATTGACTATCAAATCACCAAAATTTTCGAACCTAATTTTAATACACCTATATTGTAACTCTATAAATATTATAAAAATATTTACGGGCTCAGTTTATAGAAACAAGATCCTAAAACCTTATTTTCTAAAACCACTTTACTTTAGGGATAAACCATTTGTACCTAACTATTTGTTCACTTAGCAAAAAAAATCAAATTAAAATTCAACATGTTATATTTGACTAGTAAATATGAAATAATAATATTTACTGACTCATTTATTTGATTTGTGGCCCCAAAACACTATTTTCGACACCCATTGAAAAATAGGCTGTTATACATCCCCTTAAATTTAAATTCAGTGAATTCATCAAGTCCATATCAATAGGACCACCCAAACTCTGGGATATTAATTCATTAAAAGTAATAAATGAAACCTCACATGCCGGTGAATTCATCAAGTCCATCTTAATAGGACCACCCAAACCTTGGCCATGAAATCATTAAGAGTAAGAACTCAACCTTATGCATGTACATCGTTTACCATAGGGATATGTAAAGTGTACACTATGAGTCTTTCCATGGTTTTATTTGACCTCATTGAACTTAGAGATCTAAGTTGGGTATCTACCATGAATTCCTTAACCACTAGGCTTAAGACCCATCCCTCTCGACGAATCAAAAATCATTTTCCTACTTATCCCTTTGGTTAGAAGATCAACTAGGTTCCTTTCAGACTTCACATACTCCAAAGTAATTACTCCATTCTTTATTAAATGTCTCATAGATTCATGTCTTATTCAAATATTCCTCTTCTTACCATTGTAAGCTTGCCTCTTAGCAATGCAAGTTGCGGCTTGTGAGTCACATAATAAAGATACTAGAGGTGTCAATTTTTTACATAAAAGAATCTCTGCAAGTAGATTCCTAAGCCACTCGACCTTTTGCCTGGCTATGTCAAGAGCTATAAACTCTGGCTCCATCGTGAAATGAGCAATACAAGTCTGTTTAGCGGACTCCCAAGAAATAGTTATTCCACCCAAAGTAAAAACATACCCACTTGTAGAGCTCACTTCATCATTATTAGTTATCCAATTGGCATCACAATATCCTTATAGGATTGCAGGGTATCTAAAAAATTCCAATTCCCAAGTTATTGTACCTTTAAGGTACTTAAGCAAATGCTTTAGAGCATTACAATGCTCATTGATAGGAGTATGCGTATATCTACTTAGTCTATTGACTACCTAAACAATATTTAGCTGAGTGTAGGTCATCAAGAACATAAGGCTTTTAATAATTTTAGCATACTTTGATTGAGAAACGCTATTTCCTTTATTTTTCAACAATTGCATGCTAGAATCATAAGGAGTTCTGACAAGGACGACATCAAAGCTATTAAACTTTTTTAATACTTTTTCTATATAGTGAGATCGATTTAAAATAAATATATTTTCTAATTTAGTAACTTTAACTCCAAAGATTACATCTACCTCTCCTAAATCTGTCATATCAAATTTGGTAAATAAGAAATTCTTGGTTTTATTAATGGCTTTTATATTAATACTGAAAATTAACATGTCATCCACATATAGACTTATGATGACACAATCAAAACCAAACATATTAGAATATACACATGCTTTTACACCATTAGCAATAAAACCAAAACTGAGAATAGTCTTATAAAATTTCTTATACCATTGTTTTAGAGCTTGTTTGAGACCATACAGACATTTTTTTTGAGTATGCAAACTTTATCTTCTATACTAAGTGCTACAAATCCTGGAAGTTAATCCATGTAGATCTCCTCACCCAAATCACCATTCAAGCAAGTTATCTTCATATTCATTTGATGTACCAGCAAATTGTGAATTAAAGCTAAAGTAAACAAAACATGAATGGTTGAGATCTTTGTTACAGGAGAATTTGTATCAAAATAATCCACTCCAAATTTCTGAGTGTACCCTTTTACAACTAGTCTTGCCTTATACCTCTGAATTGACCCATCAGGTCTAAGTTTCTTTCTAAACGTCCATTCATTACTAATAGGTCTAAAACTTTTAGGCAAGTCAACTAGTTCCCAAGTATGATTGGATATAATAGACTCTAGCTCATTATTAATAATATCTCTCTGAAAACTAGCATCTATTGATGTTATGGCTTCATCATAGGTTTCTGGATCCTCATCTATCAAAAATGTATGAGCAACGGAATCACTTATCAAGTTTAAATATCTAATTTCAGTTACAAAGAAAGTAAGGAAATTCTATCCGAAACTAGTGGTAGTCCTTTGTATTTTACTTCTCCTAGGTTCAATATCATCATTAGGAATATCTTTATTAAGTGCATTAGAAGAAACATGCACATCTAACTGTATATTAGTACTTATGCTAGATTTCTTCAAAGGAAAAACATTCTTAAAGAAAGTAACATCTTTAGATATATATATATATATAGAATGATCATGCAAAGACAGAAATCTATATGCAACACTATTTAGAGTATAAGCAACAAATACGACATCAATAATTTTAGATCCAATAGTGCTTTTTTTAAAATTAGGCAAACCTAATTTTGCTAAACATCTCCACACTTTCAAGTATTGTAGATTAGGGGCATAACCTTTCCACAATTCATAAGGGGTACAGTCTAATTTTTTATGAGGCACTCTATTAAGAATATGGTTTGCAGAAAGTATGGCCTCCCCCCACATACTGTTAGGTAAACCAGAACTTAGTAGTAAAATATTCATAATTTCTTTTAGAGTTCTGTTTTTCCTTTCAGCTATGTCATTTTGTTGAGGGACATAAGGAGTAAAAAATTCACATATAATGTCGTTTTTCTCGCAAACCTCTTTAAGAAAATTAGTGCCATATTCACCACTTCTATCAAACATATCAAGTTGGTTTTTTGATGTTTTATTCTCATATCAAGTTGGTTTTATACTTCTGATTTATATATAAGAAAGGTTTTATTAGCTTCATCTTTTCATCTTAGGAGATAGACCTTTATATATCTAGAGTAGTAATCTATAAATGTGATATAGTAGCGTTTTCCACTTTTACTTTCTATGATTTTAAAGTTTATTAGATTAGTATAAACTAACTCTAAAAGACCAGCCTTTCTATTAGTGAGAGTTTTTAAGGAAGGTCTAGCATGCTTAGCTTTAACATAAATTTCATATTTATTAAAGCTACTATAATCTAAATTAGCGAGTAGGTTCACTTTTATGAGTTTTTTTAAAGAATGAATATTCACAATACCTAATCTAGCATGCCACATATAAAAAGATTTAGCAATATAAGCAGAAGTGGTGCCTTTATTATTAAACGTAGTCTCAATCACAAATAAGCCTCCACTCAAATAACATTCCCCAACATAATCTCCATTGTAGGAAGGTACAAGTTTATCAGATTCAAAGACTAGTTTAATGCTTGCCTTATTTAGTAATTCACCACTAATTAAAATTCTACGCAGGGTAGGTACATAAAGAGTATTATTTAATGCTAATGTTTTGCCAGAAGTAAGCTTAAGTAAGATTTTTGCTTTACTGAGTACTTTTGAACTACTAGAATTACCCATGTAGACCTGTTTCCTTCAGCTACACTTTAAAACTTGGTGAACATTTCTCCGTTGGCGCAGAAGTGTTTGGAGGTGCCTATGTCTACAATCCACTCGGCATTGTTCTTGATCATGTTTACTTCAAAAACCACAACACCTATAACCATTCTTTGAGACTAGGAATGATAGTTAGTTCCGTCGAAAGGATCGAACTTGGAAAGATCAAGAATAAATTTGTTTGTAACAACCCGTTTTTCAATGGTATTGGAAATAGTGGTTTTGGGACCACAAATCTGATGAGTAAGTCCATATTGTTACTTAATATTTATGAGTCAATTACAATATTATATTGAAATCTAGTTTAATATTTTCTATAAATTGAACGAATAAATAAGTATAAATGGTTCAGTCTAAAAGTCAAGTGGTTTTTGGAAATGAGGTATTGGTACCTCATTTTCATAATTTAATGTCATAAATATTTTTATTAAATATTTAAAGAGTCGTATTATAGGTGAATTGAAGTTTGGTCCAGTAATTTTGATGATTGATTGCTTAGTTAAGGTAAAAGGATTAAATTGTAAAAGAGGTAAAAGTCAATTGCTATAGATTTTAAATAGTAAAGGGACCAAAATGGTGATTAAACCATGGTCAAAAAGTCCAAGCAGTGGTGGATATGATTAATCCACTAGCTTTTGGGCTATTTACTTATTAAGTCCTAATTAGTTTAGGGTTAAATTGAAATTAAGCTTGTTTAGTTAAACTTTAAAATAATTGAAGGACCAATTGTGCAATTAAACCCTCCTTAGATGGTAATTATACCATATACTTATATTATGGACATTTATGGACATGATTTAGTAATTTTATAAGTTATATTAAAAGGGTAATTCAGTAAAAAGTTAAAATGCAAGTGAAATTAAAGAAAAATTAAAAGATAAAATCAACATTTTCTTTTCTTCTTCATGTGGAAAGAATCGAAATACCTAGAAGAAACTAAATAAAGCTTTGGTCAACTTTGGTCCTTCGATTTGGTGAGTAAACCTCGCTTGTTTTTAGTAATGTTTTGTTTTTGAACTTGTATTAGCTTGATTTAGCTAACCCGATGACTAATTTGTAAAAAATTCAAATTTTATGGATTATTCTATTGATGTGTTTGATTTGTTCTTGAAATTTTATGTTAGATTGTTAAGCTTGGTTGTTAAATAGGACTATTTAGTAAAATGATTTTTGGTGATTTTAATGTTTAAGGACTAAAATGTGAATATAGTAAAAGTACAAGAACTTGTTGTGAAATAATAGCAATTAGGATTGTAAGGAGGCCCTAGGTAAATCGATTAAACTTAGTTTTAATTGAAAATGGTTAAATTACGTATTTTGGACTTAGGGACTAAATAGCATAAAAGTAAAATGGTGGGGGTAATTTTGTAACAATTTCAAATAGGAATTAATTGCATAAAATGGGTTAATTTTGCTTTTAGAAGTTGATAATTGAATGGACTTATTATTTTAGATTAAGAAATAAATCGATCAGACTCAAATCGCAAAAAAGCTAAAGTAACGGATTGATCGTTGTCTCAACTTCGACTTCGTTTTAATCAGGCAAGTTCTATAACACCCTAAACCCGACCTAGAAGTTTAGGCCGAATTCAGGATACTACATTGATCACCGAAGTGATCATGGAAAAGTTTTACAAAACAAGTTATCATATCTAATCGAATATTCAATTGCTTAAAAATCATTTAATAAAAAATTATAGATAAGTTTAATAAATAATCAGAATCCAATAAACAAGTAAAAATTTAACACGAAAACTATATCACAATATTATAAAGTTTTACAGTTCGAAAATCAAATATAAGATTAAAACTAGAAATCACAAACTGATAATCCACTCTGTCGAGACTGTCCGAGGCCTCTACGTAATAGATCCAGCAACAGAATTCCGAAAGGTACTTGAAAGGGAAACAAAAGATGGGGTGAGCTACACGAGCTCAGTGTGAGATCAAAACCAACTAACTAAGGAATCAGAGACGAAAAGCCTGCAAGCAGTTCAGATATGGAACTTACTTACAGAGCTATACAGAACTAGTTGGTATATTCACAATGAATATACCGGTAGACAACAATATGTGGAGCATGTTAAAAACATACTCACTTACACAGTCGCCGTACTATTCAGTCACAATAACAACAGTTCTTAATCAGTCATACAGTTACTATAACTACATAGCCAGTCAGTTACAATCAGAGTCTATAAAATTCACACAAGCATATGCGCTATTCAGTTGAACAGAGACAGTTAGATACACAGTTATGTCATTCAGTCAACAGAAGTAGTCAACCAGTCGTGATGCACGCAGATCACACAACAAATGCATATGTATGCAATTGATTTACAAAATAAACTCATCTATCCAGCCAACACACCTCTCCGTCCATCCCTACACTTATTGCGAGGTTTAAAACACCCACCCATCCGGCCAACACACCTCCCCGTCCATCCCTACACTTACTGTGGGGTTTAAAACACCCGCCCAGCCCTACATTTTCAAGCTATACCGAATGCGGCACATATCAGTATAGTGCAGCTGAACTACCAGTCAATAGGCTTAAAAGCCTTTCAGTAAGTCCACGAACCTCAGGGTATTGGGACAGCCCACGACCCTTTGGGTATTGGGGCTAACAGTAAGCAGGTAAACTACCAATCCATATATTACGCAGCAAAGTTGGCATATAAGCTGTACAATGTCATGCGATAAATCGTGGTACAGACGTGCAGTGTGAACTGCCAAATCAGACAAGGGTACGCAGCATAGCTAATGTACATACGGTACAGTGCAATGTGGTAAACCGCTATACCAGTAAACTGTAGCTGAGCTGCCAGATCAGTAAATGGTACGTAGCATAACTAACGTACATCCTGTATGGTGCAGTGCGGTAATCCGTTGTACAGTCCAGATGTAATAAAACTGCCAGTTCAGTTCAGTTATAGTCTTCCTTCTCTTCAAAATCCCATCACAAAACACTTTATGCATATGTATGAATGTATGTAGTCTCATGTACAGAATCAGAATACCAGTTTCAGACAGATAATTAGAGGCAGACGCTCACATCCAATCAGTCAGTTTTAAGATCAGATATGTACACACCCATAACTCAAATTTAGTATCAAGCTTATCACACAACTAATCACAAATAACACAATAACACACATATCAAGCCCAGATCAGAGTCATAACTACCCTCAGTAAAGCTTAGTCGAGGGTTGGGACACATAGAGTCACAATTACACTTGAATAAAAATAAAGGTAATAATAATATTCATAAAACAATAATAATAACATAAGTAAAAAGTAATAACATAATTAAGGAAATCAAAATAATAAAAGTAAAAAGAAAATTCACTCTAAAAGCACTGACAAGACTCGAACCCAGAATCTTGAGGTTCACTAACGCTTACTCAACAACCAGACCAGCATGCCTATTCTGACACTAAAATACCCAACTATTCACATATATGCATCCTCCTCACTGTCCCTAACCACTAAACTTCAAAACTTCTAGGCCCAAAATTCGGGGCGTTATAAGTTCATTCGATTTAATTGTAATACAATCTAAATGATCATTATATAAACTTATTTATTGAATCTTGATTGATTAATTAATTAATGCTTGTACATGGAAATAGAATTAATGTGTTATTATCACTTGATCACTGATGAAATGCCCTGAGTCAAATGAACGTAGGATAAAGTACGATTGGCATGCTAATAGGTTATTTTGCGCATGGTACAAGATTAGTATAAGATGTGATGATGATTTCTGTATATCCTCTGTTCACTGAATATACCGAGGTCCTGCATATGTTGCGGACTATCGTGTTATATTACAATTTTTTTGGGTGTGTTACGAGGGCAGATGTTAGCCTACGGGCTAGACACTTAGTGCTAAGGTCTGTTATCAATTGGATTGGCTCGTATGAGTGTCTGGTGTGTTCTGGATTGTTAACTATGTACTCATATTTGTATATCATTCATCGGGCAATGTTTTATTGATCATTAAATGTTATTGAAATGTGAGAAATTGATTTGTACTATTGTTTAAGCATTACTCACCTGTTGTGAGTTGTGATTGACAGGAATTGAAAAATTGATTTGTATTATTGTTTGAGTATTACTCACTTGCTGTGAGCTGTGATTAACAGGAACTCTGTTAGTAACATTGTTACTTGAATTATTATTTTATTTTGGTAAGCTTTATCGTTTAATCGACGAACTTACTAAGCTTTATGTAAGCTTACTCGTGTTCTTATATTTTTCTTTGTAGATTACATCTTTGTGAAATTCGGGAGATTGGATCAACTCGAAGAATCACACTATCCGAGAATCTTTTGGTAGACTATGAGTATAAGCTTCGCTTATATGGTATGTAATAGGCTAATGGTGGTTATTTTGTGATAGTCTTAAGCACATATGTGGTAGCTTGATGTACTTGTATTTTTGTTGTGTCAAGTAACTATTAGAGGCATGTACGCTGAATTCTAGTGAAGGCATGAGTGGTTGATGCTAATCAAGCATGAATTGATAAGTTTTGTTATTTGATGTAGTATGCATGGATGGATTGAAAGTTTGGTTTAAAATGCATTCCAAAGTCTTGTGAACATGTATGTAAGTGTATAATTAGGTACTTAAGCATTTGGATGTGAAATGAGCATGTTTGGGACATTTTTTGCCACACAGGACTTAGGACATGGTCTGTCACATTGTTGTGTTTCACACACGGGCAACCCACACAGGCATGTGCCTCGAACGTGTTAGGTGCAGGGTTCACACGAGCTGGCACACGACCTGTGACAAGACCGTATGGCCCAATTCAGTAAGTTACATGGCCAACGCACACGGGCGTATGGGATAGCCACACGACCATGTCTTGAGCCACACGGTTTAGGCCCTGTCACACGGTCGTGTGACCTCTGTTTACAAATTTTTCATATTTGCCCCAAATATTCTGATTTGTATCAAATTGGTCCCTAATTGTTCCTAAACTATTTTTAAGGCCTTGTAGGCTCGATTTAAGACTTATAAATTTATGTTTTACTCCAATCTGAATTATTTATGAAATTTTTTTTAATTAATTTGGTAAACTTGATGCTATTTGTTATTGATTATTCTGAATTGTGCGGTAATACTCCGTAACCCTAATCCAATGATGTAAATGGGTTACGGGTGTTACATTGTTCATCATGGCGAACATGTTCAAATAGTAGTATGAATTTGGCTCTACATTGTTGGAAAAATAAGACTGCAAAACAAAATCGTTAGCACTGATTGGAAAATAAACCAAGCGTAACTAAAAGAAAGAATCACTTTGCCATGGAAGAGCCACTTCCTTAGAAGCAAATTCACCTTAATCAGTGTAATCATGTAGTAGATATTGCCCCTAAGTTTAACACAAAACTTCAATGTTCGTACACTCAAATAAGGCAAGTGAAACACAATTGTAGTGCTATTCTTTGAGGAATTGAGAAATAAGATAAAAATAAAGCTTTAAAGCTAGTCGGAAAAACTTGGCCAGAAAAATCACACTAGGTTCAATTTTAGGAAAGATTGGAGGGGTCACAAACGATCCCACTTAAAATCTAGTCTCCTAAATAGAATTTCCTCTAATGTAGTTTTAGTAAGATGCCAAGGTTTTAGAGAAAAGAAAGATAAGAGAATCGAGAAGAATGAGAGAAGCTTTGATTTTGTTGCTTGTAAAAAATGAAGAGAATTAACCTCTTATTTATAGGATTCTCAAAGGGGTAAAATGGTTCAAAAAATTCAACGGCCCTATTACAACAATCAGATTCCAACGATCATATTGTAACAATTAGATTTTTGGATTACTAACAAGGGAAAGTTGGGTTATTGTCTATCTCAAGAACGTATGCTGGGTTGGAATGAAATCAACTCAAAGAAATGAGGGGATGCATGCTTACTTCATTAAGTTTGTGAACAATAAGAGCACTTTTAAGAACTTTATGGAGTAGTACGATCTGGCTCTAAGAGAAAAACACGAGAAAGAGTTGAGAGCTAAGTTTAAGTTAAGTACAATAAAGTCATATATTAGTCTCGATTCTTATGGAAAGAGCAATTGAAAAAAAAACCTCTTACTTGAAATATATTTAAGTTGGTTAATAGTGAAATGCTTAAATTCTATTAGTGTAAGTTGAGGATTCCTATTGATGACACAGGAAATCCAATTCTAAAGCAGCTTGGTGTGAAGATATTTGGAATATAAGATAGCTTAATAAAGAATGACTACTATGGGAACACATTTGTCTTTATAATGGATTACAGAAATAAGGGTTAATATTAGGACTGCAACTACAAGTGATTTAAGTCTAAAGGCATTATAACCTGCCACATTATGAAAATGTTGGCCCCTAAAAGGATTTATGTATTGAATGACAAGTACATAAAAATAAGACACAAAAATAATGTTAATAGATCTCAATTAGATAAAAATTTTTAAAGGAGGATATCCAAAAATACAAATAACTTCTTGATTACTTTGACCATGTTGTTGATATTGGCATGGATAACAATGTTAAAATTAATTATATAAAAGTAAAGCTTATTGAATTAAAGAATAAGATGTTAAATTGGAATGGCAGTGTTGAAAGTAACCCTATAATACAAAGTCTTACAATAGGATGAAGGTGGCCTTAAAATACAAAATCTTAAGGTTGCTCAAACTCGACGAAGGCCATGTACAAATCGATTGAGGTATATACACTTAATATATCCGACAAGGGAAGGTGTCTATAGGAGGAGAGGTAGTGTTTAGGGTTAAATATGTTACCGATATTATTAGTATCTTTGTATAGTTTAAATTTATTGCAAGTATATAATGAGTTATATGTAAAAAGATTGTTGGTAATGAATCCACATGACTAATTGGAACAAACAAAACAGTTTAATGATAATCAATCCATTCCGATATTAATGAATGTGACTCAAGTTCCACTAACTTGCAAACAAAATAGTTTTATATTTGAATGCATTCATATATTTAACCAAAAAAATATAATTTAGGCATATTTTAAAAAAAAATGGTATAATTTAAGTATTAATAAAAAAATGTGATCATAGATGAATTTTTAAAGTTTTTATATGTAACACGTAATCAATATATGTAATCCATTTGAACATATCAAGTCAATTTATTTTATTTTTAAGGGTATAACTACAAATATCTTTATTTCTTTTAATCCTTTTTGAATTGGAATAGGTTTCAAATAAAATCTCCCTAAAAATAGGACTTTAAAATTCAAACTAAATCAAAATCAATCTAACTCCGTAGTCATAATCAATTTCGGTTTGAAGTATTGAAACTATTCAATATATAAATTCTAACAAAGAAATCTCATACAACAATTGGACACATCATATATTTTTTTAGATTGGTAGAGCTGCTTGTTAATTAATTAAGTGACATCATAAGAGAGTTGTTAATTAGTGCTTAGTAATATATATTGAAACAAAAAATAAATAAATAAATAAATATAGTCAAATATATTAGATTATGATATACTTATATGTAAGTGAAAATAATTATATAAAAAATTATTAAATATTGAAGTGAAAACTAAATATGACTTTGGTTGAAATGGTAAAATTAAGATAATAAATATAAAGATAGTTTAGGTTCAAATCTCATCATATGTATAAATATATTTTTTAAAATTTATCAAAATAAAAACAAGCAAATATTGAAGATAACTTTTTTAACTTGTATAGAACAATGGTTAAAACTTTTATTATAAAGGTTTGAAAAGGTATGAATTTTCGAAGAAATCTGTTAAAAGGCAAAAGTTTTCTACCATTTTCCATTATGAGTTGTCGCTACTGGCCTTGTGCCAGTTTGGAAGCAGGGAAAGTAGTGGTAGGGTGTGATAACTTGAAAGTCAGGCTCTTTCTGATAAGTCGAAAGATTGGCAGCTTTTGGCACTGGGCTGAATATATTTGAGTTACCACTGGCTAATAACACTGCTGCTCTTCATGTTGATGAATTACGCTCTTGATTTGCACGCTTTCTATTGTTTACTAAACGAGGCGCTGCCCTCTCTTATATTCAAACAAAAAAGTTGAAGGCAAAAGCATTGACTTTTCATTTAGTGAAGGAATCAATATTAATTTTTATATTTTTCTTAATTTATATCAATTTCATTATTTTAATAATTTTTATTTTTTTTTCAATTTTAATAATTTTTTATTTTTTTTGCACTTTTATATATTTTTTAAATTTTTTTAAATTTTTATAATTTGTATTATTTTAATTAATAAAATCCAAAATTCTTATTATCTTAAGAATTTTAAATTTTTTTCAATTATTAATTTTTTTATAATTTATTATTTTCATCTATAATAATATTTATAATTTTTTGCACTTTTTATTTTTATATATATTTTTATTTTTAAAAATTTTATGATATATTTTTAACATTATTATCTTTTTTTATAATTTTTATTATTTTTAAATTTAAAGGTCTTTTTTTTTTTTTTGTCTCGAGGTATAATACTGGCATATCACATGACAAAAAAAAACCCTAAAAAAAGGACTGCTGGTACTTTTTTGTTTAGTACAAAAACTACTGTTACTTTGTAATGGTACAAAGGCTACTGGTTGACCATTAATTTTAATAATCAGAAGATTTAACTGAGTGAAGTTTGAATGTTCAGGTTCAATTGAGTGTAAAAATGAATAAAATTTTAATTGATTTTTTTTCAAAGTTCAAACGCTTTAAAGGCTCTTTTGTCATTTTCTTATGACGTAAATTTTTATAGCCAACTATTTTAGTAAAATTAAAATTCTTATAAATATGATAAATCTTATAAAGAATATTTTAAATGACACATTTAGTAAGATAATTAATAATAAAGGTTATATTGGTTAATTCAAATTTTTTAATAAAATTTATGATAAATTTGTATCAAGTAACTTTATTTAAGCAAATATTTTAGTAAAATTAAATTTCTTATTTATAAATATGATAAAATTTCTTATCAATTTGTTGAACTAAATATTTTAGTAAAATTAAAAATTATATTTATAAATGTGATAAGTTTTATAAATAATAAAAAAATCATTTTAAATGAAAAATTCAATAATATAATAAACAACAAATGTTATATTAGTTAGTTAAAAAGTTTTTTTAAAATAAGTGTTTTTATATATACTAATTTTTTATTTTTTTATCTGAAAAAGAAGTTAAATAGATAAAGTAATTCAATGTTGGATACAAACATGTCCCCAAGGCATCAGCCTTTACAAAAAGGAATAATACAATTAGGTGGGGAGGGGCAAATACACAAAAGATCATTCAAGTTACAGTAAACAAAAGAAATTTGCAAAAGATGGTTACTATCCAATCTTGCCATCATATTAGCACACCTATTCCCCTCACGGTATGTGTGCTGCAATAACTGATCGAAAAGTTCAAGGAGACGTCTGCAATCAGAAATAAGACTACCAAGTAAATGGTTACTCACATCAAGTTTGGTAAAAAAACTCAATACAACTTAGTGTCAACTTGAACCTCAAGTTTATAAATATTCCATTGAATAAGGTTAAGGCCATTCCTTAGTCCCCACAACTCATATTCAACACTAGAGACAAAAGGGATGCATCTATAAGTGTAATACTACACACTCGTCTTAGACTTGACGGTCGAATTATGGAGATTACTTTGTTATGTAAAGACTTTGTCGATTAATATTCGTGTTAAACTCATTTTTAATTCAAAAGAAACAAAATTGATAGATTTATCGAAAAAGTAAGTATTTAGGAATTACGTGCGCTTTTGATGGAAACCGTGTTTTACTGATTTAATCAAAACAAACATAGTCGTTTAACCACTTGCGTCCCAAAACATCTTGTTATTTATAAAACCTTGCAGCAGAAAAATGTTTTAAAATTATTAACTTATAAAATCATAAAATTTCATCATTTACGCCGTCTTGTTAAAAACTACCAATTTTAGTTAATACGTTTGCAAAATAAATTTCAAACCAATATTAAAATCCCAAAACAAATAAAAAAGTCCAAATGTCCGTAAAGTCTAAAATTTAATCTAAATCATGCTTAAAACAAAATGTGCAAACTGAGCTCTAGAATCACCACCCAATCCTAAGCCTGAGGGTCACCTGAAATGAAACAAAACAAAGGAGTGAGCTAGAAGCCCAATGTGTGACTTGGCACACATACAAAATTTTCTTACTCATAACGTACACATATGCAAATGTCAGATCAGAATTTTTAGAACACATATATCTTTTTTTTCATTTTTCAAAACAAATAGCATATCAAAACAAATCATACCCCCATCCGCTACACATCATCTTCGTTCAATTAATCACATCAATTAGGAATACAGGAGTCCATCCATCCAATCAAACCAGTAAGTGGCAATATGCCATTCAAAATATGCAACTGAGTTGCCAGATAGTAAATGCGGTTTAACCGCAAAAGTTGCAGTAGAACTGCCAGAATACACTTCCTCCATAATATCAAAACCCACCCCAATGCATATACATAATCATGTTAACTTACATACGTATCATATAGGTTGCATGGCATGTATATCTAAACATATATTTACAGAGTGTAATATAACACATAACTTACACAAAGTGAATCTTACTTAACATGCTTTGTAAGCTTACTCGTGTGTAACATACCGGATTTTCTGCTTTTATAGGCCTATGAAAATGCCCACGGATCCTATTTTTGAGTCCCTTAATTGAACTCTAATCAGGCCTTTAAAATTGGCCTAAAGGGTCCACACAGTAATGTGGCCCACACGGCCCAATATGTCAGCCCGTGTGGTCCACACGGCCTACCTGTTCAGGTCATGTGCTCCACACTGGCTGGCACACGGTCTGACATACAGCCGTGTGTGCACACGGTCTGTCACATGGTCGTGTGACGCTGGGTAGTTTCAAAAATAGCCCCTGTTATCGGGTTTTTCTAAGTTTCAGTTGAGTTTTTTGGGTTAGTTCACACACCTAACAATATTTTTTATTAGCCACACAACCGAGAATTCATAAATCCTACAATTAATCATCAAACCACAACAATTAACCATCAAAGACCCATCCAAAATCACATTCTTTTATCAAAATTCCAGTCCTTAAAGCAAGGTTCGAGTACTTACTAGGAAAATAGAGTCCAAAGGAGAACTACTCTGTTGGAGGAATTTGATTCTTACTCGCCTAATCAAAATAACAAAAAAACTTAACATAACATGGAAAGGAAACTAAACACCAACAACTCTAATATTATTCAATAACAAATTAAGGCTAAAATAACATAAAAATATATTGACAAAACTTACACCACGCTTTGAACTACGATCGAATTGCGAATAATACACACGAACACCGAATAAGATAGGATGCCCAAAATCAAAAGTAACAGAAAAGAAAGGAAACTCAAAAGAAAGTAAAATAAAAGAAAGAAGAAAAACAAAAGGGAAGGAAAAAAGAAATGTGAAAGGGGTATGGGAAAAGTTAGATAGTTGGAAGTGGGAGTAAAATTAGGGGTGATAACTAAAAAAAATAAAATTAAAGTAATTAAATTTTAACCAAATCCTAACCTACCAGATTTTATGGGATTTAATTTGAACTTTACTTCAAAAGAATGGTCCAAATAAAAAATATTTCACATTTGCACATAACGGGATTCAACCTTAAGATCTATGGGTAAGTTGAAACCTTCCCACTAAAACAGCATGCTCATTCTTGTTAACAATCCAATAAAAATAAAAGATAAGCCCAAGACCTCAAGCTTAACATAATGCCAAAATTAATAGGAAAAATCCAAAATAAGGAAATCGAACCCAAGACCTAAAGCAAATATCTAAAGCACTTAACCACCGTACTAAATCAAATTATTTAAGTTACTTTAATAATCTAAACACAAGAAAAATGGGGCGTTACAACTCTCCCCTCCTTAAAGAAATTTCGACATCGAAATTTACTTGATTCAAAGAGATAGGGATACTGCTAAAGAATCGAGTCCTCACGCTCCCAAGTGGCCTTCTCTAAACCATGATTCCACGACAGCACCTTAACTAACAGAATGGTCTTTCTCCTCTAGACCTTAGCCTCACAATCTAGAATCTGTATCGGCTCCTCCATAAAAGACAAATCTGGCCTCAACTCAATTTCCTCTACTGGAACCACATGAGAACGATCAAATCGATAACGCCTCAACATGGACACGTGAAAGATGTCATGGATGCGATCAAACTTCAGAGGTAGCTCTAACTGATAAGCAACCAGCTCAACAAGCCTCAAAATTTGATATGACCTGATGAAACGAGGGCTTAACTTGCCCTTACGGCTAAATCTAAGAATTTTTTCCATAGCGATACCCTAAAGAAAACAAGGTCCCCCACCTCGAACTCAATAATCTTTCTCTTAAAGTCTATATAAGACTTCTATCTATTAGAAGCGGCCTTAAGTCAATCCCGAATCAAACGAACCTTATTCTCAGTCTCAACCACTAACTTAGGACCCACAACTTTCTTTTCACCCAATTCAATTCAACAAAGAGGAGTACAACATTTCCGACCATACAAAGCCTTATAAGGCACCACGTGAATACTAGGCTAAAAACTAGCAGTAGAATCTTTGACCATATAAAGCCTCATACAAAACCTCGGAAGAGAATTCAGCTAGCGACAGAAACTCCTCCCAAATACTTCAGGAGTTAATAACATAACTCCGAAGCATATCCTTTAAAATCTGAATTACTCTCTCAGACTGACCATTAGCCTACGGGTGAAATGTCATACTGAAATCCACTCGAGTACTTAGAACTTCATGTAACTTCTTCCAAAAAGAGAGAAGTAAACCGAGGATCAAGGTCTGAAATAATCTATATTGGAACCCCATGAAGCCTAATAATCTCGAAAACATAAAGTTTTGCCAACTTCTGCAATGAGTAATTGATTATAACCAGAATGAAGTAAGTAGACTTAGTCAAGCGATCCATAATAACCCAAATAGTGTCCTTCTTAGTATGTGTTAAGGGCAACCCACTAAAGAAGTCTATAGTTACTTGTTCCCATTTCCACAAAGGAATCTAAACAGGTTGTAGCAAACCAGAAGGAAGTTGGTGTTCAGCCTTAACTTGCCGGTATGTTAGACAATGGGATACAAAGTCGGTTACCACCAGGATCATTGTACATCTTATTACCACTGGGATACATAACATAAGAACTACTATGTGCTTCCTACAAAATAGATTGCCTTAAATCCCCACCATTAGGAACACAAATATGACCTCGAAAACATAAAATACCATCACTATTAAACCCGAAATTAAAAGTCTTATCCTCATCAATTTGTTGAACCCGATTAATTAGAGACTCATCTAGAAGCTACTTACTCTTAATCTCATCCAACCAAGTCAGCTTATCTTGCAACTTAGTTAGAATCCCATCATCATCAAACAAACTTAGGTGAGCAAACATCATCCTCAACTCAGACATAGATCTTCGACTAAGAGTATCAACCACTACATTGGCCTTACCAGGATGATACTCTATCTTACAATCATAGTCCTTAAGCAACTCGATCCAATGATAATACCTAAGATTCAACTCCTTTAGCGTGAAGAGATACTTAAGGCTCTAATGATCAGTGTAGATAATGCACCTGTCACCATATAGATAATGCCTTCAAATCTTAAGTTCAAAGACAATTGCGACAAGCTCGAGGTCATGTGTCGAATAATTAACCTCATGCTGCTTAAGTTGTCTAAACACGTATGCTACCACCTTACCCTCCTACATCAGAATAAAACCCAAACTGGTATAAGACGCGTCACTATACATAACAAACTATTTCTCAGATTCGGTCTGAATCAGAACTAGTACTTGAGTTAAAATCAATTTGAAGTTTTCAAAGCTCAATTGCTGCTCAATAGCCCAAACAAACGAATTGTTCTTACATAACAATTTAGTCAAAAAAGCTACTATCAGGGAGAACCCCTCAACAAATCTCCGATAGTATCCCATTAAACCAAGAAAACTCCAAAGCTTAGTCACATTCTTAGGTTGTTTCCAATCCAGAACCCTCTATCTTTTTAGAGTCCACTCAAATACCCTCGATAGAAAGTAGATGCCCTAGAAACATAACCTCACTCAACCAAAATTCGCATTTACTCAACTTGGCATAAGGTTCCTTCTCTGGAGAATTTGAAGAACTACTTTAAGATGCCCATCATGCTCATAATTAGTCTTAGAGTATACCAAAATATCGTTGATGAACACTATGACAAACTGATCCAATTATGGCTGAAAACCCAAATTCATGAGATCTATGAACACAGCCGGAGCATTAGTCAAACCAAATGGCATGACAATGAATTCACAATGCCCATAGCGAGTCCTAAAGGCAGTCTTATGCATAACAACCTCCTTAAACTTTAATTGATGATATCCGGAACAAAAATCAATCTTCAAGAACACAGACGCCCCACAGAACTGATAAAATAAGTCATTAATCTTCGGAAGTGGGTACTTATTCTTTACTGTCAATTTGTTCAACTGACAATAATCCACACACATTCTCATAGATAATTCTTCTTTTTAACAAAGAGAACCGATGCTCCTCATAGGGACATACTAGGCTAAATAAACCCCCTACCCAAAAGTTCCTGAAGCTGCAACTTTAACTACTTCAACTCCCTTGGTGCTATACGATATGGGGCGATGGACACTAGAGTTGTCCCAGGTAGAACATTAATTCTGAACTCAACCTCCCTATCTGGTGGTAACCTTGGTAACTCCTTGGGAAAGATGTCTGGAAAATCTTAACAGTTCAAATCCCCTCAACAGCTGATTCCATAATACTGATGTCATGCACATAAGCCAAATACGCATCACACTATTTACAAACTAATTTTTCAGCTACAAGAGCAGAGATCACATTAGAGAGGTAATCTCGATGCTCGTCAACCATCATAACCTCCTCATCATCCCCAACCTTAAAAGTCACCCTCTTAGATTCACAATCTAATCCAACATATTAAACTTTCTTAATGGCAACTCCATCAAATCAGCTAAGAATACAAACCCCTGAACCTCAAGCGGACATATCCTAAATCCCTTACTAACTCGAATAGACTATCTCAAATGACTAATCACAAAAAGCTCACTACTAGTGTCATCAGCCAAAATCCCTATATTACTCAATACACTACTAGAAATATACGAATACGTGGAACCACAATCAATCAATGCAAAATAAAGGAGTGAATGCATAACAAATGTATCGACTATCACATCAATCATATCTCTATCCTCACGGCACCTCAATGCATAAACTAAACCTGGCTGTCTAGCCTCAGTCTGAACCGTACCTCTACCTGATGCCCTCTGACCATGACCATGACCATTACCTCACCTAATCTGACCATGACCCCTAGTAGGCTGCTGAACAACCCTCTAAGGTTGAACCTGATATAAAACAGAAGCTCGCACCGGCTTAACCATACGAGGACACTGTGAAGAACTAGAAGGACTTGAATCCTTCTTGTTCTTATTTTGACTCTTTTCCTTATCACTTTTCTCATGCTCATCACGCTTAATCTCCTTGAAAATCTTCGCCTTCCCCACTAAATTTTCGAAGACTCACTCTCACTAGGGAGCTACCAAAACCTTAATGTCGTACCTCAGCCCATCCTCAAATCGAATACTCTTATCATAGTTGGTCTTTACCAATCCGATGCTCAACCTCAAAAATTCAGCCTCATACTCGGCCAATGTCTTATCTCCTTGAGTCAGCCTCATAAACTTGCATCTACGGGACTCAACATAACTTCCCCTACATACTTATTCTAGAAGGCGTTCCAAAAATTAACCCAAGTCACCCGATAAGGCCGAGTGTAACACCCCTAACCTGTATCTGTCACCGAAATAGGGTTACAGAGCGTTACCAGACTTATCACATAATTAATCATACAATTCAAATTCAATTTAAATATCCAAATATAAATCATTCATATACACTCATATAGTCCCTGAAATGAGCCCTTGAGGCCCAAAACAAGCATTGAAAACAATTTGCAACTTAAACATAAACTTATGAAAATTTTGAAAAAACTATGAAAATTTCAAAGTACAGGGTACACACGCTCGTGTGACCAGGCCGTGTGTCTCACATGGCCAAAAGACACGCCCGTGTCACAGGCCGTGTGGACATTCAAAATGGTATCACATGGCTGTGTCCCAGACCGTGTCTGACCCCGTGTAACTCTCTAACTTGTGTCACACGGCCAACCACATGCCCGTGTGACTAACATGTGTAGCTCATTGACTTACTTTCATTAAAAACTATAGGGGACACACGGCCGTGTTACCTAATCGTGTGTTGCACATGGCTGAGACACACGCCTATGTCTCTGCCCGTGTGAACGAAAATAGGCTATTTTCTAAGCCACATTTCTCACCCAATTTTGGTGCCAACCTACACATTTCAATAGCATATAACCACAACTAGAATAGGCACTCAAACTAACCCAAAATCAAATCTAAAACATGCAATTTCAATACCATTAAACCAATTGCTATCAAGCATCACAATTGACCATTATAAAACATGCAATTATCAACTTCAAAAGCTACCAAAATGGTCATATACATAGTTCGTTTCTCTCACACCCGTGTATTAGGTCACACGCCCGTGTGTTATGAACAGAGACGCCCACGTGGGTTGGGCACGGGCGTGTCGTACGCCTGTACTACTTTTCAGTGTTGTCTATGGGTTATGGGCACGGTTGTGTCGCATGCCCGTGTTAAATTATCAGTATTGACCATGGTGTGTGGGCACGGGCGTGTGATTGGTTTGTATGCCCGTGTGTTTTTGTCAGGTTTACGCACGGTCTCTGGGCACGCCTGTGGTGATCTGTCGCATCCCGCGTGTTAGCATATTTTAAAATTTTAAGGTCCAGTTTTAACACTGTTGCGGCTACGCCCGTGTTTTATACCCATGGTGTCTTCCACGGCCACATCGCATGGCTGTGTTTGGTAATGCTCACTTCTCCCACGGCCGTATATTGGTTTCCACGCCCATGTGTTTTGATCAGGATTTCCATGGCCTAAGGCACGGGCATGGGCTCTATTCGTGGAGTTCGCACGCCTATGCCACACAGTCATGGTAAGTAATCAAGGCCACCCATGGCCATATCGCACGGCCGTGGTGATTAGTCGCATCTCGTGTGGTCATCCTAAGTTTGGGAAAAAATTAGTCTTGTTTTCACACTGCGAAGGACATGCCCGTGGCTCCAACCTGTGGTAGGGGCACGGCTTAGGGCACGCCCGTGTGCCAGGCCGTGTGGTCATAACAACCTGCGTTTTAGTAACTCAATTAGTGATTGTCAGATGTTATAAACTGAAATTAAGAAAGTCAACAACGTTAGTGCTCGAGTTGCCTCTCGAGAAGGCTTATTTAGAGTCTAAGCTCGACTTACCTTACACGCACCTTAACGAGGATTCGTGGAGCTGAAGCTCCTTTCTATCATGCTTAAAATCTTCGCCATTATAGAGTTTAAGTCGATGACTATTTACCTTGAAAGTGCCGTAGTTTGGATGAGTTACCTCTACTGTGCCGTATGGAAAGACAGTTTTAACTACAAATGGGCCTGACCACCTTGATTTAAGCTTTCCAGGGAATAATTTGAGCCTCGAGTTATATAGCAAAATGAGATCACCGGCTTCAAATTGCTTATGTTGTTTTAAACGAGCATCATGGCGTCACTTTGTTGCTTCCTTGTATATGCGTGAGTTCTCGTATGCATTAACGCGCCATTCATCTAACTTGTTCAACTACATTAATCTTTTCTCCTCTGCAAGTTTAAGATCAAAATTTAGAATTTAATAGCCCAAAATGCCTTATGTTCAAGTTCAAATGGTAGATGGTAACTTTTCCCAAAAATAAGTTTATAAAGGGATGTTCCTATGGGAGTTTTGTATGCGGTTCTATGGGCCCATAAAGCATCTTCTACTTTCTTTGCCCAATCTTTCCTATTTGACTCGATCGTCTTCTCTAAGATACGTTTAAGTTCTCTATTGGCTACTTCGACTTGGCCACTAGTTTGTGGATGGTAAGGGGTAGCTATTCTGCGGTGCACTTTATATTTCTTTAACACTTTATCAAACTGAGCATTACAAAAATGAGTACCTTTATCACTAATAATTGCCTTAGGTGTTCCAAATCAATAAAAGAGCTTCTTAAGAAATCTCACTACCATTCTAGCATCATTAGTAGGTAAAGCTTGGGCTTCCACCCATTTGGACATGTAATCAACTGCTACTAAGATATATTTATTCCCAAACGAGCTAGGGAATGGACCCATGAAATCAATACCCCATACATCAAATATTTCACATGAGAGCATATATGTTTGAGGCATTTTATCTCGAAGTTTCGAGATATTACCTGTCCTTTGGCATTTGTCACAAGTAGTAACATACCTGTTGGCATCCTTGAATAGTGTGGGCTAATAAAAACCTGATTCAAGTGTTTTATGGTCTATCTTAGTCCCAGTGTAATGCCCTCTGATCGGTTCTGAATGGCAGTGTTCCAAGATCTTGTCTGCCTCTGACTTTGTAATGCACTTTCGAATGACTTGATCTGTACATATATGAAAAAGAAAGGGATCCTCCCAAAAATAGTTTTTTACATTAGCAAAGAATCACTTCTTTTGCTGATGTGTCAACCCTTTTGGGGTTATGTTAGCAGCTAAATAATTCGATATGTCTGCAAACCAAGGTACCTTAGAATTAGATATGACTAGGAATTGTTCTTCAGGAAACGAGTTGTTTATCTCGACTTCGTTAAGTTCTTTAAAATGTGGATTCTCAAGCCTGGAAAGGTGATCTGCTGCCAGATTTTCAGCCCCTTCCTTGTCTTGTATCTCTAGGTCGAATTCCTGCAATAATAAAATCCATCTTATTAATTGAGGTTTCGTATCATACTTAGTTAAAAGGTAACAAAAAGCAGAATGATCAGTATAAACGACGACTTTAGACAAAATCAAATATGGTCTAAATTTGTCGAACGCAAAAACCACAACTAGCAATTCTTTTTCCGTGGTAGTGCAATTCTCTTGTGCGGCTGTCAAAGTTTTGCTAGCATAATAAATTGGCTGGAAATGCTTGTCTCTTCGCTGTCCGAGAACTTCACCTACTGCAAAATCACTCGCATCACACATTAGTTCAAAAGGCAAATTCCAATTAGGTGCAATTATAATCGAAGCATTAGTTAATTTCTCTTTAAGGGTATTAAATGCTTCTAAACATTCCTGATCAAAGTTGAAGGGCACATTTTTTTCTAGTAATTTCGTTAACGGCTTAGCTATTTTAGAAAAATCTTTAATAAATCTTCTATAAAAACCAACATGTCCTAAAAAGCTTCTAATAGCCTTAACTGAATTAGGATGAGGTAGTTTTTCAATGGTTTCATATTTTGCTTTATCAACCTCTATCCCTTTATTAGAAATTTTATGACCTAACACAATACCTTCACGAACCATAAAGTGGCATTTTTCCCAATTAAGTACAAGGTTCGTTTCTTCACATCCTATTAAAACTCGTTCTAAATTTTTAAGGCAGAGATGGAAAGAATTATTGAATACCGAAAAGTCATCCATAAATACCTCCATGATGTCTTCCAGGAGTTCGTCAAAGATGGCTAACATGCAATGCTGAAAAGTGGCAAGAGCATTACATAATCCAAAAGGCATTCTACAATAAGCAAACATACCATATGGACATGTAAATGTCATTTTCTCTTGATTTTCAAGAGCTATCGGGATTTAGAAGTAGCCAGAGAGTCCATCCAAGAAGCAGTAGTATATATGCCCCGACAGTCTTTCCAACATTTGATCAATGAAAGGCAGAGAAAAGTGGTCTTTTCTGGTGGCATCGTTCAATTTCCTATATTCAATGCATACTCTCCAACCTGTAACTGTTCCTGTAGGGATCAATTCGTTCTTTTCACTGGCAACAACAGTAATGCCTCCCTTGTTAAGAACAACCTGCACAGGACTTACCGAAGCACTGTCAGAAATAGGATAAATAACTCCAGCATCTAGAAGTTTAATTACCTCAGCCTTGACAACTTCTTTCATGTTGGGGTTCAATTGTCTTTGAGCTTGCACACATGGTTTGTATTCATCTTCCATCAAAATTTTATGGGTGCAAAAAGAGGGACTGATTTCTTTTATGTCAGAAATTTTCCAAGCTATGGCTCTTTTATGTTCTTTTCATACTTGAAGTAATTCCTCTTTCTCCTTGGGTAGCAAGTCTGCGGCAATAATTACTAGCAATGTAGAGTCATCTCCCAAAAATGCATATTCCAAGTGATTGGGTAATTGCTTTAGTTCCAGTTTGGGGGGTTCATCAACAGAAGTTTTTTTGTCTTAGTTCATCATTTATCTCAATACCCTCATAATTTATTTATCTTGGAGATGGTTAGTTAAAGTTCAAGTCAATTATTACCTTCTCCATCTTAATGGTGGCTTCATCCTTCTCCCCACCTTGAATAAGACATAGTTCCAACGTGTCCTTAAGAGTAATTTCTTGAAAAGAATTTTGAACAGAGTATTCAATAGAATCAATAAAATAATAGGAATCGTATTGTCCTCTAGAGAATCACATGGCATCATAAATTTTAAAAATGATTTCTTCATCTCCTACCCTAAGCACAAGTTTACCATCTCCTACATCAATAACTGCTCTAGCAGTAGCTAAAAATGGACATCCTAGGATTAAAGACACTTCAACATCCTCATCCATGTCAAGCACAACAAAATCAACAAGGAATATAAATTTATCTACTTTTACTAGCGCATCTTCAATAATACCCCTAGGATATTTAACAGATCATCAGCTAATTGAATACTCATCCTAATGGGTTTTAGTTCTCCAAGACCTAGTTGCTTGAAAATTTAATAAGGCATTAAATTAATACTAGCACCTAAATCAACTAATGCCTTTTCAATATTTAAACTACCAATTAGACAGGGAATAGTAAAACTTCCTGGATCTTTCAATTTGGTTGGCAGTTTGTTCTGGAGGATAGCTAAACATTCTTCATTGAGTTCCACTGTAGACAACTCTTCAAACTTCCTTTTGTTTGTTAGAAGCTCCTTCAAAAATTTTGCATACGTGGGCATCTGCGAAATAGCTTTAACAAAGGGTAAGTTAATATGTAACTATTTAAAAAGTTTAAGAAATTTACCGAATTCTGCATCCATGTGGTCTTTCTTCAACTTTGCTGGGTATGGGATGGGTGGCTTGTATTCTTTAAATACCAGTTGGGTATTCTCTTTAGGTTCGGCCTCCCCAACTTCCTCTTTATTAGGCTCTTGTAGTAACTTCTTTTCAGGTTCAGCTAGCATTTTCTCATTCCTTAATGTGACTAATTTAACATGCTCTCTAGGATTGGGTTCAGTATTACTCGGTAGACTTCCTTGTGGTCTATCAGATATCATCTTAACAAGTTGACCAATTTGATTCTCAAGTCCTTGAATTGAAGTTTGTTGGTTCTTAAGTGTTGTTTCGGTATTCTGGAAACAGATTTCTGACACCGATATGAAATTTTCCAACATCTCCTCAAGGTTTGATTTCTTTTCCTGCCGATAGGGGGTTGTTGAAATCCCAGAGGGGGTGGTGGCCTTTGATTACCTTGATTCCCTTGACCTCCCCATGAAAAATTTGGATGATTCCTCCAACCTGCATTGTAAGTGTTACTGTAGGGATTGTTTTGAGGTCAAGGATTATTACCCATATAATTCATTTGCTCGTTTTCCATGCCATGTTTGTAGGGGGAGTACTCTGGGTTACCTACACCACTTCCATTCGTGTTGCACTGCATAACTGGGTGTACCTGTGTAGAACCAACCAAACCATCAATCTTTTTATTCAAAAGTTCTACCTGACTAGAAAGCATGGCGACTACGTCGATATTAAAAACACCAGTGGCTTTTGTCGGTTTGTCCTCATTACTTGCCACTGATAGTTATTCAGTGACATCTCCTTTATAAACTCATAAGCCTCCTCAGGTGTTTTGTTATTTATCGTTCCACTAGCAGCTGCATCTATCATTTGCCTTATTGAGGGATTCAAACCATTATGGAAAGTTTGAACCTGTAGCTATAGAGGTAATCCATGGTGAAGGTGTAACACCCTCTAACCCCAAACCGTTGCCGGAACAGGGTTACAAGGCATTACTGGACTTATGCCCGTGGGGCTCCCATGACTGTGGGGACAGGCCGTGGGCAGATCTGACTTGCCACACACGCCCATGGAACTAGCCCGTGGGCAAGCCTGACTTTGCCACACGGCCTGGGCACATGCCCATGTGTCTTGGCCGTGTGAAAACATGATTTTCACTATTTTTGAGCTACTTTCACCTACTAAATATACCTAATTCATACCCAATTCAATTACTTATAAAACTTGATCAAATAACATTATCATACCTTTCAAAACTTAACAAATATTCATTCATACCAAAAAGTTCTTAAAGGTATATAAACCATATTTACATTCAAAATATTAAACATTTACAAATGGCTAAAATCAAACCTAGTACATGCCACATTTTCAAAAGATAGATTCATCACTAAAATTTGAGCTGAAGCCGGGATTGATTCGGATGCTGAATCGGACCTTAACTTTACCTAACCTATGCACGAAAAACAACCGTATGCTGAGTATTGGAATTACTCAGTGGTATTATCATAATTCAAATTATAACAACAACAATATATCATATTATGCACAAATCATACATATAATTATATACCAAACTATCATATTTCTATTGTATCAACTTCCATATTTGATTCACTATTTCATCAATAAAATACAAATGTTCAAATCACATTTCAGACATGTACAACGCATGAACCTTTGGTTCAACTCCCAATCACATATACATATTCAATTCACATTTCAACAATAACCATTCATTTCAGTAATCAATAGTACAATAATCAATCAAACAAATATAAGTTTCTCATTTCAATTATACACCCTATTAACACCTCAGACTTTAACAGATACTCGGGTTCTAATCCAAACACACCAATACGGCACATTATGACTAAACGGTACATAGTACCTGATCAATATACGACACATATAGTGCCTGAAACGACACACTAGGTGCCTGAATACGACATACGAGGTGCCTGAAATACGACACATAAAGTGCCTGATATACGACACAGAAAGTGCCTGATCGGCAGAGCCGATAAATCCCGTACTCTTATATACCCTATGGCATGCCAACTATATCCACTAAGCCCGACTAGTTAATAGGGTATCAGATTCTTTCTCTATTTCAGTCAAATTCATATCAATTGCACTTTGGCCACATTTTCTCACATACTTCTCAATTCAAGCACAACTTGTTCCAATTTCACATTATCACATATTTTCACTTCATTTCCATTTTCAATTGATCAAAATCATTCAAATTCATATGCATACCAACATTACTCAATTCAATTTCACAAACATATTTAATCATCAAATAAATCTAATTCACATTCAACTCAATATCAATATTTACCTCACATTCAAATTCCATACGCATACATTAAAATCAAACATTTAATAAGAAATAACTTGAATTATGATAATACAAACCGATATTTCTCGAGCTACTCCTCGATCACTTTTTCCTTGCCCTTAGTATTCGACGTCTCGGTTTCCTTGTTTGCTACGAAAATTAACATAATTACAATTAATTAATAACACACATATTTTATACAAAATATTAACTTTTCATGTAACTTTTGCCTAAATACCAAATTTGTCCTAACCAAATTCCATCTTTTTCTTTTTTTACAATTCCTTTCATTTCCTTATTCAATTTCCATCAAAACTTCAATATAACTATCAAATTTTCATCATTTTTCCATAATTTTGAATTTCTTTCAATTTAGCCCCTAAAACTCAAAACTTATAAAGAAAGAGACTAAATTAACTTACCAAATTAAGCTTGAGACTCAAAATCCTAAATTTTCCTTTTTCCTTTCTTTTTCTTCTTTCTTCTTTCTTTCTTCTTTCCCTGCTATTTCGTTTGCTTTGTTCTCTTTTTCTTCTTCTTTTATTTCTTTATTTTATTACATAATTAACTTAATTAATAATAATAATAATAAAATATCTACTTTATAACTAATTATATACATACATTTGTATACACACATGTTATTACACATGTAATTCATCAATACCATAGACTTATCAACATCACAATTAATTAATAAAACATAATAATAATAATAATAATAATAATAATAATAATAATAATAATATCTTTTACTTAATTAATAAGTAAATATATATATATATATATAACATACATTTGTACTAATAATATAAATACACATGTATTTATTTTCTAACATACACATGTCATTAATTTGGTATAATTATTAATTTAATCCTTTAACCTTTCTCCATTCTATAATTAGACTTTTATGCTTTATTCAATTTAGTCCTTTCTACTAATTATTTCTAATTAAACTAAATTCACTTAATCAAAATCTAATTCAACTCATAATTAACTTTGTAAATATTTTTAATAAATATTTAAGGACTCGTTTTTCCTAAGACGGAGGCCCTAAGACTCATCTTTCCAATGCCCGTGAAATTTGGGTCGTTACAGAAGGCACATTCTTAATAAATCCTTGTATCTCTCACATGCGTCATAAAGAGTTTCTAAATCCATCTGCACAAAAAAAGAGATGTCATTCCTCAACTTTGCTGTTTTAGCCGGCGAAAAGTATTTCAAAAGAAATTTTTCAGCCATTTGTTCCCAAGTAGTGATAGACCCTCGTGGTAGAGAGTTCAACTAATGTTTAGCCTTATTCCTCAGAGAAAAGGGAAAAAACCGAAGACGAATGACATCGTCAGAAACACCATTAATTTTAAAAGTGTCGCAGAGTTCCAAAAAGTTAGCTAAATGTGTGTTAGGATCCTCCTCCTGCAAACCATCAAACTGAACAAACTGTTGTATCATCTATATAGTGTTAGGTTTTAGTTCAAAATTATTTGTAGCAATAGCAGGCCTAACAATACTAGATTCAGTACCAACTAAATTAGGCTTAGCATAATCATACATAGTACGAGAAGCAGGATTCTGATTCACAGGATTTGTAGCTACCACAAGAGGTAAGGGATATTCTGATTTGCCTCCATCTCTTCAGTAGTATTGGTCACGTCCTTTTGCTCTTCCTCTATGTATTGTAGGCTCCGCCTTATTCTCTACGGTTTCTGGGAGCTGATGCTTCTATCTCACTATCGAATAATAAAGGTCCTGACAGATTTCTTCTAATCATAAACTAGAGACACCTGTCAGAAAAAATAAAAAGAAAAATTTAGTAAATAAAACTTTAAAATAAAAGAAAGAGTAAGTTGCAATAAAAGTAAAAATGGCTAAAGTAATAAAAATTGAGTGTTCCTAATATTTCAGTTCCCCAGCAACAATGGCAAAAACTTGATATTGATATTTATGATCGTACCTGTAAAACTAAACTATTATCATGATAAAGGCAAGCGCACCTATTAAACAGTAGTATAGCTTATGGCAAGACCGGAATGTCAAACCCATAGGGACTAAAAGTACTAGTATTAACTTTCTTTTTATTATCTAGCCGAAAAATAAATGAGATTTGTTTAAACTAAAAACTAACTAGACTAAGAACGCGACAAATAGTAAATCGGGGAAATTGCTTTTGGAAAACTAATTGATTAAAACAATACCCAAGGAAGAATCCACCTAGACTTCACTTGTTATTTGACTCTGAACTAAACGATTTATTCACTTGACTTGGTCCGTAGAAATCTCTAATTTATGTTAATATCTCTTTCAAGATTAAGAACAACTAACCCTAGGCTGATTAATTGAAATTTCTTTCTAATTAAAACCCCTAGTGTTGCATTAACTCGATCTATGGATTCCCCTATTAGATTTGACTTTAATCCAGTAGATTTTCGTCATCTTATGTCTAGGATTGCGATCAACTCTACTTAATAGTGTTGGATCTACTCTTAGACAGGGACTTTTGCTCTACTGAATAAGCACATTCAACTTGAATTAATATCCTAATATATTAACACAAGAATTAATAACACAATTAAGAACAAATCAAGTATTTATCATATAATTCAGAAAATAATAACAAGATCCGTCTTAGGTTTCATCCCCCTCGGGTATTTAGGGGATTTAGTTCATAATTGTAAAAGAAAACATCTAAAAATTTGGAAAACAACAAAACATAAAGAAAACTCAAAAACCCCTGAAAGAAATTGAAGGGAGATCTTCAGATTTGATGGAGATCCTAGCTTCTAAGATGAATTGATCTGTGTTCCTTGAGTGATTCCTTACTTTCTACTCTCTGTGTCCCTTTAGGTTCCTCCCCTTAAGTGTTTTTATAGACTTTAAAATGCCCAAACTACCTAAAAATTAGCCTTTTCTGAGTAGAATTGAAACAAGACTCGATAGGGACATGCTCGTGTGAGGATTCTCAAGCCGTGTGCAATTCTGTGTGTCCCACACGGGCGTGTGGTTTACCCGTGTGAAAATGCCTAGACCGTGTTGAATACTGATGTTGGCCCATTTTGTCCTTTTTGGCCCGTTTCTCCCTCTTTTCACTTTCATATGCTCACCTAAGTATAAAACATGAATTTAAAGGATTAGGAGCATCAAATTCCATAAATCTAATGATAAATCACCCATAAATGTGCCAAGCATGGGATAAAAATATGTATATATTATGGTTTATCACCTATATGCCAATTCTAAGTCTCAACCATATGGTACTCAATTCACCAAATAGTAATCAAGGCATTCCCATGGCAATGATACATGTTACAAAGTGAGGCTTGCTACACATAAATATACATAACATCATATACCAAATCAAAACCACATTAAATAGCCAATTACATATATGAAACATTGTATCTAAAACTTAGCATGCATACTCATCTCAATTCCAACCATTTGGTCTTTACCATACCAATTCACAACAAGGCATTCACATATCAATATATCAACACATCACATAAGGCTAATTACACTTATATATACATACCAACACCTATGCCAAATCAAGCTAAATCTCATGGCTAATCACATATCAAAACATAAAGGCTTCATTAGCCAAATAATCTATTCATGCCATATAACCAAAATACATTAAGTCCAAAAGTACCAAAACAACTGTTGGATAGTATGATGAGATCTCCTATGACTTCCAATCCGAGTGAGCTTCCGAATCACTATAAAACATGGAAAAGTAAACAAAGTAAGCTATGAAGCTTAGTGAGCTCATATGGCTAATAAGTATAATTTACCAATTCATTCACAATTTAAAGAAGCATAAGTAAACATAAGTAAAATTTTAATCAAACCAAGATTAGCACATTATCTCAACCATAGTAGTCATGTATGGATACATTCACTACAACTTACTTGTCGTACTTCTCATGAGTACCTGCACTGATCCATATCATCTCTTATATCCTCGTACCATCATCTTTGCCTATTGAACCATTTGGAATAATATCGGATACTCGCGTATCTCGCACACTAAGTGCCAATACATGGTCAAAACCATTTCTATCACATATCTCATATAAATGCTCACTCTCGAGCCATCACTCGGTCTGCTCACACAAGCTGACGGTCAAGACGTAGCTACACGGTGTTACTCATACAAGCTGTTGAGTAACCATAACACATGCTAGAAAACTCAGCCACCAGTAGAACGTATAGGACTAGCACCCAAAACATAAACACAATAACCCCTAACGACATGTCATTTGTATCCTATCTATTCCTAAGGTTCAACCAAGATCCATACTTTATCGATGCCTCGTTCAGAATTTTCGCAGTGTTGTATTATCATAATTTCATCAATGAAGCATTTAAACACATGCAACGTAATGCTTATTAAACACATGAACTTACCTCGATATAGTACCGATGAAAACTATTGTCTAGTCGATAGCTTTGTCTTTTCCTCGATTTAAATCCGAAGGTTCCTTTTCCTGATCTGTATAATCAAATTTAACTATTTTAAACATCATTCTATTCAATTTAATCCAATTTTTATACTATGGTAAAATTACTATTTTACCCCTAAACATTTGACTTCTTTACAATTTAGTCATTATCTCATAAAAATGCAAATTCATGCAATTCAACGTTAACCCATACTAGCCGAATTTTATCCATTCTTTTTACAGTCCATATTTTTCATTTATTCACACATTTTACCACAAAATTTTCACATTTATCATTTTAATCCCTAATTGACATTTTCAACCAAAATCACTTTATCAAAGTTGTTTAATTCACAACAACCATTCATAATCTATCATGAAACTTCAAAACTCACACATATTCATCAATAGAAAAACTCAAATACTTTAACAATTTTGCAAATTAGTCCCTGGGCTAGCTAAATTAAGCTACAACGACCTAAAAAACATAAAAATCATTAAAAATGAGGTTAAAAATCATACCATGCAAGCTAGAAAAGATGACCGAATACTCAAGCTCCTTTCATGGTTTTTCTTAGGTTAATTTTCGGTGGAGAAGATGGACACACAAGATGACTTCTTTTGTTTTCATTATTTTACTAAGTTTATTTATTAAATTATTAATTTAACCTTAATAATTAACCTTTAAAAACATCTAGTTAGTGTCCATAATTGTCCACTCACTATAAAAATGGTCTAATTACCTTATAAGGGCCTCCACATTAAAGTTCTATAGCTATTTGACACTTTTAGCTTATAGAACTGAACTTTTACACTTTACGCTATTTAGTCATTTTTCACAAATTAAGCACTCAAACGATAAAATTTCTTAACGAAACTTTCATGCAATCCTACTATCATGTTGTAAACCTTAAAATAATATTAAAATAAATATTTTGATCTTAGATTTGTGGTTCTGAAACTACTATTTCGATTTCACTAAAAATAAGTTGTTACACCGAGTGCCCTCCTCCACAGTCAACCACTATTAGTAAGCTTTGTAGTGAAGCAAAGATACTGGACCCTTTAGTTTCTACTTAGGGGTGTAGTCTAAATCATTCATAATTCTTTCTGTGGCCATCAACCAATACTCAACCACAGTTGGGGCGACCCCAGCGACACCCCTGAATAATTTTGCTCTATTGGACCGGAGTTGCTTAGTTACTGAACCTTAACTCCCAAATACAATGAGTCTCAATGACCCTCTCAAAAACCTTCAATATAGCCTGGGTCAATACGTCATTCCCAGCAGTCTGAGCCATTGACTCAGTCTCAGTGGTAGGACTTCTGATAGTTTCACTTATATCTAATTAGGGCATACTACTCATCGAAAATAGCTCAGCTTGAGCCCCCCGATGGCGCTCACAGTGCCCACGAGTACCATGACCTCGGGATCCATGTATACTCATTATCTTATCTGGTAATTTAAAAGTTTTATGTATTACTTTAGATTTCAAAAACCCTAAATCTAAAGTTTTACCAGAATTACGTATCTGAGTTTAGAGAATGTGTTATTTCACTACAGTCTCTAAAGGCAAATAATTGTACTAAAGTATCACATGCAAAAATATCTAAAGCATAATTAAAGTTTAGATTTCTTACTTGGATCAGCACCAGAGTTTCGATTTCACTTTCCAAAAATAAAAAAGTCAATTTTAATGAAATTTCCAATTAAAGTAAAATTTTATTTTTCTCAAACATTTTGGACCCAAAATACATAGCCCAAATTTTGTAATCTGGCTCTGATACCACCAAATGCAACACTCCACACCCAACCTAAATTTACGATCAAATTATGGAGGTTACTTTGTTACGTAAAGACATTGTGATTAATTTTTGTTTTAAACTCATTTTTAATTCAAAGGTAACAAAATTGATAGATTTATCGAAAACTTAAGTATTTAGAAAATTAAATGCGCACTTTGATGGAAACCGTGTTTTATTGATTTAAACAAAACAAACACAATTATTTAACCACTTCCGTCCCAAAACATCGTGTTATTTTTAAAACCTTGTAGCGGAACAATGTTTTAGAGTTATTAACTTATAAAATCATAAAATTTTGTCATTTACGCCATCTTGTTAAAAAGTACCAATTTTAGTTAATACATTTGCAAAATAAATTTCAAACCAAAATTAAAGTCCCAAGACAAATCAAAAAGTTCGAATGTCCGTAAAGTCCAAAATTTAATCTAAATCATACTTAAACCAAAATGTGCAAACCGAGCTCTAGAATCGTCGCCCAATCTTAAGCTTAAGGGTCACCTGAAATGAAACAAAATAAAGGAGTAAACTAGAAGCCCAGTGTGTAACTTGGCTCACATACAAAATTTTCTTGCTCATAACATACACATGCAAATATTATATTAGAATTTACAGAACACATATATCTTTACTTGTATATTTCAAAACATATAGCATATCAAAGCAAATCATATCCCTATCTGCTACACATCATCTCCATCCAACCAATTACACAAATTAGGACTATAGGAGTCCATACATCCAATCACACCAGTACGTGGCGATATGTCACTCAAAATATGCAGTTGAGCTACCAAACAATCTACTGCCAGAATACACTTCCTCCATAATATCAAAACCCACCCCAATGCATGTACATAATCATGTTAACTTACATATGTATCATATAGGCTGCATGGCATACATGTCTAAACATATATTTACAGAGTGTAACATAACACATAACGTACATAATACGAATCTTACTTAACATGCTCTTTAAGCTTACTCATGTGTAACTTACCAAATTTTCCAATTTTATACGCCTACCAAAATGCCTATGGATCCTATTTTTGAGTCCCTTAATCAAGCTCTAAAATCGGCCCAAAGGGCACATATGACCCAATAAGCCAGCCCCTGTGGTCCACACGACCTACTTGTTCAGGCTGTATAATCACACACAATCTGTCACACGACTCGCCACACGGTCGTGTGAAGCTGGACAGTTTCAAAAATAGCATTTTTTTGGGTTTTTTTTAGTTTCAATTGAGTTTTTCGGGCTAGTTCACACACCTAACAATATTTTTTATCAGCCACACAACTGAAAACTCACAAATCCTATAATCAATCAACAACTCACACCAATTAACCATAAAAAACCCATCCAAAATCACATTTTTTTATCAAAATTTCAATTCCTAAAGCGAAGTTCAAGAACTTACTACTCAGAAAACAACATCTAAACGAGAACTACTCCGCTGAAGGAATTTGATTCTTACACCTTTCGCTTAATCAAAATCACGAAAACACTTAACTTAACATGGAAAGGAAACTAAACACCAACAACTCTAATCTTGTTCAAGAATAAATTAAGGCTAAAATAACAGAAAAACATATTGACAAAACTTACACCACACTTTGAACTATGACTAAATTGCGAGTAATACACATGAACACCGAAGAAGATAGGATGCTCGAAATTAAAATTAACAAAAAAGAAAGAAAACTCAAAAGAAAGTGAAAGAAAAGAAAGAAGAAAAACAAAAATGGGAGAAAAAAAACATGAAAGAGGTATCAGAAAAGTTGGACGGTTGGAAGTGAGAGTAAAATTAGGGGTGATAACTAAAAAATATAAAATTAAAGTAATTAAAATTTAAACAAATCCTAACCCACCAGATTTTATGGAATATAATTTGAACTCTACTTCAAAAGAATAGCCAAAATAAAAAAAAAAATTTCACATTTGCGTACAACGGGATTTGAACTCAAGATCTATGGGTAAGTTGAAGCTTTATGACTAAACCAGCAGGCTAAGATAAGCCTAAGAGCTTAAGCTTAATATAATGCCAAAATTAATAGGAAAAATACAAAAAAAAAGAATCGAACCCAGGACCTAAATAAAACATCTAAGGTACTTAACCACCATATCAAATCAAATTATTTAACATACTTTAATAATCTAAACACAAGAAAAGTGGGGTGTTACAATAAGAACCAATGGATATTAGTTCTTAATCATTAGCTTATTCAACTGCCAATAAGCAATGCAGAGTTGAATGGATCCATCTTTCTTCATAACAAAAAACATTGGAACTCCCTAGAACGATCTACTAGGACATATAAAGTCGCAGTCCAAGAGATCTTGCAATTGAGTTTTCAGGTCTTTTAACTTTATTGGCGCCATACGATTCGATGCAATTGACATAAGATTTATACCTGAATAAAATTCAATCGCAAATTCAACCTCGCGATTGGGAAGCAATCTCAGTAATTTCTCAGGAAACTCATTTGGTGTAACACCTCGATACCCAACCTAATCATCGGGTTAGAATTACAAGGTATCACTTTGGTTGACGGAGCAACTACTGCCAATTTAAATTCATTTCCAAACCATTTAAAATTTCAAGTATTAAAAATGATACATAACCCATGCACATGCACATGTCTCGAGGAGAAAAGGAAGAAGTTTGATGATAGAGGTGAGAAGTGCATTTTTCTTGGTATTAGTGAAACATCAAAGGTATATAAATTGTTTAATATTGTGACAAAGAAGGTCATGATTAGTCATGATGTTATGTTTGATGAAGAGAACACTTGGGATTGGGATAAAGTGCAACCTACTCAAGTCCTTTGTGATAATGAAGTTGAAGAAATGCACGAGAATACTTTTTCACCAGCCACTAAAGTATTGCCTACACATAGAGAAGAAACTAGTGCAATGGTTGAAGCACTTCGTTGTGTTCAAAGAAGGCCCACATGGATGCAAGATTATGAGGTAACCAAAATTAGAGAAGATGATGATGCAATTGTTCATTTTGCATTATTTGCAGAATGTGACCCAACAAGTTTTGAAAGTGATGTCAATGAGGCAAAATGGAATGAGACAATAAATGCTGAAATCAAAGCCATTGAAAGGAATGATACTTGAGAGTTGTCTAATATTCATAATGGGCACAAAACCATTGGTTTCAAATGGGTCTATAAGATGAAGTTGAAGGAAAATGAGGAGACTGACAAGTGCAATGAGTGATTAGTGGCTAAGGGATAGAAAAAAGAGTATGGTGTGGACTACACAAAAGTTTTTACCCCAGTTGCAAGACATGACTCCATCAGATTGGTAATTGCTTTAGCAGCGTAGAACTTTTGGCCTATCTTCCAATTAGATGTCAAATCAACATTCTTGCATAGATACTTAGAGAAAAATAAATCTATGATAGATGAGTTTGGGATGTTTGATCTTGGGAAGATTCGCCTAAAAGTATGTAATTTGATGATGGAATTTTTATCTCCCAAAAAAATATGTGAGAGAAATTTTGGACAGATTCAAGATGATGAATTGTAAATCTTCCAAAACTTCATCTGAGTTTGGCTTAAAGTTAACTAAAGAAGGAGATAGGAAGAAGGTGAATAGCACACTTTTGGAAACACGAAAATATACACATTTTTTCATGCTCTTTTTTAACTTAAATTCATGCAAATTCGGTAAAATTCTTGTTGAAAAATATATAATTATTATAAAATAATTATTTTATACTTAAATTGTTAACATAATGAATTTTAATTAATTTTATAATTAATTTTAATTATTTTTGATAGATTTTCACAAAGGGCAAAAAACGACTCGGCAAACATTGTTAGAAGCGCTAAACCGAGAAACAATTTTGAAGCATCAAGGAGAATTAATTTTTCAGCCTAAGACGGTCTAAATTATGTGTATTAATTCATAATATAATTAATTTTAATTTATATCTAATTTAGTTTGGGTTAAATAAATTATTATTAATTAATTATAAAAAGTGACCTAATTGAGCTAAACCGAGGAAATAGAACCGATCGAGTACTGGGCAACCCAAAACCTCCCACATGCTGATGCAATTAGCTTGCTTGGCTGATTAATTAGCTTGCAAAATGGCCCTTGAAGACTTTTGCAAATTGCAAACAAACCCCTCCACTATTTGTGCCTTTATAGATTTGCCTCTTCCTTAATATAGCAAGTTTGAAAACTTCAAACTTGCCACATGTGTGGCCAACCAAGGGAGGGCTCTTTGGCTGCTGATTTTGGCTGTTTTTATCAGCCCTCTCAACCTATAAAAACCCCCATTGGCTGCTTATTTGAAACACACCTCAACTTCCCCATTTCTTCTCTTCTCTCTCAACTTTCTTTCTTCAATTTCCATCCATTTTTCTTTATCCTTTTGACAATTTCACCTCTTGAAAAAGAGTCATTCATCCACCATTTGGATAAGCAATAAAGTGTTCATAGCAACCTCAGTTCGACAAGAACAAGTGGAGAAGGAAGAGTGGAACAAACTAGTTAAGCCACGGAGAAACATTGAATTTGATTCTTGCTCCCTATCCTTTTAATTTTGTTTTTGTTTTGATGAACATGTCTATACGTATTTGTGACGTTGAAATGTTTAATTAATTGATATAGCTTAAATTTAATTCATGTTAGGTTGATTGCATTTCGTCTACTTAATCTATTAAAATTGTGTTTGTGTTGTTATAGGCCTCGGTAAGATGTTTGATTAAGTAAAACCATGACTAAGTTATTATTGCATTACAATTGTAAGGTAGCTAATGAATTAATTATTTAAACAGATTGAACTTGTAATTAATTGACATAATACTTAATCAGTGCATGTTTAATCTTCTAAGGTAGCAGAGGGTTAAATTAGCAACGGTATCTTGCGATACATTTGCCTTGCATAACTTGCAAGATTATTGTGATTAAACTGTTTCAAGGTAGAAATACATTGTTACCTCACGTAGTCTTTTATGTGCTTATAAGATTGAATTAATTGTTTGAATTGACATAGAGATATGTACAAGAGATTATTGTAATTTCTTAAGTATGTATGTGCATTAACACATTTGCTTATTAAAATCTGTTTAATTGGTTGAATTGATTTAGAGATATAGTCAAGAGATAAATGGATTTTGGTAGGTAAGTATGTTCATAAGTTAGCAAATTACTGAATTGCCATGAATTTATTTGTAACAACATAAACATAAGTTTAATAATTCTAAGTTAATAATTCTAATTAATCTAACACAATTATGTCATCTTGACTAAAATCATATTTTGAAATCGTGCGTTGGAACTCTATTTTATTTTTATTTATTTTACTTAATTAAAAATCTTAGTTTTTAATCACTTCATCAAATTAAAATACTTTTCTTCACCAAAGTGTTTTAAGTTGCATTCATATATAATTCTTTTCACAATCCCTGTGGGTACGATAACTCGACATTTACTTGTCACTTTATTACTTGTTGCAATTATGTACACTTGCACATTTCTGTTGTTCCAAGCCATTTGTCGGGGACTGTTTTAAAAGATATTAGTTGTGAAATTGTTAATTTTGCATTTTCGTTTATCTTTTTTTTCTATTAAATTTTAATTCCATTTTTTTATGTTTGTTTTAGGTGTTTATGAGTATTGATCAAATTATTGACTTACTCCTATAGGCCCTGAAATTGAAAGGACTTTCTGACAAAGGAGAAGACAAGCAAACCAAAGAAGGAACAAAGATATGAATTTCAAAAATCCAAACCAAAATCCAGGAGGAACATTCACTTATAATACTCACAATCCAATCATTCTTGCCAGTGACAAAAACTGTGCCAATCAGCAATATACCATTCCTCTATTCAACGAGCTCAATTCGAGTATTAGGAGACCCAAAATCGAGGCACAACATTTTAAGTTGAAGACAGTCATGTTCCAAATGTTGCAAAATATGGGTCAGTTTAGTGGGATTCCTACTGAAGATCCACATCTTCATCTTCGGCTTTTCATAAAAGTGAGTGACTCATTTAAACTAGTGGGGGTGACTGAGGACGCCTTGAGACTAAGATTATTTCCGTACTCCTTAAGAGACAGAGCACGAGCGTGGTTGAACTCTCTACCGTCCGGTTCCATAACTTCATGGCAAGAGCTGGTTGA
The DNA here is from genome assembly GCA_020496765.1 of Gossypium stocksii. NCBI lineage: Eukaryota > Viridiplantae > Streptophyta > Magnoliopsida > Malvales > Malvaceae > Gossypium > Gossypium stocksii. Next base: position 40,192,460 of record CM035630.1, on the reverse strand, counting down.
ACGTTTCTTAATGAAATATTTCCCTCCATCTTTAACCGCTAAGATCCAAAATGAAATCACTTCATTTCAGCAACTTGATGAAGAATCTTTATATGAGGCAAGGGAGCGGTTCAATGAGTTATTACGAAAGTGCCCTCATTACGGTATTCCTTGCTATGTTCAAATAGAGACTTTCTATATTGGTCTCCATATTCATACTAGAATGGTGGTAGATGCTTCGGTAAATGGAGCCCTTCTTTTTAAGTCTTATAACGATGCTTACAAGATTATTGAAAAAATTGCCAGTAATAAATATCAGTGGCCAACCAACCAAGCAGCCTCAGAAAGACAAGTAGCAAGAGTACATGAAGCTGACACACTTGCTTCTTTGGCAGCCCAAATATCCTCTATGTCTTTTATGCTTAAGAACATTACTGTTAATGGTTTCAATGGTAATCTGTCAGGGCAGCAGCTGAACCAATTCGAGAATATTTCTTGTGAATATTATAGAGATGGCCATTTTTTTAAAAATTGCCCATCGAATCAAGAGTCAAATTATTACATGGGAAATCATAATTGAAATGGTCTGCAATCAAATTTTTACAACTCTTCATGGCAGAATCATCTAATTTCTCCATGGAGTAATCAATGGGCGGACCATAGCGACTCTATTATGCCATTTCGACCAAATTATCCGTCAGAATATTCTCAACAAGTGCAACAACCCCCACCAACTGAATCTTCAAGTGATCTTGAGAATCTGCTAAAGGCATACATAGCAAAGAATGATACCACTTTAAAAAATTTGGAGAATCAAATGGGTCAACTAACCAATGAACTTCGAAATAAACCCTAAAGTATTAGGCTGAGCAACATAGAAAATCCAAGAATTTTAGGCAAATAACATTGTAAAACAGTCTCTTTGCCAAGTGGAAAAACATTAGAGCCCAAGGTGGTTGAGGTTCAAGATGAGCCTGTTATAGCTCAAGATAAAGAGGAAGTTCAACTAAGTGTTGAAACTCTTATTCCACAAAAGTCAGATATGGTGATCATTGATGAGGTAAACTCTAAACCAGTTAGTTCTGATTACTTAACACCCTTGTCAGATATAGAAAAATTTCCATAAAAGAGTTGTCCAGTTAAAACTAAAATTCCACCACTGCCATATCCTCAACGATTCCAGAAGTAGCAAAATGATATTCAGTTGAAAAAAAGCTTTGTTGATGAGGTGACTTTTAATGACTTCGATGCTTCTAAATCCCCAGATATAGTTGAAAACTGCTCTGGTATTTCCAAGATGGAATCGTTGGTTTCTACAGAATTAGAGCTCAATTCTTTAGACGGTCCATTAGAACATATTCTACTAGAGGATTCACCAAGTGATGATAAAGACAAGGAATGTTTGGCTTGGTTAGAGGCTAATTCAAAGGAATTCACTCAAAAAGTTCCACTTGAATCATTTGAGTTATCATTTTAAGAGTATACGCAACAAAAGTTATTGATTGAAGAGCCGACTATATTGGAACTTAAGACTTTGCCTTCTCGTTTGAAATATGACTATTTAGGTCTATCTTTGACTTTACCTGCCATTATTTTAGTTGAGTTCACCAAAGATCAAAAAGCAGAGGTACTTGTGACTTTGGAAAGGCGCAAGAAGGGTAGTGGATGGATTATTTCACATATTCGAGTCATGGATTGGAGGATTTGTAGGAATTACAAAAAGTTAAACAAGGTCACCAGGAAAGATCATTACGGGTTTTCTTTCCCTAATAAGATGCTGGACAGATTTGATGGGAAAGAATATGGTTACTTCCTAGATAGTTATGGTTGGTGTGACAAATGGCCATTTGACAGCACCATGGTCAATGACAATCCTGAATAAAATAGAGGGAGTTCTCTTCACTTTCTCTATCGTTATTTTATATTTTTAGTTTTCTTTCTCATTTGAATAAAATGGTAAACTTAGATAAAATATTCTTTGGTTCATTACATTCCTTAAAACTCTGTTTAGGAGATTGGGACTTAAGCGGGACCATCTGTGACCCCTCCAATCTTTCGTGGGAGTTTAATTTAATGTAATTTTTCAAAAAATATTCTTCTTAGTAGGCCGAAGAATTTAAGTATTTGTTTTGTTAAATAAAAGGTCAACTTTTAAGCCAAGCACTAATTTCTTTGAGTTTTTTTTAGTTTACTTTCAGTACAAGAGCGTAGGATCCAAAAAGGAGCTGCCATTGGGCTTAAGACACTGCTAGGAAGGGAAATATTCAACCATTTTCCGCACAAACCTATAGTGCATCTCACTTAACCCCTTAATGTTGCAGCCCTTAACTCCCTGAATCACCACCCCAAACACCTTCATTTGAAGTCACTAACTACTGCACCTAAACTATCTTTAAAACCGCCACCCTCTTCAACTCTAAACCTTGCCTTCAGCTACTCACCCACCAGCCCAAAACTGAAACCACCTTTAACAAATTTCTAAGTTCTATGCTAAGAGTCCCTTTATCTAGCACCATTCCACGAAGTGAACAGTTTGGTATAATGGCTATGCTGCAACACATGCTGTTGTAGGAACAAGCTTACTGGAGATACTCAAAAATTCGGGATAACTCAACCAGAGATATATTTAAAAATATATATATTTCATAACCCATTTGTTTTTGTTCCTGAATTTTTAGACTTAATACTCAAACCATGGACTTTAATGTCGAGTAAGGACTGAAGCAGCAGGATTCTGAGGATAAAAAGGGGGGATCTTATCTCTACTTTATTTTATTTTATCTCTTAGGATATTTCTATTTCTTGCATAATAAATCAAGAGGTTGAAATCATTAATAAAATTGAACAATGTATAAAATAAGAAGTGTGGCAATAGATATGTACATGTCTAGGATTGGATCTGTCTAGGAAGAGCTTGCTATTTAAGCAGTCAAACTTGACTCACCTTCTTTTTCTAGGATTCTACTTGGTGTACAGTATTTATTCACTTCTATATTTTCATTTTCTCTATCGTTTCTAACAATGACGACATTGTTCATGTTAAGTAGGGGGACTAAAAAATTGAAATTATTTCCACTCAGAATAAATTTTTCTTTCAGTTATGATTAGGTTATATTTTGTTCAATAATTTGAAATTTTGTTAAGTATGTTAAACTTCAGTATAAATAAAGTTTGATTATTTCAATAAATTGTTAACATAAATGTATTTTTAATAAAGCATGTAATTTGTACCATAAAATTTTTAGTTCCTTAGGAAAGTTAGGCATGCATGAAAGTTTAAGTCTCTAGAATTGACTTAGTAGTTTCTTGAAGTGAAATCCTAAGAAGCATGGGAAGTTGGAAATGATTTAGGCAACTTTTGTTTGGATCGTTTGAGCCTTTCAAGCCAACCATGATGAATTTTTATCCCTTGAAACTCAACTTTGAGACTATATGGCCTAATTTTATTTGAACCCTTGCAATATTTAGCCATCATTTCTCTCTTAATTATCTTTAAATTGCCCCAAATACTAGACTCAGTACTATGCAGAATATTCTTTGAAAATAAGTTTGGGGGGAGTTGAAAAGAAGTATCAAATGCTCAAAAAATTGTAGTACATACAACAAAATACTCTTAGAAAAATAAAAACAAAAAAGAGAACATGTGTACTTGAAAGAAAATAGATGTACAAAAGAGTATGTAAAAGTAAAGTAAGTTGGGTTATTGAAGGTAAATAGTCCGAAAATCCAATTGAAGCTAAGTCTAGGGTCTTTAGCCTAAAGTTATCTTTTACCTACCCCTAGCCTAGCCACATTACAACCTTGTTAAAGACCTATTGATTCAAGTTTCGATGCTACCTACATTAGTGGAGAGAAATTGATATGTTCAACATATGAAGACATAAGTTAAACATAATGATTGTAGCTCAATCTTGAATAAAGGAATAAAATCAAATTGGTAGGGATTAACATGTCTTTATTAGGAAGCATTTAGTCTAATTTTTGCTATCATAGGAATGGTTGAGATTAATTTGAATGATATGTATACATAAGTAGCATAAATATCAAATTTCTTATTCTTGAGCATAAGTATACCAAATTCATGATTGTTGGGAAAAATGTTGTTCTGAAGGAATTTTTCACAAGTATTTCTGAGAAATTATTTTCAAACTTTGCATTACTCGGGACGAGCAATGAATTAAGTTTGGGGGTGTGGAAACACGAAAATATACACAATTTTTCATGCTCTTTTTAACTCAAATTCATGCAAATCCGGTAAAATTCTTGTTGAAAAATATATAATTATTATAAAATAATTATTTTGTACTTAAATTTTTAACATAATGAATTTTAATTAATTTTATAATTAATTTTGATTAATTTTGATTATTTTCGATAGATTTGCACAAGGGCGAAAAACATCTCGGCAGACACTGCTAGAAGTGCAAAACCGAGAAATAATTTGGAAGCATCAAGGCGAATTAATTTTTCAGCCTAAAACGGTCCAAATTACGTGTATTAATTCATAATATAGTTAATTTTAATTTATATCCAATTTAATTTGGGTTAAATAAATTATTATTAATTAATTATGAAAAGTGACCCAATTAGCTGAACCGAGGAAACTGAATGACAGAGTATTGGGCAGCCCAAAACCGTCCCACATGCCGACCCAATCAGCTTGCTTGGCTAATTAATTATCTTGCAAAATGGCCCTTGAAGACCTTTTCAAATTGTAAACAAACCCCTCCACTATTTGTCCTTTATAGATTTGCCCCTTCCTTAATATAGTAAGTTTGAAAACTTCAAACTTGCCACATGTGTGGCCAGCCAAGGGAGGGCTCTTTGGCTACTGATTTTGGCTATTTTTAGCAGCCCTCTCAACCTATAAAAACCCCCATTGGCTGCTCATTTGAAACACACCTCAACTTTTTCATCTCTTTTCTCTCAACTTTCTCTCATCAATTCCTATCCATTTTTCTTTATCCTCTTGCCGATTTCACCTCTTGAAAAAGATTCATTCATCCACCATTTGGAGCAGCATTAAAGTATTCATAGCAGCCTTGGTTTGACAAGAACAAGTAGAGAAGGAAGAGTGGAGCAGACCAGTCAAGCCACAAGCCACGGAGAAACACCAGATTTGATCCTTATTCCCTATCCTTTTAATTTTTGTTGTTGTTATGATGAACATGTCTATGAATATTTGTGAAGTTGAAATGTTTAATTTAATTGATATGGCTTAAATTTAATTCGTGTTAGGTTGATTGCATTTCGTCTATTTAATTTATTAAAATTATGTTTGTGTTGTTATAGGCCTCGGTAAGATGTTTGATTAAGTAAAACCATGACTAAGTTATTCTTGCATTACAATTGTAAGGTAGATAATAAATTAATTATTTAAATGGATTGAAATTGTAATTAATTGACACAATACTTAATCAGTGCATGTTTAATCTTCTAAGGTAGCTAAGGGTTAAATTAGCAACGGTATCTTGCGATACATTTGCCTTGCATAACTTGAAAGATTATTGTGATTAAACTATTTCAAGGTAGAAATACATTGTTACCTCACGTAGTATTTTATGTACTTATGAGATTGAATTAATTGTTTGAATTAGCATAGAGATATGTACAAGAGATTATTTTAATTTCATAAGTATGTATGCGCATTAACACATTTGCTTATTAAAATCTGTTTAATCGGTTGAATTGACATAAAGATATAGTCAAGAGATAAATGGATTTTGGTAGGTAAGTATGTTCAGAAGTTAGCAAATTACCGAGTTGCCGTGAATTTATTCGTAACAACATAAACATAAGTTTAATAATTCTAAGTTAAGAAATATAATTAATCTAACACAATTATGTCATCTTGATTAAAATCATATTTTGAAATCGTGCATTGGAACTTTATTTTATTTTTATTTATTTTACTTATTTAAAAATCTTAGTTTTTAATCACCTCATCAAATTAAAATATTTTTCTTCACCAAAGTGTTTTAAATTGCATTCATAAATAATTCTTTTCACAGTCCTTGTGGGTATGATAATTCGACATTTACTTGTCACTTTATTACTTGTTACGGTTGTGTAAACTTGCACATTTCCGTCGTTCCAACTTTACAAGCAAATTGTAGGCAGTTTGATGTATTTAACTGTTATGAGGCTAGACATTATGTATTGTATGAGTCTTATTAGCAGGTACATGGAGAATTGATCAACTAAAAAACATTCATTAGATGCCAAGAGAATCCTTCGTTACTTGCAAGGAACCAAGAATTTTGGAATTTTCTACAAGAAGGGTGAAAAGTCAAACGTGATTGGCTTCACCAACTGTGATTATGCAGGAGATTAAGATGACAGAAGGAACACTGAAGGCTATGTCTTTATGCTTGGCACAGGGGCTATTTCATGGCCATTTAAGAAACAATCCATTATCACATCAAGTACAGAAGTTAAATTTGTTGATGCTACAACTTGTGCTTGTTAAGCTACTTGGCTTAGGAGAATCCTTAAACAACTACAATTCAAGCTAGAAAGAGTCACTACAATTTTCTGTGATAACAATTAGCCATCAGGTTGTTAAAGAATCTTGTGCTGCATGGAAGAAGCAAGCATATTGATGTAAAATTTTACTTTTTGCGAGACTTTAGCAATAAAAAAGAAATTGACCTAGAATATTGCAAAAGTGAGGGTCAAGTTGTTGATGTATTTACCAAACCTCTCAAGTTGGCATCATTTGTCAAGTTCAGGAAAATACTTGGCCTTCGATGTCAAGTAGTACATATGTATTAAATTGAAAGTACACTTTCAGTTAAATGGCGGGATTGTTGAGATATTTCTGGTAAATAAATCGTCCATAAGAATTAAGGATTACCAAATATGGTTGATGATTTTTCTCGTATTTAGTTTTGCTATTTTTAGCTTTGAGCTTACTAATTTTAGCTATTGTAAAGCCTATATAAAAGGCTAGAACCATTTAGAATTATTCATCAATTCAATGAAATCACCTTCCCTCATTTAAGTTAAAAACTTGTTTTTCTCTCGTTCTCTACTTGTAAGTGCAAAATCCGTAGTCTTCCAAATGCAATCCCAATAATGAGTAAGAAATCACCTTGCTAAATTGTTTTTCCCTTTTGAGGAATACCCCTTTAGAACCATTTTCCTTGATTCTCTTGTTAGTGGAAACATGTTCTTCTTCTTCCTTGCTGAGTTGTTATAATTACACATTTAATTTTTTAATTAATTTTTTTAAATATTTTATTTTAATTATTATAATTAGTCTAAAATAATATTCATTGTAAATCATTAAAATATATTAACTTATTTAGCAATTCAAATATTATAATAGTAAAAATATTTTCAAAATCATAATTAAATCATTTTTAATATATTCATATACATTATAGTTTTACTTTATATAATTGATCCAAAGCAACATTATTCAAAATAAAAACTAATTAACATAATCAACATATATCAAATATTTTGATGATTCAAATATAGTGCTAATAGAAAATTTCTAATATTATTAAAGCATTTATAAAAACCATAAAAAATGATATATTCTTAATTAAACTCTTCACTATTCAATTTTTATTTTTCTTAAAAATCTATAAATCAACCATAATAAGTTATAGATAATATATAATTAATTAACATAAATATAATATAATATAATAGATAATAGTAAAAAATATATTCGTTTATAAAATTTATAAATGAAAGATAAACTTACTCATTATATAAATAATTAAAATATTCTATTTAAAACCAATGTAATATAAATTATATACTTTTTACTTTTTTGGTTGATAAAAACCTAATAATATAAACTAGATTATAGCACACGTATAATGTAGGTGAAAATAATTATGTAATATATTTATTAAAAATTGACATAAAAATTAAATATTACTTTTGTTGAAATGATAGAGTTAAGAGAGGATATCTTATATTGTCTCGGGTTCAAATCTCATAATAAAATTGTAATTTTCTCGATTTTAAATTAAAATTAAAAATATCTTTAAATTAATATTTATTACTTTATTAAAATAAGTGCCTTTTAATAATTTAACAGCTAAATTTGGACCTAATTATGGATGACACTAAGTTAATCAAAATCGTTATATATAATATAGATATAAAATAATTTAATATAAAATTAGATTATTAATTTATCATCATAGAAATCCAAATCTTTTAATAAAATAAGAATTCTTATGATGAATTTTATGATGAAATAAAATTTTTAAATAAATTATTTTTGTAAGAATTAATTTTTTTCACCCATATAATAAATCTTAAAAATAATAAAAATATTTAAAATAAAAAAATTCAACAATATGATGAATTAAATAAAAGTTATTAAAAAATTTGTCTAAATTTAAGCTTTTATATATATAATAGATATAGATTGTGGATAGATTATATTATATTATTATTTTATATTATAAATTATAAATAAACATAAAAATTCTAATATATAGTAATTTTATTTTACTAAAATAAGTGTACAAATTAAATTGTAATATAAGAAAAATGTAAGTGTGCTTCAAGATATTTAAATTCATAATTTCTTATTCTAATAATATATATATATATATATATATATATATCAATTGAGTTAAAATTCAACATACAAAATTTAAATATATAAAATAATTTACAAGTAGTTTGTATTTCAGTGCATTGTATATACCAACTTTATAATATTAGTTTTTATTTAACAACATTAATGAATTTTCTCAAAAAATTGAATAAATAATGTAATTCAAAATATTTTAAAAATATATAACGAAATTAGAATTAATTATATTAATGCTAATTAATCTTAAAAATATTTAATATTTTAAAAATACAAAAATTATTAATACTACTAATACTTTTTTATTTTAATATGGAAACATGTGATTATGATAACCTATAAATTTATTTTTAATGAAAGTTGCCATTATAGTAGTGCCCAAATGGTAGGGCATAAACTGTGCCTTAGACTATTTTTTTTTAAAATTTATATGGATATAGCTTATATATATAAATAAATTTTTTAAAATTTTTAATGAATAAATTACACTATTAATCATTAAATTATAGGTAAATTCTTATTTTGGTTATTTAACTAAAAAATTATAATTTGGTCACTGAACTATTTAAAAATTTTCATTTAAATTATTAGACGGTTAAAATCGATGCTATATAACTTTCTCTGTTCACACTATCTGTATAAATCAAAAGCTTACAATTCTTTTTTTAAATGAAATAATTTTGGACATTACAAATTTGCAAATCAAAATTTAAATAGTTTTTTCTCCGATCTTCGATATTGACTGTTAAATTGATTTAGATCTAAAATATATTATTCTACTTATTGATGGTTATTTATCCACGATATTAATAATTGTTTGGGTCTCCTTGAAGAAATTTTTTTTTAAATTAATAGTTGAATGATTTGAATAAATTTTTTAAAATAATTTAATAATTTAAATAAAAAATTTTGAATTAATCAGAAAAAAATATAATTTTTTTAATGAAGCGACAGAAAGGAAAAATTCACGGTCCGGTTATAGTTTACCTTTTTCCAATTTTGTACTGTTAGTCAATGCGAAACTCAATAGTGAAGACAAGGAGTCAACAAGTTCAACAGTCATTGCATTTTTTTTTCTTTTTAAACATATGAACAACAAACAACAAGCAAGATGACCGTAGATCCAAGCAAATATAAATAAATAAAGTAGTTTAAACAAAAGAAGGTCACACAGACAACGGGGAAGGAAAATACAAGGGGCGTGGAAACCAGATTGTTGGTCTTCTTTTTTCTCAATTTGCTTTTACTTTTGCTTCCAACATTCTTCTTGGGACAGCAACTTCCGTACGCCATGGTCCCTCCTATGAAGATTGTTTTCGGATTGTTAACATTTGTCACTGTTGGAATGATAATCGGTATGTCTTTCCCTTCGATTCAAAAAAAAAATCTTTTTTTTTCAACTATCTTTTCTTAAGTTTTAATTGAACTCTCAAAACCTTCGACTTCAAAACACGGTGGTTAGCTCTTGTTCTTTTATGTGTAATTAATGTTTTGGTTGATTTCCCACTTTTTTGAATGGTTTCAAAATAATGGGTTTTCTTTTCTTGAAATATGCATTCCAAAAGGGAGATTTAGCTGATCCGACAGAGATGTAATTGGTTGAGATTAGAAATGGAGTTTTGTTTTTCTTGGCTGGTTTTCAAATTTTAGCGATTTGGTTCTAATAATTTAATCCTATTTGTTCCAAATTTAGCTGCTTGTGAATTTTTATGAGCATGGATTGAATTTTTCAACTGTTTTGATGCATAGATTCATCGTTATTTTAAGTGTTAATCATATTGGGAAATGCAGGGGCTTTGTTTCAGCTAGCATTCATACGAGGGCTAGAAGATTCATACGGTATACTTTTCATCTTTCAATATCTTTTAGCAGTATATAGTTTTCTGTATGTTGGTTTCTCTAATTACTTGCTTCCCCTCTATGTTATTGTGCAAGAATCTGATTTTTTATAAAAGTGAAGTTTCTTTGTTATGTTTTCTTCATATGTATGAACTATCCAACATAAATATTTTTAGATTCATATTTTTCCTCATAGGTTTAATGAGTAGAACAAGACTCTTCAACAGTCTGAGTTTTACTAACCAGCCATTACAATGTCCTATTTTTTTTTATTTTTTTATTTTTTGTAAAAATTTCCTAAAATTATCTTTAAGCGAGCCACATTAGGGATTTAATTGTTTAAATATGGGACCTTTTGCTTCTGTTTATGGATCATCTTAAGAAATACCATAATAAAGGGGGGAAGTTATGATTTTACCATATCCAATTATCTCTGATCAAGAATTATAGAGCGTTGTAATTTTTTTGTTCTTAGGACAAAAACATTTTCTGATGTTTCCTTAGACCGTAATTTTATTTGATATTGTTTTGCATCCCTCCTACTGTTATTTCAGTACAATGTTTGATATAGATTTTTGAACTTTTAATAGGCTAAACTTAGCCATTAGGCTTTACAATAAATTAGCATTTTAGGGTTTGGCAAATTGGTTGGTTAAGTTTAATTGTATAAATAACTATTATAACAACATTTCAATCAGTCTTCAATAGAATTTTGGTTGTTTCATAATCTATTGACTTCATCCTTTGTCTTAGTGTTCAAGTCTAAACCCATAACTCGTGGGATTTAAGTTCTTTCCTTAACTTTAGCACTGAAAATTTCAGACTCTCATTTAAAATCGGGTTTACTTCTTTGTAGGCTTAATTTACATTTCTAAGATTTGCTTTTGCATGGTATTGATAGATTTTGCATTTAAGCTTGACCACTGCAGGTTGCTATTATTAAATGTTTGTATTAACCAGGCCTATCCAATGAATGATTTGTATTTAAAAGATATGATTAGAAAAGCATCTTTTGGGAATTTGGAGAACTTATCCTTGTAAATGCCGTTGCTCCCTTTATTGTGGAACTTTGATTTTATTTAAATATTTTGTTTTATTCACTCATTATTGAAGTATCTATTTATAGCTACTTAGAATAACCATTGGAAAAATTTCATTTATGATATAGACATATTTTAAATTTATCGGACATGTTTAATAGGTGATAACTTTCCAACTACAAAATTACATAGACGTCAGAGTGATGGATATCTTAAGTTGCCAAGAGGTTAGTATTGTTCTTTTCGGTTCACAAACAATAAAGTAATCGAAATTTGTTTAACTAATTGAACTTCAGTTAAAGAATCTTTGATCTTAGCCAAATTGTATTTTTTTTTTCTGTAAGTTCATTGATTTATTTTATCTCTTTACATTTTTTATTGTCAGGTATGAGTCACTGGCACGGTGACAAAGAAGCAGAAATTTTGCGTCTTGGATTTGTATGTTTTTAGTACTTTACTGCCTATCCTTTTAACCTTTCATTTTTAAATCTTAGGGATAAGTACGAACCTTAATTTTTTGATGAAATCAATTAAGTTTTAGAATTTCGACAGAGAAAGAGAACGAAAAGAATAGAGAAAGCTTATATTAAAAGATTTCCATTTATAACTAGTGCATTGGACTTTGCCTTGTGTTGTTTTAAAATATTCTAAGCCATTTGTAGAATAATCCATACTTAGACTTGCACGACTTTATATAGAGAAGCACAATCACACATTCTTATTGCCTATCTTATAAGTGGAGTTTTCTTTGCTCGCAAATTATATTGGATGAATTACTATACCAGAACTTGAAGGCGATTGATGGAGGAAAGGAAGTTGGGAAGTCTCACTGTTTATATAATAGTGTGGGTTGAGTGGCTCTTTCATAATTTAACTTGGAGTAAATTGAGCAAATTTTGATACAAAGGTAGAAAGGAAGGTGGGAGCCTCTCTATGCATATTAGAGCCTGGCAGAGTATGGACTTAACCATAGATGGAAATGAATTATTTTTGCTCTCTATTTGGATTTTGGATTTATTATACGGTTTTCTACTTGTATGAAACTGATCCAGAAGTTAATTCTTCTTACATCTTTCATATATTTTTATGAAAACAAAAAGTTTGACTTACTTGTTGTTCTGATGATGTAGGTCAAACCTGAAATAATAAGCTGGTCACCTCGAATAATTGTACTTCATAATTTCCTCAGCAACGAGGTATGTATGTGATCTATGGTTGAGAATTGATTGTACACATTGTCAGTTTGATTCATGCAATGACTAGCTGATATAGAACAACAGCTAACTGCTATTTGATTAGGGCATTTTGGCAGCTTTAAGATTTATATTTATACGAAATTGTGGACAAATGAATAAATGAAGAAGAAGAAAAAAATCATTAGCTGCAAACCTAGGATTCCTTAGGGGATGGTTGATTGCATCGCACAACGGAAGAACAATGCAGCTAAATATTCCCCAATCAGAGTTATGTCTCTCTACAAAATGCCCAAAGTAAAAGTTGATGTTTTGAGTCTTGAATTGTTAGATATATTTAGTTGTGGCAAGAAAGAGAAAAGAATATACTCATAATGATTGAGTGCTAAGTGGAAATGTATTTAGAGGCTGTAAAAGAAATTTTGTAAGGAAAGCCAATCTTTGTCTGTTCCCAAGGCAGGAGGGTAGAAGACTGTTGAGCGGTTTGGAAATGCTATATTTATGAGTAATTCAACGAAAGAGTGTTAAACCTACTGTTTTGTTCTCTGCAGGAATGTGACTACCTTAGAGCCATTGCCCGCCCTCGACTTCAAGTTTCCACTGTGGTGGATGTAAAAACTGGGAAGGTACATCTGAAAACTTTTTTTTTCCTTGAATTACTTGCTAATGGTGTAAAAAATTTTTGGGCATGTTAATTTCTTGATGATATTTCAGGTTTCATATTTTATTGAGGTCATATATCTAAATATGCTTATGTTTGCATGTAGGGTATTTTTTTTTTGGGTAATGTGTGATGCGCAAAATATCCACTTTTTAAAGTTTGCTGGAAGTTAGTGAGTGGATATTGTCTTGTTCTGAAATTGAGATTTCTTTATTAAGAGCATATGATCCTTTAAAACTCTATGAAAACTGTTCAAGCATAAAAAACCAGCCCTTATTCCACATATTTTGAAGTGGGTTTGACTTGAAAACATTATTAAGAAGCCGCTTGTGTTTTTTCTATCTTTGCACTTTTGTCACTTTGAGTGGGTAACTACTACATAGGTGCTTCTACTGGCCAATCAAACTTTGGCATTACTTTAAGGGTTCACTAAGATGAAGGGCCCTCTTTCTCATTATTCATTCGAGAGGATACTTAAGCATGAAGAACTCTTAACTATTATGAGTTTAGACTGTGACGGTTGGGTGGATTGACTTACCTTCTTTAGTTGCATCATGCATTCTAGTGTACATTAAAAAAATATCTTCTTACATATTCTTGCAAGCCAAACTTCAAAAAGGACTCTTCCACTTCTTGTGTTGCTATTTTTTAAGTTTTTAATGCTTTGAATAATGATGCTGAATGAAGGCAGTTATATTTGTAAGTTTTATAAAAATATATATTTCCTACCTTTGGCCAATTACTTATAGTTTTAGGACCATATTTTTCATAGGAAGAATTGATCTTATTGTAGCCATTGTTTTTCAGGGAATTAAGAGTAATGTTAGGACGAGCTCTGGTATGTTCCTAAGTCCAACAGAGAAAAAGTATCCAATGATACAGGTTAGTTTTCAAGTTACTTCCCTCCAACATATCATCAATCCATTCTCAGATGAGGGTAATCTAGGGAGCCAAGATAATGATTTTGATCCATCCTAAATGTTTTAATCCTTCTAGATTTTGCTGATGCATAATGCATGATGAAATTAGAGATGAATACTCTAATGTATTGAGGAAAAAACTCTCTCAAAGTATGTATTTCTTAGAAATATGTACAACTATATATATATGAAAATTGAATCAACTTGAGGAAATAATATCTCTTAATTATAATTTCTAAAAATCAATTGTAATCTCTAAAGATAACTAATTAATGCTATCAAATAATCAAAAGATTCTCAACACTCCCCCTCAAGTTGGTGCATAGATCTCTTGCATGCCTAACTTGCAATAAGTCTTACAATTGAGCCTTTTAGTAAAAACATCCTCCAACTGTTTTTCAAATGCTAGATAAGATAGACTTAAGGCACCACTGGCTACTTTTTCCTTGATAAAATGATGATATGTTTTGATGTGCTTGGTTCTCTCATGCTATACTGGATTTTGAGCTATGCTAATGGCTGCCTTGTTGTCACAGTACAAGGTTGATCCATTTTTGTTCAACAACTTTAGCTTTTCCAATACCTTTTGCAGCCATAAAAGCTCACAAACACCTTGAGCCATGCCCTATATTCAGCCACTGCACTTGATCGAGTCACAACACTTTGTTTCTTGCTTCTCCAAGTGAATAAGTTTCCTCCCACAAGAGTACAATAACCCACTGCAGACCTTCTGTCATCAAGAGAGCCAGCCCAATCTGCACCTGTAAATACTTCTATCTTGAGATGACTATTTTTTTTTAAGAGAATACCTTTGTCCGGTGCAGACTTCAAATAGCATAAAATTCGCAATAATGTCTGCATGTGAGCTTCACGAGGATCATGCATAAATTGACTTACCAAACTAATCGCATAGGCTATATCAGGTCAAGTATGGGCGAGATAAATCAAACGTCCAACGAGTCTTTGATATCTCCCTTTATCCTCCATTTTATCGATCCCTGCTTGTAACTTGTGATTCCTCTTAATAGGTGATTCAATTGGTTTGCAACCTAACATGCTAGTCTCTGTCAGAAGATCTAAGACATACTTTATTTGGGAAATAAAAGTTACCTCTTTCGATTTGGCCATTTCTATTCCAAGGAAATATTGTAACTTTCCCAAGTCTTTGATTTTAAATTCCTGAGCCAATTGTTTCTTAAGCCGGGTCATTTCTTCCTTGTCATCTCCTGTCATAATTATGTCATCAACATAAACTATAAAGAGAGCAATCATACCTTTTTGATGCTTTATAAAGAGGATATGATCAGCATTACCTTGTTGATAGCCAAATGACACCATGGCCATACTAAATCTGTCAAACCAGGCTCTGGGAGATTGCTTTAGTCCATATAGGGCCTTTTTCAGTCTACATACTTTCCCTTGAGTATTTTTGTCCTCGAATCCTAGAAGAACTTTCATATACATTTTTTCTTCCAAGTTTTCATGTAAGAAGGTATTCTTTACATCAAACTGTTGTAAGTCTCAGTCGAGATTTGCTGCACACGATAAAAGGATATTAATCGTGTTCAAGTTAGCAACTGAAGCAAATATTTCTTGATAATCCACTCCATATGTTTGAGTGTATTCTTGTGCTACTAATTTGGCTTTGAATCTTTCAATTGAACCATCAACCTTATACTTGATAGTAAACACCCATTTGTAGCCAACCATTTTCTACCCCTTAGGAGGATTGATCAGTTCCCACGTCTCATTTTTTGCTAAAGCTCTCATTTCTTCAATCATAACCTTCTTCCATCTTGGATTAGTGATAGCTTCTCTTCAATCCTGTGGAACAGACATAGAGAACAAAGACAAAGGAATAACTCTATAGGATGTGGATAAAGAATCATAAGAGACAGTTAGGGATAGGATGTAAAGTGCAAGTTCTAACACCTTTTCATTGGGCTATTGGTAATTTCAAATCAGTAGCAAATGGAGGTAAAGAAGACTCACCTGATCGTGAAGAGTCAGGGCATAAAGTAGATTGTATAATGACATCTTTTTTCTTGCCTTTTCTAGTTTATGCCTTAAATCAGGCCTATACAACAATTGTCCTCTAGTTTTCTCTTGAACCTGAGTCTTTGCTGGAACTAAATTATCCTGCGAAAGAGTAATAGAACAAGGTGTCATCTTTTCATTTTCAATAACCTCCCCTTAAAAAGATTCGTGTGATGAAGAAAAGTAGGGTTCATCCTCACGAAATGTTACATCCATACTTGCATAATACTTTCTAGATGGCGGATGATAACATTTGTAACCCTTCTGTGTGGGAGAATATCCAATGAAAACACATTTGACTGCTTGAGGATCTAGTTTGTTTCCATGTTGAAGATGAACGAAGCAAACACAACCAAAGATCAATGAAACTGGGTAATCCGTCTTGTCATGTAAGGTTTCTATGGGACTTTTCAAATCAAGGACCCGAAGAGGAATTCGATTAATAAGATAAGCCACAACCAAAATCGCATCCCCCTAATAAGGCTTTGGGAGATTCATAGTGAACAGAAGTGATCTAGCCACTTCTAAAAGATGTCGATTTTTTCTTTTGGCAGCATCATTCTGAGCACTTGTAACTGGACAACTAGTCTGATGCAAAATACCATATGATTCCAAATAATCATTAAAGTTATACTTGGTTCCATTATCAGTTCACAAAATCTTAACCTTAGCATCAAACTGAGTAGTAATCTATTTATGAAAAGAACGAAAACATGAGAAAACATCACTTTTGGACTTTAATAAAAATACACATGTCATTCAAGTGCAATAGCCAATAAAGATAACAAACCAATGATTACTAGATAAAAAAGTAAAGCAAGTAGGGCCCTAAACATCCAAATGAGTAATCTCAAAAGGAACAGTACTTCTATTATTATGCAAAGGATAAATGTTTCTTGTATGCTTAGCAAACTCACAGGCATCATAAACTATAGAGTCTAACTGAGTTTTTGAAAACAATTAGGAAACATCTTGGTAAGAACAGTAAATGATGGATATCCTAATTGCCTATGCCACTAAATAATCTCTTGATTGACATCTTTATTGTCTCCAAATAATGCTTGAGACATATTGGACAATCGATCCAGAATATATAAGCCATCACATAATCTACCACTGCTAATTGTCTTCACTGTCTGGAGGTCTTAAAAAACATAGTGATCAGGAAAGAATTCAAGTTTACAATTTAAGGCTTTAGCGATTGTACTAATAGATAAAATGTTAACTGAGAATTTTGGGACATGAAGGACAAAGGATAAAGTGATATTGGGAGTACAAACAATAGAACCTATTCCAGAGATGGAGGTAAGGGAGCCATCGGATGGCTCGTCGCTCACTATCTTTAGATGGACAAGTAGTATAGTTAAATAAGTTTTTGTTTGACCTTGTCATATTTCTATCCGCACCAGAATCAATAATCCAAGAAGTAGATGGAACATTTAAAACAGTACCTAAGTTCACATGATTAGACTTGGCAATCGAGGTAGAGTCCAATTGAGACAAGATGCGTCGAAGATATTGAATCTCGTCCGAGATAAAACTTTCAGTAGAAGTGGACTTATCCTCTATTGTTACAGAGTTTGACAAATTTGCCTGAGGCCGAGAATTACCCTCTCGTTTTCCACCAGGACCTCTAGTGGGGCGACCATGCGACTTCCAGCACGAATTATAATATGCCGAGGCTTTCTATTGTAGTCACACGTCAAGTGATCCTTGGCAGACTTACCATCCTAGTTAGCAATGAGACCAGCTTTCTCTAAAGGTGGATTATAGAGTATAACAACACGACGACTCTCCTCCTGTTGTGCATATATGCCATATAGAGAGAAGGTAACAGAGTCTTGCCAAGAACTTAAACCTGAATCTGATCATATTCGGTATTTAGCCCAGCCAAGAAATCAAGAACACGTTCTTTTTCCACCATCTTTTGAAATTTTTTGGCATTCTTGGCACAATTCGCTCGAAAATATTGATAATAATCAAGTTCTTGCCACAACCTACTTCATTCGGCAAAATATTGAGAAATCGCTAGCTCCCTCTGTTTTGTACCATGGACCTTATTACGAATCTCAAAAATTTGCGCATCCTTCCCAACACAAGAGTAGGTGAGAGCAGCAGCATTCCAAATCTTTTCCGCAGTATCAAGTAGCAAATAGGTTTTGGAAATATGGGGTTGAATAGAGTTGATAAGTCATGCCATAACAGAAGAGTTCGTTGAATCCTACTGACTAAAGGTTGAATCAGTGGGTTCAGGTTTCGACGATTTACCGGTGATGTATCCTTGCAAGCCACGAGCCTTGATAAACAACAAATAGGACCCTGACCAAGTAAAGTAATTATGACCATTAAGCTTCACAGGGCTAATTTGCATCGAGGAATTATCAGTTGGAATCACGAGCTTCTCGCCTGTAGACATAATGCTGGAAAAAACAACTAAACCCCAAAAAAATCTGCTTGCACAATTAGAACAAAAAAAACACAAAAAAAAAAATCCCAAATAGATCCCACACACAAAAAAAACTTAGCTAAAACACATCACCACTTAGAGAAGAATAACTGGAAGAGAGCATAGAGCACAGTGACGGTGTCCGAAAAAACACGGCGGCAGCAAGTGGAGTCCACACACGGCGCGTGAAATGGAGTTGTAGAAACTTGCGACGGCGTGTGGGGCCCACATGCGGGTTTGCTGGTCAACAGAGTTTGGGGTTTCATTGGCGAGTGGATGTCGACTCCAATGGTAGGGCTAGTGAGAGAAAAAAATAGGGCTAGGGAAAGTACCAAATTTGGGTTTCTAGGGTTTTTGGAAAAAAATTTAAAATCAGAAAAAAATCCCAAAAATAGGATCAAAAAACGGATACCATGATGAAATTAGAGATGAATACTCTAATCTATTGAGGAAAAAACTCTCTCAAAGGATGTATTTCTTAGAAATATGTACAACTATATATACATGAAAATTGAATCAACTTAAGGAAAGAATATCTCTTAATTAGAATCTCTAAAAATCAGTTGTAATCTCTAAAGAAATTAATTAATGCTATCAAAAAATTAAAAGATTCTCAACAATGCATCTATTAGTATCCAAGGAAAAACAATCACAAGCATTAGTACAAATTGACGTATAATTACAAGACTAATATATATTATAGCTTGTTTTATGGGAACATCGATGGAAGGTGTTGCCAGAATTGCATATTTAATGAAGTGCCAAAAATGGCATTATGACTAATCTCACCTGTGGATGGAGACCATAGGGGAGAGACTAACTTTTGATACATGGCATGAAATGATCACGAAAATGTGAGTCAAACTCTGCTCCCGCCAGATTGGCAACAAGTAGAAAGACAAACCCCTTGTTATTTGATTTCATTGTTCCCTAAACCCCCCATGGCTTATATGATTTCCTTGTTAGTAAGCTCTGAAATTCTTTCATGGGCTAAGAGAGAGTTTCTAAAACTTCCCACTCACAGAAGCACTTCAAAAAAGTTTGCAAAGCTCTTGTTCTCATTTACCTGAAGGAACTATGCCCTTGTTTCCGTGGTATGTGTTTAAGATATATCTTTCTTCCCTCTTTCTTCTGTTGATTACTACTAAGCAGCCTTTTATGAGTTATCTATTTCTCTAAGGACTTACACTTAACAGTATGGTTTTGCAAACATTGGCACTTGATATATTGGCTGCAACTCTTGGAATTCAGAAACATATTCTCCCCTCTAGATGGCAAATAGAAAGTGAATGCCAACTTGGAAATATATATATATATATATATATATGAGAAATAGTTTTGATCAGCTTACGATGTTTTTTAATTTTACCATAAGTTTAAAGCAGCTCTGGATGAATTTTCTTCTGCATGCATGTTTCCATTCTAGCATTGAAGTGTTTGCATCTATCTTCTGCAATTATCTAATAGATTGTAACTGAGTGTTTTTCCCTCTATTTCTTTTTCCTTTGAACTGAAAGGCAATTGAAAAGCGGATTTCTGTATTTTCTCAAATACCAGCTGAAAATGGAGAGCTTATCCAAGTTTTAAGGTGGGTGTCTGACTTCAATATCTGTAAAATATTGCTCAAAAGAAAGAGAACTGATATGTTCTTTATCAAGGCTAACATTTAATGCAGCACAGGTATGAAAAGGATCAGTTTTACAAGCCCCATCATGATTATTTTTCTGATACTGTAAGTTAGCTGCCTTTCCCATAATTTTCGTGGTGGATTTATTGGTTGTGTCAGATATATCTGTTCTTATGATATGGAGAAATCCTGAGCCATTTCTTTACGATTATTCTTATTTTTTCAGTTTAACTTGAAGCGCGGTGGTCAAAGAATAGCAACTATGCTTATGTATCTAAGTGATGATGTTGAAGGGGGAGAAACATATTTCCCTATGGTAATTCCTTTTCTTTAAGTGACCTGCGTGATTAATCATATTAGGTAACTGGTGCTTCTATTGCATGTAAAGAGACATTCAACTTATTCGTCTTTTCATAAGTATTTTGGGAAATAACTGTCAATATGCCTTTGGTACTTTTCTCGACATGCATAGGCAATTTATAGATGCTTTTGCTCTAGAAAGAGTAAGCACAGAAGTTTGCTGAAATCTGTTAATGGGTGTCAAGGGTAAGCACTGGAAACTGGTTTTAAAGTAACAATGAAAGTTGATTAGGTTCAATGGATGAAAATTAGTGTTATAATTAGAGTATGATGGAAAAATGGTTTTTGGAAGTGAGGAATTCAGTTACTTGAAGGCAATGACATAAAAACAGATTTCAATGTTTCCTGAGGAAGGCAGTGGAGTTGGAGAATTATGGAGATATAATAGTCCAATGGACAAGACCGGATTCAAACCCACTAGCATTCTTCATTTCTTTCCTTCTCTCCCCACAATGTTGGTTTACTTCCAACTATGATCTATTATATGAAAAGATTTTTGCAGTCATAACTGTGAATAAATACTAGAGGAGAAGTATAAGAATTAGCTCTTTCTTGAAAACGATTGGACAAGTAATGAGGAAGTAGGGTCTAGAATAATGAATAGTAAGAAATATTTGTGTTTGAAACGATCTTATTCTACACTGCAACTGGACAACCTGCTTTCCAGTCTTATCAGGTTTTGATATGACTTAGCTACTGGATTGTTTTAAAAATACTGGAGACAAGTAAGAAATTTGGCCGACCTCTTTGTTGATTTTCCTGTGGCAGCTCGTATTTAATTCCTCAATTTCTAATATTTAGATATTAATCCTATGAGAGGTATATTATTATTTTTTATTTGGCCAAATGAGAGGTATATTATTTAGTCTTTCATGTCTTTATTGTCTCTAGCTACTTCAAGTCTATTTGAATTTTCTTCAAGATATTTGCCCTTTGTATATGTCAAAATACTTATACTTTGCCTTGCATAACAATTTTGTTTTGTCATTGTTCATAATTGCCAGTCACTTAATATTTAGTATGATGTTGTGTTGAATCTTCTTGTTTAAAATTTGTTGATTGTTTTTATTTGTCAACTTTTCTTTGACAATACCTTCAATGTTATACCTTTCATGGCATTGGATTGTTAAACATGTGATTTAAAATCTCAGGCTGGTACGGGCGATTGTAGCTGTGGCGGGAAGACTGTGAAGGGGATGTCTGTAAAACCGATCAAAGGATATGCAGTGCTCTTCTGGAGCATGGTACGTTTCCTTGCTCTTCTTCATAAATTCAAAATGCCTGTTCGCATGCCTTTGTATGCATGAACTTTTCTTTGTTCTCCATTAAACTTTTCTTTCTCTATTAGTAATTTACAGTACATCTCTTGAGGTTTCTCATTTTTCTGTTTAATTTCTCGTGAGTTTTACTTGACATATCTCATGGGTTATAAACTTGGTCATGTTGAGATTGGTTTGAAAATAGTGTTTACAAATATTTCTGATTTTAGTTGCATTAAGTGTAATGATTTTTGTTCATCATGGAGACTCCGATATCATGAACGATATGATACAATCATTAAGTTTGACTTTGTTTTGTTGCCTTCCCTGAATCTTGTGGATATGCTAAAGGTATCTTTCTTATATACTACCCAGCTTTAGATTAATTTAGAAGGATTTCACTGATTTTGTTAACTTTGTTCTTTCTATTGCTTGCTTCTGTTAGGGACTAGATGGACAGTCGGATCCAAATAGCATACATGGAGGATGTGAAGTTTTATCAGGAGAAAAATGGTCTGCAACAAAATGGATGAGGCAAAAACCTACTTTCTGATGTTACATATATATACACACAGATAGTGGGCTACTGTTTCACTATGTCTAGAAATTCACATCTAATGCTTTAGGGAATGAGTAATAATTTACTCTTACAGTAGGAAGTTAGTATTTGCCTGGACACCAGAAATAGAGTTTGGTGACCCATGGACGATCAAAATACCATATAAAGAATAGGCTACAGCTTGAGAAATGAACACTTGGGTATAGTTGCATTATTCAATTTTCGGACCTCTTTTAGGAGTGTACTTTGATGCTCTTCATAATTACCCCTCTTTGCCATCCCTAACCCAGCAACAAAAGTTTCTATTATGTTGTTTTCGGAAACAATAGTTCCCTTGCTCATACTTGATGGTGATTTGGAATGGGTCATTTCTAACATTTTTCAGGAAGAGTTGTAAGTATCGATCTTCGCTTTGCTGTCTTTTAATCCTTTGATATCTTTACTTCCAGTGATGCGTGTAGTAACCATGCAAGGGACCTTGTCACCTTGGTACAAGTATTATGAACATATCAATGCTAGTATTCTCGTACCTCTCCCATTTGAACTAAGTGCTTTGTAGTGGTGGTGCTTTTGGTTGGGATTTGAATGGATCCTTACTCCCCAAGCACTACCAATTTACCCCTTTGTCAAGTTACCAAGCCATGGTGCACATGGTGAGGTAGGTATAAAGTGTAGAATTGAAATATTATAACTTCAGAAAGTGCAAAACAAATGAAATATGAGTCGAAATGAATTATAAATAGTGTTGTAAGTTTTAAGTAGGTATGTTAAAAGGTCGGGTTATTCATCTTAGTTTGAAGACTTGTTCAATATTTGGGAGGATTTGAATAAGATTATTAGGTGCAAAAAATGAACTCGGATAAAATATTAAATCTATTTTAAAATGGGTTGGGTTTGGATATAGAAGTTTTGAGCTTGTTGGTCCTAATAGTATTGCTAATTTTTAATTGCCTTTTATTTTGCCTTATTATCCTTAAAAAACTAAAGAGACAGGAAATTAAGGTTTTTTTTCCCTTATTTATGGAATTTACTTTTGGGCAAATAAGTGAATAAAAATAGCAATCAAAGTTACAGTGATGCTTTGTTGAGTTTTATAACATCAACCAATACTTTGATGCATTCATTAGTCCTCCATTGAGTCGGCTGCAAAATTTTAAGCATACAAAAGATTTCATTTCATTCAAAAGAGGAAGGCTCAAAATTGTATTATTACATCATCCTAGCTTAAACTAGAAATAAATGGCAGTGATATCACCAAAGGTTAAACAAACGAGTACCGATTAATCCTTTTAATAGTGAGGTTTTAAGAGGGATCATTACCATTATAAAGAGGAATCTAATGCTACTAAAAGGTGTTAGATATTTAATAGAAGAGTATATATGCTTATCATCTCGCCTATCACACTGATCCCCCAATCCCCCAATTTCACTGACTAATGGACTTAAAAACCAAAGGATGAAGATAACATTGAGCATAAGCGCAAGGAGTCAAAATCTCAAACGACTCCACATTAACAAACTCATAAAATATAGAGTCCAGTCTCCCATCATCCAAGGCAAAAGGGAGATAGAATTGTTATTCCAACCAAACCTCATCTTACTAGGAAAAATTATTGGAATTTGACATACAAACAAAGTTTGAGAAAAAAAGGAGAGCGGTGACTAACTGTTCCACAGCCGATGAACAATCCATCACTATAACATCTAAACTAAATACTAAAATAACACACTTGTTCAAGATCTTTATGGAGATCTGAGTAGGCCAATGGTGGTGGCTCCATTGAGCCTACTACATGATTGAAAACTGGACCATTTTTTATCTTTGGAAACTAAAAATGGTAGTGTTGTAACAAACGTCTTTCATCATTTCTAATGGATTCTTTCCTCTCCAATAAATCACAATTTCAAAAAAAAAAATCAACCCAATCACGAAAAAGGGGGAATTTTTTAATTCAAACAAAAAATTTGGGAGGGCAAGGCTGGTCTCGGCTATTTTCATGTAAATGTGGGATGTGCATAAAATTTTACCCATATTTCAAGTAAGGTGTAAGTAGTCACAAAAGTTACTATTTAATCCAAGCTTAGCCCTAATGATTCTAACTCGATTCAAGAAATTATTATACTAAAGTATGAAAGAAAATGCTGTAGGCACTTTCAAAAGAAAATGTTGTAGGTCATACGTGGTAATTGACTCCCTTCATGTGACATTGTCAAAAAAAATTATATTAGGATAATTATTTGGCAAACAGAAACTGTGGCTGAAATAGTACTTGGAACTATGGCCACAATTTCAATCACGGAAACAAAAATGCATAATGTAAAGACGAATACTGAGATTGTTTACATATTTCGACCTCAATCTACGTCTTCGAGACCTTGCCTAGAGCGATCTACTATCTTTCTCACAATACAACCAACGATTTATGTCCTAACATAAACCAACTCTCACTAATTTAGAGATCTCACTGTTGTACAAAGACTAGGTCACTCCCCCACTAAGCTTTCCTTTGAAAGCTTAGTTTCTTGTATTTTCTTGATTGCTTAAAAAAGCAATCCACACATAAAACGTCCCTAACTTGAACAAATCTGTGCTCTCTCAATCTCTCTTCACTTTAATATCGACAAACTTAAGTTTATATACTACATAAGTTTTGCTTACATAAGAGTCATAGTTTAATCACTTTTCTATAAAGTAAAGCTAAAAATAAACATAGGATAATCTTGACGTAATTCCATAAGAGTCTCCGTGTAATCCGATGCATTCAAATATGGAAAGTGGCTTTACTTGATCCTCAAGTAATCATTCTTCAAGTCTTGAACTTTAACGCAATTGGTCTTCATGTTTTGGGCTCTGAATTGTCCAAATATCTTTGGAACAAATAGCCCAATGCTTTTGTTCTAAAATTTGCCAACTCTGAAAATAGACAAGTAAAACAATGAAACAGTGTCTCCAGTTGTGGCCAATGTTTTAGCCACAAAACTAGCCATAGGATTTTTCCTTGCCTCCAAATGTGTCAACAATCTCCTCCTTTGGTAATTTTTGCACAAAACATGTACAATGAAAAATAAAATCATCACAGATAAATATTCTCCTCTTAGGGGTCTCCCCCTTAATCAAATAATCTCAACAATCTCATCTCAAAGTAATTTAACCATTAATGAAGATATTAACACAGTAAAGATAAAAGTATAAACTTGTTAATGTGATCCAAAAGATGTAAAGACAGAAGTACAAAATTACTTGATTGAGTGAGCATTTGTGTAGAAAGGAACAAATCACCATACTAAATTGATGAAAATTGGAACCCCAAGTTTGTGGTGATTGTGGCCCAAAAAAATGATTGTGGCCCAAAAAAAAAATCATACAATCATACATGATAATTATGCTCATTTTTTGTTTAATGACTGTAAAAGGATCACTAAAGTTGTCTGGATAAGATATCCAACTTCATGGCCAATAGCTTACTGTTGCATGCTTTAAGGTCCTTGATCTGCCTCTCATTAGCAATAATTTCATCAAAAAACAACTTAAGGGGCTTCTGATCAACAATAGCTGTGTGCTTAAGGAACCATGAATTGTGCCAACAATTTCAAGCACTATTGTGTCTTCAGTATAGGCTTCTTCCTCTTGCACATTGCTAAGGTCCAAAGGAGTATGCCTACATTCTAACCACTTGTGAGAGAACTTCAGTTATGCAAACATCTTCTCATACTTCTCAATAGTTTTGACAATTTTGGAGTTCTGCATAAACATGATTTGAAATATAAGAGATGGATAGAGGAGATTGAGCTTATTGTTAAACTGAGCTTATTGTTAACCTTTTCAGCATGACAGTAAATCTCTACGAAGATCAAGTCTCCAATTTCAAATTGGATCCTACTCTAGCTGACCGTGCCTCGGTGTATGTGCATTGAGGCTATGAATCAACACAAATACAATAAAAAATCTAGCGGTGTATTGCAAATGTAACAAGCCAGTTGTAATATTTTTAAGTGTTATAATATAACACTTTAAGTATTCGAAGGATCAAACTCAAGAGAGTTCAAGGGCAAGGTGATTACTATGGAAAAAGGCATGTGAATAGAAAGTCTAGCTAACTATTTGCTAGGTATCATATTAGGACAAATCATATTCAAGGGGTAATTACACTAATTGACTAGATAACACTAATAAGGACTAAATTGCAAAATAATGAAAATTACACAATTAATAATTCAATGAACACAAGCAGTTGGTTGACTTTCATGTTGTTGATTAATTTTTAGATTAGGGATATAAAAGGCTAAAACTTCTAATTGGTTCAATTTGACCTCTCTGTCACCATTTTACCAAATTAGATGATTTAGTCGATTTATCTCTCGACTTTACCAAACTAAATAGGGACAACCAAATTGGTTCTCGATAGAATCTCCTCTCAGTCTCACCTACCTAAATCTTAACCTAGATTCGTCAATTCTAAGTTTTGAAGTTTATTCAATTTAGTCCAATTTTAACGATTTAATCTAAATATCAAAAACTAACTAAGCAACATTCCCATCAACCAGCCACCATAAATTTAGTTATTGTTGGATCTAGTGCCCTAAGTATAGTATTTTTGTCTTTATACACTTGTTTTTTTTTAACATATTAGTTTAATAAAATTATTCGTGAATTACATCAATACCCTTTGTATATTATCCTCAATGGTTTTTGCATGCAAAGCAAAATGGAAGCAAATATTAGTTTATTGATTGTCTAATATTTAACTAATACTAAGCACTATTATGTGGTCGGATTGTAATACAGAAAGACAACTAATATTAGTAGACGAACCTAAACATGTTATTGGTTTTATTGGAAATGAGCAAACCGATTGAAAGACTAATATGTCATTTATCAAGTCCAATTAGGGAGACATTTTGTCTTGAGCATCAGAATAGATGACTGATCTTCTGTAATTTGATACGTCAAATTAGGCTCTCTAATACATTTTATGAGCTTATTCTCAAATAATTTAAGTGTCTTTTATATATTTTTGTCAATTTTTAGTTTTTTTTGTTAATAAATTATTTTTTGTTAGTTTTAAGCCATTTTTGAAACCTAAATTGGCCAATCGTGACATGAGGAAACCTAACAAGTTGATTGAGTGTTGTAGGGAGTCGTGATACCCTTGACAGTGCTAAAAGGAGGAGAATTATGGCTAGTTACAGTGATATGGCGATACCAAGTATCGAGTGTCGCGGTACTGAGTTCCCCAAGACTCTCAATCTTAAGATTTTTATGGGTATTGTGATCCCAAGCCTGAGTATTGCGATACTATGTCTGACAAGTGAAAAAAATATAGGGGCAATTTTATGTCCAAACAAACTTAAGTCTATTTTTCATTTAAGGGAATAATGGTTAATGTTAGGTTAAATATTAGTAGGCTATAAATAATACTTTATAAGCCTTTATTTTCAGTTTTTTTGGTGGCTGAATAGTTTTAGGGTTCATATGTTTTAGATTAGGTTTTCTTTCTCTTTTCTTTTCCTTTTCTTTTTTTTTCTTTTCATTTTTAGTTTAGGTTTTCTTTTTTCTTTTTTCTTTTTCTAGAGTAGATTTTACTCTTGTAGTTTTCTTTCTTCTTTCTTGTAAAAGAATTTGTAAATGAAGATGGATGGAGCTTTTGGGTGTCATTAGTTCCACATCTAAATAAGCATTTCTTATCCTTATCTCTAGATTGTGCTTATTAACTGTTCAATGAAATGTCTGTTTGGATGTTAAGTTTTATGATGTGCTAAATTGTTGGATGATTGGTTTATTAGTTGTTTGTTAGCTTAAGTAAATGTCTATTCTTGATTGATTGGTTGTTCGGTTATATCAAAATGCTTAATCTGTTAGAATTGACAAATTTAATGGAAAACCCAAATAAACAAAAACGAAATGAGAGCTTATCATTAGATAGTTCGAAATAATCGTGTAGACTGAGAGGTAATCTATATGCCTAAGTGAAACCAGTAGGTAATCTTAGGTGGTATCTTTTAGTCTAGGATGATACCAAGAGGAATTCTTAGCTAAGAGTGACAAACAATATAATCGGTATGGATTTATTAGCTTAGTTAGCGATTAATGAATCAACCAACCATCATTTTATTATTTGCATTGTCTAAAGAAATAAGGAAAAAATTAGATTAGTTTGTTTAATTTTAGTTTATAAACAATTTACATTTGAATTTGCACTAATAATTTCTGACTCAATTAGATTAGTAATTTCTTAACTTGTAATTAACTTGATAAACACATTTTCCCACTTGGCAATCCTTTGGGTTTGGCCCCTTAGAATACTCCGGTGTTCCATCAGACACTAAATATTACAACTGACACTGTCCACTTGCAGTTAAAACCACTTTTCAAAATAGTTTTTCCAAAATCATTTGTTTTAACGTGCATGTGCGCGGACGGTCAATGACTTCTAGAAGATAGAGATATATATGTCACTAAATAGACTAACATTATATCGAATAGACTCAAGTAGAACAGATCCTAAATCTGTTTATAGATTTATTTTCTTGTGATGTTCATAGTGTGACATACTTAATCCTGATTGGATGATGAACTATGTATGCATGAGTCATATACTTTGATATAAGTAAAAGCCTGGATTCGAATATATATAAGAAACTAAAAGTTGGTGCGTTGGGTATACGACTTCTGCAGTATGTAGCATTATTCACAATAATGGAATTCATAGCCCAAGACAAGGGTAAATGATATCCTCTCATTGGAATTACATGATAGATGAAAAGTAAATGTGGCCACTGGTCGTTTGTCTCATTGGATATCATATTAGGGAATGAATTTATCCCAAAGAGATTTAGGATATCCTATGAGGGTAACACACTTACGAAAAGGTTATTGGATGAGCATTGATCGAGTAGTTTTCATAATGGTATGTAACTGGGGAAAGCTTAGTCACAATACTATAGTGGAATGACTTCATGACTAAATGTGTTTATAATTAATAGGTGAAAATTCAGAACTTAATTATACATCATTTGAGCCTTAGTCAAATATGTCCAATCGATTCCTTCTCTAACTTGTTGAAACCAGAAATGAATTGCATGATGAATAAAATGAACAAAAATGAATAGAAATGATAAAGTTGGAGAAATATGTTGCATTCAGAAATGAATGTCATATCTCACTTAGCATGAAAATGACCTGATAATTAATTTAAGTTTTTCGAATTATTATTTAATTAAATTATTGAAGTTTGAAAATACAATTAAATTAATTAGTCATTATGAAATCCGTTGAATGTAGAAATTAAATATATTTTCTTATAGATTCTTTTATAATAAAACTATCACGATTTTAACGAAATTAGAATTGGGTTCACAAAATTATTTAATTGGAAAATTAATTTAATTTAATTTAATAAATAATGTCTATTTTGAGAAATAGAAAAACATGCACTGAGTTGGATTAAGTTATAAAGTGTTAGGTTAAAAATCCAAGAAACACGTATAATTGGAACCAATACAGGAGAGACTCGAATCTCTATCATAATACATATGAGAGGAAGCATAACCTATTAGCCCCTCTCTTTCCTAGTTCCACTAAAGGATTGTTTTTCTATTAAATAGATATTAAATGCATTCTACTAATTCAACTAGAGTTTCACTTCCTTTCCCTATAAATAGATGGTACTGGTAGGGCTAAAACAAACAATTAGATATATAAAACTTTTAGATTTTATTATTCTGCCCAAAAATAGTGAGAATTTATTTCTAAGTACAAATTTTATTTTCTAAGAATAACAACTCTACTGGTTTCTATAAAAAAGAGAGATTTACTTTCCTAATGAAAGTAAGAAAATTATTTTTTGGTTTTGTATTTAATTTGTAATTGTTCAAGCCCACTGTAACACCCCTCGCTCGACCTGATCACCGAGTCCAAGCTACAGGATGTAACATTCATTGTCGGAGCAACTACCGTCAAGTTCGTAGTAAAACAATCATTTATAAATTCTAATATGAGTAAATTATCTTTTTTTGTAAAGGAAAAACAAAATTATTAATCTAACTACATGGAAGATCCTAGAGCAAGATTATCACTTGCTTGAACGTTAGAAAAAAGTGCAAGCACCTCCATTGGAATCTCCTCAAATATCTTCAGACCATGTTTTGTATCAAAGGCCTTATTGGCTAGTTAGTCAACAACTTTATTAAAGTCTTTAGGAAGATATTATATGATCTAGAATTTTGCACTTACCAAAAGAAGGTGGATACGTATCATAATAGTGGAATTTAAACTTGACATAGAAGAATCCTAGATGATCTTGACCGCTTCCAAGCTATCTGTTTGGATCATCACGCCCTCATATCACCTATCATGGATAAGGGTCAATCTATAAAAAATACCCCACAATTTAACATCAAGAATTGAGCATTTTCCTAAACATCTATTGTATCCCATAATCCACTCCCCGTTACCTTTAAATTATAATAAACAATCGAATCTGAGTCTCAATGGAGCATATGAAAGCTCTTTTGATAACCCAAGCATGACATAGGACCAAATTGAAAAGTTTTAAAAATTTAAGGCCAACGTCGTGACATCACTTGCTCCATGACATGACGTCGTCAAAACAATGTCATGTCATGACTTCAGGCCACTTGACGTCACAACATGACTCACTGTTTTGGTCGACATTGCGATGAGCTAAGTTGCACGTCGGGACGTGGATTTTGTTTTTGGTAAATTTTGAGCCATTTGGTACTTATCTTAAGCTTCCACACAAACATATCATTTTGTGCACAAATAAGTAACTTCACTTGCACCAAAACACTTCAAAACACATACCAGAACAAGTGCAAATAACACACTCAACTTCCTATCAATTTATATCACCTAATCAACCATTAGACATATCATTTTATTGCCATGACATAAATATATAAATCACCTAAATACCAACTTGTCAACACCAATTCATATCCAAATATGCCCACTCAATTTCCACATACACATCTTAAACCATTTACCAAAACATACCATTTCATCATGAGATTAACATTGCCAAAATTGTGCATTAGGTAGATTTTAGCTATGTTCAACATTCAAAGTTAACATATATTAAACACATATGTACATGCCACAAATCTGGGCTTAAAATGATAAAAAGCTATCGATTAAAAAATGGGATAGTTTGAGCTTTAACGATCTGTTTGACATGTTCCGCAAAGTGGAAATCTACAAGGAAAGGGGAAACAACAAAGTAAGCATATTGAATGCTTAGTAAGTTCATATGAAATTTACTTAATTTACCTTAACAATTCAATAAGCTAATCATTTAGCACAATGGCAATCAATATGGCATTCTGTGACATATCTTGAAATAGCTAACACATAACATCATATACAACTAATAGGTTACTTCATTTGTATATCAAGTATAATAGATAAGAAATCATAAATCACATTTCCATTTGAAATCATATATCATTCAATCTATATTCAACTCATTTCAATATTTCCGTTTTCATTAAGTTAAAGTTTCACCCAAGAGAACCTTAGTAAATTGAACTCAGATACATGAGACTATATTGCTTACATAAGCTAACAATATAATGGATTTGCTCACACAACCTGACATTGTATCGAGGTTACTAGACCAGACTAAACCAACGATATTTATAAACCGAGAATCTGCAACAAATGTTGGATCTCATATATGTTGGATCTGGTGCCTAACTTTAGTATTTTGTTCAATATACACTTGTAACTTTTTCAAAAAGATTGGTTAATAAAGTTATTCATAAATTACATTAATACTTTTTATAATGACCTAATGTGGTTTTTGCACGCAAAGAAAATAGAAGCAAATGTTTCTCACTAGTTGTCTAATATTTAACTAACACTAAGCGATATTACATGGTCGGATGATAATACAAAAAGACAACTTATATTAGTAGACGAACCTAAACATGTCCTTAGTCTAATAAAAAATGAGAAAATTGATTAGAAGACTAATATGTCGTCTATCAAGTCCAATTGGGGAAATGTTTTGTCTTGGGCATTGGAGCAAATGTCTCTTAGAAGATAGAGACATAGATGTGACTGACTGGATTGTCAGTACATTAAACTAGACCCAAGAAGAATAGATATTGAATCTATTTATGAGTTTATTCACTTGTGACATTCATAGTGTTGCATGACAGACTATGTATGCGTTACTCTTACACTTCGATGTAAGTAAAAGCTTTAGTTCGAATAGATAAGAAACTGAAAGCTGGAGCATTAGATGTAAGACTTCTGTAATATGTAGCATCGTTCACAACAATGGAATTCATAGCCTGACACATGGGTAAATGGTATCCTCTCATTGACATTACATGGTTGATGAAAAGTAAACATGGCCACAAGTCGTTTGTCTTTGTGATGAATGACTTGATTACTATTTGATAGTAATTGACTTTTCATAAAGGAAGATGTAATGGTTACCATGAGATAAAATAGAATCATAATATTATCCTAAAAAGATTAAAGATACCCTATGAGGGTAACACACTTATGACAAGGTCATTGGACGAGCACTGAACAAGTTGTTTTCGTAATGGTATGCTGTTGGGGAGAGCTCAGTCATGAAACTATAGTGGAATGACTTCGTGACAAAATTAATTTATAATTAATAGGCAAAAAACCAAAACTTAATTATAAATCATTTGAACCTCAATTGCATATGTCCAATCGATCCCCCTAGCTCATTGAAACTATAAATGAATTGCATAATAAATCAAATAAACAGAAATAGATAGAAATGATAAAGTTAGAGAAATGAGTTACTTTCGTAAAATGAATGTGGTTTTCTCACTAAGTATGGAAATAACTTGTCATGATTTTAACAGAATTATAATTGGGTTGAGAAAATTATTTAATTGAGAAATTAATTTATTTAAATTAATTGAGAAAATAATATTTAATTTGGGAAATAGAAAAAACATGTAATGGATTGGAATAAATTATAAAGTGTTGGGTTAAATTCTCGGAAGTACATATAATTGGACCTAGTACAGGAGTGACCCAAATCCCCTTATATGGAATAATAGGACGATAAATGTAACAACCCTTACCCGTATCCGATGCAGGGACAAGGTACGAGGTGTTACCGGACGATAACACAACCAATAGTATATTATCGAGCCACAAACTTCACTCCAATTTAAAACTTTTCAACTTCCACTTTAAAGTTCCTTATATGGGCCTACGAGGCCTAAAACATAATTTAAGAATGGTTCAGGACTAAACTGGATTCTCTAGATCACTAAGGGAAATTTTTCTCTAAAACATTATCACACGCCCGTGTGACTCGGGACATGCCCGTGTGGGAAGGCCGTGTAGTCACACACGCCCGTGTTCCAGCCCGTGTTAAAAACATCGAGCATTTTGTTTCTGACGTCAGCAATTATATAGGGGCACACGACCAAGTTACACGCTCGTGTGCTAGGCCGTGTCCTCCACACGGCTAAGACACGCAGCCGTGTGGCCAACACTTGGGTTATCTTCCAAGCCCTTTTTATGCTCTTAACTCTTCACACTCATTTACATTTCTTAAACACAATTTCATAGTATATTTAAGCAACCAAGTATCCAAAATCAGGACATGTATAACTCCACATACTCATCAACACAATTCATGTAATTACCATTTCCATACAATGCTTCACCATATGATTATATATAACTAACATTGGCCAATTCTCCATGGCCTTATACAAAATGAATATCATATCATTATAGGCCAACATTTTTGGCTACATTATCTATGACTCACAAATAAAATATCTTAATCCTTATACATGCCAAAATTTCAAAAATTACTAAAATCATCTATACCAAAATAATGCCATGGTAGTGAGATGCTGCTTCCAATGATCTCCAACCTCAAGCTAACCTGAAAACACTAAGAGAAAAGGAAAGAATGTTGTAAGCTTTATAGCTTAGTAAGTTGGCATATAACAATAAGCAAATTGATTAATAATACATTTCTCCTGATTTTGCTTCTTACTCATGTACGGCATAAGCTATCTTCCTGTATCATAGTCACTAAATTTATTATATCTGGAGTTAAAAAACTCCAAATTTAGATCTACTAATTTTTCTTGAAACTAGACTCACATAGATTCTTACCATAAAATTTCCAGAATTTTTGGTTTAGCCAATCAATACAGTTTATTCATTAAAGATTCCCCTATTTTTCTGTTCAACAGCTCCGACACCTCTTCACGAAAAATCTAATTTCTCCTTACATAGAGTTTGAATAACCTTTCCGTTTGTTTCTCTTGAAAGTAGACTCATTAAGGATTCTAAGAATATAAATTACAAACCATAACCATTTTTATACAACTTTTAATGAATTTCTAAATTTGGAATAGGGGATTTCCAAAACCATTCAGACCTTATCTCACCAAAATTTAAATATCTCATAGTAAAAAATTCGTTTACCCACACTGTTTCTTTTATGTGAAAACAGACTCAATAAGCTTTAATTTCATATCTCATTCAGCATTTAATTCAACTCCTACTATTTATGGTGATTTTTCAAAATCACATAACTGCTACTGTTTCTGACTATTTTTCTGATAATTCTACTCTCTCATGATTTCTTCATATTACTATCATAGTTACACATATAACACCAAGCATGCTCAACACTAGCCATTCAAACAAATAATCATCTCCAATAATTACGAGTATTTGACTCATTCATCTTAAGTTGATAATATCCTGATCACAAGTCTATTTTTGAGAACACTGTGGCCCCTCACAATTGGTCGAACAGATCATCAATTAATGGCAGTGGGTACTTGGTTTTGATGGTCAATTTGTTTAACTATCTATAGTTGATCCTCAAGCTACCATCCTTCTGTTTAACAAATAGAACTGACGATCCCCATGGTGATACGCTTAGTCAAATGAAGCATTTTTCGAGCAATAATTTTCCATCATCATTTTTCTACACTAATTGTCGAGACTATGTTAGACAAAAATTGGGTTCACTCTCCAACCACAACAATTTCCACCCCTTCATTAGTTCGTAAAGTCACTTTTTTAGCTAAAAATCTATCTTAGCTTTATTCTTAGTTAGCTAGTCCATTCCCAAGATTATGTCAAATGCATATAAGGGCAACTCCATCAAAACAATGAAGAAGACGTATCCTTGGATCACCAAAAGACACCAACAATACACTCTATCGAGTAGAACACTTTCAAAAAATGAACTAGTGACAATTCCACCCTTATCAATATGCCCTATTGGAATACCCAACTCATAAGCCAACTTGCTCAAAAGGTACTTGTGTGTAGAACTAGAATCAATAAAAAAAACAAGGGAATAGTTCGCAAAGTGAAGGTACTTGTGATGACGTCTATCATACCTTGATCTTGTGGTTCCCTAACTGTATATACTTGTGCAAGCCTTCCTGTTTAAGCTTGAGTGGCGATAATGTGAGCTAGGGTTCATTGCTTGACTTGTGTTGTGTCACCACCTCCACCTCGACCTCGATCGCAAACTGCTGCTCACACTAGTGTGGGGGATAAGTTTTGAGCTTGTAAACTGTCACTATTTTATAAATGAGAGATTTTTAGACTTTTTATAATTTAATAACTAAAATAGAATAAATAAAAAAATTTGGAAAACTAATTTGTAAACTGTATCAAATCTAGCTATGGGTTATTAGCTTGCTTTGGTGGTCATAACTAATTCCTATTTCAGGTTTCTATTCAATCAACTAGTCTTTAACCTAGCAACATCTCTCGATCTTCCACTAAACTAATGAGTCGATAAGAACTAATTATCTCTTAACCTCACAGTCTACACTAGTTTGGGGATAAGATGTTTATGGATAGGCCATAGTAATTTTGGGTTAATTCCCACCTAAATGACTTCCTATGGTCGTCAAGCCTAGGGTTTAAGTTCTTCCTATCCTAAACAGCTGATTTGTTAAGAAAACCCTACATAATAATCAATTAATCACACATCCACTTGCTAATCCCCTATAAGAGGATTAGTTTCTCGTGCATCTCATGAAAACAATAATATTAACTAATAAAATATGCAAAAAAAATAAATCAAGAGAAAGGTTTAGAGAATTTTGAATTGTATTTGATTGACTGTAAGTGTAAAATCTACAAGGTTTGTTCCGAGTCTACAAAGCAGCTTCTCCAAATAAGACGAATAAGAAGAATTGAAATAAACCTAAGACCTAAAAGAAAGGAAAAACTAAAACTATAATTACAAAGAAAACTTAGGAATATAAGAATTTTTTAGTTAATAAGTGTTTAAGAGCCTATTTATAGAGTTGGGGTTCCTATCGTTCTCAATCTTAGGTCAACTAACGCTATCGTGTTTAACTTTGATTGTGCGTAGCAAAATGCCCTTGGCTTGTAAGTATTTCACTTATAGGATTGATGTCATGACACCCTGGTGCCTGTGTCGCGACATCGAAGGCGATATGCTCAGGTTCAGGGTAGCTTCAATGGTGTGTCGCGACATCGAAGGCAATCTCAAGATTCTTTCATTTTGTTCCCTATGTTGCGACATCAAACTATCCATGTTGTAATATAGCGGTCAGTATTAATTTTATATGCTCTTAAATGGTCTTCTGCACACTCACTAAATACATTAGTTAGCATTTAGGCCTTATCTGCCCCCTAAGGTCAATAAAAGACTCAAAATACACTTTCTATTAAAATTAAACTAAAGTATAAAAACTTAAGTAAAGCATAATGAGTATGCTTGTATTCAAGCTCCTTAAGTATGAAGACTAGTTTAATCTGCTACATCATATTACGACATATCAAACTCTCCTACACTTAAGTTATTGCTTGTCCTCAAGCAAAGCAACAAAAACAATAAATTAAAAGATGAACCTTGAGCAAGTATAGTACAAACATTGGTTTCGAAGAACATAACTAGACATTTTATATTTACACATAGTTTTGACATGATATATAGCTAACTTACCACTTTTGATATCAAACACCTAAGTTTAGTATATTATGAGGTATACAAATATTAGGGTTTTCAAACATATGACTCCATAAATAAATTATACAGGTATCCTAGTAGGATACAAACAGTCAAAAATGCAATTGTTTAATATGATGTCAGTTCATTAATAAGTCTACCTAGATCACATAGAACTTTCTGACTTGTGACATTTTAAGGCTTGAGATAGGTATGGAATTCAAGAACAGTAAGCATCAAAATAGTTTCAAGCACGAAAATAGTTTGGCACATCGTGTTGTTCCCTATTTCCCCTTAGTGAACCTTACTCGCTCAACGCCTTACTTTTCCTTCTCTCACCTCCTTTTTTTCTCCATATAGGAAGTCACAACACAGTATAGTAGCGATGACTAGCTCAAGAGTTTTTGTACACTAATGAACGAGATTTTCTATTTTGTGACTTTGTCATATTTTTTTCATTTTTAAATACATTTCACTCACAAATGCTTTTACTTTTCAAGTACATTTTTCTACTCGTTTGATTTTCTTTTTTATTTTTTTTTGTTTTGCACATATTAGCTAACCTATAATTACTATATCACACTGTTTCTTCCTATTCCACTCTATTTTTACAAAATCTTCCTTGATTTATCTACTTAACCCTCAATACATATGGCCAAATGTCTATAATCGTGCAGTTCAAGACCAAAGAAAAATGGTAAGTAAAAAATTGATATTTTGGCTCAGGTTTTTGTTTGAAGGTTCATCAAGAAGTTTTTTCTGGCTCAAAAATAGGTACTAAGGATTAATAAACAGGGTTAGCTTTTTTGCTCTAGGTGTATACCAAACAATGCCTTAGATCATCCATAGGTATTTCAATATTTACAAATTTACTCGATCAAACAATCACAAATTCAACCATCTATCATACATACTAGCATGGTCGTTTCCCTATATTCTCTATATCATTTGGTGCATTCCATTGATTAATGCTTATTTATAGTGTAATATATAGAACTTAGTAGTCAAATAATAAAAAATTTAAAATCATCTACAATCATGCAAAATTTACCATAAACGTAATTAACCTATATACATGCTCCTAACTAATTACTTGGATTTCTACAAGTTCAAGCACACAATCAATAATAAAAATTAAAAGAAAAGAATAAAATTAGAACAAAATTTTCTATGTTACCCCCAACACTTTAGATAATATTGTCCTCAATATGTAGCCCTAAAAAGATAAGGAAAGAAGTTACTCAATTGATCGTGGTAGTTCTGTAATCTCTTAATGGGTGCTCATTTCCATTTGTTGTTGAAAGCTCTGAATTATTGTGTTTCTTTCTTGTGATGTTTCTACATAGAAAACTTAAAAAAGAAAATAAAAAAATAACAATTCACTGTTAATCCTACTTCTAAAAGCAACAAATAAAAATTATCCAAAATTATTATAGTGTTAAAATTAAAGAGTCAGTTCAATCTTCTTCCTCATCCTTAGAGGCTATAACCTCTTCTTCTGCCTCTTCACTTTCTTCCTCTTTAATTTCCTGTTCTTGCTCTTCCTGTTGGGTTTGCGTTAGGCCAAACATGTCCAACAGATAATTTGGAACTCTTATGTTGTTTCATCGTGCAAATTCTTGAAGAACTGAGCCTGTTTCATGCATCCATCATATCATATCATCTCATCTATTTTTGCTTCGCTGCTCTCGCCTATTTCTCTTTGACATGTCATTTTTACTTTTCTTTTGAACGAAGCAAGGACTCCTCTGGTTCAAATCTATAATCTGCTTTCGGTTGAGTTCTACATAAACAGTGTACATACAATCCTAATTAAGCTCTTTGTTGGGCACATGAATTGTTCATTCTCTTCCATAGGAACCTTTGTGCTTTTGCGAAATGTTGTCACGAAATGGGGAAAGAAAATCCCAACCTTCTAGCCACTAACATAATGCTTCATACTTTGATGGATCTATTGCCCTATGCATATCTATTTCTTCTGTAAAACGCCAGCATTTTTATTAGGTATTAATTATGTTTTCATAAGTTTTCATTAAGTTAATAAAATGTTCAAATTGAGTCTTTTATTGACATGGGCCGAATGAGGCCTAAGGGTGACCTAATGACCTTTGTAAGTGTGCAGGAGACTATTAGAAGGCATAATAAACTGACACTAGTTGGTTTGTCGCAACATGGAATACTTGAAGTCACAACATAGAGAGTAGAATGGAAAAATCATGAAACTACATTCGATGTCGTGACACAGACTAAGGGTGTCGCGACAGAGCCCTAAAAATATCCCAAGAGGAGTACATTGACTGCTATGTCATGACACAGGACCTGGTGTGTCACGACATCAACTCTGAACGAGAATTAAACATGAGATAGGGGCATTTTGGTCTGCACAATCAAATAAAGCTTGAAAATGTCAACTGACCTATGTTTAAGGACGACGACCACATGAAATATATAAATAGGATCCTTTGTCACATGTTATGGATAGAATTCACTTATCCAAGAATTAATCTTTTAATTTCAATTTAGTTTTCTCTTTTCTTAAGTTATATTTATTTTTATTCGTTCTTGTTCTATTTTGAAAGATTTGTATTATAGAGACAATCAAACTTTGTGGATTCGCGATCAATCTTAATACAATTAGGCTCTTTTATAAACTCTATATTATTAATTTATTTAGCATGTTTCCTCTTTATATCAATTTTATATTATTTATGGAGGCCATGAGGAACTAATCCCTCTACGGGGGATTAACGAGTAGAGGTATGATCTGTTAATTGTTTTGTAGGGATACTCAATAGATCAGATGTATGGGAAAGGAAGAACGTAAAACAAAACCTAGGCTTGACAACCCTAGGAAGTCATCAAGGTGGGAATTAACTCAAAATTGGTATAGCTCATCCGTGAACACCTTTACCCCAACTCGGTTTAGACTGTAAGGTCAGAAGATAAGTAATACTTGTCGACTCATTATTTGAGTAGAAGATCAAAAAATCCTGCTAGGATAGTGACTAGTGATTAATGAGGAACCCGAAACAATAACTGATGAGGATTATTGAAGCGAGCAAATCACCCATAATCAGATTCGATTATTTCTATTCTTCAATCTCTTAAATTTTTGTTATTTATGTTGTTTTATTTTTATTATTATAAAAACCATAAAAAATCCTTTTTATTTTACCTTCGTACTATAACTAAACTAAAATACTAATTAGATCTTTTAGTGTTTAGGTTAAAATTGATTTGGCACTCGCCTTCCTTGGGTACGATCCTCAGAGTACTCACTTACATTGTTGTAACTATATTACAACTAGACCTGTATACTTGTGGATATTGCCTCGTTTATATATCTTTTAATGCAATATTCACACTCTGGATGTTAGTACATCCGGAGGCGATCAAGTTGTTGACGCCATTGTCGTAGAGGCAACGTCACTATTTTGATTTTAATTTTTGCACTTCGAAAGAATAAATAGAAAATTTTTATGTTATAGATACAATTTTATTTTCTTTAACTATTGCTACTAATCTTCTCTCTTTGGATTTAGTATATGACTCGTAGTAGGGACACACCTATTGCAACAATCACAGATTTAGAAAGAATAATCCAAAGAAATCATCAATAGCAACAGTAGCAGTAGTAGATGGAAGATCCACCACCACCTGCTGTAGGTAACGTGCCACGCAAGAATCCATTGTTTGGCGACACTGACGATAACACCTTTGCGATACTTTCAAGTATAACGGAATCACTGAAGATGCTATTCATCTTCGTTTGTTCCTTTTTTTTATATTAATAACACATTTTCTTGGTTAGACTCACAGGCACTAGGATCTATCACGACATGGGATGAACTCGCTGGAAAGTTCGTACAAAAGTTTTTCCCTATCAGTAAAGTGGTTCAATTGAGAAGAGAGATTATTTTTTTAGACATATGGAAGGAGTAAGTTTCCATTGGGCTTGGGAATGTTTCAAAACATTGATTTAAAAATGTCCGCACCACGAATTTCCTGAGTGGATACGATTGTAGGTGTTTTATAATGAGTTGGACGTGAACGCAAGATCAGGCCTAAACAAAGTAGCAGGAGGAGCACTCATGAACAAGACGTACCAGGATGGATACGAAATAATTGAAAACATGGCATTGAACTCCTATCAATGGCCAATTGAATGTTTTACATATGGCCAAAAAATTGCTACGGTAAAAGTTGTTCAAGAGGATGATAAGTATCAACAGCTTATGGATAGACTTACCGTATTGAATCTGAAAACAATGCACTATCTATAAGTGAAGAAGATAAATCACTTTTCCACTACCTCAACAATCCTGCCGAAGATGTGCATTATATCGAAAATAGAGGTGGAAACTGTAACAGCCCATTTTTAGTGGTGTCAAAAACAGTAGTTTCGGGGCCACAAATTCGATGAGTAAGTTCATAAATATTATTATTTAATATTTACGAGTCGAATATGGTTTTAAAA
This sequence comes from Gossypium stocksii, assembly GCA_020496765.1. NCBI lineage: Eukaryota > Viridiplantae > Streptophyta > Magnoliopsida > Malvales > Malvaceae > Gossypium > Gossypium stocksii. The sequence goes on along the minus strand of CM035630.1, from coordinate 40,150,507 downwards.
GGTTTTTATTATGATAAATTATGTGATATGAATGATTAATTAAGTTTAATTAGTAAGACCCTAAAGTTAAGTCGTTTTAGAAAATGAGGTATCAAGACCTCATTTCTATAAACTGAGCTGTAAATATTTTTATAAATATTTATAGAGTGTTATTAAAGTTGTATTAAAGTTTCGTTAAGAAATTTTAACATTTCAATAGTTAATTAATTAAAAAGGATTAAATTGTAAGAGGTGTAAAATTTGTTAATTAATGCATTTAGCGAATAAATGGTTTAATTATTAATTGAGAAAGGATCTATATGGTAATTAGGCCTTAAATAATGTGGTGGGGCAGCATTAGTAAGGAAAAAGAAAAAAATTATTATTTAAATAATGGCAAAAATGGTAAATAACTTGAAATTAAGTAAAATAAATTGAAAAACTAAACAATTCCTATTCATTTTTCTTCAACCTTGGCCGAATTGACCATGAGGGAGAGATTCAAGCTTCGATTATTTCATCATTATGCATGTGAGCTTAATTCACAATCATTTCTTAAAAGTTTTATGTTTTTAAGGTCGTTGCAACTAAGTCTAACTAGTCTGTACCTTTGATTTTGAAACTGTTAAAGATTTTGAATATTGTCATTGATGAATCTAGTGACTTTTTATGTTAAATGATGAATTTGTATTATTAGTTGTAATTTAAAAATATTTTGTTAAGTGATTTTTGATGAATTTATCGATTTGGGACTAAATTGTTAAAATAAGAAAAGTACAAGGATTTGAAGTGAAAATTTTACAAATGTGGGGTGTTTTGGGTGCCATGAACATTCAGCTAAGCTTAAATTTTGGAAAAATGGTTAAATTGCATGTTTTTGGCTCAAGGACTAAATTGAATAAAAGTAAAATATTAAGGGTAATTTTGTAAAAATGCAAAAAATGACTAAATTGCATAAAATAAATTGTTTTACTATCTAAATTAATAAATTGAATGAAATTATTAATTTAGATCAAGATCGAGTAGAAAATCGAGGAGAATGAAAAATCACCAAAAAGCCCATGCACTTCGACATTTCTACGATTTGGCCAGGTAAGTTCATACTGTTTAAATTTAATATTTATTTAAAATTGATGAATAGTATAACATGATATAATATATATTCTATCGTTGAAAATGAATCATTATTTGATATATAATATTGAATTCAATACTCGGTTTGAATTGAATACTGGATAGAGTACAATCATGATTTGATGTGTTACAGGGGTTTAGAGTGGAGATGGTACTGGAGGGAGATATCGGCATATTATCCAAGTAAACTGAGGATCAGCATTTGTTGTGAACTCTCGCGTTATACTTTCTGTTCAGAGTGCTTTGAGTGGATTCTGTTTGGAGTGTTTTGAGTGGATCAACTCTTATGTGCTTCTGTTCAACTCTTATGAGCTTCTGTTGGCATGTTTCGGGTAGACCAACTTTTATGAGCTTTTGTTTGGCATGTTTCAGTTGGATCAACTCTTACGAGCTTCTGTTTAGTGTGTTTCAGTTGGATCAACTCTTACAAGCTTCTGTTTGGCGTGTTTCGATTGGATAAACTTTATGAGCTTATATCAGGTGTGTTTGGTTGATCTAACGGTGTACTTTTATCTGTAAGTCATTCTTCAAATTGAAATTTTGGTAAGGTAATTTGTTTAATGAATTTGATGAATTTGTTATTTATTTGAGTATTCAAATGATTTATATAATGAAAACTATGAAAAAGGAAAGAAATTAAAATGTTAAATAAAGGTATGTCTATGTTCATGAAATTAATGATTTCAAGTGGTGCTACGTTTATGTACCATATCTTACTATGTAACGATATTGCTAAGTTATATGTTTAATCACTAACTTGTGTTGTTGACGATGCTTAGGCTTCTACCAAGCTATTGGTTGGATTGTATTATGTTATTTGAAATATATGCACTGAAATGGTAAGTGACCTAATGGAAATATGCTTATGTGCAAGAAAGAGTGGTAAGAATCAAAGTATGTAATTTCTCATGAAATGGTTTGTTGTGTAATTGATTCTCAGAGAGTTATGCTTAAATGCACTAGCTTGTGGCTATGGTTAAGGTTATGTTTAAACCTTGTATGTTATGCATATGAAATAGGTGAGGAAAGGTAATCAAATGGTAAGTTCATAGTTGAATTGTAATATGATGAAAAAGAAATGATGAGTTCAATGATGTATTTGTATGAGAGATTAACGTATGCTATGGATAAATTTACTTAATTCATAAATGAATATAATAATTAGTGAATTGATGGTGTTATCTAAGTTTAAGCTAAGTAAATGAAATGGTTCATCGTTTTAAGGAAAGGTTGATAATTATGTAAGTTAACGTAAGAGACTTTATTATATTATGAATAAAAGATGTATGAGATCTTTTTAATATACTCAACTATGAGTTGAATGGTGTTTAATAGGTTTCTACTAAGTTTAAAGTTTTGGTGTTGAACCATGTTTAATCTAAGTATGACAGTATTGAAAAAATAAGTTATGTTTAAAATTTTTGCGAAGTTACTAAGCATTCATTGCTTATGTGGCTACATTTCTCTTACTTTTTAGATTATCAGAAGCTCGATCGGGTTGGAAGCTCGTCAGAGATTTGTCACACTATGCAGTGATTATATTGGTAGATTTGATATCTTGATCAAGGTTATAATGGCATGTATAGGTGAATTGTGTTTGATAAGATGTTTTTATGTTTGGCTTGTAAATATGGTATTATGGTTGGTGTGTTTTTGGCATTTGATGTCTTGACGATTGGTGTTTTAATTGCCAAATTGTTGCATGGTTTAAATTGGCCAAAGTAGTATTGTGATGCCCCAAAATTCTTGTCTTTGTTATTGTTAAAAAGTGACACAAATATCTGTCTGCATCAGTGGTTAAGTGTTCTGGGTGTGTGTGTAGGGTCTTAAGTTCAAGCCATGCCCTTGGCGAAATTTTCTGAATAAAGCCTCACTCTTATTCAATAGGCTTTTATTTTGGTGGTTGTAAATGTACATCAGAATGGGCCTGCTGGTCTGGTGGTTAAGTGGAGTGTTATTTGGTTAAGGGTCTTGTGTTTGAATCTCTACATGAGCAAGGGACATATTTTTGCTCTGGGCGTGTGGCGTATAGTAGAGTCATATTAAGATTGAAATTCTGGGTGGTAGTTTGTTAGTGGGGTTAGTGGAGATAATCAAGGGATTGAGGGAATACCCAACTTTTTCTTTTATTTGTTTTTTTCCCAATTCTGGTTTCTTTCTCTATTTTGACTATTCCTCCCACCTTGCTGCCGAAATATTGTTCTTTTCCACCCCTCTTTTTCTCAATTTCTTTCCCACACTATCTCTTGTCATTCCACGTTTGACTGCAATCATTCGGTAAGTATTGCTGTTAAGTTTTATCGTAATTTTTGGCAATAAGTTTAATGAGGGGAAATGTTTACCTTTGTTTTATGTGAAGAACGAGAATTGGGTGCGGTTCCTGCAACAGTATAAGTGATCGGGGCATTTGTTCAACAACGGTAAGTTCCGAGTGCATCGGTTGATGGCGTACGGTTCGATTGTGAATTGATTTTGGATTAAATTTTTCGTTAAGTGTACTAAATACAAACTTTGAGGGGCCGATTTTAGGTCTTAGAGTGCTCAGGAGTGATTTCGCAACGAAACAGTACCAACTATGCACCCGAATACGTAAAAAATAGGGTTTTGGTGAAAGTTGAAAACCCCACTATCGACGCCACATGGGCGTATAGTCACCCGTGTGGTAAGCCATGTGCTATGGCACGAGCGTGTGATCGACGAGGCCAGGCCATGCATGCAAGACATTACCGTGTGATGGCCAGGTAAGTCGTGTGCGACACACGGCCTAGACTGATTTGGGCCGTGTGGGCCACACGGGCGTGCGGGATTCTGGGATCACATGGCCAAGACCAAATTGGGTCGTGTAGACCACACAAGCATGTGGGCCCACATGGGCGTGTGAGCCCATTTAACTGAAATGTTTTTTAAGGTTGTGCGGGTCGCCCAAGTCGACGTGAACCTACTATAGGGTCGATAAGCACTACTTAGACCATTAAATGTGTGAACTGAATGTATGATGTATGTACTGAGCATGATGATTATATGCATGTATACTAAACTATATGTATAAGTGATAACCATATGATAGCATGTCATTTGCTGTATGTTTGCATTACATTGGGTTGGGATGATAATATTTGGAGGAAGTGTACTGAAAGGCTTTAAGCCTATTGACTGGCAGCTCAGCTGTAATATATATATATATATATATATACTGAAAAGCTCAGCTCAGCTGCATTCGGTATAGCTTGGAGTGTAGGGCTGGGTAGGTGTTTTAAACCCCACAGGAAGTGTAGGGATGGACAGAAATGGTGTATTAGAGGCTGGTAGGTAGGATTCTGTTTTCTGATCACTGCATGTATAACTATTACTGTGATGGGTTAAGGCCCTAATGCATATCTGATACTGTAATCTGAAATGGGTTAAGGCTTGAACTACTACTGAAACTGTAATGGGCTTAGGCCCCAAATTGCATTTGATTGTTTACTAATGTGATTAACTGTATGTTTGTTTTCTGTGGGGATTACACACTGAGTTTACGTAAACTCACCCTTTCTGTTTAATGTGTTCAGGTAATCCCTAGACTTAAATGGATCGGTGCGACGGCGGAATCGATGGTGACCACGATTTCTAGTACTTTACTTTGATTTATGATTATATCTTTATTATAGGTTAATTGTTGATGTAATTTGGGACTTTTTGGACTTTTACCCTTAATTGTGGGTTATTATTGGGTTTTTATGGATTTTATAACTGCACAAACTCAACAAACAAATAGTTTTTACTTAAACAAAGGGGTTTTCATAAAATGAACAGATTTATATGATTATCTCGGTTTTCGTAAAATTAATTATTTCTAAAGCTTCCGAAATAAATTATGTTTTTCATAAATCAAACTAATCAGCAAATGGTTTTTGAAGATAATAAAAGTAAACTAAAAATAGACAAATTGAAAATGATCTTATCATGACAATTTAGTTTTCAAACACCCTATCATGTGACATCGCCAAATTCAATCATAACGTCTAGGCCAGGTTTGGGGTGTTACAAGTATGTGTTGGCATGGTTGAAATGTGGTCAATTAGGTTATGTGCTGATATGGATTTTAGTTAATGTTGTTTGGATGAAACATTATCATTTTAATACAAATGTAAGTATGAATGCTTGGTTGTGATTGAGGTGCCTAAATGGCATATTAGTTCAATGGGAATGCTTGGTTGTGATTGAGGTGCCTAAATGGCATATTAGTTCAATGGGTATATTGAAATGGTCTTATTATGCATATTTTGACATGCTTTGGTGTCTTGATCATAAGTTCATTTGGCTTGTAGGTGTAAGTTTGAATTGGGTGAAAGAAATGGCTTGAAATTGGCCTATTTCTTGTCTAATGGCTTGAAATTGGCCTATTTCTTGTCTACATTACCTAAGAAACAGGTGTGTGTCTCAACCGTGTGTGACACACAGCCACTCGACACGATCGTGTGTCCTCTATAGGTTTTAAAGGTTGCTTTTTGAAAGTTATACAGCCTGGCACACAAGGGTGTGGCTTGACCGTGTGAACCAAGTCAGTGAGTTACACGGGCATGGACACAGGCTAGGACACGGCCGTGTGTTCCTATTTTGAATGTTACACAGCATGGTCACACAGTCGTTGACCCTTGCAATGTAAATTTTTCTAACTTTTTCCTCAACTTTTTAAATGTTTCTAATTTAGTCCCAAACTATTTCTATTGCATTTTTAGGGCCTCGAGGGCTCGAATAAGGGATGATATGCATGTATTTGATTGAATTATGATATGGTTTATCTAATGTTTGGAAATGAATGTTTTATGTTATGATCGTACAGTAATGCTCTGTAACCCTATTTCAGCGATGAATACGGGTTAGGGGTGTTACAAAAACCCTTATTCGAACACTTATAATCTTGGTTGGAGAGATCACCCAAATTTGATATGGGGAGGAAACCAAAGAGGAGGTAATAGTTTAAACCAAGCTAAAAATACTAATTATCAACCTCCTTTTTTTCCAAAAACCTCAAGATAGGGTCAACCCAAGTGACCATACTGCATGTGGTCAACGCCTGGATAGAATCAAAGGAGAAATGCAGTCAATGAAAACAAATGTAAAACAACCAACTGATGAGTATGATGGGTGACATAAAAAGACAAATTAGCACCGGTATTCAAAGCAATATAGAAGATAATCCATGAAAGGAGGGTAAGGAGCACGTGAAAGCAATAGCACTCCGATTAGGCAAAGTACTAAGTAACCCAGAAAAACCTATCCTAGAGGTAAACGTTAAAGGTACGGATAATCCTCCAGAGCAATCCCTAGAGGCTGAAGAAGAACCTAAATCAGATGAGCTAATTGTACCAGAAGTGGAGCTTGAAAAAGAAATAACTAAACATGTTGTCGTTCCAAATATCTCATTCCCTTCAAGACTAAAAGAAAAGCAAAAATGGGATGAAGATGAGTTTGTAAGCTTTCTAAACTTGTTCAAAACATTAAATGAAAACATGCCTTTAATTGAATTAATTGAGAAAGTCCCTAAATACACCAAGTTTTTAAAAGAAATCATGTATAAGCGTATGAAAGTTAAGGTAGGAGAACAAGTTAATTTAAGTGCCTCCTACAGTGTTATTATTTCAAGGTAGGTTCCCTAAAAATTAAAAGACCTGGGAAGTTTTACTATTCCTATAGAGATAGGGAGCATTCATTTTAATGGAGCCCTATGTAACCTAGGCTATTATTAATTTAATGCCTTTATCTATTTTTGAAAAACTCTGGTTGGGGATGTCAAAACTACTCAAAAAACACTACAGTTGGTTGATAAGTCTTTACTACAGTCGAAAAGTGCATTGGAAGATGTGTTAGTCAAAGTGTGCAGCTTCATTATCCCAACAGATTTTGTTATTTTAGATTTTAAAGAAGATCGAAATATACCAATCTTATTAGGTGAACCTTTTCTAGCCACCTCGAGATCCACCATTGATTCAAAAAAAATGAATTAACCATGAAAATCAATGTTGAGATTGAAATGTTTAAATGTGGCTATCAACCAAGAGAGGAAGGTAGGAGGAAGTTAGGGGAGCAATGCAAATAATTAGCTAGTTCTAACATTCCTGATTAAAGGGATACACTTCCTTTTATGCATGTAGAAAGAATAATCAGGTTTAATGAAAGGGACAAGCGAGAAAAGGCGGAATGGCACAACAGACGATGGACTAATACTAATAGAATTGAAGAATTGTCCATCTGTAAACTGATGATAGTGTCAGATGAATCTGGCAGTAAGACTTAAAATATTTTATTAATGCTAAAGTGTTGTAAATTATTGTACATTTCAGTAACTGTTTAGTATAGATTTTAATTTCTATTAATTTTTCATTTTATAGAAATCGTAACACTCTAGAAAATGGAGTTTTGAGTGAGAACAAAGCTCGTGTTGCAACACAGGGTAGTTTCTAAACAAATTGAGAAAATTCTTTCGATGTCACGGCACTGCGGCTAGTATACTAAAAAATAAAAAAATCTAGAGTGTGTCACGACATCAAACCCTAGTGTCACGACAATGGTAAACTGCCATAGATGTCACGACACGGAACCTCTGTGTCGTAACATCGCTGCAATTTCTTTGTAAGTGACCCGACAAAGCGTAACTCGGTAGCTAAACACTTATTTTACCCACATTTTAACACTAAAAACACTTTCTTTTTAACTCTAGCGCGCCGCTTAAACCTATTTGACACCCCTTAATCCTCCTAAATCTTTCAAAATTCCTTGAACCTTAAAATCCCAAATCTCCATCTCTTCTTTCAAGTGTTGTGAAATACTTCATCAATTTATCTTTTTTAGTGTGGCACAGGAGGGGAGCACTTAAAGGAATCGTAAACCAACCCGTACAAAACAAAATTCAAAGATTTCTTTGAGGTTAAGGGTCCTAAATTTAAATTGTTACTATTCTATTGAATTTTTCTTAACATTTTGCTTATGTTCCTAGTTTAATCATGCCTTCTAGGAAGGTTAGGCGAACTTATGAGCCAGAATCATCGACGGTTCCAAATCCTTCTAATTTTCCAAACCTGAATATTGAAAAATATTTTGTTGAACTACAAGAAAAAAACATTTATACAAGAAAGAGGATTTGATCCGTCTATGATTCTTTACAATGAAATATGACCTTTGGTTAGATACCATAAGTGGGAACGTTTTTGGACAATCCCAAAAGGTTGTGTTGTGGTCGCTATTGTTCAAGAGTTTTATGCATATTTACGGGACCAAGAGTCTAGAAACACTGAGGGCTATATGTGGGATATGATCCTAACTGCCTCCGGATGTACTAACGTTAAGAGTTTGAATACTGCAATAAAATGGAGAATTACAAGGTGGTATCTAGAATTTTACGGGTCGAGTTGTAATATAGATTTTACAACGAAGTAAACGAGTACCCCGAGATCGTACCTAAGAGAGGCGAGTACTAAATCAATCTTAATATAAACACTTAAAGATCTAATTAATACTTTTAAATCAATTATAGTGCTGTAGTAAAATAAGATATATTCTTTTAGGGTTTTTAAAGTGAATCAAATCTGAAGATGGGTAATTATCTCACTTCAGCAATCTCAATCAACTGTCGCCTCGGGTTCTTTTTCAATCAAGTAGTCACTACCTTAATAGGATCTTTTAATCTTCTACTAATATAATGAGTCAGCAAAAACTACTTATCTTCTAACCTCACAGTTCAGACTGGCTTGGGGTAAAGGTGTTCACGAGTGGGCAATACTAATTTTCGGTTAATTCCTACCTTGATGACTTCTCATGGTTGTCAGGCCTAAGGTTTGTTCCACGTTATTCCTTTAATAAATCTAGGAAATAGTTAAAAGATCATGCTTCAACTCACAAATCCCCCATAAAAGGATTAATTCCTCATGGCTTTCATAAACAACATGAAATAGGTGGAAGAATTAGTCACAGGGAATGGATTGAAATAGAGTTTAAGAAAAGCTTGATTGATATTGATAATAAGTGTGAATCCACAATAGTTTATCTTCTTTATAACTTAAAACTCTTGAAAGAAACAAAGAATAACTAAACTAAAACTATGAAAACCTAAAAAAAGCAAGAAAACAAAACTTCAACCTAAAGAGAGAATCTAAGCTAAAATGTGTCCATAATGTGTGTTAAAGGAGCCTATTTATAGCCTTCAGGTGGCCGTCATCCTTAACCCTAGATTAGCTGATGTTCCTGAGCTTTAAGTTCAATTGTGTAGACCAAATGCCCCTTCTTCATGTTTATTCTCATCACAAAGTCGATGTCGGAACACACTAGGACTTATGTCACGACATAGCAACCAGTATGCTACTTTGCAACCATCTTCAAGAGTGTGTTGTGACATTGAACGTAGTTTCTCACTTTCTCTATTCTGCACTCTATGTTGCAACATTAGATCTACAATGTTGTGAAATAGTGTGCATTATTGACCCAAAATGCTTTCTAATGGTTTCCTACACACTCACGAAGTACGTTAGCTCTCCTTTAGGCCTCATTCAACCCTTAAGGTTAATAAAAGACTCAATGTGAACATTTTATTGAATGTAAATAAAACTAAAGAAACTTAATTAAAACATAATGAAAATGCTTGTACTCAAGCTCCTTAAATGTGAAAACTAGTTTAATCTGCAAGACCAAATCACGGCAGATCAAACTCCCCCACACTTAAGCCATTGCTTGCCCTCAAGCAACATAAACAAATATGAAAAAGTAAAAATGACGTCCCTTGAACAAGTACGGTACAAGTATTAATTTTTGGAGCATATGACTTGGGCATTTCATGCTTACTAACAATTTTAACACGATCAGTAGTCAACTTACGACTTTTGATCACAAACTTATAGTTCCTATATTACACCAATCTTTCCTATTTCACTCTAATTTTACAAACTCCACTGTGATGTATCTACTTAACCCTCAATACGTATGGCTACACATCTATAATCATGCAATATAGGACTTAAAAAAAGGGCATAAATAAATTAACGTTTTAGGCTCAGGGTTTGTAATGCAATCCATCAAGAAGTGTCAAAAGGCTCAAAATTGATACTAAAGGTAAAGTATAAATAAGATAGCTTTTTGGCTATGGATGTGTTCCAAATAATACCTTAGGTCATTCCTAAATATCTCATCATGCACAAATTTAATCAACCAAACAAACATAAATTCAATCATTTATCATTCATACTAGTTTGCTCGTTTCCTTGTATTTTGTATACCATTTGGTACAAATGAAAGCTTAATACCTATTTACAGTGTAACATATAGAACTTTAGTAGTCTAATAATCAAAATTTTAAAATCTCCTATCATTATGCTGAATTTATTCATAAACACAAGCAACCTATGTACATGCTCCTAACCAATCACTTGTATTTCTACAAGCTCAAGCACACCAAAAGACAGAAAAATTTAAAAATAACCTATGTTACCCCCCACACTTTAGTAGACACATTGTCTTCAATGTGTAGCCCATCAAAAGAGAAGGAAAGAAGTTACCTGATTTATCATGATTGTTTTAACTACTACTGGTGGGCACTTCCTCCTTTGATCGTGTAAAGTACGGATATGTTTGTGTCTCCTTTGTCTTTAGTTCCTACATAGAAACTTTACATAGAATGCAACATATTAAAATCTACTTATTAATCCTACTCCTACAAAGTCTAAATTAAAATTATCCAAAAATTAATACAAGTCTTTATAAAATTAAAAATAGTTCAATCATCTTCCACATCACCCATCTCTTCATCCCAGTCATCCTTCTCTTCTTCTCCTTCCGCTTCGCTTTTCAACACTTCTTCTTGTTCCATACTCATCGGACTGAACATATCTGGTGTATAATTAGGGACTCGGATGTTACTTTTTCTAGAAAAATCTTCAAAAATTGGACCAAAATCTGGCATCCATTGAATCATCCAATCTAACTTTGGATGACTGCTCTCACCAATTTCTTATTAAGCTCGTGCCAACCTTTGTGACGAGGTGGGTGTAGCTATCGTTTCTTGCTATCACTTGTTCCTGTTTTTATCTGTTTGGCCCGTAGCTTGATGTATTGTTGGAAAAAGGTGTCCTCAATAGTGCTTCGAGATGGTTTTAATGACTACTTAACGGAGGTCATGGGTACACCCACCTTTTTGCATAAAGTTATCACCAGACAGGGAAAGAACACTTCCACCTTCTGGCTACTAATGCATCGTCGCATGTTTTGGTGGATCTATTTGCCAACACTTCCACTTTTTCTATAACATAGCATAGAGTAAAACTATTCTAAAAGTATTAACTTTAGAAACATTTAAAGCAGGTACAATTCGTGTGCAAATGAATTGAATCCATATCTTAGCTTCAGGAAACATAATGGCTTGATGAAAAGATACTAGAATATTTGTACCTGTGCGATACTTTCATTCACCCCATCCTTCAGTTGAAAAGTTTATAATATTATCCATATCCATATCTTTAAAATATTCTAACTTATTTTCATCAATCAAATCGTTCTCATAGTATGAAACATTATAAAAGTCGTAAATTATTCTAAGGGTTACTTGTACCTCTTTCCCTCGTGCAAGTATAGTATCCCATATATGGCCTTTAGTATTTCTAGACTCGTGGTCCCATAGAGATGCGTAGAACTCTTGGACAACTAGGACCACGACATTATCCTTTGGGATTGTCCAAAAATGTTCTCATTGATGATATCTGACCAAATGCCAAATTTCTTTACACAAAATCAGTGATGGATCAAATACCCTTTCCTAAATGAATGTTTTCCCTTGAAGTTCATTCAAATACTTTTCAACATTTGGATTTGGAAAATTAGAGAGAGGTTGAACCATTTACGACTCTGTTTCCATAGTTCGCCTAACTTTCCTAGGAGGAATTTTATTTCAACCTTAAGCAAAGAATTCAATAGAATAATAAAAAGTTTTAGTTTAGGAACCCTTAACCTTAAGTATTATGTTGAAGTTCATTTGAATTTCGCATTGCGCCAAGTATGATTGAGAAGTTTGTGAAGGCATATTTGAAAAAAATTAGGGTTTAGGGTTTAAAAAGTGTTGAGAGATTTGAGAGAATTTCAGGGATTAGGGTTAAAGGAGTGTTTTAATTAGGAGTAAATATGAGTGTAGGTTATAAAATAAGGTTTAAAATGTTTAAAAATCGGGTAAAATTAATCTTTAAGCTGCTGTGTCGCATAATGGGTCAAGTGAACCCTACAGAAACTTGCAGCGATGTCACAACACAGGGGCTCCGTGTCATGACATCTTTGATAATTTACAGATGTCGTGACATAAGGGTTCCGTTTCGCAATATATCCACTAGTTTGGAGATTCTCAAGGATTGTTTGCTACGTCGCGACTTGCTATTGTGATGACGCGACAACGACTCTATTTCGGCCTAAAACTCCATCTTAAGGATGTTTCGATCTAGGGATAAACCTACACCAAATAAAGGTTAAAATCTAAAGTACGTGGTTAGTTAGATATACAATAATTTACAAATATCATGCAACAATTCACAAATTTTAAGTTATATTACCAAATTTATCTAGCAGTATTTCCAATTCACCGTAGACAATCTCTTTATTCTATTAGCATTGGTCCACCATACATCCTGCCATTCCGCTCTTAGCCGTTTGTCTTATTCGTTGAACCTATTTATTCTTTCTATATCCATAAAATGAAGCATTTCCCTTGATTTGGAAACGTCAAAAATTGAAATTTTTGCAATGCTCCCCTAATTTCCTCCTATTTTCCTTATTCAGTTGATAGCCACATTTAAAGGTTTCAGTCTCACCATTAATTTTAATTGTCAACTCATTTTTCTCTAAATCAATGGTAGATCTAGCAATGGTCAGGAAAGGTCTTCCTAATAAGATTGGTATCTCACGATCTTCCTCAAAATCAAGTAATACAAAATCTGCAGGAATGATAAAGCTTCGCACATTGACTAACACATCTTCTAGTACCCTCTTCGGGTGTACTAAAGACCTGTCAGCCAATTGTAATGTTAGTTGAGTTGCTTTAAGATTCTCTAACCCGAGTTTTTTGAAAATTTATAAGGGAATTAATTACACTCTATTAAAGTGAATACTCTCTATTTCTATGGGAATAGTAAAATTGCCCAAGTCTTTCAATTTTCGTAGTACTTATCTAGAAATAATTACACTATAGAAAGAACTTAAATTAACTTGTTCTCCTACTTTGATTTTCTTACGCCTAGCCATCATCTCCTTTAAAAACTTGGTGTACTTAGGAACCTTCTAAATTAACTCGAACAAAGGTAAGTTAACATTTAAGGTTTTAAACAAATTCAAAAAACTTACAAATTCATCCATGTCCCGCTTTTTTCTTTCTTCTAATCTTGATGGAAATTGGACTTTCATGATTTTGGCATCTTTAGGTGTCTTTTTTCCCATCTCAGTTGTTGGCGCATTCTCTTCCTCTGGTTCAGGCCCTTCTTCCAGTTCAAGGGAATTGTTTAGAGGTTTATCAGTATTATCCACAGTTTCCTCTGAGGTAGGTATTTCTAGGCTACTCAATACCTTGCCCAATCGAACTGCTATAGCTTTCAATTCTATTTACCTTCCCTCAATGGATTATCTTCTATATTGCTAGGAATACATATGCCAATTTGTCTTTTAATGTCACCCATCATGCTTATCAATTGGCTTATTTGATCTTCAAGCTTAATCAATGTTCTTGTTGAGTTAGTGCACTCAAATTGCATCTGCATGACATCTATTCTCATTAATTGCATCTCTCCCTCAATTTTATCCAGACGTTGAGAAAATGTAGTATGGTCACTTGGGTTGGTTCTATCTTAGGGTTTCTACAAATAAAAAGGTTTGTAATTAGTATTTTTAACTTGATTTGAATTATTACCTCCATATTGGTTTCTTCCCCTATAACACCCCAAACCCGGCCTATACATTATGGCCAAATTTGGTGGCGTCACATGAGAGTGTTTTAGAAAAAAAACCATTTCGATTGTCAAAAACGTGTTCAAATTATTATCTTTTAACGCGGAAGTCTTGAAAACCATTCATTAATACGAAAAACTATAATTAAGTTTTAAAACGCGTTTGTGATGTCACAGTTTATAAATCAATAAAAATAACAATTTCAAATCCCAAAGTGTTAAATCAAATAGTCCAAAGGTCCACATTACATAAAAACTCCCAAAATAATTAAACATAGTGAAAATAGTGATAACCAATAAAGTCATGAAATCTAGTAATGTGCCTAACAGTGGTCATCTTCGAGCCCTCCGCTACACCGATCCATCTACTGCTAGGGATTACCTAACAGACAAATAAATAAATAAAGGGGTGAGTTTTCGCAAACTTGGTGTGTACATCCCTACAGTAAAGCATGCAAGTAAACAGATAACAGTCAATCGGTCATAAATTGAGCCTGAGCTCTTAACAGAATCAGTATGGACCGTAGCCCACTTAGTACAAAATCATATCAGATATAATCAGGCTTTAGCCCATGCAGATTTCGCATGCATATCATATCAGATACAGACCATGCCCACCAACCTTGCACACCATCTCCGTCCACCCTACGCACCATGTAGGGATAAAATCGACCCACCCAGCCCTACACACCATGTATGGGGATAAAATTGACCCGTCTAACCCTACACACCATGAGGTACCATAAAACGACACATAACAAGTAAAGGTAGCAAGGTTTCCAGATAATTGGCTAAAAGCCTTTCATTCTTCCTTATCTTCCATATTAAACCCACCCCAATGCAATGCAGTATAAATAATGTCATGGCATACTCTTATACAGTAAACAGAACATACAGATTTATCATAACAGATACAGTACACATGCTAAACATAACATGCTAACATATACATTTACTTAATCACATTGCAGAATAGGGGTCTCAGTTTCGCTTACCAAACCTTCTACAGGTCATGTTGACTAGGGCGACCTGTGCCACCTTTCAAAACAATTCAGATCAATAGGCTCACACACCTATGTGGCTTGCCAGTGTGGGCCCACATGCCCATGTAGCCCACACGCCCATGTAGCCCACACAGCCCAAATTGACCCTGCCCGTGTGGATCACACAGCCTGGCCCAAATCCCACACGCCCATGTGGTTCTCTCATGTGGGTCCACATGCCCGTGTGGCCCACACGGTCCCATGCCTCGCACACAGCTTAGCCAGCCTCACACGCCAGTGTCCGTCGTGCTCGTGTGGCATGCGCATGGCCTGGCTCGTCGATCACACAGATGTGTTTCACTACACAGCCTCCACACGGATAGTTCACATACCAGTGTGGTGTCGACAGCCTCGCTTTTGACTTTCGCTGAATCGCATTTTCAGTGCATTCAAAGTACACAACTAGTTCAAAATTGACGTAATATCACTCCCGAGCACTCCAGAACCTATATTTAACTGTCCCAAGTCCAAAATCAGTCTCTTAATTTGAATTGTTATGAATGGATAAATCCTGAAACTAACAACCATTTTACCTCTAACGAAAAACGGTGACTCATCGCTGTTTAGAACGCCGATTAGCAGTCCACAAAAACTCGATTGTCTCCTAACGAATAAAACCATTCCTCGATTAGATGCTTAACCAAAGAAATAACGTTGGATTCAAAATAAATCACTTACCAAACATGAGCCTCATGAAGAACACCAAAATGACTGAAAAGAAAAGAGTCGAATATCAATAAGGAAAAATAAGAAAATTTCGGCAATAGAAAGGGAATTTTTGGCTGAAAAGAAAAGAAGAAGAATATGGAAAGGAGGAGTTTTGCAGTGAAATTTTGGCAGAGAGAGACAGTAAGAAATTTGGGTAACTTTCAAATCCCTTGATTTGCTCCTACTAAACACTCCACCATCAGTATTTCAGTCCAACACAACCACTAATATGACATTAACAGTAAAAATAATGTCTATGAAACGACTCGAACTCAAAACCTCCCACTTATTTACATATCACTTAACCACCAGATCAGCAGGCCCATTCTGTCCTATTTTTACCAATATTTACTTATAAGCCTAATTACCAAGGTTTAGGCTTTAGTCAATAAAAATCCAAAATTTTTTGCCAAAGCCGAGGCTTGGACCCAAGACTTCTCAAACACTCCCAGAACACATAACCACTCAAACAGTCTATTATTTGCGTTAAAATCATGCAAAAACACTTTCAGAAGATTTTCACGCCACAAATTCACAAAAGACGAAAATAAGAAATTTTGGGGCGTTACATCCCCACCTTAAGTTCGGGTGATCTCTCCAGCCGAGATTGTATGTGTTTAAATAAGGGTTTCCATCCCTATTCCCAATGTAATTTATATCCTCAGCAAGATTATTGATATAATGGAAATGTGGTTTGTCTTATCCATGCATAGACGGTGTTGAAGTAGATTTAATACATTTGAGTCTGCCCACTAGTTGCTGATACTTATCATCCTCTTGAATAGCTTTGACTGTAGCATGGTTTTGGCCATATGTGAATTGTTCAGTTGGCCACTAAAAGGAGTTTAATGCCATATTTTCAATAATTTCATACACATCCTCATACATCCTATTCATAAAGGCTCCTCATGTTGCTCCATCTAATCCAAATCTTGCGTTTGTACCCATCGCATTATAAAATATCTTCAATCTTATCCACTTAAGAAATTCCCTACACTTCATAAAAGCTTTCTTCTTCCATCTCTCTAAAGACAATAATCTGAAATCTTAATTGGACTACTTTACTAATCGGGAAAAACTTTTGTAAGAATTTTCCAGTAAGTTCATCCCATGTCGTAATAGATCCTGAAGCCTGTGAGTCTAACAAAGAAAATGCGTTATCAATTAGAGAAAAAGGGAACAACTAAATACAAATAGCATCATCAGTGGCCCCATTAAACTTAAAAGTATCATAGAGTTGAAGAAATTGTTTCAAATGTTGATTAGGGCCCCTTTATGCCCCTAAATTACAGATTATTTTGGATCATTTGTATCATCACTAGTTTCATCTCAAAATTATTAACTGTAATCATCAGCCTCACTATACCTTCTTGAACCATATCTAAACTTGGTAGGGCATAGTCTGGTAAAGTTTTCTCATTCGGAGCCATATGCACGTTTGCAAGTAACTGTGGTGCTGGTGAATCTCTTAGAGAGTTTTCGTTGGCATCGCTGAACAATGGATTGTCACGTGGTACATTACCTGCTGTAATAGGATAGACAATTATGAGGTGATATCCACAAGTATACGGGTTGAGTTGTAATATAGATTTTACAACGAAGTAAGCGAGTACTTCGAGATCGTACCCAAGGGAGGCGAGTAATAAATCAATCTTAATCTAAATAGTTAAAGATGTAACTAATACTTTTAAATTAGTTATAGGGCTATAAAAAAATAAAAGATATATCTTTAGGGTTTTTAAATTAATAAAATAAAATTGTAACACCCTAACCCGTATCCGATGCCCGAACAGGGTTACGGAGCATTACGGGACTTACAACTTAAACAATCACACATTTCATAATCAATTATCATTCAAATAAAAAACCATTCAAATTCAATCATATAGTCCCTAATACAAGCCCTTGAGGCCCAAAATAGACGTTAAAAACAAATCGGTACTAAATTGTGAACTCAAGAAATTTTTGGGAAAACAGTAAAATTTTTCAATATGTAGGGGACACACGCTCGTGTGGCCCACACGGCTAAGAGACATGCCTGTGTCTCAGCCCGTATGGGCATTTAAAATGGAATCACATGGCCGTGTCCCAGCCTATGTCTGACCCCGTGTAACTTACTAACTTGGGTCACACGGCCATACCACATGCCTGTGTGCTTACCCATGTAACTCACTGACTTGCTTTCTATAAAAATTACAGGGGACACACGGCCGTGTGTCACACATGGCTGAGACACACACCTGTATCTCTATCTGTATGGACAAAATAGGCCATTTTCTAGGCCATATTTCTCACCTAATGTGATACCAACCTAAGCTCAACAATGCACATACAACCATGGCATAAACAAGCATTCCAAAACCAACTAATATCAAGCTTATAACATGTAATATCCAAATATACAACATGATATCCATAAGCACATTCATTTGACCACTTTAAAACATACTAAATATACTTCCAAAGTCTACCTAAATGGTCAAATATATATATGAGACATTGTGCCTAAAACTTAGCATGCATACTCATCTTAATTCCAACCATTTAGTGCCAAATTACAATTTCACAAGCAAGGTATTCATATAGCAACTATACGCCACATATCATAAGGCCATTTATACATATATCCATATCAAGATATATGACCACCTAACAAGCCAATTCAAATGGCCAAAACTCAACAAGACATATAGGTCGCATTAGCCAAAATACCTATACATGCCATTTACCCAAAATATATAAAGTCCAAAGTACCAAAATGAGTGTTTGATAGTGTGAGGCGATCTCTGACAACTTCCAAACTGAGCGAGCTTCTAAATCACTATAAAACATAGAAATTAAGACAGAGTAAGCAATTAAGCTTAGTAAGTTCATATGACTAATAAATACAACCTATCAATTCATCCACAATTTAGGTAAACAAAAATAAAAGCATAGATGCAACTTAATTTGGCCCTACGCCTATTACACAATCACAATCATGCTAGCCATGTATTTATATATCAAATATAAATTATTTCTCATATTCCACTTGAATACCTGTACTAGTTTATATTTAACTCGTATAACCTCATATCACCACTGTACCGTTGAACCGTTAAGAATACTATCGGATACTTGGGTATCTCTCACAATAAGTGCCAATATGTGGTTGAAATCACCTCTATCTCATATCTTATATATATGTTCACTCTCAAGCCATCACTAGGTCTGTTCAGACAAGCTGTCGATCCAAACATAGCTATACAGTACTACTCACACAAGCTATCAAGTAACCACAACACATGCCAGATACTCAGCCACAGGTAGGACGTACAAGACCAGCACCTAAAACACAGTAACCCTAAATGACATGCCATTGGTATCTTATCTATTCCTAAGGTTCAACTAGGATCCATACAATTGTAGATATTTTGTCGAGAATTTTCGTGGTGTCGTATTATTACAAATATATCAATTAAGTATTTAAACATATATATAATTTAAAGCTTATTAACATACTAACTTACCTCGAATTAATACGGAGGAAATCGACTGATCAATCCACTACTTTGTCTCTCCCCCGATCTACTTCCGAACGTGGCTTTTCTTGATCTATATAATCAAACTTAACTAATATAATATTTATTTTATTCAATTCAATCCAATTTCATGTTATGGCAAAATTACCATTTTACCCCTAAAATTTGACTTCTTTACAATCTAGTCCCTAGGCTCGTAAAAATGAAATTCATGAAATTTCACCACAGCCAAGCCTAGCCGAATATCCTATGTGCACATACACATCACAAATTAACACATTTGACACACAATTTTCACATTTTCTCAATTTAACCCCTAATTGGTAATTTCATTAAAACTCTCTTAACAAAAGTTGTTTAATTAACAGTAATGATTTATTTTCTTCTATTAAACTTCAAGAACAACAAGTATTTTCTCATGAAAAAACCCTAAACTTTCAACCATATTGCAAATTAATCCTCTATTTAGCTAGATTAAACCATAAAAATTAATAAAAACGAGATGAGATAGCACTTACATGCAAGGAAAAAGCTTGAGCAAGAATTTCTTCCCTTCTCCTATGTTGAATTTGGCTATGGTAAGAAAATGGGAGAAGATGAAGGCTTTTTCTTTTATTAAAATAACCTTTATTTACTTAATTACCTATTTACCATTACCTAACATTAAAATTTTCATAATTACCAGCCATGCATATCCACTAAGTAAATTAATGGTCTAACTACTACATAAGGACCTCCACTTTAAAGTTCTATAGCTATTAGACACCTTTAGCTATTACAACCCAACTTTCGCACTTTACACGATTTAGTCATTTTTCACAAATTGAGCATACAAACGATAAAATTTCTTAACGAAATTTTTATACTATAATATTATCATGTTATAGATCACAAAATCATAATAAAATAATTTTTTTCAACCTCGAATTTGTGGTCTCGAAACCACTGTTCAAATTTCACTAAAAATGAGTTGTTACAAAAATAACAAAAAAGAATTAAAATTGCAAGAGATAGAGAGAAATAGACTGAATCAAATATGAAAATGGTGATTAGCTCGCTTCAGCAATCTCAATCAACTGTCGCCTCGGGTTTTTCTTCAACCAACTAGTTGCTACACTAGTAGGACCTTTCGATCTTCCACTAACATGACGAGCTAGTAAGAACTACTTATCTTCTGACCTCATAGTTCAGACTAGCTTGGGGTAAAAGTGTTCAAAAATGGGCAATACCAATTTTAGGTTAATTCCGACATTGATGACTTCACTAGGTTGCCAGGCCTAGGGTTTCTATCATATTGTTCCTTCCCCAAATAGTTGATCCATTAAATAACCACACAAAATAGTTAAAAGACCATGCTTCCACTCGCTAACCCCACATTTAAGGATTAATTCCTCATGGCTTTCATGAACAACATGGAATAGATTGAAGAATTAGTCATAAGGAATGGATTGAAATAGAGAGTTTAAGAAAATCCTGATTCATATTGATGATAAGCACAAATCCACAATAGTTGATCTTCTTTATCACTCAAAACTCTTGAAAAAAACAAAGAATAACCAAACTAAAAATTTGAAAACCTAAAGAAAGTAAGAAAATAAAACTTGAACCTAAAAAGAGAATTTAAGCTAACGAAATTTTTCCATAATATGTACCAAAATGAGCCTATTTATAACCTTTAGGTAGTTGTCGTCCTTAACCCTAGGTTAGTTGACGTTCCCGAACTTTAAGTTCAATTGTGCAGGCCAAAATGCCCCTACCTCATGTTTTATTCTTGTCACAAAGTCAATGTCGCAACACACCAAGACTTGTGTCGGGACATAGCAACCAATATGCTCCTCTGTAGCTATCTTTAGGAGTATGTCGCGACACCCTCAGCCTGTGTCGCGACATTGAAGACAAGTTCTCACTTTCTCTATTTTGCTCACTATGTTGTGACATAGCATCCAATATTGACCCAAAATGCCTTTTAATGGTCTCCTACACACCCACGAAGTACGTTAGCTCTCTCTTAGGCCTCATTTAACCCTTAAGGTTAATAAAAGAATCAATGTGCACATTTTATTGAATGTAAATAAAACTAAAGAAACTTAATTAAAACATAATGAAAATGCTTGTATTCAAGCTCCTTAAATGTGCAAACTAGTTTCATCTGCTACACCGAATCACAGTAAATCAATACCTATGAAAGGGAAAGAAGTGCAAGTAACCCTTTGAACTATTTATGACTTTTATAATGCTCCATACTATGAAAAATATTTTATCAAGGAAACTAATTTAGAATATTTTCGAGACATGTATATGGACAACATTATAAACTTTTTGACTGAAGGAAGAGGTGAATAGAAATATTGCCTAGGTACCAATATCCCCACATCTTGTCTCTATGGGGAGCACCGTGTTATTTGTGAAAAAGAAAGATGGATCTATGCGCATGTGCATCAACTATCGACAATTGAACAAACTGACCATCAAGAATAAGTATCCTTTACCGAGGATAGACGATCTATTTGATCAGCTTCGAGGAGCTTTAGTTTTCTCCAAAATTGACCTCCGTTCTGAGTACCATCAACTAAGAGTCAAAGAGGCTGATGTCTATAATACAACGTTTAGGACTCGTTATGGTCACTACGAGTTTCTAATGATGCCATTTGGGCTAACGAATGCACCAATAGCCTTTATGGATCTGATGAACCAAGTGTTCTAGCCTTCTCTGGATCAGTTCGTAGTGGTGTTTATAGATGATATTTTAGTGTATTCGAGAACTGAAGATGAACATAATGCACATCTCTGAGTTGTTCTGCAGGTTCTGAGGGAGAAATAGTTATACACTAAGTTTAGCAAGTGTGAATTTTGGCTACGAGAGGTAACATTTTTGGGCCATGTAGTATCTGCCGAAGGGATTAGGGTTGATCCTCGGAAAATAGAAGTTGTTCTGGATTGGAAACCACCTAAGAATGTATCTGAGGTTTGAAGTTTTTTGGGTCTAGCAGGGTATTATAGACATTTTGTTAAGGGATTTTCATTGATTGCTGCACCTCTGAGTAAGTTATTGCGTAAGGGAGTGTCGTTTGACTGGACTGATAAGCAGCAAGAGAGTTTTGAGAAACTTAAAAAGGTTTTGGCTAAAGCCCCTGTCTTAATACAGCCAGAGTCTGAGAAAGAAGTCATTGTCTACAGTGATGCGTCACACGTTGGTTTGGGATGTGTGTTGATGCAAGAGGGTAAGGTGGTTGCATATGCATCTCACCAACTTAAGACTTATGAGGCGAATTACCCAACCTATGACTTGGAGTTGGCAGCGGTGGTTTTTGCACTGAAAATTTGGAAGCATTACCTGTACGGTAAGAAGTGTATTATTTACACGAATCACAAGAGCCTCAAGTATCTCCTCACTCAAAAGGAGTTAAATCTTAGGCAGCGTAGATGGATCGAGCTGTTTAAGGACTATGACTACTTAATTGAATTCCATCCTGGTAAGGCCAATGTGGTGGTTGACACACTGAGCTGTAGAGCTATATCTGATCTAAGAGCGATGTTTGCTCGTCTCAGCTTATTCGATGATGGTAGCTTACTAGCGGAATTGCAAGTTAAACGACGTGGATTAAAAAATTAAAGATAAACAGTTGGTAGATGTGTCACTAGGTCCTCGATTCCAACAGTCTGAGAATAGGAAACTTCAGATTTTGGACTGAATAGTGAAGGGGTATTGTGTTTCTGTGGGAGAGTTTGTGCACCGAGGGATACTGATTTGAGGCAATCTATACTGCAAGAAGTGCATAGTAGTTCTTATGCTATGCATCCTAGAGGGAACAAGATGTACTGAGACCTTCGTGAGCTATACTGGTGGCCAAGACTTAAGCGCGAGGTTACTAATTTTGTAAGTAAATGCTTAACATGCCAGAAGTTAAGGTTGAGCATCAACTACCTTCTGGGTTATTACAGACGGTTAATATTCCACTTTGGAAGTGGGAAAGGTAACTATAGAGTTTGTTAGTGGGCTGCCCCTAATGCCTACTAAGAAAGATTCAATATAGGTCATTGTGGACCAACTAACCAAGTCAGCTTATCTCATACCAGTCCGTACTAATTATTCATTACAGAAGCTAGCTAAGTTTTATGTGGCTAAGATAGTAAGATTACATGGGGTACCAGTTTCCATAATATCTGATATAGATTCTCGCTTCACGTCTTGATTTTGGAAGAAGTTGTATGAAGCACTGGGTACAAGGTTAGACTTCAGTACTGCGTTCCATCCTCAAACAGATGGCCAGTCAGAGAGGGTGATTCAGATACTGGAGGACATGTTAAGGAGTTGTGTGATAGATTTTCGAGGCAGTTGGGAGGACTACTTGTCGTTAGCTGAGTTTGCATATAACAATAGGTACCAATCTAGCATACAGATAGCACCTTACGAGGCATTATATGACCGTAAGTGTCGTACTCCTTCGTGTTGGACTGAGTTGGGCGAGTGGCGTGTTCTAGGCCTTGAGTTAGTTTCTGATACCGAGGACAAAGTTAGGTTAATTCGGGATTGACTAAAGGCATCATCAGACAGACAAAAGTCGTATGCCGATCTGAAGCGTAAGGAGATTGAGTATTCTATGGGAGATTACGTTTTTCTTAAAGTCTCACCATGGAAGAAAATACTGAGGTTTGGACAGAAGGGCAAGCTAAACCCTAGATTTATTGGGCCTTATCGCATATTGAAGCGTGTGGGACCGGTTGCCTATCAACTTGAGTTACCTTTAGAGTTGGACCCGATTCACGATGTGTTCCATGTCTTCATGTTGAGGTGTTATCGCTCTAATTCCACACATGTTACCTCAACTGAGGAGATTAAGGTTAGGCCGGATCTAACTTTGGAGGAGGCCACATAGGAACCTGAGGAGGCGATATGACAACAGTACCCTCACCTGTTTTGACCAGGTAAATTTTGAGGCCGAAATTTTCTTTTAGGCAGTAGAGTTATAATGCCCCAAAAATCTATGTTTTTTATTTTGTATGTTTTTTACACAAATATCTGTCTACTTCAGTGGTTAAGTGATTTAGGAGTGTTTGAGAGTGTTTAAGAAGTCTTGAGTTCAAGGCTTGGCTTGTGCAAAACTTTTTAGTTTTTATTTGAATAAACCCTGACTCTAGTCTCTAGGCTTCTTAAATAATTTTAGTTAAAACATTGCATAAAAAGGCTGTTAGCCTAGGGGATAGTGGCGTGTGGATTGTTCCTTGAGGTTTGAGGTTCGAAACATAGGAAAGGTAGTAGAGTGTTTATTTTGCTACTTGCACCATGTCAATGTTGGAGGTTGACTGAAATACAAAAGTAGTGGAGGTGTGGTAGGATGTGGTTGCCGAGTTTTAAGAGAGGATATTGGGATTTGGTGGTTGAGGGAGAGTGGGTGCTTTTCAGAGATTATAGGAGAAAAATATGGAAGTTTGAATTAGGGGGAAGAGTAGTGCTGAATGGAAACTCTAGTTACTCAAGAATTTTAACTAAGAGGGATTGTTCTCTCTAGTTTCGGCTTTTGTCAACCCTTTTCCCCTAGTGTGCCAAATTCTTTCTTCTGTCTTTTCTCTTACCCTCTACTTCCTAACTTGCCGCTTGTCTCTCTTCTTTGGGCCAATTTTTGTTTGGGGATCATTCGGGTTTTCTCGTTTGTTTTATCCCGAGCTTGCTTAATTCTCCCACTAACGAACTGTTCTTCTTTTCTCTCTCAGTCGGTTCTTGACAGTCACCTTTTTACCTTGTCTTTTGGCCAAATATACTTTCTCTTCCCTCCCTCAGTTCTTTTTGGTTATAGTTTTCTTTCTTGCCATCTGGCAATTACGGCCAAATACACCTTACCTTTTTCTTCTCTATTCTTTTCAAATCGTTTCTATTATCACCCCTTTCTTTTTGTACCCAAGCTGATTATTACATCTCTTACTTCTTCACTTCTGTTTATGATTTGACAACTATTCTTTGGCAATTGGTCGTATTCTTCATCACATATTTCCTTTTCTGTCGTTGGTTTTGGTAAGTACTATTAACTTCTTTCAAGTAGTTTCTTTTGCTAACATTGTTCCCCTAATTCTCTTTTTCGGTTTTCTTCTCTCTTTTCACTTTTAGGGGTAACCAAATCTTCCATCTCAGGCGTGAGTGTTCATTTTTGTGCCTTGGTTTTAGGGTATACTCATGTAGGCCGATTACTTGTTTCTCTTCACTTTTGGTCAACATTTTGGTAAGTGTTATGCAGTTGGTGCAAACTTTTAGTTGATCAGCAAATGGATTCGGTTGTTAAGTCTCAGTCGTATTGCAGGATACCTCTAAAGGGGGTTTGTAGACAATCACTTGTAAAGGATTAAGTGTGAGATCTTCAGTCGGTCGACCAAGGTAGGTGATTTGAACCTATTTGATAAGTGTGATAGAAAGGGATTGTTAAAATCTTATTGTTAAGAGACTAATGGTGTATTGTGTTGAACCTAGGGTTAGAGCGCTTGCGGTCTAACTACACGTTTTCGCAAAACAGATGTGTAATCACACTGTCTTAACCGTAAATCAGCAAAAGCTAAAAAATAGGACTTTTGACACTAAACGAGCGTGCGATCACTCGTGTAGTAATCTAATCGCATAAAATGTAAGTGTTCGACTACTGAGGCCACCATGAGTGATTTTATGGGCTTATGCCGTTTTGGGCCTTATTGGGCCGAATTGGGCTGTGTAGGCCTCACACGGGTAAACCACACGGATGTGTGAAAGTTATTGGACCTGGTTGTTTAGTTCTAACGGCCAAGGTCATTTCTGGGTTTTGTGGGCCACACAGGTGTGTGGGCCCACTTGGGTCGCATAATGGGCTTTGAGCCCATTTATACTGTTTGACTGTTAAGGGTTACACGGATCGCTCGAGAAGACTGTGGACTTACTGTTGGGTCGGTAAGTATACCTAGACCCTAAACTAATTAAATGACTGATATGCCCCTAAGAGGTAAAATAACTGTTATACCCCTAAGAGACAAAATGACTGTTTTGCCCTTATTTTGTATATGACTGTATTTGAGCTTGCCACGTTATATTTATGTTGCATCCATGTATGATATTATGATTGCATCCATGTATGATATTATGATACGATGTATGACATGTTGCATGGGGATGGGATTATTATTTTGGAGGAAGTATACTGTACTGATAAGGTTGCACAGGTCGCCCGAGATGACGGTGGACCTATTGATGGCTTAAAGCCACTTATATTATTGGCAACTTTGCTGCAATACTGTTTAGTGCTGCAATCGGTGCTAATCTTGGTATGTAGGGCTGGGTGGGTCGATTTTATTCCCACATGGTGTGATGGGTGTGACGGAGCTGGTGTCCAGGGTTGGTGATATGTTATTTGTTTCTGATATTCTGTTACTGTTACTATAATAGGCTAAGGCCCACACTGATACTGAGACTGATACTGTAACGGGCTTAGGCCCAAACTGTATTCATCTATTGTATGACTGGTTGTTTGTTTATTGGGGGATTATACATTGAGTTTTTGTAAACTCACCCTTCTGTTTATCTGTATAGGTAATCCCCAGTCTTAGACAGATTGGTGCTACGAGGGACTCAGAGGTGGCCACACGACTGCTCTTGCTCTTACATTTAACTTTTACTTACCATTATCTTTTGATTTAGGTATTATTATGTAATAAGGCCTCTTTAAAGTTTTAACTTTAAATTTGAGATTTTTACTTGCTTTGTTATAAACTACTAGTATTAGAACTCGAGTTAAAAAAAAAAACATTTTTACAAAAGAAATGTAAGTATGGAACTATTTTAAAAAGCTTCTACTATAAATGTGATTTTGAAATTAATAACATTTTAAAGAAAGTACTTTTGATAATGACGCAGAATTAAAATCATCATTTGGATCATACAAAGAGGCTAAATAACAATTGGGCTTTTTAAACGATATTATGTTTTACGAAAAACACTTCAATGTGACACCACTAGATTCGGCCATAACTTCTAGGCCGGGTTTGGGGTGTTACAAGTACATAGAGCTACGAGGCAAACAAATAAAAGCATTGGAACAAACGAAAAAAAGAAGTGACAGCTACACCAGCTTCTTCATAAAGGTTGACACAAGCTCAACAAAAAGTTGATGAGAGTAGTCATCCAAAGCCAGACTTGATGATACAATGGATGTAGGAGTCTAGACCAATTTTTCAAGAATTTGCTAGGCAAAACAATATCCAGGTCCCTAATTATACACCTGCTATATTTGGGCTAACACATTAGGAGCAGGAGGAAGAGACGTATGAAAACGAAGAGGAAGGGGTAGATGAGGAGGAATAAGGAGATGAAAAGATGGATTTTGAGGAGGATGATTAGTCTTTAAAATTTATTTTGGGTTGTAGTAAAAATTTAAAGATGATTTTAGTTTGTTCTTAGGAATAGGATAGAAATAACTTTTTAGTTGTTTTGCTTTGTGTTTGTTTATAATTTTTTCTATAGGAACCCCACATGAAGGAGACACAAACAATTCGAGCTTTACACGATCAAAGGAGGAAGCACCCATCATTAGCAGTTAGAGCAACCATGATAAATCGGGTAACTTCTTTCCCTATCTTTTTATGGGTTGCACATTGAGGACAATGTGTCAGCTATAGTGTGGGGGTGACATAGAAAATATGTTTCATTCAACATTTTTCTTTGATTTTTCTTCTCTTTGGTGTGCTTGAGCTTGTAGAAATACAAGTGATTGATTAGGAGCATGTACATAGGTTTTTTGTGTTTGCAGATGAATTTAGCATGATGATAGGTGATTTTAAATTTTTTATTATTAGACTACTAAGTTCTATATGTTACATTGTAAACAGGCATTAAGCAATCAACTGTACCAAAGGATATAGAAAATACAAGGAAACGAGCATGCTAGTATGAATGATAAATGGCTTAATTTGAGTTTGTTTGGTTGATTAAATTTGTGCATATTGAGATATTAAGGGATGACCTAAGGCATTGTTTGGAACACATCTAGAGTCAAAATTTGACCTATTCATATTCAACTTTAGTACCAATTTTTGAGCCTATTGACACTTCTTGATGAAACCTCATTACAAACCCTAAGCCTAAAATGTTAATTTGTATTTACCCTTTTTCTTTGGTCCTGAACTACATTACTATAAATAACCATATGTATTGAGGGTTAAATAGATACATCACGGTGGAGTTTGTACAGGCAGAGTGAAATAGGAAAGATTGGTGTGATATGCAAACTATAGATTAGTCTAAAAGTGCAAAACAAAAGAAAATTTCAAAAAAGAAAAAGTAGTACGAGTAGAAAAAGTCTTGAAATAATGAAAAAGCATTTTGAGTGAGATACATTGAAAAAAAAGTGACAAAGTCACATGCATAAGAAAAACTCGTTCATTAAAGCACAAAAACTCATAGGCTAGTCGTAGTTACTATGTTATGCTATGATTTCCTATGTAGAGAAATAATGAACGTCAGAGAAGGAGAAATAAGGTGGTGAGCGAGTAAGAGTCACTAAGGGGGAAAGAATAAGGATCTATACGATATGCTAAACTAATTTTGTGTTTGTAACCCTTTTGATGCTTACTGATTTTGAACTACATACTTGTCCTAAGCCTCAGAACGTTCCAAGTCGAAAAGTCCTATGTGACCTAAATATCATCATGCATGAATGTACATTATACTGAACAACCACATAAACGACCATTATCAAAGTACTTGTATGATTTATTGATGGATCCCTATAAGTGAGACCCTTAATGTTTGTATACGTTGCAATATGCTGAACTTAGATGTTTATGGTCAAAAGCGGTCAGTCAATTTTTCATCATGTCAAAGATATTGAATATGAAATACCTAGCCATGTGCTCCAAATTCAAGACTTGTATGATATTTTCTCAAGGGACATATTTTATATTTCTTGTTTTTGTTTATGTTGCTTGAGGGCAAGTAATAACATAAGTATGGGGGAGTTTGATTTGCCGTAATTTGATGTAACAGATTAAACTAATTTTTGCACTTTAGAGGCTTGAAAGCAAGCATTTTCATTAGGTATTAATTATGTTTTCATAAGTTCTCGTTAAGTTAATAAAATCTGCAAATTGAGTCTTTTATTGACTTTAAGGGCCGAATGAGGCCTAAGGGTGAGCTAATGACCTTCGTAAGTGTGTAAAAGACCATTAAAAGGCGTAATAAATCGATACTGGTCACTATGTTGTAACACAGAATACTTAATCTCGCAACATAGGGAGCAAAATGGAGAAATCATGAAACTACCTTTGATGTCATGACACAAATTAAGGGTGTCGAGACATACCCCTAAAGATATCCCAAGAGGAGTACACTAACACTATGTTGCGACATAGGACCTAGTGTGTCACGACATCAAATTTAGACGGGAATTAAACATGAGACAGGGGCGTTTTGGTTTGCAATATCAAACTTAAAGCTCAAAAACGTCAGCTGACCTAGGGTTAAGAACGACGGCCACCTGAAACCTATAAATAGGCTCTTTTGTCACATGTTATGGTCATCATTCCCTTAGCCATGAATTAATCTTTTAATTTCAGTTTAGTTTTCTCTTTTCTTAGGTTAGATTTTTTTTCATTCATTCTTGTTCTATTTTGAGAAATTTGTATTGTGGAGACAATCAAACCATATGGATTCGTGATCAATCTTATACAATCAGGCTCTTTTATAAACTCTATATTTTCAATTTATTTAGCATTATTCCTCTTTATATCGATTATATATTATCTATGGAGGCCATGAGGAACTAATCCCTTTATGGGGGATTAGCAAATAGAGGTATAATCTGTTAACTATTTTGTAGGGATACTCAATGGATCAGCTGTTTGAAAAAGGAATAACATAAAACAAACCCTAGGCCTGACAACCTTGGGAAGTCATCAAGGTGGGAATTAACCCAAAATTGGTATGGCTTATCTGTGAACCCCTTCACCTCAAGTTGGTATGGACTCTAAGATCGAAAGATAAATAGTCTTTGTTGACTCGTTATTTGAGTAGAAGATCTGAAGATCCTACTAGGATTGTGACTAGCTAATTAACGAGGAATCTGAAGTGGCAGTTGATAGGGATTACCGAAGCGAGGTAATCACCCATAATCAGATTCGATTATTTCTATCCCTAGATCTTTGGAATTTTTTTTCTTTATGTTGTTTTATTTTATTATTATTATAAAAACCCTAAAAATTCCTTTTTATTTTTCATTCGTACTATAACTAAACTAAAGTACTAATTAGATCTTTCAGTGTTTAGGTTAAAATTGATCTAGCACTCGCCTCCCTTGGAGTACTCACATACTCCATTGTAACTATATTACAACTGGACATGTATACTTGCGGATACCGCTTCATTTATATACCTTTTACTATAGTATTCACACTCTGAATGTTAGTACGTCTAGAGGCGGTTAAATTCTAGTGCAAATAAATTACATCCACATTTTAGCTATTGGAAACATTATAGCTTGATTGAAATTAGTCGGTAGTCCGGTGTCTAGTCAGAGGTTCCACTCACCTTGATTTTTAGTTAAGTATTTAACAATGCTTTCCATATCGACATTTTGAAATCCCATTAAATCAATATTTTCTAAATAACCAGAATCGTAATATGAAGCATCGTAAAATTTACAAATCTTTTTCAGGGAGAATGACACAACCTTACCTCTTACTGTTACCATTTTCCACATGACACCATGTGGTCTCGTGGTTTTCTTGTCCCTAAAAATAGCATAGAATTCTTGCACAAGAGGAATAACAACAATTTCTGTTGGGATAGTGAGAAACATTCCCTTCTATGATATTATACTAAAGACCAATTTTCATTATAAAGAACCATCGATGGTTTGAATGCCCTTTCCTAAATAAAAGTTTTTCCCTAAAGTTTGAAGAAGTATTTTTCAACATTGTGATTTTGAAACTTTAGAGGATTCGAAACCATCAATAGTTCTTGTGTGCTTGTTTTTCTATATTTCCTAGAAGGCATAATTCATATAATCTTAAATTTTAACAAGACATCAAACAATTTATCCAATGAAATAGTGAAAATAAGTTAGAAACCCTTAACGTTGAATGGAGTGCATCAAATTTGATAGCCTCCGGACGTACTAATGTTTAGAGTGTGAATATTGCAATAAAATGTATATAAATGAGGCAGTATTCGCTAGTATATGGGTCCAGTTGTAATATAGTTACAATGGAGTAGGTGAGTACTCCGAGGATCATACCTAAGGGAGGCTAGTGCTAGATCAATTTTAACCTAAGCACTGAAAGATCTAATTAGTATGTGAAATAAGTTATAGTACGAAAGTAAAAATAAAAGGAATTTTTAATATTTTTATAATAATAAAATACATAAAATAAAGCAATAAATATCTAGATATTGAAAATAAAAATTAATCAAATCTAGTTATGGGAGATTAGCTTGCTTCGGTAATCTTCATTAACTGTTGCTTCGGGTTCCTCGTCAATCAACTAGTTGCTATCCCAGTAAGATCTTTCGATCTTCCACTAATATAATGAGTCAACAAGGACTACTTATCTTCCAACCTCACAGTCCAGACTGGCTTGGGGTTAAAGCGTTCACGAATAAGCCATACCAATTTTAGGTTAATTCCCAACTTGATAACCTCTTAAGGTCATCAAGCTTAGGGCTTGATTTGTTTCAAGTTCTTCCCTTCTTGGACAGCTAATCAATTGAGTAACCTTACAAAACAGTCAATTCATCATACCTCCACTCGCTAATCCCCCATAGAGAGATTAGTTCCTCATGTTTTTGTAAATAGTATAAAATCAATATAAAAGATAAACATAATGCATGAATTGACAATATAAGACTTAAGAAAAAGCCTAATTTGTATTAAGAGCAAGAACGAATCCAAAGCGTCTAATCGCATTCACAAATCGGATCTTCCAAAATAAAATAAAGACAAAACAAAAGTAAACTAAAACCTAAGAAAATGAGAAACACTAAATTAAACTTAAGAGAGAAATTCTAAGCTAAAGAATTGGTCCCCTATACATGTGACAAAGGACTCTATTTATATATCGCAGGTGGTCATCGTTGTTAACCCTAGGTTAGTTGACATTTCTGAGCTTTAAGTTTGATTGTGCATACCAAAACACCCTTTGGCTCGTATTTAATTTCCACTAAAAGTTGATGTCGTGACACACCAGGACCTGTGTCGCGACATAGGAGTTAGTATACTCCTCTTTAGATATCTTTAAGGGTATGTCACAACATCGAAGGCAGTCTCGTAATTTTTCCATTCTACTCCCTATGTTACGACATTGATCTACCGTGTTGCGACAAAGCAGCCAGTATATGTTTAATATGCTTTCTAACAATCTCCTGCACACTTATAAAATTCATTAGCTCACCCTTAGGCCTTATTCAAACCCTAAGGTCAATAAAAGACTAAAATTGCACATTTGATTGAATTTAATAAAACTTACCAAAACATAATTAAATCCTAATGATAATGCTTAATTTCAAGCTACTAAAGTGTGAAAAGTAGTTTAATCTACTAGACCAAATTATGACAAGTCATAATTCCTCATAAAATTATTGTGAAGTAGTCCCGTAAATGCTTTGTCTTAGTCCCCACAACTAAGGAGAATCACACAAAAATTTTTTGCAATGGAAGAAAAGGGAATTTAGGGTTTAAAGAGATTTTGATAGATTTGAGAGAGTTTAGAAGTTAAGAAGGTTTTGGTCTTAGGCTAAAATAGTTTTTAGGTTTTAATAGGGTGTTTTTTTAATAGGGTGTTTTAAGGTTAAAAATCGGGTTAAAACATGGTTTATGCTGTCGAGTTGTGCAATTTTTTGGGTCAACCTTGCAAAAATTTGCAACGATGTCGCAACATAGGGGTTTTGTGTCACGATACCCTTGGTAGGTTGTCGATGTCATGACATTGGGGTTTGATGCATGACACACTCTAGAATTTTGGAATCCTAGGTAAATTATCCTCTATGTCGCGGCACAAAGGTGCGATGTCATGACGTCAAGATGATTTTCTCAATTTTGTCAATTCTAGATGTGATGTTGTGACACGGAGGTGCTGTGTTGCGGCACTGACTCTATTTTAGCTCAAATTACCAATTTTTAAAGTGTCTTAGTTTTTGTTTAAACAAAAATTTAATAAAGTCTAAACTATCCAGTCAGTTAAAAACACAATAATATATGTAAAAGTTAAAATTTAATTTAAAGATATCAAGTTTTGCCGTCAAATTCATCCATCAGCTCTGTTATTGTATTCTTGGACGCTAATTTGGTTACATTAGCAGTCCAACGTCTGTTATGTCACTCCATTTTCTTTCGCTTATCCCATTCTCGAAATTTGTTCTTCCGACATGCACTAATCACAGAGAACACTTTCCCTAGCTTAGGGTTGTTAGACTTTTGGATTGATATTTCATAACAATGCTTTCCTAGCTTTTCCCTATCTCCCCCACTTTATTGGTGACCACATTTAAAAGTTTCTGTTTCACTATTGATCTTCATTATTAATTCGTTTTTCTCTAGGTCAATGGTGGACATTGATATAGTTAGAAAGGGTTTACCCAACAAAATGGGTATTTCACAGTCCTCTTCAAAAGCTAATATTACAAAGTCTACTAGGATAATAAAGCCCCTCACTTTAACTAATACATCTTCAAGTACTCATTTAGGTTGTACTGAAGATCTATCGGCTAATTGTAGTGTCATCTGTGTATTTTTTAGATTCCCTAACCTGAGTTTTTCATAAATAGATAGGAGAATTAAATTAATGTTGGCTTCTAAGTCACATAGAGCCTTACTAAAATAGATGTCCTCAATCTCTATAGGTATCGTAAAACTCCCCAGGTCTTTTAGTTTTAGGGGGATGTGTTTTGAAATAATAGTACTACATGAGGCGCTTATGTTGACTTGCTCTCCTCTTTTTATTTTCCCATGCCTAGAAATAATTTCTTTTAAGTATTTAGCGTACTTAGGAACTTTCTCAATTAGGTCAATTAGAGGCAAGTTAACATTTAGGGATTTAAATAAGTTTAAAAGACTTACAAATTCTGCCTTATCTCGTCTTTGTTTCTCTTCCAACTGTGAAGGGAATGGTACCCTTGTCAATACTGATTCCTCTATGGGCTTATCTTTCGACTCAACTATCAGCTCAACTACTTCATGTTCTGGTTCAACATCAACTCCTTGAGGGTTTTCTTGAAGATCTTCGGAATCTTTTTTATTTTCCTCTTGAGTTAGTTTTTCTGAGTTACTCAGTACTTTGCCTGAACGGAGCACAGTTACTTTCACTTCCTCCTTCTCCTCTCTCCAAGGATTGTTCTCTATATTACTAGGAATTCTGATGGTAATTTGCCATTTTATATCTCCCATCATACTCGTCATTTGGCTTATTTGATCTTCCAATTTAGTCAATGTTTTCATTGTATTAGTGCACTCAGACTACACTTGTTTTACTTCAGTTCTCATTGATTGCATCTCCCTCTCAATCCAATCCAACCCTTCCTTGGTTTCTGCTCCATCTCAGGTTCGGGTGGCCTCTCCATCTAGGACTATAAGTATTTAAAAAAAGGGTTTCCACCCCTATTTCTAATGTTGTTCACATCCTCGGTTTGGTTGTTAATGTAATGAAAGAGAGGTTTATCTCCTCCATATATTGATGATGAATTGGTCTCTTTCTATTGTTCCATCTAATCTTGAACGTGCATACGTGTCCAACTCGTTATAGAACATTTGCAGTCTTACCCACTCGGGTAATCCATAGTGTGGGCATTGATCTACTATAATTCAGTTTAATAGATTAAACTAGTTTTCGCACTTTAGGAGCTTGAACACAAACATTTTGGTTAAGTTTTTATTATATTTTTGCAATTTTAGTTAAATTCAATAAAGTGTGTAATTTGAGTCTTTTATTGACCTTAAGGGCCGAATAAGGCTTAAGGGTGTGTGACAGCCCTATTTTGGCCCTAATCGAAAAAGTAGTTTTGGAACCACAAAACCGAGTCAGAAAAATATTTAAATAATATTTTTTCATGTTTGAATGTGAGAACTATGATGTGCTAAAGTTTCGTGTTTAAATATTGAAATTTGAGTGCTTAATTACTAAGAAAAGATTAAATTGCACTAAATAAATTATATGCATGTCATTATGAAAATTCTTAAGTGCCATGTTTCTTAAATATTCAGGTGCTAAATGGCAAATAATCCATTTATTAAATTGATGCACGGTAGTGGGAGTAAGTATGTGTTATTATATGAATTTTATAATAATAATAATAATGATATAAAATTTAACTTATGTTATAATAAGAAACTTGAATAAAATAAAGAAAAAAAGGGTGATAAAAACAAAGCTCTTGCATGTTCTTCTTCTCCTTGCCGAACTAAAAGAAAAAAAATTGAAGAATAAATTTTTTTGGGCATTCGACCATTTGAAGCCTTCAATTCAAGGTGATTTTCATACTTATTTTTGTTAATTTAAGTATATTTATAATCTATGTCCAATTCTTTCAAAAACCCATGTTGAAATTTTGAAATTTGTTGAGATATGTACATTCGGTCATGGAGGAAATTTAGTTGAATTTGATTATTGTTTTGGTTGAATAGAGAAATGGATGAATCCATAATTATAAGTGAGTAAATTAGTAGAATAATGAGTTAAAAGGGACCTAAGTGCCAAGATATCATTTTCGGTTTAAAAGTGCCTTGGATAAATTCATTTAAGTAAGTTATATGCACTTGGATTGATTTGTAAGGATTGGAATGTATTAGGGAGTGTTCGGCAAAGGTATGATAGGAAGAATGTTAAAAAAATTACTTATCAAAAAGGATAGGACCGAATTGTTAAGATTTAGCTTTGTAAGGGCTTATATGTGATTTTGTTCTAGTTATACTATGTATAAACAATCTTTGAATAATGTTAAAATTTTGGTAAATAGGACTTTAAGGACTATATGATAATCGACAATGGTTGTTAATTGGAAAACCTTTGTTAGGTGTTGGGAGATATTGTTTAAAGGTTAAATGTGTTTATACCTATGGCCGAATATGCTTAATGTTAATGAATGGTTAGTTGAGTATAATTTCTATTGATAGATAGCTTAGATAAAATTATATTGAGAGTTTAGAAACATGTGATTGCCGTGTATATATATACATATACATATATATTTAGGTAAGCATTTATTTACATGTTTTGAATAAAAAAAAATACCATAGCCGATCATGATGTTTGAAAAAAAATTTTAATTTGTGAGAAGTTAAGTAGTTGATTTAAAATATAAATGATGTTAGCCAAATTTTAAAAAGGAAATGTCGAATATGCCTTGTTATGAGAAATGGTTCGATTTGATGATTTTAGAAAGGTCAAAGATGACCTATAAGGTGCATGACTTTTACTATGATTTATGAGTGTGAGAGCCGAATATAATCATGAGTTAATGCTTGAATTCTTAAGTTGTAATAAGTTAAAATTTGTTCAATTTAGCTCAAGAGCAAAGAGAGCCAAATTTGGATAGGGGGAAAGCGAAACTAGTTGAATAGTCGATCCGTAGTCGTTCGACGACCATCGAGGTAAGTTCTTAAGTGTTTAGTTTGATTTTATATGCTTAAGGGTTAAACGAAAATAGCTAAAAGGATGTTGTTTCTATTTAGCTAATATGCCGAATGAGAATGGAATTAATGCTATAAACCAAAGATAGCTAGTATATCTAAGTTGAATTGGATATGAAAATATGATGTGTTAAATGAGCCTTACGATGAATGTACTATGTCGTATGTATGATGAAAGGGGTATCACTATTTGTGATTATTAGAAACCCAAGAGTAACCATGTTGGATATGATATTATTATTAGTTATGTGTGGAAGCCGAATGTGATTGAGGTATGGAATTTGAATATAATACAATATGTCAAATGTGTGTTTTATTCGAATGATGAAAACCTTTGTACAAATGTATATGTTCCGGCTATATGTAAAGTTGAAGCATAAGTTACGAAAATATGAAAGAACATGTGAATTGGTTATCGTAATGTGATATTCGAGCATTAGCCTAGCAAGCTTTAAGCTGGTGAATAATATCGGGCTTTGAGCCTAGCAGGCGTGATACCGGTGAAATGATATCAGGCTTTGAGCCTAGCAGGCGTAATGCCAGTGAAGTAATTTCGGACTTAAAAAGTCTAGCAGGCTTGTGCCAGTGATGAACTCAGGTTTATACCTAGCAGGCTGGATTGCCGGTGAATTAATAAGTGTATAAAACAACGAGGTTCTGTGCTAAAATGACAAATGAATTTGTATAATGCATTAAGTTGTCTAGGTATGTACTACTTACTTCCTAATACGTGAGAATGACTTCAATAGAATTTTGAATGTGAATTGGGAAGTATTTGTGAGATTGTTGTTTATATATATATACACACATATATTCAGCCATTTTGGAAATTATCATGAAAGTAGATGTATTTTATACGTGGTTATAAACCTAGAAAATTGAATGTGGATATGGTGAGATAATCTAGTTCGACTAGATTGAATTAAAAATAGCATTGCAAGTTTTAGATACTTATGACTTTATGATCTCGAATGTGAATCGATTAATATGTCAGGATGTGAACAATGTGGCTATGTATATTCGGCCAAGTGTTATTACATAGTTAATGCTATATGTGGTATCGGGATATTTGGCTTATAAGTAGATTGAAGTATAAGTGAAACTTTATTCGTGAATTAGTTTAAAGAGTTTAAAAATATATGTGAATAATGTGTATTAATAAGTTTAATGTTTAAACTACTTAAGACTTACTAAGCTTAATTGCTTACTGTGATTATTTGTGTTCTTATCTATTTTATAGATCTTGGTTGAAAGCTACGAGCTCGGGGATTCAAGTTCAAAGTCATCCACACTATCGTCACTATTTTGGTACTTTTAAAAGTCGATATTTTTGGAAGATGGCATGTAGAGGCTTAACTCCCTTTTGAATTCGAAAATTTATATTGAATGTGTATATATATATAGCCATGCGAAAATGGCTTGTTATTTTGATAAACATGTTTAAAAGGTTAAGTAAGTTTAAAATCATATTACTCGTGTATGGTTGAATGAAATAGTTGTAAGTTTTCAATAGTGACTAATGTGGGATATGCATTGTTGAATAAAGTTTTAAATGTATGAGATATTGTATTGAATGACTTACACCTTTTTAGTTAGTACATTCGGCTATTGGCTATATAAATTAGGTCACTATTTGATGATTGTCATATGTATAAGAAAAATGATGATAATTTTATAGTTGTTCTATAAGTTGATAAATATATGATTTCGAATATCATGTCTATAGTTATATAATTATCGATCAACTAACTATAGTTTATAAGTTTAATAGCAAATGGGTATTATGCTTAATGGAATTTGGTTATCATATGAATGTGTGGAATTGAGTGTTATTTGTCTGTCTTGTTTGGTAATGCCTCGTAACCCTATTCTGGCGACGGATATTGGTTAGGGGTGTTACAGGGTGAGCTAATATACTTCGTGAGCATGCAGGAGACCATTAAAAGGTGTGTTAACTCGATACTGGTTGCTATGTTGCAACACAGAGCGTTGAATGTCGAAACATAGAGAGCAGAATAGAAGAATTTCAAGACTACCTTCAGTGTCGCGACATAGCCTGAGGATATCGCGACACACCCTTGAAGACACCCTGAAAATGTAGTATACTACCCTCAATGTCACGACATAGGATCTGGTGTGTCGTGACATCACCTCTATATGGGAAGTAATTACGAGCTAGGGGTGTTTTGGTCTGTACAATTAAACATTAAGCATGATGACGGTAGTTGACCTAGGTTTATGGACGATGACCATTCTAAAGTCTATAAATAGGCTCATTTAACACATATTATGAACAACTTTTGATATTGTATAATTTTCTTCTTAGATTTAATCTTTAGTTTTTTTTCTCTTTTATTAAGATTTAGGTTTATTTCATTTTTGTTATTTGCTTTTGTGGAAGAAATCAGATTTGTGAAACATAATCAAACTCTATACGGATTTTGCATTCAATTCTAATACAAATCAAGCTTCTTCTAAATTTTATACTCTTGAATAATTATTCATGTCTACTCTTTCTATCAAGTTTATATTGTTTATGAGATCCATGAGGAGATAATTCTCTTGTGGGGGATTAGCAAGTGAGGTACGATTAATTAACTATTTTGTAGGGTTCTCTTAGCGGATTGACTGTTCAGGAAAGGAAGAACCTAAACTCTAGGCCTGACAACCCTAGGAAGTCATTAAGGTGGGAATTAACCGAGATTTGGTATAGCTATCCATGAACACCTTAACCCTGAACCGGTCTGAACTGTAAGGTCGAGATATAAATAGTTTTTGCCGACTCATTATTTTAGTGGAAGATCGGTAGATCCTATTGGGATGTCGACTAGTTGATTGAACAAGAAAACTCGAAGCAATAGCTGGTTATGATTATTAAAGCAAGCTAATCACCCATATTCAGATTTAATACATTCTATTATTTGATTTCTCGAGATTTATTTATTTTTTTCTTTCTTTTATTATTATTAGTGTAGATAAAAAAAACCTTTATTTTTTGTTTCATCTTAATATAATTCATTTAAAGTACTAATTAGATCTATTTATGCTTAGGTAATAATTAATTTAGTGCTTGCCTCCCTCAGGTAAGATCCTCAAAGTACTCATCTATTCTGTTGTAACAATCTGACCCATATATTTGCCGATACCACTTTTTCATATATTTTGTACAAAATTTCTACTATAAATGTTGGTACATCCAGAGGCAGTCAAGTTGTTGGCGACATTATTGGGGAGGCAACATCACTAAACTAATTTTGATTTTTGCATTATAATACAATAATTAGAAAATATCTAAATTATAAGTACGATCTTTAGTTTATTTCTATTTATAAATATAGAGCTCGTAGGTCATGAGAAGCTCGTAAAACATTGTTCATAATTAGCTTGCAATATAGAGCTCACATATCAATATTCATAAAAACACATAGATAATCACAGTCACAAAACAAGAATATAGAGAAAACTTACTCTCAGAATTTAGGATAAAACCCTAAGCTCCTGATTAACACTATGGTTTGCACATACATGTGGCAATCCGTGATCACTCACCATTTTGTTGAAAGTTTTAAACAAGCTTCGTCTTCCCATTGTTTTTACTTGTAGACGGTTCTATTGGGTTCATAATTTTACAAACATACACATGTCACTAATAGTCAAAGTACATTAAACTCATACATAAACACAAGCGAACTTAGGTTCGCACATGCTAGTTTTTTAGCTAACCTTGTTTTTTTTGTTGCAAACTTTCTCAGTTACTTCTATACATCTAACCCTAATAGAGAAACAATGTCTTACCTTTACTCTTAAAAGCTAAGTGTTGGTTTCTTATTTTCATAGAAACTTGACAACAAGATAAAGAACTAATTGATGAAGAAATTTGAGAGAGTTTTGTCGTTCAAAAGAATATGAATTTTCAATGTAAATAGCTTAATTTATAGACACTAAGTGTTTTGATGTGTAACACCCCTAGCCCGTATCCATCACCAGATTAGGGCTATGGAGCATTACTGAAAGTTTACATATCACAAAGAAAAAATCTTCAACATATTCAAATAATAACATAAATCATAGAAAAATTATGTAAACTCAAACAAATAATCCATTATACGAGCCCTTGAGGCCCAAAAATCACCTTAGAAACGAATCGGGATTAAATTGGAAACATATAGAATTTTCAGAAAACGATACAAATTTTCCAACTACAGGGTCACATGGCCTTGTGACTCACATGGTTGAGACACACACACCCGTGTCTTAGGACGTGTGAGCATTCGAAGTAAGGACACACGGTTGTGTCCCAGCCCGTGCCCGTGTAACTCTCTGACTTAGGTCACACGGTCAAGCCACACACCTGTGTGCCAAGCATATACCCTTCGAAATGGCCTCACACGCTCGTGTACCAGGCCATGTGCTAGGCTGTGCAATTGCCTAACTTGCAACCCTTTGTAAGCTATAAGGGACACATGGTCGTGTTGCATGGCTGTGTGTCACACATGGTTGAGACACACACTTGTGCCTTTGGCCATGTGGACGATAAATAGGCCATTTCTAAGCCCTTTTTTTCACCCAAAACCAAGTTACTTACACCAACCAAATGCACCTATTTTCCTGCATTCAAGATACACCTAAAACATGCATACACATGCTAGAACATCATAGTACTTAGTCATACAACCAATATGCCTTAAAGGCACCTCAAACACAACAATCAAATTTGACTAAACATTTGCTAAATTTAGCCATAAATCAATCAAACACTTGAACAATTTATATACTACATTTACCATATTGTTCATATACCATTTTCATACTCATAACCATGAATATGATCATTCACACAACTCAATCAATACCTTAGCAACTTGGCCATATTCTAACCACCAAAGCTACTAAAACTAGCCATTTAACAACTCAATGCACTATCTCATTCCATACCAAACCAACATTTCATAGCATACCTTTAAGATCATTATTTCAACTACCATCATTTAAGTACTTAGATACCAAACTAACAACCATTAAAATACCATATATACATGAAAACATAACAATTAATTCATCACTTGAAATAACATATTTACAAGCCAAACATAATGGCAAATTGCATCAAACAAAGACACCTGTATATGTGCATATTTAACCAATTTTGGTCATTTCAAATCATACACCAATTTGACCATATTAACCACAACCAACAAGCTATCAATAGTACCTTAAGTACCTCAAATCCAAGGCAACATTTCATGCCGTAAACATTAACCAAAACGACATATATATACCAAACTCATCAATTAAATATTAGACATAGTCCACCTATATATGCCATTATAACCATGACCAAAGTATTTAAAATCTCCCGATAAAATTAATGGATAGTGTGATAGATCTCCGACTAGCTTCCAACCCGATCGAGCTTCTAATAATCTGAAAAGTAAGAGAAAGAAAACCGTATAAGTAATAAATGCTTAGTAAGGTCGTATAAACCATAAGCATAATATTACATTTCAATAATGAATATTATGGGTTAAATCTAAACCTATACCAATGTCTCAAGATTTACCAAACCATAATTACCAACTTGTAAGTGAGTAAATTCATTTAAGTCACATATATTTATAATTCATAACATGAAAGGATTTTATGGGACGTAATGTATAACCATCAACCTCTCTATAAAATTATACACCTATCGATTTACTTCTATCGATTTACTTACTTTCCTTTCTGTTCCCAATGCTTATCATAAGCTTCAACAACATTATTAATTCTCAATTTAGTGTATTTATTCATGACATGGATAGATTCATTCAAAGCATATTTACTATCATATGAATACATCATTTATCTCATTAAACCTTTTTATAACATCATAATATATCCCAATTATGTACTTACCGTATCATTCCCTTTTCTTACCTGTTTTATATGCATGTACAAGCATAATCATAAACATCAATCATATCCACAAGCTTGGCATAAACCTAAGCATCCACACCAAATATGTTAGCATACATGGTATAAATCATTGACAAAAATAACATATATAGCCATTGATCTCCACATGAACCATTACAAATTGTCACCTATCTCAACTTTCATAATTTCCATATATCAACATATCGAAGAAGTTCATATATGCACATACCTTAGTTCATGACATTTTCTTACTTTTCCATACTTTCATAACATTGCCAATCGGAACATTTACCGTTCCTTCCCTTTGTATGCCTGTTGAACCACTTAGAATAATATCAGATACGCGGGAATCTCACACACTGTCTGTGTGCTAATATATGGTCGAAACCATTTCTTTCCTTTTCACATACTGTCACGCGAGAATCTCGAGCCATATATGGGTCTGCTCACACAAGCTGTCAGTCGGAACATAGCTACACGGTGCTGCTCACACAAGCTGTCAAGTAACCGCAACATATGCTAGAAACTCAGCCACCAGTATGATGTTTAGGACTAGAACTTGAAACATGGTAACCCTAATGACATGACATTTGTATCCTATATATTCCTAAGATTCAAACGGGGCTAGATAGTACTCATACGTCGTTGAATTTTCATCGTTTCTTTACTCGATAAATTGTATAATTAACATATATATTGATTCATTTTCAATAAAATCATATAATAACATTCAATTTAATCAACATTATACATAGTATAGGTCATACGAACGTATTTGACTAAATTGC
This sequence comes from Gossypium stocksii, assembly GCA_020496765.1. Lineage (NCBI taxonomy): Eukaryota > Viridiplantae > Streptophyta > Magnoliopsida > Malvales > Malvaceae > Gossypium > Gossypium stocksii. The sequence continues at coordinate 40,106,850 of CM035630.1, read as the reverse complement.
ATAAATGTCAAGATATATGGGCATTTTGGTAATTTTTCATTCTCCTTGATTTTCCACCCGATCTTGATCTAAATTAATAATTTCATTAAATCAATTAATTTAGACAATAAAATAATGTATTTATGCAATTTATTCATTTTTGATTTTTTACAAAATTACCCTTAAATTTTACTTTTATTCAATTTAGTCCCTAAGCCCAAAACATGCAAATTAACCATTTTTACCCAAAATTTAGCCTATTCAAATACTTCTAGCATCCAATACAGCCCATTCATGCTATAATCTCACAAAAAAATCTTATATTTTTATTATTTTAACAATTTAATCCCTAATCGATAAATTCATCAAAAATCACTTAATAAAATACTTTTAAATAACAACTAATATCTCAAATTCATCATTTAACATCTAAAATCACAAGTTTTATCAATGGTAACATTCAAAATATTTAACAGTTTCAAAATCGAAGGTACATGTTAGCTAGACCTAGTTGCAACGATATCAAAAACATCAAAATTATTAAAAACGGGTAAGAATTACTTACCATGCATTAGATATATGCTAGCCGAACCTTATAAACAACAATGGTGCTTCTTCCTCCCCCATTCGGTTATGAAAAACCAAGAATGAAGAAGATGGCCACTAATTCATTTTGTTTATGTTAAAATATTTATTTAATTACCATATTACCCTTACTTATAAACTAAAATTGTTTAAAAATTACACCTTGAAACCGTCCATTCATTTAAAATATGGTATATTTATCATATTAGTCCATTTAATTACCTTTCCTTAGCTATTTAACACCTTTAATTAATGGAATTCAACTTTTACATCTTTTACAATTTAGTCCTTTTTAATTAATTAACCATTGAAACGTTAAAAATTTTCAATGGAACTTTAATACCACCTTAATGATACTCCATAAATATTTATAAAAACATTTATGGCTCAATTTTGATACCTCATTTTCTAAAACCACTTAACCTTAGGGTCTTACCACTCAAACTTAATAAATCGCTTAAATAACATAAATTATGAAATAAAAAGCCTTTTCAAAGTCACATTTGACTCGTAAATATTAAATACTAATATTTATGAACTTACTCATCAGATTTGGTCAAGACCACTATTTCTGACACCACTGAAAAATAGGTTGTTACATAATGTTCATAAGATGCCCTAGTCGCAGTAGAAGTAGGAAAGAGTTACGTGCATGAATGGTGTTGTGAAAAGGAAAATAAGTTGACTTCCTAACTTTGGTATAATTTCTCCTTGGCTATTCCTACTTTTGACTCTCGACCCAAAACAGTGATGATAGCTCGCCAGGCCTATTGCTAAGCCTAAACCAATTATTGTAACTCGTCAAGCCCACTAGCGTCCTCAACTCGCCAGGCCTCAAACTCCTAAGCCCTATTCTAGGATGTTACATAAACAATGAATATTGATCATATGTGTGTGTTTACAAGTGTTAAGCTTTCTCAAATAATTTAAACGAGAATGATAAATTGATTTAACAATAAACACCTAAAGAGATGTATACAAGAGAATGAAGAAATAAAGAATTTGAAGTTTTTCTCTTGATTACAATACTTGGATGATTTTTTTTTTGTGCCTTCAAGTGCTCTTAACTTGAATATATACCCTCCAATTGATTTTTAGACGTTTGGAGCAATTGGAGAGTGTTATTAATTGTTGGAAGAATTTATTTTGTGCATTTAATATAACTTGCATTAATATGTCTTGAGACACATAACACTTGTCTCAAGACAGTAAGAATAAATATGACCATTAGAGCTTGTGGTCTCAATACACACTAGGCATGTCTCGAGACAATATACTATATTTCTTGAGATAAGGCTCCCCTGAAGCATACATTAGCTTCGATGTTGGCTGGTCTTGAGACAAAAGTCATTTCCTCTTCAGACAAACTTCCCTTGAAGAAATTTTAGCTTCGATATTGGTCTATCTCGAGACATACATGCTTGTGGCTCTAGACAAGGTCGAGAACCTTCAAAAATGTTGGATAGAAACATATTAAAGAACTTGGGGGTTCTCAAAAACTTTTGTTTAAAGTTTAAATAATTTGAGTTTATAACATTTGAAAATACATTTGAATAAGATTGAAATAAGTTATGCAAATTTCATTAAAGGGATTTATAATTAAGTTTGTTATATCAAAATAATTGAAAATCAAAGCTAACATTTTTCTTAGATGTTACTTGATTGAATATACCTAACCACTTAAAGTTATTTATAAAGCTAAAGTTAAATTTTAATTTGTATGTAACTTTAATACTATTTGTAAAGCTAAAGTTAAATTTTAATTGGTGTATAACTCTAAAACTAATTAAGTGATCATTAAAATGTTTAGAGTTCTATTCAATTAAATATATGTTTGGCAGGAAAGATGAGAAAATCAAAAGATAAGAGGAAAGAAAATAAAACTTTTGAAAAATGCATTTTGAACTAACATGCACTCCTGTCTTATTTTTATCATTAAAATTTGGAATGATTTAGTTTTATGCATTAGGATAAAAAATAATATCTCTTATTTTCTTTCCTCTCACTTATTTTTTCTACTAAACACACTTAATAATTATTTTATTCTCACTTGTTCATTCGCTCCTTCCATCATTTTATATTTACACTCAATCAAACAGACCCTAAATGTGCTAGAGCCTCGTCGACACTACAAAAGCTTCCTTACCAAACATAAATAGTTCTTTATGGCCAGAGAGTAAGAAATGTTAAATCCAAATGAAAAAAGAAATATCTGAATGGTCGAATACTAAATTTGTGAATGCTTTCTGACATTCCATTACTTATGGTGAAAAAAGAATTATAAAAAACTGTAGAGTCGAACTCGAATTATGCAACGAAAACGAACAAAAACTGAGAAAATTAGACACTAATATTTATGTGGAAAAACCCTCCGAAGAGGATAAAAAACCACGGGTAATGAACACTAAAACCAGCAAAAACCGAAAGGGGAGTACAAGATGAAGAAACAAATAAACCTGGAACTCAAAATACAAAAATTCCCCGAAATTCTCACAAACTCTCTTTTATTTTTTATTTTTGTTGTTATTCTAAACTATCTAGGATTGCTAAGAGGCCTATTTATAGGCTGAATTTCGTGTAGAGTTTAACTAAGAGAAGAAACCCGATTTAAGTAGGGAGCACGTCGTACATTGTGTTTGACTCGTCAGGTCACCAGGCATCACATCATCTGGACGTGGTGTGGCGTGTCATTCTCGGCTCTTCCTCATCACAATCATCACAACATCGGCTCTATTTTATCCGAAATATGAGGCACACTTCACAAAAACTACTTGCTAAAATATTTTGTGAGTTGTCATCGTAAAGTTATTTTTTTACCAAAAAAATTATATTGTCAATATAATTTCCAACATAATTTGAAATTTTGGTATGAAATCTCTGCGAGTAAATACTCGAGTTAAATCAAAATAAGCTTTTGCTGTAATAGTAAAATTGAACAAAATTTAAATCTCTCATTTGTAATTTATAATTGGTTTTATTTTAAAATGTAAGGAGGAAAGTATTATTGTAAGAATATAACTTATTTCAAATATGTAAGAATAATTTACTAATTTTCTTAACTAAATTAATATTCAGTGGACTCGTGAGACTAACTTAATCAATAGTTTAAATAATAATATAAATTATTAATTTCTCATTTTTAGTAAAAAACAAAGATTAAATTCTAATAAATGAAAGTAAAAAAATTAATTTCTTAGCGGTCATAAAATTTTCCTAGAAGGATGGAGCATAGAATTAGACCAAAGCATTATTGAATATTTTGTGAAGATTAATTACATTGGGTTAATGCATTATTTAGGGTGAAAATTTGACAAATTTTTACATTAAAGTTTGATTTTTTTTTTTCAGTCCAAGTTAATTCAAGAACTTAGAAATTATTCTCACATTAATGTCATGAATTTTTTTGTTCAAATTAATATTTACAATTGACAATTATTCTTGCATTGAAAATTTAACTTTTTTTATCTAAGTTAATATTTATATTTAAAAAAAGGTTTAGGTGTTAACTTGAGAATAATTTCCAAGTACAGTGATTAACTTAAATAAAAAAACCTTCAGTCCCAATGCGAAAACAATTATTAAGTTACAGAACGAAATAGTGAATTAACCCATTATAAATTTGTAGTCCTTCACTTTCAGTTCATATTTAACAGGTAAAAGGTGCTCAGCACCAATTGTACTTCCTCGGCGGGAAAGCGATATTTTTGGGGCCAAAATATATATCCATATATAAAAAAGGAAAGCCAAAGCTCACCTCTCCCTCCAAATTCCCCCAAATCCCCATTTAAAACCCTAAAAACTCTGGTTTTTGTTTTCTTTCTCTCCACCCCAGAACCCCACATTTCCACGCCCCAGCAGTTCCTCCCATTGATGGCATTTCCCGAAAAAGGAGATGAGGAAGACACCGACACTCCGATTCGCTACGTTTCCTTGGACCGTGTCTACTCCTCCGCTTCTCTTTGCGTAAGCGCCACTAACTCATCCAACGTCATGTCCAAGAAGGTCAAAGCTCGTAAACTCATCGTCGACAACGATCACCCCCTCAAAACCCACAATCCCCCGGTCGTGCATGTCTACTCTCGCCGCCTTAAAAGGCCTCGCCAATGCGTTTCTTTCTACGAATCCTTGCTTGAAGGAGAGAGCCAAAAAACAGTCATCAAAAGTGAAATTGATGAGAGTTTGAGGAAAAAGAGGAGGATTGGGAGTAATGAGTTAGCCAATTTAGGGGTTGATTCGAGTGTTTTGTGTCAGTCGGATCGCCCGCGTTTGAGGGATTGTAGAAATAATTTTAGTGTTAATAATAATGTGAATAGTAATTTTGTTAAGAAAAGGAAGCATAATTCTACTCTGAACTCTCAGCGGGGTTTCACTGCTTCTGCTGCTGCTAAGAAATGGGTCAGGTCAGTTTTTCTTTGTTCTTATTTTTTCAAAATCAAGTATTTGCTACTGACTCTTGTTCTCTTATGCGAGACAGAAAATTGCTTTTGGGTGCAATGCGAACAGACACACATACATGATTTAATGTGATATGAGACTATTGATTTGGAATTGTCGTTGCTGCTATACAATATATATATATATATATATATATATTTTTTTTTTTTTTTTTCTGGTTTATTTATAAGCAATCATGATTTTGCTTTCTGACATTTGTTTTTGGAGTGGAAACCAAAGTAGCTAAAGCAATAGCTAAAAGTCAATAGTAAATTGGGTTTAGATGGCTGCAAGCTTGATGCAAAAGGCATTTGTTTGAGTTTTTCCCCCTTTCTCGTTTCTGAATACAGATTATATACTTGCTTATATTAACCGGAAAAGTTGTAACTTGAATAGGTTGAGTTTTGATGGTGTTGATCCAAAAGCATTCATTGGATTGCAATGCAAGGCAAGCATTTTGATGCCTCTTTGAAGTTGCAACTTTTAGACTTTGCATTTACATACGTCTTGACATAAATTTTTATGTACAGGTTTTTTGGCCTTTGGATGCTGATTGGTACTTGGGTCGAGTTGTTGGGTACAATTTGGAGACTAATAGACATCATGTATGCCTGTCATATTATTTTTAGCATTTTCACTCTATATGATATGGAATTTTTTTTTGGCATTTAATGGTGTAAAAGATACTTTATTTCATGGAGCAGTTTTTTCATTATTTGACAAGTTCAAATGCAGGTTGAATATGTTGATGGAGATGAGGAGGATTTGATTCTTTCTAATGAGAGACTGAAGTTTCATGTTTCTCATGAAGAGATGGAGCGCTTGAACTTGAGTTTCAGTGTTGATAGTACAAAAGATGATGACCATGATTATGATGAGATGGTTGCATTGGCTGCCAGTCGAGATGACTGTCAAGAACTTGAACCTGGGGATATTATATGGGCAAAACTTACTGGTTTGTGCTAAATCCATCTGGTTCATATTATGTTAATCAGACATAGTTACAAGTTACTGTAGAAGGTGTTTTAATGTCATGACATGAAATGTTAGGATTTTCCACTTGTCATTGATTATTGGCTATGATATGTTTTGGAGTAATTTGTTTGAGGTGAACCTGGTAGTTGGGACATATTTGTGAGGACTACTTCATTCATAGTCTCCAATGGTCATATGCTTTAGTTTTTTGTAGCAGTTCATTTTTTCTGTACCTATGAATTCTATCATTTGTTGTTGTAGCTTTTGCATACGTCAGCCAAGTAGTGCATATTGATTTTTTCTATACTGTCTTGCAATTTTCTTCAGATTTTGAGAACTGTTCTTTGTATATCTCTGGGTTCTGGTGCTATAAATATATCTTCATGCTTTTAGTAATGAGTTAATTTCCTTTTGAGTCAATGCCAATTTGTCTGTATATTTTTCATAAGCTTATCTTTTAAGCTTTTAGTGCAGGTCACGCAATGTGGCCAGCAATTGTGGTAGATGAATCACTTCTTGGTGACCGTAAAGGTTTGAGCAAGATTTCTGGTGGAAGATCAGTTCCAGTGCAATTTTTTGGCACCCATGATTTTGCAAGGTTTATATGTATTTTAATCTTGTGAGACATATAAGGTTCTTGTTTACATGGATGCTAGACTTATATCTCTTGACAGCTGATTTCGTCAGTTCCTTTTGTAATTGTCAGAATCAAATTGAAACAGGTGGTCTCATTTCTCAAGGGACTTCTTTCATCATTCCATCGGAAGTGCAAGAAACCTCGTTTTTCTAGGGGCTTGGAGGAAGCCAGACTGTAAGTTATTTTTATTTGGTAGAAAGTTCATTAGTTCAAGTTATGAAAAAGAATGTAGTAAACAATTATCTTTTCTTCAAATATATATGCTGTTCTGGTTCCAATGAGATTAACATGTCTTTAGCAACTGTTTCCACTGTCTGCTCACACCTTTTGCATTTGTAAAGCATAGCCTAGGCTAACATTGTGAATGAATTGAAAATGATGCTCTTCTAAGCTAATTGCATATGCCTCCTAATCATACTTGCTCCAGTTCTTGACTTTTATGCTTTTGCTTGTAGCCCTGGGGACTGTTATCCTATTTAAATGATCCATTGGCATTTATGCTTTTGATTATTACTTAAGTTTGGTTCAATGGAATCAATCTCTTTATTCTCCTTTGTGGTACCCTCTCTCTTTCTAGTTGTACCGTTCCCTTAAAATTTTGTTTCAATAAATATGCCTTTGAAAGTTACATATACAATAATAGCATAGCCTTTTACTCTTGCAATTTTGTGCAAGAGCTAATAGTTAGATGCTTCCATCTTTTCGTACGAACAGCTTTCTTTGTGAACAGAAGCTTCCAAGAAGAATGTTACAACTGCAAAATGGAATTGTTGTGGATGGTGGTGAAGCAAGTAGTGAAGATGAAGGAGGTAAAGATTCTATTGACGATCACCTAAAAAAAGATCAGGGGATTCAGATAACTCTTGGTGGACATGGAGGTTCTTCTTATGTAATAGGAGACTTACAAATAATTAACCTAGGTAATTTCTCATGGTCTTGAATTGCTTTATGTTTCTATAACTTGATATGCCATAGAATTTTGCAGCTGTTGTTAGTTGGTTTGGAATGTTTGGCTATTCACACATTTTCAATTGTCTTTTGCCCTTTGGCCTTTGATTTTTGGCAATTTGTTAAGTACTGCTAAAATAGATGCTTGATGGATGTGTGCATCAGAGGTAAGCTGGAAATTATGCTAGTTGAAGTAGTTAGTGAAGAGTTGATGCCAAAACTCTTTCCTAGAGTAAGTGCCAATCCACTTGGAACGATATGAAGACTTAGCTGTGTTGAAGTTTCTTACCATTTAATTTGCTTCTGATTATCCAGTGTTGTTTGTCAAAAAGATAGAAACTTCTAGTATTACTTATGGATTCTTGAACTGCTGTTACAGGAAAAGTTGTCAAGGACTCAGAATATTTCCAAGATGATGGGATAATTTGGCCTGAAGGGTACACTGCTGTGAGGAAGTTTACTTCAGTAAAAGGCAAGGCATTTTATCTTATATGCATGCCAGTTTTTATTTATTTATTATTGGCATTCTTTGACATTTCATTTCCTTGTCTGTTAGATCCTAGTGTTTGTACCTTGTATAGGATGGAGGTGCTGAGGGATCCTCAGTCAAAGAATCATCCTCTATTTAGGGTGACAAGTGATGAAGAGAAGGTTAGTTGTTTAATATGATAAAATATATTGAATTTACTGGAGTATGCTGCCTGATGCTTTTTGTGCATTTGCTAATCTTGGCACATTTGGAAATTTTCTATACTCTCATGAGTTTTTCATTCCAGTTGTCTGATTTTGTTCATGATGCATCACTTGGCTTCTTTGTATGTGCTAATAAACTGGTTTTCCATAATCTGTTAGAGCTAAGTAAAGTAATTAGCTGTCATTGTATGTCATCTGTTTTTGGTTTAGGCTATACATGCTTCCCAAGACCCAGCACATGTGAGAGGCACTGGGAGATACTAGAGTTTTTACTCTCGTTTGGTGTTGTAATCTTCAATTAACCATTTGAAGTTCATTATCTCTCTTAGGAAACTTGTTAAGGACTTCTTCAGGCTTTGATTCCACAAGCAAATCCAAATCTTTGGTATTTTTAAGAGGGGTTTTATTTTGTATGATGAGAGAATATGCCTTCTGCTCCGGCATTGAGTCCAATCTTCCAACACCTTGGGGCTTGTGGAGTCGGATATTAGAAAGGGATGAAGTAATAATTGAAGTATCTGAAATAAAAAATTTTAGGGAATTGTAGAAATGGCGGTTATTCATTGCATTACTTGTTTTGTTTCTTGATTCTTAATCCATAACCACAATAGGTTTTTTATAAGTTGAATGATTCATGTGTTGTTTTTTGGACCGACAATTCATGTAATATCATCACTGCTTTTGTTTAAATTGGTTCTTATTGTCAAAATTACCAAGTGCAGCACCTAATCTATATTTGAGTATTTCTCAGTTTGAAGGACCAGACCCATCAGCTTGTTGGAATATGATTTATGAAAGGATAAGAAAGAGGCAGAATGATTCTTCTGATTGCAAGACTGGAAAAGGAAGACTCTTTGAACCTGGTGCTGACATGTTTGGTTTCTCAAATCCTGAAGTTACAAAACTAATACAGGTGTGGTATTATCTTCTTTTTTCCCTTAGATTCGAAGTTGCAATTAGTGTTATGGATTTCAATTTTTATTGTTCGGTACTATGTTATGGATCTTTTTTTTTTTTTGCATTCTATTTTTCTTTTTGTATAAAAAGATTTCCATAAACTAGTCCAAGCAGGAATCTCACTCCACATATAATTATTGCCATGAGGCCAGAATCTCACTCTCCATATAATTATTTCTATTCTGCACTGCTGCCTAAATGACAAGCTGACTGGTCCAAGCAGGAATTTATTTTCTTACGGGGATGACTTGCAATTGTTTAACTGATAACTGGGTAGGATCTATTCATCGTTATAATTTTTCAAGGCAGAATTGTGTTTTTATTTCCCAGTCTGTAAGTGCTTTCAAATAGCTTATGTAACCTTTTTCTTCTCTTTGTTGGTTGTAGGTCTGCAACTGTTGAGACCTTTAAATATGTGTTCTTGTTGTGTACTTGCATGGATCTTTTGTTTTTCTAGGCTATAATGAGTTCCTATCATACTGACAGGGGTTGTCAAAATCCAGACTTTCTTCAAAGTTCTCGGCATTCAAGTTGGCCTCTGGAAGATTTCGAGACCTACCTGCTGGTTATAGACCTGTTCGTGTTGACTGGAAAGACTTAGATAAGTGTAGTGTCTGCCACATGGATGAGGTAAATGATAATTTAATATGTTCTGCCACCGTAGCACTATCTTCTTTCTATTTAGTGTGCTTACATGGTATTAATTGTTTTATTTATCCCTCATTTGGTTGAGTTGTATATTGGATGCTTTGAGTCGGTATTTTTCAACAATTATGTAATTGTGGATCATGCCATTTTCCTTCAAAACCATGAAAAATGGATATTGGCTTTCATGATATGCACATTTAGGTGATTTTTTTTATTTTTTTTTATTTTTTTAGCATTTCATTGACATATGTGAATAAGAAACCCTGAAACAAAGCATATTATTCTCAAATTCTAATCTTACTAGAAGAAATGAAAATGTGAAAAGTTACCTCCTAGTTTTATATAAAGAGTTATTGCTAATAACTAAATAAGTTTTAAACAAACCTCATCAGAATAAGACCACCTAGACATTAGATGAGACACCTAATAGTGCTACCTGCTATGAGATAACCATTGATTGTAGAAATTATTCCTGGAAATTTTTTCTGGCAATCTAGGGGTTGTTGCTGCCAAAAAAAAAAAATTCTGTATAGCACACATGCACAACACACAGGTGCAGACTCAATTTACCTGGTCAATCTTTTGTTTCTTTCACTCTTATTTATTTATTTATTTATCTATTTGCTTTTCTAGGTTTCTGTCTTTGCACCTTTCCCCTTGTCAGCAGTTGAAAATTATTGTCCTGTTATGATTTTGATGCTTGATTTTGTTTCCTTACTGAGGTTGCTTTGCTTTTAGGAGTATGAGAACAATCTATTCCTCCAGTGTGACAAATGCAGAATGATGGTAAATGCTCCTTTACAAGTTATTTTCTTTTTGGTGTTCCATGCTCCTTTACAAGTTTGTCAATAACATGCCATTTATTTTATCATTGATCAGACAAATGGGTTTTAGTCAAGTTTTTATCTGCAAAATTCAGTGCTATCAATTGTCAGTCAAAATTGATTGCTTTTTCTTTATTAATGATTAATCTTCTTCATGTGTAATTTAGGTATGCATGCAGTACACATTCGTTTATTGAAATTCTACTTGCTTCATCTTAATTAATGTTTGTCCAGGTCCATGCTAGATGCTATGGCGAACTTGAGCCTCTTGATGGTATTCTATGGTTGTGCAACTTATGCCGGCCTGGGGCTCCTGAGTCCCCTCCGTCTTGCTGTCTTTGCCCTGTTATAGGTATTTTGACTTTCTTAAATTCCTGTTCAAAGCCACGAGTTGTGTATCAATGAGTCTGTGAATTAATCTTTTTTAGGGGGTGCAATGAAGCCTACGACTGATGGCCGTTGGGCTCATCTGGCTTGTGCCATTTGGATACCTGGTTTGTGTCACTGTAATTTGCTTTTTCTTATCTTATATTTTATATATAATGCACTGACTAAACATTTGTGTTCCAGAAACGTGTCTATCGGATGTCAAGAGAATGGAACCCATTGATGGGCTAAATAGAATCAGCAAGGTACCTCTCTTACTGTCATTTTGCATATATTTTTGTTCACAGGATGTATGAAGTGCTTTTTATAATGTTGATTGAGGTTTGGGCTACTGTTCAAATCTAAATTCCATATAGCCTTGATTTCCATGCAATTCAGGCTTGTAAGGATTGTAAGTTTTCTTTTCTTTCTGACCATTTTGTTCTGTATCACAGGACCGCTGGAAACTGCTGTGTAGTATCTGCGGTGTATCTTATGGAGCTTGTATTCAAGTAAGTTTACAGTAAGATGTTTTTTAATGTTTCTATGCTGTAGTTTCTTGTTGAAACTTATCCATCCTCATTATGTTAGGTTCTTCATGATATTGATGTTTAATGGATTTCTGATCAAGTATGTTCGTTGAGGATGCTTATTGATATGAGAACTTTTTGTATATGTTGTTTTAGTTCTGCTGTGGTTAATTTTAAAAGCTGCATGGCTATCTAAAACCCAACTCTTCGTGGAAAAAGGAAAAGAACCTTTTATGTGTTTTAGCATGAGTAGATTGTCTATGTTGCTTGACTTCTTAAAAAATAGAGATGTATCCATAATGACATGACTTGGGTCTTGTACTTGAATGGATCTTGCTGACACGTTAGAATACCTAAAGGCGTGTCTTCATGGCATGACAAAAGGCTTCTTGTATACAAGATCTGTATTGACAATTTCCTCATGTGTAAGAAGGGAAAAACTGTATATCATGCCTAAGCCATTGAGTGAGAAAAGGAAGAAATGAGTGAAATATAAGAATTGAAGAAAAGATGAAATAATAGGGAAAATGGAAGGTAAAGAATGCCGATTAATCGTGTCATTTGGGTGGCATTGTTTAGCTGTGACAGATATCCCTTAGACTTGTGTGACTGAAGGGCAGAGGAGGAAGGAAATATGATTATCATGGTACCTATCTTTTGGGATTGAAGTTTGAAAAAGTACTTTGCTTCCTATCTTTTGGATAATTGGGTTTTCTTTTTCTTTTTAATCTTCTGAAATGCTATGAACATTATACAAGTAAAATTGATTTGATCCTGCTGAATAAATCTAACTTTCTAATTTGGTCCCAGCAAACAACTTTGAAATTCCAGACTTGAAAAATGGACCTAATTTGTATTGGTTGCACTGGATAAGCAGATCAACATGCCCAAATTCTGAAATATATCATACTTCAGTGATTGTTTATCAAGTTCTTGCACGCCGTCTTTCTTTTGGGATCTTTACAACATGTTTCTTGGTCTTTTAGTTTAAGAGGATATGGTAAGACACATTGACACTGCTCATGGTTGAGTCCAATGCTTAACACCCATAGATGAGTCCGAGCAAAATGCAGTATGCAGAATTTCTAAATCAATGGACTTTTTGGTTCTGCTTGATGTTTGCTTTAACCTATAATAGCCTGTCAGAATTATCTTTTTTCAATAGTTAATTTACTATGCATAACTTTCCTCCCTCTTTCAATGCTTATATTTATTTCATGCAATGCCTATTATTCAGTGTTCAAACCCTACATGTCGGGTAGCATATCATCCACTCTGTGCACGTGCTGCAGGTCTCTGTGTTGAGGTAGTATCTATCTTTCATGAAATTAGTTTAGGAAATTCTTTGCTGTTATATTTTCCCATTATTTTGAGTAATTGTGCAATCATTTCAATGTGTAACTGATGGATAACATGGATTATATGCTTCTGTTTTGCTTTGTTTTATGGTTTCTTAGCTTGAAGATGAGGACAGATTGTTCCTCCTCTCTGTAGATGAAGATGATGAAGATCAGTGTATTCGTCTACTTTCCTTTTGCAAGAAGCATAGGCAGCCATCTAATGATCGAGTAGCTTCTGATGAACGATTTGGCAGAATAGCACAACGTTGTTCTGATTATACTCCACCTCTTAATCCTTCTGGTTGTGCTCGGACCGGTATGCTATTGGTTGTTGCATTATCTTCATTAGTTGTGCTTTTGATATTCTCATTACTTTGCAATTTGATTCCCTTGACGTTTCTTGGGATTTTTTTAAGTTTTGGTGGTTGTTTCTGCCCCAGTCAATTTTAATCATCGATTTTGAATGTTGCTTTTGATATTTGTAGTTGTATTTCCTATTTTGTACATCTAGATTTTGCTGATGGTTTGTTTACATGATAGTGCTAGGGATGGATATATGATGGGGTTAACTTCTTTCCAAACAGCCCTTTGCATTGTTTCTTAGAGCTACAAAAATTAAAGTGATATTACTGGCCAAGCTAGCTAGCAGTTATTAGATTGCTTATAGATAAGATTTAAGTTGGTTAATGAGTAAATTGCCTTTATTTATCTTCTGGTTAATGCATGAGTGAAATGTTTTTAGCTTATTCATAACCCTATCATTGTACAATCCTATTCCTCTTGATTGCATAATTCCTTGCATATGGGAGTTTTGGTCCTTTGAAGTTCCCTATATACAATATTTATACTTTCAGCTGTCTAGTTTGCTGAAATTGTTAGATCAAAGCTGGATACTATTTTGGCTTTTTTATTTTGTTGGGTGCAGAGCCTTACAGTCATTTTGGAAGAAGAGGCCGGAAAGAACCTGAAGCCCTTGCTGCTGCATCTCTAAAGCGCCTGTTTGTAGAGAATCAACCCTACTTGGTTGGTGGCTGCTGCCAACATGGAATGTCAGGCAGCACAGTGCCTAACAATAGAGTCAGTGGTATCAAATTCTCTTTTAGTCTTAACAAGCTTAAAGCCCCCCAGCTCGATGCTTCTAACAACATTCTCTCTGTGGCTGAAAAGTATGATTACATGAAGCAGACCTTTCGAAAGAGACTGGCATTTGGTAAGTGATTACTGGTTTTTCGTTTTTGCATGTGCATGTAAGGAGACTGTGGGTGGAACTTCCTCAGTATTAGGGAGGTAGGTCTGGCAGAACTTTGGTGTTATTTAGTGTGTTCTGACAACTTGCTTATAGTAATAGGAAAATGGTGGTCAACAATTTTTATCCTAGAACTTAATCTGTGAGGTCTTAAGCAAGAAACTTGTGGTCAATGCAAGATTGGTGATCCAATGATCTGGTATTTTCTTCTTGGACCTTTCCTCATTGGGCATTGGGCATCCAGATATGGAATAACTTAATTTGGGTAAAGGTGTTATCCAGGTTGGGCAGATTTAAAATTCCATATAAGATATTTTGTGGAAGGGAGAAGACGCGAGTGAAAAGGTTTAGCAGGGGATACAGGCTGCTCCATTGAATTGAAATCAAATAACATCCTTTTTTTCTCTTTTGGTACAAAGGAGGCTGCAACTTGTGAATAAAATAAGGGATTGTAGACACTATTCAAATCCCAAATCTACTGGGTGCACCTTTTAAGGGTCATTCCAATACTTTTGAGCATATGTTTAATTCTTTGTATCCTTGATCGATGTATATAAATGATTCCAATATGTAAAAATAAATAATAGTTGATATTTTTCAGAAAAATATTACAAAAAAAAGAGCTCTTTTTATTATTTTTGTTAGTAATATCATTTGATTACTTCTTACTTCTAAATTTCATATTTTTTTGTATGTTTTATTCTGCTTGATTGCAATCTATGGCTGGTTGTTTTCCACTTTAAATTATCATCTGGAATTTTAAAATGGTCACTTCTTCCTTTTTGTTATTTTGCTGTTAGTGTTTCCTAGTTTTTCTTTCTGGATAATTGAATTGCATTTGGCTATAGGGAAATCAGGAATTCATGGGTTTGGAATCTTTGCAAAGCATCCACATAGGGCAGGAGACATGGTAAACTTATCTGCTCCTTTACATTGCAGTGTTCTCTGGATTTTTTCTTGAGTACATAAAAAGTAACTTTTATTATCTGTAGGTGATTGAATACACTGGTGAACTTGTTAGACCTTCTATAGCTGATAGGAGGGAGCATTTCATATACAACTCATTAGTGGTATGTACTCAACTGAGTATCTCAAACATTTGCATGTTTGTATCATCGTCCTATGGGCAGTCTTAGAGAGCTCATAGTCAAGTTTGAAAGTTGCTAAGTACTTTATCATTCAGGGTGCTGGGACTTATTTGTTCCGAATTGATAATGAAAGAGTGATTGATGCCACTAGAGCAGGGAGCATAGCACATCTAATCAATCACTCATGTGAAGTAAGTGCTTTTCACCCCTGCTTTATGTCCCTTCTGTTTCTAGTTATTTGGCTACATAAAATGTTTGTGTTAGAGTTCTTGCCATACAGGTTTGTGTTCGTTCCATTTTTACCCTTGCATGGGTCTTTCTGAGTCCATGAAATTGTAGGAGGCGATGAAAATGTTTCAACCGTAACTTCTGTAATTTAATTTGCTCATACCCTTCCGTCTCAATTTGTTTGTCTACATCTGATATTTGTGTAGTTTTTATTATTCTTGTCATACATGTTTAAGTTAATTCCTCTTTTATCTTTGCATGGTCATCATGAGTCTTTATATGGTGTATTTATAGATGGTAATATATGAAAATGTTTTCTTTAGATAGTTGTGTTTTTTGCATCTTGGACATGGAATAAATTTGAGATGGTCTGAAAGGAAATAGGGTGAAAGGCAATGGGTCAGGGCCCAGGGGGAGTAGAAAAGTTCCTTTGACATAATTAGGTTCTTCTAGTGTGACAGAAGAGTTAATAGTTTCTTAACCTGCCAAAAATGCTTCTACTAGAATGTTTATGTGGCATTGAAAGATGTTAATTTCTCTTTTGCCCTTTGTGCAGCCAAATTGCTATTCAAGAGTTATTAGTGTTCATGGCGATGAGCATATTATCATTTTTGCAAAGAGAGATATTAAACGATGGGAAGAGCTGACATATGATTATAGGTTTGCCTCTAATCCTATGCATCAAATTATCCGTCAATCATCTTCAACACTGACTTCTTTTTGTCTTATAGATTCTTTTCCATTGATGAGCGTTTGGCATGTTACTGTGGTTTTCCAAGATGCCGGGGTGTTGTTAATGATACTGAAGCTGAGGAGCAAGTCTCAAAGATATTAGTAAACCGCAGTGAATTAATACAATGGACTGGAGAATGAGAGAGGTAATAACCCATAGATCTATGATGCACTTGATTTTCTTTTTAGCTTATTGTATTTTGAATGAAGAACTATATGTGAGAAGTCAGGAAACTCAAAATTAACTATTTTGATGCAATAGGTTTTGAAACCATGCCTACAAATACTGAAGAAACAAGAACTTAATACATTTCTATCCTTGCTTTAAGCAATATGCAACTACGGCATTTGTTTTTCATGACATGAAAACAAATTTAATGAGCAATGATGCTAATATGTTATGAAATTACCTTTTTTCTTTCTTGTCATTTTCTTTCTTTTCAATAGTATTAAATTTATAAAGTTATGGATTGGTTCTCTCAATCTCATTGAAATATAAATTGACTTGACTTGGTCTTTCTTTATTATTATTATTATTATTATTATTATTATCTTTTGTGAATATTGTCCGTGTTCTGTTAAATTCTGGTTTGGTTTGCTATTGATGTTTGGTCATTGTATGCTGTGATAATTCACTTCAAACATCAATTATCTTCTGCCTAACCCTGTTTCTAAGTTTTTTCTAGTCAAAAGCTATGTTGATTTGACTTTTCATTTTTCTTGAAGTATCTGTATTCAGCACATATCTAGACATGTGCATGGGGATATGATTCTCCAGTGACTCTTCAAATATTTGAACTTGGGAAAATTAAACATTCCTGTGTCAGAGACATACCCATATCTGACACAACCAAGTCTCATCAACATAGTTTATAAGTGTCCCCACTTCAAGTGTATGTACTTGTAGGTCTGTTATATGTCTGAATTTGGGGGTGTTGGATATGAGTATGGTTATGCTTAGTTTTTATGTTCTCAATATATCTGGAGGATCATGACATCCCATTCATTTTTGGATATGCATCAGACAGTTATTGGACATGGATGCTTTAAGGTAAAATGAAGCATCCGAAAGACATGAGCTAAATAAAAAATTTGATGTTGGGGGTCAGGATAAAAGAGGATCAAATTATAAATTTTTGGCAGATAAAAAATAGGTTTTTTGCTATTTTCTGAGTAAGAGAATACTGGAAAACCTAGGATGTTTGGAGGATCCACTGTGTTGCCCCTGTCTGCATCCCTTTGGCTATGTTCATGTTCTTATCCGAATTGCTTATATCAGTTTCTTATTGTGCTCTTTCGGATTGTTGCTTCCAGTGCCAGTGAAATCCTTCGAACTCATATTGAGATGCCATGTTGGAACTTGGACCTCTGGTTCTAACTCCTCTTCTCCATCTCACACTTGTACCATTGTTTTTCCATTATCTGTTATTCCGAGTGATTCAGCTTATTATTTATCCTCATCAAGCTGGTTCTTCTTGGATCGGATTAACAATTTCGGAAGGTGTTATCTAAATTTTTTCAACTTCCCGGATGAAGAGAGGAAGGTAAGATATTTTGGCTGAGCCTAACTCGAGTTTTTCTTGTCTTTTCAATGTGTAACATGGCATTTCTAGGTAACAGTTACATTAACCATTTGTATAAAAAAAGAAGGGAAATTGAGTAAGATTATTAGTAAAGATGACTTTGAATAGTATGTTGGGACATTGTTTGTAATTTGTATTCCTCAACCGATAGTTAAATTGTTTGTGTTTAGCTTGTCCCAACTATTGAGTAAAACTTGTAAGAAGAAGAGTCGTTGATGAAATCGTCGTATACCCTTGTACTTGCACATTGTTGTTGTGGTGTTTAAAAGTGACAAGTCACATCTTTGAACTTGGTGGTTCTTCTCACGTTGGTACTTTAGTTTTTTGTAAACTTATATTTTGTTATATAATTAACCTTTTTTTTTAATGGTGTTAAGAGTGATGGGTGGCATGTCCTTACCTATTTTCTTAAAAAGATTATAGGAAATCTAAAAAAGTCAAATAATGTATATATAAGTTCAGAAAATTATAACAAATCATAAAAATGATCAAAAAGCAATAAGAAAATTTCCCCAGCCAAACAAGAAATACTCCATAAAAAATTGAATATAATGGACGTGACGGTTGAAATATTTGTTTGGTTTAAATTAATAGAATGAGATTTAATGCCATAATTTTTTTTTAAAACCAAGGTTTAAAAATTTTAAAAAGTACGAAAGCTATCCCCTTTAGTTAGAAATTCATCTCGAAGCTTGAGGCGTTGAACACTGGGTTAAAAGAATTGTAGAAATTCTAAAATTTAGACGTTGAATTAGTTAGAAATTAGAAAGTGTACCATGTACTCTTTAATTTTGGTTTGTCATTGGTTGCTTGTTCTGGAGCTCCTAGTGTCACAACGAGGCAACATGTATGAAATTGCAAGGACGCATACAACATAGGTAGCATATGGTCCTTTCGGCCCGAAGGCCCGCCTAAAAAATGGGAGGGTTCGGTAAAAATATAGGCCCGAAAAATGGGCTTGGACAAAAATTGAGGCCCGTTTAAAAAACGGGTTGGGCCTCGGGTAGGAATTTTTAGCCCGGGCCCGGCCCAAAATATATATTAAATATTTTTTATTTTTATTCTTTTTTTAATTTTTAACTTTACCTTTCTTTTACTTTAACTTTCATTTGCCATTTCCTAATAAAATCTAGAAAAATTTTAATGTTTTTGTATTTTATTTTAGTATCATTTTTTATTTGTTTCTTGTTTTAATATTTTTTATTTTTTTAAATGTATTTGATTTATTATATTTTATTTTTAATAAAATAAGCAAAAAATTAATATGGGCTAGGCCGGGCCGGGCTCGGGCTTACCAATTTAATGTCGGGCCGGGCTTGGACAATTTTTTAGGCCCATATTTCGGGCCGAGTCGGGCCCGGGCCCGACAAGAGGGCCTAAAAATTTTTTTGAGCCCGGCCCGGCCCATGCTCACTTCTATTTCATCCTAATGGAATATGTTTATTGGGAAAATTACTTTACAGTATACATTAGAAGATATTGATTAAAATTTAAAAAAAAGTTATATTATCACATTTAGTTCACTAAGTATTTTTTTAGAAATGTGATAATAATTTATAAATCTATCATTATTAAATAAAAGATAATATTCATACATTTAATCTTTATAATAAATTTTTTTAACACACATTTGGATTGAATATTTAATAATAAATTATAGATCCTAATTTTAATTTAAAGTGAAATTGTTTCAAATTTGTCTTGAATATGTTTTTCTAAATATAATGGTGCATATATCAAATCATGGATATGTAAAACTTGATTTGAAATAAGTTTTTTTAAAAAAAAACTTGGAATCACGTTCTGTTTTAGCTAAAGGTTAATCTATAAGAATATAAAAAAAAATAGTTGATTCCACATATTGCTCTAAACAAAATTACAAATAATTAAATCAAATATAAGACTATAGGCAGTCTAACCCACAATTCTTGCACAATTTAAATAGAACAATTCTACTCATATTCTACAAAAAATAATAAGTATTTCATACAAAAACAAGTGTTAAATCAAATTTGTAGTTGAAAAAAACTATCAAGAAAAAAAATTACTTGAGAAGAATCCATTGAGGTAATAGAGAAAATCAAGTAATAGAAAAGAGGCAATAACTTTTTTCTTTTTACATTTATTAATATACTAATACCCTAAACCAATATAAAATTGGATTAATTTTATCTTAATATTTCTTTAATTTTCTAATCTACATACGAAAGCAACTTTCTTCCTATTGCTGGTGAGAAAGTAACTCCCATGATAATGTTACATTTCAAAGAAAATAAATTAATTTTTTAAAAAGTGATAACTTTTTTATCATACTTAATGCTGTCATAAAACATAACATGATGTAAGTGATGCTTTAGTAGTCATATATTTTCTTATTCAAACTATAACAAAAGAAAACGAAATATAATTTTTTTTTTATGAAATATATTCACTATTTTCCGAACTTTTTATCCTCTAGCATTTCCCTAAACTAATACTAACAAATCTTAATTTGGAGTACTCCATTAAGACATGCTCTCAAAACTTAAGTTGTTAAAATAATTTTGGAAGCCCAAAATTGGCAGGTCTGGTTCATTGACTACATGCATTTACCTCCACTTTACTTTGATTTCGTTACCCAAAAACTCGCAGAAATAGTTTCCCATATCTATAAAGCTTTAGCCATAAAAAATTTGCTGCATCCACTCTTCTCTCTGTAGGCAAGCCCATTGTATTATGTAAACCAATTAACATTTTATTTTGATCAAGAGACTGCAGTATAACAAGTATTAGTAATTTGGGTGCATTGAAACATGTTAAAATGCTGCAAATCCATATATGGATTCTAGCTCTAATACGCCCGAAGATGTAGTTATTTGTCAATAACTTTCAACTTTAGAAAGTGAAGCAATCCCTATAACTGTTGCTCTAAGAATAAAGACATGTTGAATTTTGAAATATCATTAAGAAAGAAAATGTAAAAGATAGCAAAAAAAAGAAAAAGAAAAAAAAAGAAGAAGACAGAAACCTACCACAGAGGTGAAGGACTGAATTGGCTTTTTCGTATGCTTATTAAGATAAATAATCTTATTTTTGGAAATAAAAATAAAAACACCTTTATAAACAATAATGAAGTTTTGGTTGAAATGGTTAAAATTTTAAAAAGATATTTGATGTTGCAAGTTCAAATCTCATCATTTACATATTTTTAAATTTAAGTTTTTTATTCATTTTGTAAAAATTAAAATACAAAAATCTCATATTATAATATTTATTAATTATTTTAAAAAATATAGTTACATCAACACACTTAAATAATAATATAAATACTATTTATGGCAATAATGCCAAGCATTTTAAAACTCTTAAATCACTATTTTTTTTATCACACTTTAAAAATATTTTTCAACTTAGATTTTTTTAATGACAACAATAATAAAAATAACCTTTTATTGTAACACTATTAAAATTGCTATACTATAAAAACAATAATAAATCGAGATGTTGTACCATTGATTTCTTAATAAAGTAAAATAAGGAAATGAAAGTGACAAAAGATAATGTTGAGAAGTATGTTGTGGTATGCTAAAGTAAAGTAAGGACTAAATCGTAAAGATGTAAAAAGCTTTAAGGTTCAAGTACAATTATTTTTAATTTTTAGAGGTTGAAGCATAAATATGAGAAAGTTGAAAGACCAAAAGTGAAAACAACTTAATTTCTTGTAACATGGGAATGGTGTGTAGAATTGAATAAGTGGAGAAATATGAGGGACTAAATTGTAATTTTACCAAAAGTGAGTAGCGATTCAAGGATGAAAAGTTGAAGACATAAAAAAGGTAAAATGGTCATTAACCAAATTAGATAATTATATGGTGTAATAATTAAGGAAGAAAAGTGTTGAAATATGATTGGTTGAATATTTTATTATTATTATTTTATTATAAGATATTTATTAATATTTTATTTAATTAAAATTAGTATAAAAAGAAAGAAAGATAAAGAAAATTCTTCATACTTTCACCATGCTTCTAACGTCCCTGAAAGAGAGAAAGATTTGCTTTCTTTACAATTTAGTTTTTTTTTCCATCAAAATTCACCTTTTTCAACAAAAAAATCTTGAAAATTCCCATAGCCACAAAAAAGGAAAAGTGAAGTAGAGACACTAGAGGGTTAGAATATCATCTTGAAAGAATGAAATTGGGAGTGGAAAAAGTGAAGAGATTAAAAAGACAAGGTAAGAAATTCAAGTATTTCTTATAGAATTTATGTTCCATTAAAGTAGACACATAAGAAAGTAATTTTAGTGTGATTTTTAATTATGAATTTGATATGTTCATGAAGTAGAAAAAAAAATGAGAGAGAGAAGGAATTATGGAAGTGTTGAAAACAAAGTGAAGATGATGACAAAAGTAAGGAAGAAAGAGAATTAAAGGCAAAATGGTGAAATTCTAACAAAAGAGAGGTAAGTACTTCAAGAATTTTACTTTGGTTTAATTTTAATCTAAGTATGAATTATGTTAGAATAGTTAATTTGAATTAAAATATGTTAATATTATGTGTACAAATTTTTAATAAGTATTGAAAAATATAGTTTAAATTCTAATTATGTGATGAATTGATTTGATATATTGAAATAATAGTAAAAATGACTAAAGTGTAAAATGTACAAAAGTTTATGTGTGAAATAAAGTATCATGATAGAGAGCTTAAATGAATGTTAGTGAATTAATTAAAAAGTGATGTTAAGGCGAAATTATAGTAAATAATGAATTTCCATGATGCTAAGGACTAAATCATAAACTTGCAAAAATTAAAATTTAAATAAGAGAAGTAAAGGGAAGTGCATAAAAAATTGATATGTGAAGTAAGATATTATAATGAATTATTTGATTAAATTGTTATGAGATAGTGAAATTAAATAAAAAGTGAGGTTAGAAGGATAATTATAGTAATTATTGAATTTTTATAATGTTAAGGACTATATTGCAAGATATTTAGAAGTGGCTACAAATATTAAAAACATTAGAAAGAATTATTCAAATGAAGTGCCACATGGAAGAGAATTGATTTAAAGTGATTATGTAGTAAAATATATAAATTTCATATTGAAAAGGACCAAATTGTAAAATATACAAAAATGACTAAGTGTATTAAGATTTTGAAACAACATATTCAAGTGTAAAGATATATGGAAGTGAAGTAAATACTAAGAGGATGGTGATTAATGAAAATATATGCTAGTAAGGGCTAAATCAGAAAGATTGTAAAGTAAGTGATGTTTATGTAAAGAAGACTAGAAAGCAAAGTCACCAAAATTTAGTATGTGTAAATAAGCATTTATAGAGAATTATAGTGAAGTGTTTATGATAGTGAATTTAATTCTAAGGGATATTAAAGCATTAATTTAATAAACAATGATTTTCTTGAAAAATAAGGACTAAATTGTAACGAGTGTGAAGTTTTGCATGCCATTAATTGATAAATGATAGTGATGAAAAATGACAATTCAAATGCCCCAGTAGACAATATATGAACACGTTAATATGAATGAAAAGTGGTAATTCGGTGCAATACAGTGAAAGTGGCATTTTGGTGCAAATTAGTGAAAGTGGCACTTCGGTGCAACTGATAGTGACACTATGGTGCATTTGAAAGTGATTGTTCCACATATCCTATATGTTTTATTGAGTCTACTGTGTGAAACACCCCTTACCCGTATCCGACGCTGGGATAGGGTATGAGGTATTACCCTATTAAACACATGCAAACATACAATCTCGAGTCAACGAAACTCGTCCCAACTTAAAACTTTTCAAACTTTGTTTAACAACCCTTAATATGGACCTATGAGGCACAAAACTTGTTTAGAAAAACCATTCGAAACCAATCCGAGTGCTTAGAAAACTTTCAAGAAAATCTACTAAAAACAGGGCACACGCTTGTGTGGCCTCTAGACATGGCCGTGTTGAAGGCCCGTGTGGTTCACACGGCCTAAGCACTTAGGGACACACTCGTGCCCCTCGTCCGTGTGGATTTATTTTGTAACGTCGAACCTACAGGGGTTTTCACACGGCCTGGTACACACCTGTGTGCTCAGCCTGTGTCCTTCACACGACCATGACATGCCTATGTCGTAGCCCGTGTGCAAAAACCTTGGTATTTTGTTTCTGACGTCAGCAATCGTTTAAGGACACACGGTCGTGGCACACGCCCGTGTGCTAGGCCGTGTCTGTCACACGGTTGACACACACGGCCGTGTCTCAGCCCGTGTGGTTTACTGCTAGGCATTTAATCTTACCAACCTAAGGTGCAGGGTACACACGGCCTAACCACACGCCCATGGGGCGGACCATGCATCACACACGACCTAGACACACGCCCATGTGTCTACCCATGTGGACAAAAATAAGGCTATCTACCAAGCCTTTTTACCACCTTGAAACAAGGTCAAGCACATACCAATTCTACCAATATATATAACGGGGCATAATTACTCAACCAATCAACCACAATTAGACATTCTCTCATTGACCTATCATATCCTCAATTTAAAGTACACAATTATGAAAAACATCAACATTTCCATTTATAAACCAATAGAAAATATTAGCCAATATCTTTGGCCTTATACAAAATAAGGTACTTCAAAATTAAGCCAATACACTTGGCCCAAAATAAAATGACACTTAACAATGACTAGTCCCTATACATGCCATTTCTCAAAATGCTAGAACTAACTATACCGAATGCTTTGGATGATAGTGTGAACGAAGCCTCTGACGTCCGTTGATCCATGAGCTAATTAGGTGGCACTATAAGAAAATGGAAAGGAGAGGGAGTAAGCATAAAGCTTAGTAAGTTGCAAGTAAATAAACAACAACAATTTACCATGGTATAAGATGCTCTCAACACATCACAAATTTTGCGTGATATGAAAGAATGGCTATAGGCATAACTTACTCATTTTCATCTTTTACTAATCATATAACATAATATTGAACTCACATTTCACACATTTCATATAGGTACCTGCACTACTCACAAGGTCATCATAATATCTCTCGATCTTGATAAAAACTTTAAATTTCCCATTGAACCATTTAGGATACGAAAGGATATTCAATAAGCCTCAAACATAGGGTATCAAGCCGATGCCATGTCCCAGACATGGTCTTACACTAACTATCATGTACCGAGCCAGACATGGTCTTACACTGGCTCTCCTCTATCCGTGCCGATTCCATGTCTCAGACATGGTCTTACACTAGCTTGCATGTTGAGGCCGATGCCATGTCCCAGACATGGTCTTACACTGACACGTAACGAGGCCGATGCCATGTCCCAGACATGGTTTTACACTAGCACTTGTATCGACCCTAGTATCACGGCATGAATATCCAGTCTATTCTTAAGGTTCAACTTGGCTCTATCACTTAGATTCTCATCATTACATTACTCAAAATCATAATTTATCTTTTAATGCTAAATAAATGCTCTTATGCATAACTCATATTCAAAATTAATCATTTTATGCAAAGTAGATAATCTCATGCATAATTATAGAAAAGTTGCATTATTTACCTACAACTTATCTCGGTATACAAAATGTGAACGATTTTCGATTTAGTCTGTTTGCTTGGCCTTCCCCTAGTCTAGGTTTGGGTTTCGTACTTCTTGATCTAAAATGAATAAAAATTCACTAATTTAATCACTATATTAAGTATGATAAATCAAAAATCATAATTTAGAAAAATGACCATTTTGCCCCTAAACTTTCGCAAAATGAACATTTTACCCCTACTCTCGGAAATTGATTTTTATCGAATTTCCTTATTAACCAAGCCTAACTGAATTCTTTTCACTCTTATGGTAGCCCACAATTTCCACTATTTCATGCATTTACAACACAATTTATAACTCTTACAACTAAGTCCATTTTAGGTGTTTTCCATGAACACCCTTTCACAAAGTTGTTTATTTAACAACTATGATTCGTTTTCTTCCATAAAATTTCAGCAAACCACATGAACACTTTCATGGAAAAACCGTAGACTTTCTATCATTTTGCAAAATAATTCCCTCAATAGATAGCTCATGCTACAAGGGTCCCAAAAATGTAAAAATCATCAAGAAAAACCATCAATTTGACTTACTTGCAAGGGTGGAGAGTGGCTGAGTTTTCAAGCTTCTAAAACCCTTAATTTTTCTGGTATTTTTAGTGGATGGAGAAGATGAATACTAGTTCCATTTTCTTTATTTTATTTTAGTTAAATAAGTCACTAAAAGTTCACCTAACATTGACATTTTAATTTTCTTTGTCCCTATGGCCGGCCACCTCTCTATTAAGGGTCTATTTGCTCTTTAAAGACCCTTAATTATAATTCTCTAGCTATTTAACACTATTTGCTAGTAAATTACAACTTTTGTCCTTTATGTGATTTAGTCATTTTTCGCAATTAAGCTCCCAATCGCGTAAATTAATTCACTAAAATTTTCATTCACCCTTATAAAAAATGCTATAACACTTAAAATAATATTAGAGATAATTTCTTTGACCTCAGATTAGTGATTCCGAAATCACTATTCTGACTAAGCCCAAATCCGGGCTGTTACACGTGGGCAAAACGAAAAGTGTTAAGAAAGATCAATAGTGATTCAATAAATTAAAAAGGATAAGATTGAAAATGAAGATGAAAAATTAATTATTATTTAAATAAATTCATTATGTTATATTTAAAGTTTTTGTATGTTAGATTTAATTAATATAATGGTAGGTTTAATTCTTGATGTACATACTAAGCTTATATAAGCTTAACACGCTACTTTTCAATACATAGGTAAAAGCTAGTTTGAAGTGCTAGATTAAAGGTCAACATTAGTTTATCTCATCACATTCCAAGCTTAGAAGAACGTAAGGTTTGAATATTTTGGTACTAGTTATGGTATGTACATAGGTAAAGTCTAGTTGTGAACTATAAACCCTTTTTATGGACCTAATTACAAAATTTGTAATCTTTTGTTAATGTTATAGTACTGGACATAAATGGAAGAGTTATGTTAAGTTATATGATTCTTGAGTTTTGACTTGAATTCATATGAATAATACATTGGTTGAATTGGCTGGAATATGTAAATTGAATAGAACTTAGGTGGTAAAAAAATTAAAATATGGAAAATGGATGAAATAAGGTGCACGTCATGACGTCGAATATACCATTTCGTGACGAGGGACCCTGATTTTGTGACGTTGGCCTAAAACTTTAGAAATCTTACAATTTAGTCCATGTTCTACCTTAGACTATTAAAAAAGTTGTTGTAAGCTTCTATATGATCGAATATGTATTTGAAACATGTTGTAATATTTAATTATCTTATTATTTCAAATGAAACAATAAATGGAATCGAAATTAAATTGGAGTTGCTTTGACAACAAATGTAGCATTTGAATATCTTGACCTCATAATTGGGTCGGGTATGGGCGTGTGATAAACGATAAATTATACATATTTTTACCCCATGTTTAGCCTAATTTCTGTATGGGTTATCATTAATTTTGTGAGAATTGGTACTCTTAATCCTTCTTTTTCATGTCTTATACTCAGGAGAGCATAGGGAAGAGAAAAGAACGGAAAACGGGCCAAAAACGAGGAAAATGGGCCAAAGTGTGAAAATGACATGGCCCAAGAAGTCGCCACACGGCCGTGCCACGCGGCTGTGCCACATAAGTCCACACGGCCTAGCCCCGACAAGCACGGCCAGGCCACACGGTCGTGCCACCATCATCAGGCCCGCACACGGCCCTTATCGAAACCACACGGGCGTGGCACACGGGCGTGTCCTTGTCGTGAGGAAGTGCAATTTCACTCGGATTTGGATACTTAGGGGCTAAGAAAGCCATTCTAAACTCTCTATAAAGACCCTAGGAGGTAACTCTAAAGATATACTCTTTTCTCCCAAAAAGGAGCGCCATATTTCTGCCAACACAAGGAGTGAAAGCAAGGAATTACTCCAAGGGAAGCCGATTGATTCATCCCAGAAGCCAGAATTCTACATCAAGACAGAGGATCTCCCTAAAATTCCTTCAGGGGTTTTTGGGTTCTTTATGTTTTGTTATCTTATTTCTTCTGAGATGTTTTCTTTATTAATTATGAACTAAACCTCTCAAATACTTGAGGGGGATGAAACCTAAGACAGATATTGTTATTATTTATTCTTGAATTATTCGATAAATACTTGAATTGTTCTTAATTATGTGTTCTTCATTCTTAATTTAATAATCCTAGGTATTACTTCAAGAAACTGATGTGCTTAGGCAGAGGAGCAAAAGTCCCTGTTTTAAGAGTAGATCTACCATAATTAAGCGGAGTTGCATGCAACCCTAGACATAAGGTGACATAAATCTGTCGGATTAGGGTCAAACCTAATAGGGGGATCTATCGATCGAATTAATACAACCTACGGGTGTTAATTGATAAAGAAACTTTAATTAACCACCTAGGATTAGTTGTTCTTATCCTCGACAGAGGTATTAACATAGGTTAGGGATCTCTACGGATCAAGTCAAGTGAAGAAATCATCTAGTTCAAGAAGTTAATAACAAGTGAAGTCTAGGTGGATTCTCCCTTAAGTATTGCTCATATCAATCAGCTTTTCCCGAAAGTTTTCCCCAATTTACTTTTTGTGCACTTTTAGTTAGTTTTAGAATTAGTTTCAACCAATCCTCTTTTATTTTTAGGCTAGATAATAGAAAGGAAGTAAGTATTAGTACTTTTGGTTCCCTTGGGTACGATAACTCGGTCTTGCCACTAAACTATACTACTGTTCGATAGGTGCGCTTGCCTTTAAAATCGTGATATTAGTTAGTTTTTGGTGTGATAAGTTTTTATAAATTTTATTACTTAATATCGCGAGTATCAAGTTTTTGGCACTGTTGTCGGGGAACTGAAATATTAAGAAAACTCAATTTCTATTACTTTAGCCATTACTATATTTATTTATTTTCAGTTTTTATTTATTTTTATTTTTCTTTTATTTTTTTATTTATTGTATTATTTATTTTTATTCTTTATTTTATTCTATTTTTCTTTGCGTTTTCCTTCTAGTTATTTCTAGTTTATAACTAGAAACAACCCAGTAGGACCATTGCTTTTTGACGAAGATTTAGAAGTGACAGTTCGCAGAACTCGCAGAGAGATCAGACGTAGCGTACATTATCCAGAACAAGGACAAGAACAAAGGCTAGAACCTACAGAAGAGATGGAAGCAAACCAAAACATTCCACCACCTCCTGCAATAGTCGCGCCACTAGCAAATCAAGAAGAAGCTCCTCGCACTATGTATGATTATGCTAAACCTAGTTTGGCTGGTACCCAACCTAGCATTATTAGACCTACTATTGCTGCTAATAATTTTGAATTAAAACCTAACACTATTCAGATGATACAGCAATTGGTGCAGTTTGATGGTTTACAGGATGAAGATCCAAATTCACACATAGCCAATTTTTTGGAACTTTGTGATACCTTTAAAATTAATGGCGTTTCTGATGATGCCATTCGTCTAAGGCTATTTCCATTCTCTTTAAGAAATAAAGCCAAACAGTGGTTAAACTCTTTACCACGAGGCTCAATCACTACATGGGAACAGATGACCGAAAATTTTTTACTTAAATACTTTCTTCCAGCTAAAACAACTAAATTACGAAACGATATTTCTTCTTTTGTGCAGATGGATTTAGAAACACTATACGATGCCTGGGAGAGATACAAAGATCTTTTGAGAAGATTCCCTCATCATGGTTTACCTTTGTGGCTACAAGTTCAAACCTTTCACAACGGTTTGAACCCTTCAACAAGGCAAATGATCGATGCAATAGCAGGAGGAACAATCAACAATAAAACACCCGAAGCAGCTTATGAATTTATTGAAGAGATGTCATTGAATAACTATCAGTGGCAAGTCATGAGGACAAAGCCGACAAAAGCTGCAGGAGTTTATAATATTGATGCTGTCACTATGCTTACTAACTAAGTAGAACTTTTAAATAAAAAGTTTGATAATTTTGTTGGTTCTACGCAGGCACAGCCAGTGATGCAGTGTGACACAACTCCAGTAAACATGTTCAATCCAGACTACTCATCCTATGGACACAGCATGGAAACTGAGCAAGCCAACTATATGGGTAACAATTCTAGGCCTCAAAATAACCCTTATAGTAATACTTACAATGCAGGTTGGAGAAATCACCCCAATTTTTCATGGGGAGGACAAGGGAGGGAATCAAAGACAACAGCCTCCTTCGGGATTTCAGTAGCCACCACCATAACAAGAGAAAAAGCCGAATCTTGAGGAGATGTTTACCAAATTTATGGCCGTATCAGAAACCCGTTTCCAGAACACTGAAACGACATTAAAAAACCAGCAAGCATCAATTCAAGGGCTTGAGAATCAAATCAGTCAGCTTGCAAAATTAATTTCAGAAAGACCACAAGGTGAACTACCAAGTAATACTGAGCCAAATCCCCGAGAACATGTCAAAACAATTACTCTAAGAGATGAAAGTACTAGCTGAACCAGAAAAGAAGTCTGCTCCAGAATCTTCAGGAGACAAGGCAGATGAACCTAAGGAAAACACTCCACCAACACTCAAGGAATACAAACCGCCCATTCCATATCCAGCAAAGTTGAAGAAAGACCATACAGATGCTCAATTCAGTAAATTTCTTGAACTTTTTAAACAATTACACATTAACTTACCTTTTGTTGAAGCAATTTCGCAGATGCAAAAGTACGCGAAGTTCCTTAAAGAACTTCTGACAAATAAAATGAAGTTGGAAGAATTAGCCACAGTGGAACTTAATGAAGAATGCTCAGCTATTCTCCAAAATAAATTGTCGGCAAAACTGAAAGATTCAGGAAGTTTTACTATTCCTTGTTTAATTGGTAGTTTACTTATTGATAAAGCCTTAGCTGATTTAGGTGCTAGCATTAATCTCATGCCTTACAAAATGTTCAAGCAACTAGGTCTAGGGGAACCAAAGCCCACTAGGATGAGTATTCAACTAGCTGATAGATCTATTAAATATACTAGGGGAATCATCGAAGATGTGCTAGTAAAGGTAGATAAATTTATATTCCCTGTTGATTTTGTTGTGCTTGATATGGATGAGGATATTGAGGTACCTTTAATTTTGGGACGTCCATTCTTAGCCACTGCTAGAACTGTTATTGATGTAGGGGATGGTAAATTAGTGCTTAGAGTTGGTGAGGAAGAAGTCGTTTTTAAAATCTATGATGCTATGAAATTTTCTAAAGAACAAGATGATTCCTGTTATTTTGTTGATATTATTGATTACTTTGTTCAAGATAATTTTCAGGAACTTTCTATCGCAGACACGTTGGAACTGTGTCTTGTTTAAGGTAGGGGGAAAGATGAAGCCACCACTGAAATTGAGGAAGTAAGAAAGAAGTTAGATTCTAATGAAACCATCACAAGACACATAAGTTATGAAAGTATAAAGATGAATGATGAATTGAGACAGAAACCTTCCATTGATGAACCCCCTAAATTAGAGTTAAAGCAACTGCCAGATCATCTAGAATATGCCTTTTTAGGGGAAGATTCAACTTTACCAGTTATTATCGCATTAGATTTGAACATTGCAGAAAAAGAGGAACTACTCCATGTGTTAAGGGAACATAAGCATGCTATAGCTTGGAAAATTTCAGATATTAAGGGAATTAATCCTTTATTCTGCACCCACAAAATTGTAATGGAAGATGAATTTAAACTATCGGTGCAAGCTCAGAGACGATTGAATTCCAACATGAAAAAAGTTGTAAAAGCCGAGGTAATTAAAATTCTAGATGCAGGCATTATTTATCCTATTTCTGATAGTTCTTGGGTAAGTCCTGTGCAGGTTGTTCCTAAAAATGGAGGTTTGACCGTGGTGTCTAATGACAAAAAAGAGTCAATACCTACAAGAACAGTCACTGGATGGAGAGTTTGCATTGATTATAGAAAGCTGAATGACGCAACTCGAAAAGATCATTTTCCCTTACCTTTTATTGATCAGATGTTGGAAAGATTATCAGGTCCAATGTATTATTGTTTCCTAGATGGCCTCTCTGGTTACTTCCAAATCCCGATAGCTCCAGAAGATCAGGAGAAAACGACATTTACATGTCCATATAATGCGTTTGCTTATCGTAGAATGCCTTTTGGTTTTTGTAATGCTCCTGCTACTTTTCAGCGATGCATGCTAGCTATCTTCAATGAATTTGTGGAAGACATCATGGAGGTATTTATGGATGATTTTTTAGTTTTTGGTAATTCTTTCCAACTTTGTCTTAATAATCTAAAACGTGTTTTGATGAGATGTGAAGAGACAAATTTAGTGCTAAACTGGGAAAAATGCCACTTTATGGTTCAAGAGGGTATTGTATTAGGACATAAAATTTCTAGTAAAGGGATAGAGGTAGATAAAGCAAAAATTGAAACCATTGAAAAATTACCTCGCCCTAATTCAGTTAAGGCTATAAGAAGCTTTTTAGGACATGCCGGTTTTTATGCAGGTTTATTAAAGATTTTTCTAAAATAGCTAAGCCTTTAACAAAGCTACTGGAAAAAGACGTGCTTTTCAACTTTGACCAAGAATGTTTAGAATCTTTTAACACTCGTAAGGAAAAATTAGTCAATGCCCCGATTATGATTTCACCCGATTGGAATCTACCTTTTGAACTAATGTGCGATGCAAGTGATTTTGCAGTAGGTGCAGTTTTGGGATAGCGAAGAGACAATCACTTTCAACCGATCTATTATGCTAGCAGAACTCTGACAGCTGCTCAAGCAAATTATACTACCACAGAAAAAGAATTGATAGCTATTATTTTTGCATTTGATAAATTCAGATCTTATTTGATTTTGTCAAAAGTCATTGTTTATACTAACCATTCTGCTCTTCGCTACCTTTTAACTAAAACTAATGCAAAACCTCGATTAATAAGATGGATTCTATTGTTACAGGAGTTCAATTTAGAAATAAAGGACAAGAAAGGAGCTGAAAACTTGGCAGCAAATCATCTTTCAAGATTAGAAAACACGCAACCCAAGTACCTTGACAAAATAAACGATTTGTTTCCTGAAGAACAACTCCTATCCTTAGCAGATGCAACAGTTCCTTGGTTTGCTGACTTTGCAAATTATTTAGCAGCTAACATCACCCCAAAATGGCTGACCCATTAGCAAAAGAAGTGATTCTTCGCTGATGTAAAAACCTACTTTTGGGAAGATCCTTTTCTTTTTCAAATTTGTGCAGATCAGGTTATTTGAAGATACGTTACTGAAATAGAAGCATACCAGATTTTAAATCACTGCTATTCAGGACCCACAGGAGGACATCACAGTAGAGCTAGAACTGCTCATAAGGTACTCGAATCAGGCTTTTACTGGCCTACACTTTTTAGGGATGCCAACAGGTATGTGACCTCTTGTGATAAATGACAGCGAACAGGTAATATTTCTCAACATAATGAAATGCCTCAGAGCAATATACTTTCATGCGAAATATTTGATGTATGGGGTATTGATTTCATGGGTCCATTCCCTACTTCATTTGGGAATAAGTACATCCTAGTAGCGGTAGATTATATGTCAAAATGGGTGGAAGCCCAAGCCTTACCTACTAATGATGCTAGAATGGCAGTACGATTTTTGAAGAAACTTTTCTCTCGATTTGGAAAACCCAGGACAATTATCAGTGATAGGGGTACCCATTTTTTGCAATACCCAATTTGAAAAAAATTTAAAAAGGTATGGAGTACACCATAGAACAGCTACCCCTTATCATCCACAAACCAGTGGCCAAGTCGAAGTAACAAATAGGGAACTAAAATGAATCCTAGAGAAAACAATAGAAACAAATAGAAAAGATTGGTCAATAAAAATAGACGATGCTTTATGGGCTTATAGAACTGCTTTTAAAACACCCATAGGTATATCTCCCTATAAGCTTGTCTACGGAAAAAGTTGTCATCTACCATTTGAACTTGAACATAAAGCATTTTGGGCTATCAAGTTTTTAAACCTTGATTTCAAACTTGCAGGTGAGAAAAGATTAATGCAGTTAAATGAACAAGATGAATGGCGTTGCAATGCCTACGAAAGCTCATGACTATATAAGGAAGCCATGAAGCGATGTCATGACAAACGACTGAAACAACTTAAGCAGTTTAAAACAGGTGATCTTGTCTTACTCTACAACTCAAGGCTGAGACTATTTCCTGGAAAACTCAAGTCAAGGTGGTCAGGTCCATTTACTATTCAAACTATCTTTCCATATGGCACAATTGAGGTAACTCACCCCAACCACGGTACATTCAAGGTAAACAGCCATAGGCTTAAACATTATAGAGATGAGAATTTTAAAGATAACAGGGAGGAGCTTCAGCTTCACAAAATCCCTTCGTGATACATCCAGGTAGAGTCGAGCTTAGACTCTAAATAAGCGCTTCTCAGGAGGCAACCCGAGCACTAACTTAGTAACTTTTCTTTCTTTAAAATTATAGTATTTTTCATGCATCAACTAACCCTTTTTAAATGCAGAAATTTAGGACCACACGGCCTTGCACACGGGCGTGCCTCAGGCCGTGTGAACATTTAAAGCAGAGACACGGTCGTGCACTTAGGCTGTGTACAAACAGAGTGAAAATTTTTCCCAAAACATGGGCTGTCGATAAATCCCCACGGCCGTGCAACATGCCCATGGCAACCCTTCAACTTAAACACGGGCTTGCACAAATCCCCACTCCCGTGTCCCCAGACCGTGGCCAACACTGTCAATTTAGACACGACCGTGTGACTACCTACACGACCATGTGAGTAACAAAGAACCGATGGCAAACGGCTGTGGAACCTATCCCATGCCCGTGGAAAAAGCGAACACAATCGTACATGGCCGTGTGAGATGGCCAACACGGGCGTGCTTTTCAACCCAGGCATGCCAATTTCGAAATACACGGGCAAAACCTGAGTCACACGGGCGTTTGACTTGCCCGTGTGACCCAAAAACTATAAATAGGAAGCCACTATTCATTATCTTTTTCACTCAAACCCTAAAATCTCCTCTCCACAACCACCATAAATGTCGCCGCCGACCTTAAAACCACCACCACGCTCACACACAGCCAACACACGTCCGTGTAACCTTACCCCACGATCGTTTGACCTCAACCCACGACCGTGCAACCCTATATTTGGTTCTATTTTCTCATTTTTCTCATTTTATTTATTTATATTTCATTTTTATTATCTATTTAGTTAAATTTTACTTTATTCTAGATATTAATTCAAGCATAGAATTAGTCACACTAGGATGAATAATCTAGAATAGTATAGAACATTTCATGATTGCATGCCACTTAACATCACACTTGATTGCCATTTTTCTCATGCATTTAGTATAAATACATACTCATGTTGCCTATTTTTAATATCACATTAGGATGAATAATCTATATTATTTAGGTCAATCTCCATTTTATGTTTTTAGGAACATCATTATTTTAATCTTCCTTGTATTTCATTTATAGTCATTTTTCATTTTAATTTTAGGACTGATGCTTGTTATTTTATTTTTTAGACATCATGTCATCATTGCGCGGTAAAAAAGCTACCGTCCCCGCCTCGAAGAAACTAAAAGGACCGGGTGGTTCTTCCTCGAGACCCACCTCCGACGTTTGCCACCCGTCCATCACATTCTCTCAAACCTCGCAAGAGGAATTATTTCAAATACTACGGGAACACCCATTGAGCGCTGGCCGATGCATAGATTGGGCAGCACTAGAACGAGTAAACCTCGCTGATTCAGTCCGAGCCCTACTCATGACGGACCCTTGGAAGCAGTTATTCTAGATCATCGAGCCTACATACATGAAGCTTACTCTTGAGTTCTGTTCCACATTCCACCTCTAGATCGTCATGAACCGGTTTGATGATCCCGGAACGGTCCAGTTCTACTTAGGAGGTCGCGTAATCCACCTGAGCGTACCAGAGTTTGGCTCAGCACTCGGGCTCTACACGAAACAATTCATGGAAGAAGAAGACTTCCCTAACCTCTCCCGTCGCATCCATTTCAGGCCAGTTAACTGTTGGCGCGAGATCGCCCCGGGGCGTCAGATATATAACCCCAGTAGCAGCAAGGCGACTGCCCTCGCCCCCTCTTTGAGGTACATCCACGGCCTCCTTGCACATACTCTGATAGGCAGAAGCAAAAGCACAGGCATCGTCAACATTCACGACGCCTATTTCCTATGGTGCATGGCAAACGCGCACCCCATTGACCTCGCCTACTTCATCGTGCATGCCATGCAGCACCAAACTGAGTGTCACCGCCGGGGCATTATATCCATGGGCCCATACATCACACGCTTGGCCCGTCACTTTGAGCTCCTCAACACCACGGCCTAGACATCTTCATACACATTGATAGGTCGAATGTCCCCTCAAGGCATACAGACTATGTTACACATGAGGATGATCCAACGCAGACCTGGAGGCGACCCCCTTCAATACCGCCTCACTTAGGAGAACGAGGAGCCAGAGGACATTCCTGACGATGTCCCACCACCGGAGGAGGATGCACCAACCGAACCACCACCACCTCATTGCCCATCTCGTGCAACAGCCACCGATACTGACAAATCTGAGCGCTTATCTAGATTCGAGCAGCAATGTTCCAGCATCTCGATCATATCGACGCGACTTTACAGCAGATATGCCAGCATCTACACATCACACCACCACCACCGCGCGATTCATTCGAGGATTAGATATTTCTATTCCTCTTATGTTTATTTTTTTTACTTTAGTTTTTATTTTTCACTTTGATTTTTATTTTTCCTTTATTTCTAACTTTAGTTTCATTTGTACTTTGAATTTTATTTTTATTTTTATCCTTTTCATTATTTCAGTATTATTTTCTTAGAACTTAGTCTATTATTTTTCTTTTATTTATTTTTCTATCTTTCATATCGGCCAACCCCTAACGAGTAATCTCTCTTAATCCAAATTTCCCACGACTAATAAATACTTTCGCAGTTTCAAAAGGAGCTTTACAGCTCAAATCTCTACGAAAATGGGAAGACCCTGCCATAATTGCCAACTCTTCCAATCTCCGTCTCACTAATCCATCCAAAGTAGAGAGTTTCATACCTTTCCCTATATTATAATCTTGTGCTTTTATTGCTACTAATGTTATCTTTGTACATTGAGGGCAATGTACATCTTAAGTGTGGGGGGGCGGGAATCTATTTTCAGTCTTTCCACTCTCTTTGAAATCCCTGAACTTTTTTACTAATATTTTGCATTGTTCTCAAATTCTCACTTTCACTCTTTGCATTATCTTCAATCTCCTGTTAGGAATTAATTCTGATTGATTTATGATTTTTATTGATATGTTGAGAATTAAGAAATAGGTGCTTGTACTTTGATTATTCAAACTTTAAAACATTAGGGAATCAAGCATGATAAGTTGAAATTTTTGAGAACCCCAATTTTTTTCATAAGTTATTTTCTTTAATTCTAAGTATTATCTTGAGATTTGAAATTTACAAGGTCGACATCAAAAGCCATAATTCTGGTGAGATTTTTGAGCCTTTTGAGCATACATTCTTTCGTGCTCACTTTTATTATTGCTTTGAGTGAGTCAATATTGATTTATTATTCTAGAACTTGCTTTGATTATACATGTCAAGACCACATCATTGATTTGATACACTGAAATGATAAAGGCACTTAGGATTTAACCCATTTACTCCATAAAAGCCTACCTCCATAAATTAACCCCTAGTGAACCCCATTGAGCCTAACAACCTATTCTTTGACTTAGCCCTGATATTAACCTATAACCCATTTTTGTTGAATTCCATTCAATTACTTTGATCCCTATTTTTGTCGAGATTTGAGTTGAACTTATTATCTAGCTTTATTCTCTTTTCCATATTGTGAAGTTGTAAATATTCAATTTAATGTATTATACTTGAATTATTCTTAAAAAAATAAAAATAAATAAATAAAATAAATAAATAAATAAATAAATAAATAAATAAAATATGTATGTCAAAGAAGTTCAGTTGTAATCTGTAATAGTTCAAATGGTTTTTGCATATTTCTATTTTAAGGCTACCAAGGCGGAAATGATGTTATTATAAGAATTAGCTCGAGAAATATGTTCTAGTGATAGAGATTTTTCTAGCTAGATAATTTTTCAATTCAATCTCGATTCTAACCCTCTTTTGCAGCCTGTGACAACACCCCTAACCAAGCCCCGTTACAACCATTACAAGACCTTTTGATTGATGTGTCATGTCAATTTATAGTGGTGGAGATGTGATTTTCTTACAAGCCTATGGTAATAGCTTTTCAGGTTGACTAGAGAGTGCTTAAATCTTGAACCCTAAACACTTTGAGTGGATAGAGTGAATCCTTAGTGAGGATGTCAACTTCTGTTAATTAAGATAGAGAGATAAATTACTTAGGAGGAGGAAAGAAACTTATGTTTCAATGATAAAATTCTCAACTTAGAGTGATTGAGTTTTTAATGTTCTTCTATCATTGTATGATTACCTGTGGATTTGTTTGAAACATTATTAATAATGATTGTAAGTTAAGATGAATGATTCTTAATTAGGGATTGAGATTTTGCTTGAGGACAAGCAAAGGCTTAAGTGTGGGGGTATTTGATAAATGATAAATTATACATATTTTTACCCCATGTTTAGCCTAATTTCTGGATGGATTATCATTAATTTTGTGAGAATTGGTACTCTTAATCCTTCTTTTTCATGTCTTATACTCAGGAGAGCATAGGGAAGAGAAAAGAATAGAAAACAGGCCAAAAACGAGGAAAATGGGCCAAAGTGTGAAAACGACACGGCCCAAGAAGTCGCCACACGGCCGTGCCATGCGGTCGTGCCACATGAAGTCCACACGGCCCAGCCCCGACAAGCACGGCTAGGCCACACGGTCGTGCCACCATCAACAGGTCCGCACACGGCCCTTATCGAAACTACACGGGTGTGGCACACGGGCGTGTCCCTGTCGTGAGGAAGTGCAATTTCACTCGGATTTGGATACCTAGGGGCTAAGAAAGCCATTCTAAGCTCTATATAAAAACCCCAGGGGGCAACTCTAAAGATATACTCTTTTCTCCCAAAAAGGAGCGCCATATTTCTGCCAGCACAAGGAGTGAAAGCAAGGAATTACTCCAAGGGAAGCCGATTGATTCATCCCGGAAGCCAGAATTCTACATCAAGATAGAGGATCTCCCTAAAATTCCTTCAGGGGTTTTTTGGTTCTTTATGTTTTGTTATCTTATTTCTTCTGAGATGTTTTCTTTATTAATTATGAACTAAACCTCTCAAATACTTGAGGGAGATGAAATCTAAGACAAATTTTGTTATTATTTATTCTTGAATTATTCGATAAATACTTGAAGTGTTCTTAATTATGTGTTCTTCATTCTTGATTTAATAATCCTAGGTATTACTTCAAGAAACTGATGTGCTTAGACAGAGGAGCAAAAGTCCATATTTTAAGAGTAGATCTACCATAATTAAGCGGAGTTGCATGCAACCCTAGACATAGGGCGACATAATCTGCTGGATTAGGGTCAAACCTAATAGGGGGATCCATAGATCAAATTAATACAACCTAGGGATGTTAATTGATAAAGAAACTTTAATTAACCACCTAGGATTAGTTGTTCTTATCCTTGATGGAGGTATTAACATAGGTTAGGGATCTCTACGGATCAAGTCAAGTGAAGAAATCATCTAGTTCAAGAAGTTAATAACAAGTGAAGTCTAGGTGGATTCTCCCTTAAGTATTGCTCATATCAATCAGCTTTTCCCGAAAGTTTTTCCCAATTTACTTTTTGTGCACTTTTAGTTAGTTTTAGAATTAGTTTCAACCAATCCTCTTTTATTTTTAGGCTAAATAATAGAAAGGAAGTAAGTATTAGTACTTTTGGTTCCCTTGGGTACGATAACTCGGTCTTACCACTAAACTATACTACTATTCGATAGGTGCGCTTGCCTTTAAAATCGTGATATTAGTTAGTTTTTGGTGTGATCGGTTTTTATAAATTTTATTACTTAATATCGCGAGTATCAACGTGTTACATTTATCATCTTTTTTTTCCAAATCTGCCTTACTCCCTCTTAGCAGCTAAAATAAAACCAAATATACTAAACACAAACTAACGAGACATGTAACACCCCTTGCCCGTTCTGGTCACCAGATATAGGTTACAGGTTGCTACCACCCAAAGCACTCAAAGCTTACACGTACATGGTACATTCATAATGGATCATCTCATGGACAACCTTGTGGCAAAATGATCTAACAGATAGTCCAATTGAATGTTGAACTACAACTAACTATGCTACAACTACTTTGTGGACACAATTATTGTGGAAGGTAAGGTGAACATTTGAAATGGCAGATTGTCCCGCAGGTACTAACACAATACATTTAATTCTATATAAACTTATAATGCCAAATATAAATAAAACTTGTATTCATTTCCTTATAAACATAGAAAGTACACAAAAACTCTCTTCAAACTTTATTACATCTAATACAGTACTTCAGACTATCCCTATGCATGCCGCTTAGACCGACAAAACCAAAACAAAAGTCTACCACAAAGCTAGCGGATAGTGTGATCTTCTTGTTGGTCCAATTGACCTGCCAAATATCTATAGGATAAAAATAACATAAGAGTGATTATTGAGTAAACTTAGTAAGTTCATACAGGTTCAATAGCTAACTTGCCTTACGTAGCTATTATAAACTATTCAAATTTACTAACACAATTTACCTTCCAACTAACACAAAATATTAGCAACGTAAGTGCATAAATTAAATCAATTATGATACACTAACAGGTGACATGTCATAATAAGCTTTCCCGTCCAATAATCCATTTCTCCTTTAATGGTGCGAATTTAAAATTTAACAATAATTCTTCTATTACCTTTATTCTACGATTTCTCTGTGTGTGTGTGTGTGTATGTGTGTATGTTTTACTACACTCGATGAAACTCCATGAAATAACTCACAACACAGGTACTCTTCATATCAGATGCTCGTTTGAGCTATTTACATGTAGAGGTGCCAGGTTACATGTCCAGGCTAAACCCTTATCAACACAAAGAAAGCTTGGTCAGGATTGTGTATACATGTAAGGTTACCAATCTAGGCTAAAGCTTTAAAACAACAGCATATTACTAGTCCAGGCTGAATTTGTGTCACATGTATCTTCGACTCCACAACAAATGCTAGATCTCAAAATTATCAAGAAACAACATATATCCATGTGTAAGTGTCACGAGCCAAAGTGCAAAGCCTGTGACCATGGCACAAGATGCACCCCATGGAGGTCTGTCAAGAATATGTGGATTATTTAGCCCACAAAAACTGGCTCGATTCAAAGAACTGTTAGAGAAGCCTGCCAGATTGAAGTCTGGTTGGCCCGATAATGAAGATATGGTAACTTAGGCTATTTTGATAACTAATCTTAGAAGATTGATAGGAATCATATCTTGTAAAGATTATATTAGATTTGATATGGCATATCTTGTAAATCCCTAAAATCAAGGGGTATGGTTAATCTTATCCGTCGATGTAACTTAATCTTGTCCGTCGGTTTTAATGGAGCTCAATTATAAATGGGGAGCCTCCCCCTTACTTGGAAATCATTCCATTGTATGTGAATTCTTAAGAGTAATAGAATTTTGAGAGCATTTACTCAAACACCTCTCGTGCATTCTTTCCTGTGGCTTTATGTTGTTCTTTGTGGCTTCTTTTGGCATAGTTTGCTTCCGCTATACAAATTGGTGCTTTAGAGGATTTCTAAAGGAATCATTACTTGAGTAAAGGCTAACTTAGGCCACTTTGGATGAATGGATTGCCTAAGGCTATACAGATCGTGGGACGAAAGATCTAGCCCCGTGACAATTGGTATTTGAGTTATTAGTTCGAAGGCACTATTGGGATGTCGAAAGAAGTTATCAGTCAAAGTGAGCTAATGGAGACCCGTGGAAGGGCCAGGAAAGTGAGTCAGTCGAGGGATTTGTTGTCAGCTTTGGAGAATCGAGTTGTCACTCTCGAGGAGTCATGAGGGACATCAAGGAGAGGATCGATGATGTTGATGATAAAATCATTGATGGGTTGCAAAGGATAAATGAACAGCTCAGGGAATTTGTGTGGGATACTATCGGTTCCTCGGAAAATAAGTTGGCTGGGAAGGACGATGCTCTCAAGGCTATGGTGGCAGCTTTGAAGGAGGAGATCAATGAGCTTAAGGGGGAGCTCAAGATTTTCAAGGCTATCATAGGTAATGGAATGTTGGCTTCGAATTTGAAGTAACAAGCAATCGATGTGCCCAAACCGAAAGTGTTTAAGGGGGCAAGGTCTGAAAGTGAAGCGGTCAACTTTCTTTAGGCCATAGAGCAGTACTTCCGTGCGATGAACATCGAGGATGATACCACAAAGGTAAATACTCTTGCTATGTATTTTACTGACATTTTTTTGTTATGGTGGCGACTTAGGTCTATAGATGTGAGACATGGTGGGACTGAGATTGGGACTTAGAAGGAGTTCCAAAAGGAATTCAAAGCATAATTTTACCCTAAGTATGTCGAGGACGAAGCTCGAGTAAAGTTGCGACAGCTTATGCAATAAGGCATGGTTAGGGAGTATGTACGAGAATTTAATAAACTCATGCTCTAGATTTCTGATTTGAGCGAGAAGGAATCATTTTTCTCCTTCATGGATGGGTTGAAACCATGGGTGAAGCAAGAGTGGCTGTAACACCCCTAACCCATATCCATCACCAAAATAGGGTCACGAGGCATTATCGGAGTTTAAAGAACCATATTCGATAAATCGAGTTAATTACTATTCACTTGTCGAGATTAATAATATTGTCCCTTAAAATGGACCCTCGAGGCCCAAAACATGCATTAGAATTGATTAGGGACTAAATCAGGATCTCAGAGAATTTTTCACAAAATCCCAAAATTTTTCCGCTATTAAAAGTCACATGCCCGTGTGGTATGGGACAGCTTGTATGGTCAGGCCATGTGAGTTCACACACTCGTGTCCCTAACCCGTGCAACTCTCTGACTTGCAATCTATAAAAAAATTAGGATCACATGGCCAAGGCACACGCCCGTGTCGCTAGGTCGTGTGGTTAATTCAATTTTCAAAAATAGGTGCAGGTTTCACACGTCCATGCTTATAGGCTGTGTATCTCACATGGCTGAGGCACATGCCTGTGTTGAGCCCGTGTGCTCAATACAGGGCATTTTGTTTCTTAGATTTTAGGATGCAGGGGACACATGGCCTTGACACACGCCCATATATCAACCCGTGTGTCATGCACAGCCTAGACACACACCCGTGTGTCTACCCATGTGGACAAAATAAGGCTATTTTCCAAGCCCTATTTCTCACCCATTTTCATCCAAAACCTGCACCAAACATTTCCAATAGTAACCAACCAATTCAAGCATGATTTTCAAAATATGTCATATTTTCACATGCACACTTAGTACAAACCTTACCTCTTTAACTTGCATAAACCTCAACAATTTAATCATTATCAAGCATACATTATAAACTCTAATTTGCTTTATAACATACCAAAAGTTAAGTCATCACTAGCCATTCCAATGGCTATGTTACATTCATCCATTTCAACATATATATTAACCTTACTAGCCTATACATGCCATTATACCAAATAAGGTCCATACTTATACCAAAATGAGTGAGAGGATAATGTGATGTTGATCCGACCATC
This sequence comes from Gossypium stocksii, assembly GCA_020496765.1. NCBI lineage: Eukaryota > Viridiplantae > Streptophyta > Magnoliopsida > Malvales > Malvaceae > Gossypium > Gossypium stocksii. Next base: position 40,063,210 of record CM035630.1, on the reverse strand, counting down.
TCCAACCTCTACGAGCTTCCGATCACTATAAAATAGGGAAACAGAACAGAGTAAACACTTAGTGCTTAGTAAGATCATGTAACATGGATCTAAATTACCACATGTTTCCACTAAATTTAATCAAACATATATGCATCCAAACAATTGGATTATTATCCTATCATACACCACTTCAACACTTTGTGTTAGTCAAATAATTTGATATAATAGTAGTACATAGATGAGCTCATCATTCCATGATTTCTATATGTTCAATATTTCCATGTCACTTATACATTTTCAAGACAAAATCATTCATGTTCCATTAACCATTTCCAAGTTTTACCTATTGAATTTATCAAAATTTCGATGGATACCCAGTAGTACACTTAAAGAGTACAAATTCATAATCCGTCAATTCATATTCACATTTATCAGAGAGCACACTCTCGAGCCTTATTTCATACAGCAGGATTACCAGTGCAGGGTAAATTCTTTCTATGACAAATACTCTATAGAGCTTAATCTGGATTACCCGTCCGGGCTAAATCCCTTCTGCAACACATGCAGTATTCCTTTTTCATTAATCCATCGAATTCCCTTTATTCAATCGGGGCTTTCTCCTTTTCTCAAGTGATATCAAACATCTTATTACATTTTTGTCCATTTAACATTTCCATAACATTCATAACAAATATCACAATATCATGTATTTCAAACATTTCAATTTTCACAATTAGGTTACATGAACTTATCTCGGTACTTGTTCGTTTATAAAATCTACTAATCTGAGAATTTTTTCTTGCCTCTATCTAACCTTGTATTTGAGTCATCCGGATCTATATAAATGAATTTAATCATCAATTTCACTCAATTCATATTCAATTGAGTTCAATTTACTCCTTAGGCAAGATTACTATTTTGCCCCTAAACTTTTCATTAATTCTAATTTCATCCCTAGGCTCAGAAAATGAAATTCATGCAATCTAATCCTTGTTCCAACCCCAGTCGAAATTTTCATATACTATTTATAGCACTTATATTTCACAAAGTTAAATTTTTTCCTTGAATTTTACAAGTTTACAATTTAGTCCCTAATTCACAATTTCATCCAAAATCACTTTGTAAAAGTTGTTTATCTACTAACAACTTTTCTTTTTCTACCATAAATTTTCAATTTTCAGCATGTACATCCATGGCACAATTTCCATACTTTGATAACTTTTCAAATTTATCCCCAAAATAGAAAGAACAAGTTATCTCGATATCAAAAATATAAAAATTACTAAAAATGAGACATGAAAACTTACCCAATTAAGCTTGATTAGTTTTCTCCCTCTCTCCTAAGGTTTCTATACAAAAATTGGGGAAGATGATGATAATTAGATGATATTTTCTATTATCACCTTTGAATAAATTTTTTGTTTCTAATTTAGTCCTTGCCCCTTTTTAATTTTTCCATGGATGAATCACCTAAGATATTTTCCATCTTTTGATTGATGGTACCATATAAGGACCTGAAATTTTGAATTTCATAGCCATTTGATCCTTTTAGCTTCTAGAATTTAACTTTAACATTTTATGCAATTTGGTCATTTTTCTAATTAATCACTAAATCAGCAAAATTTTCCTGTCAGTATTTTTATGCAAATTTCCTATCATAGTGTAGACCATGTAATAATATTAAAATAATTAATTTTTTAGCTCAAATTTGTGGTCACCAAACTATTGTTTTGATACCTCTGAAATTGGGTCGTTACAGTTGCAACGCCGAGGAGTTCAAGAACTTACCAATGCATGGTGGTAGTGGAGTCCTTAGTGGAACTTATTCTGAGAAGAGATAGGTTTGAATCTTCTAAGCCCAACAGGAGGGGTAATGGTTAGTACCATGAGGAAGATGAAAAGAGACATAGCGATGATGGCAACGGTAGTAGTAACAACGGTGGTAATGGAAAATTGAATAAGAAGATCAAGATGGTAGATTTTGAGGAGGCCTCAACTGTGGGAGTAGTTCAAAATGTGGAGTTACAAATCGATGAATAGAAGGGCAAGGAAGAATTTGAGGTAATCCAATTAGATGATTACAATTATGTGCTTAGCTTAAAATTCCTTGATAAGATTCAGATAGCTCTGTATCCGTGGGCCGATCAAATTCATATTATCACCAGGCCGTTATAAAAAATTATTATGCTGGTGCATCGGGATATGAAGGTTGGTACAAAGGTGTTGTCGTCAATCCAACTAGTCAAGGATGTTTTATATGGGAGGCACATTGACTCGATAAAATGAAATGTTGTGAAAGCCCCTTCGAAATTGTTAGTGGCGAAAGAGATTGATATGAAGCCTACAGAATCAACTGTGGAGCCGACACTTTTGAGAAAGGTGGGTTGTGCATTGGGCTCCGAGAAAAAAAAGAGCGATGTAGAAGTAGTCGGGACGAGTAAATGCTGTGAGTGAGGTACATTGTGAACACTTTGATAGTGTTTTGAATTTTAACTTGTTGGCTTGGCAAGGTCGTAGGGGCCCTTTCAAAGTTCATAAGCAAGGAGGCCAAGGGACTGTGGGCAGTACAAAGCTAAGGTGTGAGAATCACGGGGATTTGAAAGTAAGCAAGTCATAATTTGGGCAAGTTAGAGTGAAAAGTTCGTGCTAACAAAATATATCAACGAGTGCAACGGTTTAAGTTAAAAAGCGGTAGAAGTCGAGGAAAAAGTTTCAAAAGAAGGGACAACCCAATCACAAGGCAAGTCAAGAAGAAGCCAAGGCAACGAGAGGGCTCCAAGGTGAATTAAGTCAGTACCATTCGAGAGTCACAATGAGGGTATTACGAGAATGGATGGAGGAGAATGTTACAGGCCAAAGTGCAAAGCCTGTGATCGTGGCACAAGATGCTCCCCATGAAGGTCTGTCGATAAGATGGGGATCATTTAGCCCACGAGAACTGGCCTGATTCAAAGAACTGTTGGAAAAGCCTATCAGATTGAAGCCTTGTTGGCCCAATAATGAAGATATGGCAACTTAGGCTATTTTGGAAAAGCCTATTAGAAGATTGATAGGAATCATATCTTGTAAAGATTATATTAGATTTGATATGGCATATCTTGTAAATTCCTAAAATTAAGGGATATGGTTAATCTCATCTATCGATGTAACTTAATCTTGTCTGTCGGTTTTGAGGGAGCTCAACTATAAATAGGGAGCCTCCCCCTCACCTGGAAATCATTCCATTGTATGTGAATTCTTAAGAGTAATAGAAGTCTGAGAGAATTTACTCAAACACCTCTCGTGCATTCTTTTCTATGGCTTTCTGTTGTTCTTTATGACTTTTTTTGGCATAGTTTGCTTCTGCTATACAAATTGGTGCCTTGGAGGACTTTTAAAGGAATCCTCACTAGAGTAAAGGCTGACTAAGGTGATTTTGGACGAATGGATAGCCTAAGGCCGCATAGATCAGAGATGAAAGATCTAGCCCCATGACATAAGAGTCTTTCACTAAGTTCATCAAAACGCTTTCATAACATGGTCTCATTCACATTTCTTTCAGCAAGATTCAATATCCCTTTTCTAAACTCAACAAAACTGAAACTAACTTACAAATTTATCAACTATAAATTTAAAGAGAAAAATCAAAGAAAATTAAACAACGTTTACATCGTATGAACTTACCTGGCAGAATGGTAACACATAACAAATGAAGTCTATTCAACAACCTTCCTTTTGCCACAGTCTTCTCTTGGAAAATTCAAATCTTGATCTATAGCATAATTGAATTCAATTTTTATTAACCAGCTATTATTTTCAACTCACTGTATATATCTACAAGTTAGTTCAATCCTATCACGCGAAATTCTAAACATTATACATCAGCTTACAATGCATTTGAACTAGTTTTGGACATTTATACTTTACTACTTATAGCCTTTTTCATATCTAAACTTCTCATTAAAGCACTCTTTAATACTTTAAGCATTCAATAATGGTTATCTTATGAAATCTTTAATTGTTTTAGAAATAAACACCACAATTAGCTAGATTGAAACGTAACAATCTCAAAAACACAAAATTCAAACCAAATAGGCTTGAATTAGTTTACCATGCAAAGATGAAAGCTGAAGAAATTCTTAAAGCTTTTTTTTCTTCCAACTAGGGTGAAAGTCCGGTAGAGAAGATAAGGATGAAGATCATTCTCTTTCTTCCCATTTAAATACCCACTAACACAATTCTCAAAGTATTACATAATTAACATTTCAACAGGTGTTCATCTAAACTTACATATGTTTCCTTTATACCTATGCATCAACGTTGCATTAATATCTAAAGTGGAAAAATTACCTTATAAGCCATTTTTAGCTCCTAAAAGTCAAGGATAACTAACTTTTGCCTTCTTTGTGATTTAGCCCCAGTACTAAAATCAACTACATACTTAACTAAATTACTAAATCAGAATTTCATATAATCGATATAATAGACCAATAGAGATCAAATTTAAAACTTATTGACTCAATCATCAGTAAATGGGGTTTCGAAACCATCATTTTTGGCATTACTAAAAACAAGTTATTACAAGATAGCAGCTGGTATTGATGTAGATTAATAAAATAAAACAATCCCTAGACTCACTCTATAATTCTCCCCCAAAAATAAAGCAATTCTCTTGAGTCAAACAACCATGCAATATCTCCTTATAATTCTGCCTGCACCCGAACAATCTAAGATTTAAGAAAACACAAAGTAAAAAGTGTTATACTTGAAAGGAAAAGGTGCTTTATTTCTATTACACAGAAAAAAAAAATCTACTATTAATGAGAGAGAAAGAGAAGCATGGTAGGAATAAATTTGAATGTGATGAGTTTTATATTCTAGCAAAAATATGGAAAGTAGTTCCAATGGAGAGTTTCATTTTGATTTAAAGTTTTATTTTCCTAAGATAATTATTTGCGTGATTTATTTACTTTTATTGAGCAGTATTTATGTGCTAAAATGTTTGGACCTAGTCATTTCATGTATCTTTATATGCTTAGATAACTAAGGTTATGAACTTAGAAAGTAGAGGGCAACAAAATTGAGAGAGGAAAATGCTTCTTTTTTTATTATGTTTACACAAGTATTTATATACACTATTGTCACCCTAAATAGAAAATCCTAAAATCAAGTTCAATATATGTCAATAGCTAAAAATCAATCTATTAAATATGTGAAATTGGTAGTTAGATTCTAGTTTGGCCAGCACCCTACTCGAGTTGGTGCATACATATCACAAATTTCCAACTTGTAAACAAAATTATGACGAGTTCTACTATTAACACATTTGATGAACATGTCAATTAACTGCTTGTCAGACGTCAAATGGAACAAGCTCAAGGCACAATAGTTAAATTTTCTTTTATAAAATGTAAATCAGTCTCCATGTGGTTTGTTTGATCATGTTGAACTAGATGTTGAGCTATATTAACGACAACCTGGTTATCACATTAAAAGGATAGTCTTTTTCCTAATAAGTTTAATTCTTCCATCACTTTCTGCAAACGCAAATGCTCATAAGCATCTCCAGTCATAGTTTTGTACTTTGCTTCTACACTTAAACAAATAACTACAATTTGTTTTTTGCTTTGCTAGGTGATTAGGTTTTTTTCCTGCAAAAGTGCAATATCCAAAGGTATACCTTATTTCATCTAGAAATCCAATCCATTTAATATTTATAAAACCTTCTATGTAGAGGTGGCCATGTTTGGAAAAGAGGTAAAATTTTCTAAGAGTAGACTTTAAATTACATAAAATATGAAAAATCACCTGCATGTGAGAATCATAAGGATTATGCATAAATTACCTTATCAAACTATTTTATATGTTATGTCTAGTGTAACAACCCGTTTTTTAGCGGTGTCGAAAACAACAGCTTTGAAACCCATTTCTGATGAGCGAGTTTGTAAATATTATTTTTTAATATTTACGAAGTTAGTATAAAGATTAATTAAATTTGGTCCCTTAATTTTGTTAATTGAATAGTTAATTAAGGTACAAGGACTAAATTGTAAAAGTAGAAAAGTTAATGGCTATGGATTTTTTATTAATTTAGGGACTAATTGAGAAATTAGACCCATTTTGACTATTGAATGGTGGATGATGATGCCATCTTCCAGTTATTATTGACTAAGGGTGATTAAGGCTAAGCTAATTAAGGTTGGTTTAATTAATTGAGGTTAATTAAAGTTTTATCTTAGTATAAAAGATAATTTAAAGAAACAAATGGCCATTTTCATGTTCATCTTCTCCCCACTGTAGCTAAGAAGAAAAAGAAGGTTTTCAAGCTTTCAAACTTTAGTCCCTCAATTGGTAAGTGATTTCAAGTTTGTTTCTTGTAATTTTTATGTTTTTGAGGTCCTAGAGCTTGATTTAGCTAAATCTTGTGCAGAACTTGCAAAACTATTAAGTTTTAAAAAAGTTTTCATTTTTTATTTCTTGAAGTTTTTGGTGTTATATTGTTAGATTTTAAGCTTAAAAGTGAAAAAGGACTAGTTTATAAAGTTTAATTGTTAGTTTTTGAACATAGGGACTAAAGTGCATGAATTTTGAAATTGGTGCAATATTTCTATAATTATTATTAATAGAGGGTTATAGAAGGATGTAATTGAGATCGGTTTCAAAATCGAAGCTCAAATTTGAAAGTTATGGTAATTTTGGTCTTAGGGACTAAATCAAATAAAATGCAAAACTTTAGGGAACTTTTGAAAAATGAAATTGAACTACAATATGCATGTAATAGGATGTTATAAGGTATCTGGAATTGATCAATTGAAATGAATTATCATATAGATCGGGAATGGAATCAAATGGAGGAAAATCAAGGAAATTGCAAAATTACAGATTAGCCTTCGACATTTTGTTCGTTTTTGTTTTTTCCAGGTAAGTGTTGGAAAAACGGGTTTGGAAAATGCAATGGAAAATAAATTTAGGGAAAAACTAGAGTTCTAAAAATTTTTCAAAATAAGATCTTGGTTGTGATATCTAAAGTAGTAAACACTTAATCAAAATTGTACATTTTCGATTCGTCTAGGATGAACTCTTCAACAAGTAGTCTTCTCCGCTATCCTCAAGCTCACGTCTGCCAAGTGTAGGCTCACTTTGAATCAGGAAATTTTTCACAAAAATTACTAGTGATGTAATTTTACAATTTCTTTAAACTTTGTGTCTAGTTGTAAATCAGAAAAATATCTCTAGAAATTTTCTGGAATGATCTCTTTATAGAATTTTCTCTTTACATCTTCCTCTTGAATTCAAGTGTGTAAATAATGACCCAAGACTCTCTTTATATAGTGAGAGTTTAGAGAGTTCAACTGTGATTGAACTTAATCACTTTAATATTAAATTAATATAATATTTATCAAGATAATTGTTAGATTAAATTTAATATTAAACTATTAAAATAATATTATTTCTGGAATAGTTAATCTGAAATCAAATTCTCTGGTAGAGTCCTAGTAGGAGTGTAACTCTTCCATTGCTCAACCACTGATGACCAACTGCTGCTGGCCATCGGGACACCGCCATCGCAGCCATTGGCATCGCCGTGTCTGGTGATGTAGGTGCAACACCCTTACGGCACCTCGAGCCGGTTTGGCTTCCGCCAATTTGGTCTGGGTCAATGACGACTCAACCGATCCAGTCTAGCCACCGATTGGACCGTCGGCTCGATTTCACATACCAAGCTCGGTTTAACTAGTTTTTCGGTCTTGGTCTCAATTTTAGGCTCTCGGGCCCAATTTACGATCTCAGGTCCAATTTTCAAGTTCAATTATGCATTGGGCCAATTGTTTGACTGGAAAATTAACTTCCAAAAATATCATATTAATTTTAATTGATTTGATTAATTTAATTTTACTTTATTAAAATTAATTTTTCCAAAAATCACTTAGACTTTTCAAATTAATTTTTCTAGAAAAATTTTTAATCAAATTCTCTAATTGAACAATTCTCATGACCACCTCATTTAATTCCACATCGAATAAGTCGACTCAATTAAATTATTTCCAAAGTTGTAGAATTTTATTCTAATTCAAATGCAATTCGATCGAGCTTTTGTTGAGCTAGCGGAGGGACCAATCGGACATATACAATTAAGCTCTAGTGATTACAATTATGTCTAGAAACATCGTTCCAATAATTCGCAATTACTTAATCATGGAGTTAGTCCACAAGTAGTACCATGATTGGAAACTCCTTATTGTATACTCTTTACAAAAGCAATTCATCCAACTGCTTTGTCCAATGACCTCATCATTTGAGTTGTTACCCTCATATGATATCCTTGATTCCTTTGAGTTAAATTCGTTCACTCAATACAATCCTATTTTATCTCATTGTCACCATTGTGTCTTCTTAATGATTAATATAATCACTGTCAACTAATGACTGTGATAAATTGCTCGTTCGAGAACAAGCATTCCGTGGCCACGTTTCGTATTTATCAATCCACACAATGCCAATGAGAGGATATTATTAATTTTTTAGTTGAGCTATGAATTCCACTATTGCTAGTAAAGTCATTCCATACACAAGTCATGTACCCAACATACCGGCTATGGGCTTGATCATCTTTAGAGCATAAACCTCTACTTATATCAAAGCACATGAGTTGTATATGCATGCTAAGTGGCTAACTCAGGATTTAGGTAAATCACACCATGAATGTCACAAGTAAATTATTTCACAAACAGATTCAAAATTAATTCATCTTGGGTCCAGTCCAATGTATCATTCTACCAATGAATACATCTATGTCTCTACTCGTGGAGTCAACTGCTCCAATAGCCAAGACTAGCCATCTCCCTAATTGAAATTATAGACGACATAATAATCCTTCTCAGTATTTGAAACAAATGCTCACTTTGATTTTTTTACGGGATTACAGGCTCATTTAAATTATCTACTGAAGTAAGTCATCTTTGTCGTAATGTAAACATTCTTTACAATGCCACTTATCTTCAGTTTGAACTTTAACAATCAATGAGCTAATATTTTCTTATCACAATTTCGCTATGCATGCAAAATATAAAAGACATAAATACAAAAGACTTAGTAGTGAAATGGGAAATTAACTTTATTTATTTATTCATCGTTCAAATAAATAGAAAACAACTAAATGTTTACTATAATATGAACATATTTCCCAATAGTAAGTTCATATGGTATGGTTATATGTAATTGTAATATATACTTCAATTATGAATTTTTGTTATGTGAACGTAAATTGAATTATTTAAGATTTGGTACAAAAAAGGTTAGATATGGACTAAAATGTAAAGAAAAGGGTTATATATGCTAAATGTGACTAAACGAAAGGATAAGATACAATTGGCATGCTAATAGGTTATTTGTGCACTGGTAAAGATTACATGTAATGGTATGAGGTATGTGATTGTATTGAGTTTATTACAGATCATGTCGAGATCCAGCTTTTTTTATGAATCATTGAATACTAAATGTCTCTTTGGAGACCCTAGTGTAGTGGAGGGGCGTATTGTTATACGATTATATATGATAGCCTACGGGCTTTGCACTTCGATGCCCTAGTGTGGTGTAGTTACTACTCAAATGAGCAATCCAGTCTGGTGTAGTTACCCATGTATCCTAATCTGTTCATTACAGTTCTTCGGGCTATATGATTAAGGAAAATGAAAAATGAAAATGGAATGATATGAGTTTGGTTTACAAATGGTTAAATATTTATTGGATTATGCAAACGGTATTGAATTGAATTGAAATGTTGAATGTTGATTTGCTATACGATTTGGTCATATGATGAACTCACTTTTTGTTGTGATCTACTATGTTTGGCATATTTGACAAGTTAATTAGTTTGATATGTTTGATTGTAACTCGAGGTAAGTTTATCAATTAAACACCTATGAACTTACTATGCATTCGAAATGCTTACCTCGTTGTTTTCCTTTTTCCTATTGATTTCCAACTTGTGAAATGTGTCGACTGGATCTATGAGAAGCTCACACTATCCCGTTATTAATTTGGTAGTACTTTAATCGTTTTGAAGTTCAGTTTTATTGGCATGTATATAGGAGTTATGCTTTTGGTTAACTTTGGAAGTTGGTATAGTTGTGATCAATCTTATGCTTGAATTGGTAATGTTGATATCTTGTTGAAATGTTTAGTTTTAGCAAATGAACTTAAATTATACTCAGTAGCTTATAGTAGCATATTTTGAGTTTGAATTATAATTATTTAGATGATAGCATTGAAAGGATTATATATATGAATGAGTAGGTTAAATTGGTATAAGTTGGATTGATATGTTTGATGCCAATTTATGGAGATGTTGGAATGGATATTTGGAATTGGTTAAATGGATTGTTTAGGTATGGTTTTGGTTTGGTTTTATGCAGGTATAGGTTTGCATTTAAGCACCATTAGGGGAAGTTGATAAGTTGGCATGAAATAGGTACAATAATGCACATTTTTGCTATGAGGTGTCGATACCTTAGAAAAGGGTATTGACACTTTAGAATTTTTTTTCTAAATTTTCAAAATTTCAAACCTTAAATTGGTATCGATACAAAGGTAAGGTATCGATACCTTGAAAAGTGTATCAACACTTCATGACTGGTATCAATACATTTGGTTTTAATTCAATTTTTCCAAACAACGAAGCTCAAAATGGTATCAGTACCTGGTAGAGGCATCGATACCTAATCTGAAATTTTAAAAATTTTGCAATTTGGTCCTATTTCATGTTTGGAATGGCAAATGAGATTTCATAAGCTTGATTGAGCTCGAAAAAGTTTGTATAGCATGTGATAAGTGTGATTATGGAATGTTTGAGTGTTTAAATGATTTATTTATAATGTTTTGACAGTTATTGCTCCGACAGCATATGTAGCGTCTTATAGCTCAGGCCGACGATTGGGTTAGGTGAGGGGTGTTAGATTTAGTGACATCAGAGCTATTGTTTAGTTGATTTTAGGATTGAAACATAGCACGTACAAGTCTAGAAATAAAAGCAATTGTTGGATCTGTTGCCCTAAGTGTAGTATTTTCGTCTAAGTAAACTTGTAATTTTTTCGAATGGATTGGTTAGTAAAATTATTCATGAATTACATTATTACTTTTTATATTGTCCTCAAATGGGTTTTACATGCAAAGAAAAGTAGAAGTAAATGTTGCTAATTGGTTGTCTAATGTTTAAACTAATACTAAGTGGTATTACATGGTTGGATTGTAATACACAATGACAACTTGTATTAGTAGACAAACCTTAACATGTCTTTAGTCTAATCATAAATGAGCAAGCCGATTGAAAGAGTAATATGTTGTCTATTAAGTCCAATTAAAGATATGTTTTGTCTTGGGCATTGGAGCAGATGACTCGAAGAAGATAGAGACATAGATGTGATTGACAGGACTAACAATACATCGGACTGGACCTAAGAAGAATAGATCCTGAATCCGTTTATTAATTTATTCACTTGTGATATTCATAGTGTGCATACCTATATCCTTAGTGGATAATGGACTATGTATGCGTGCCTTGTACACTTTGATATAAATAAAAGCCTAAGTTTGAATAGATAAGGAACTGAAAGCTGGTGCATTAGGTGTACAACTTCTACAATATGAAGCGTCATTCACAATAGTGGAATTCATAACTCAAGACATAGGTAAATGATATCCTTTATTGGAATTACATGGTTGATGAAAAGTAAATGTGGCCATGGGTCGTTAGTCTTTATGATGACTGACTTGATTACTATTTGATAGTAATTGACTTTTCATGAAGGAAGATATAATGGTTACCATGAGATAAAATAGGATCATATCAGAATAATTATTATCCCAGAGAGATTAATGATATCCTATGAGGATAACAAACTTATGACAAGGTCATTGGATGAACATTGATCAAGTTGTTTTTGTAATGGTATGTTATTGGGGAGAGCTCAATTATGATACTATAGTGGAATGACTTTGTAACTAAATGAGTTTATAATTAATAGGCAAAAAGCTAGAACTTGATTATAAATCATTTGAGCCTCAATTGCATATGTTCAACCGGTCCCTCCACTAGCTCTTTGAAACTAGAAATGAATTGCATGATAGATCAAATGAACAAAAATGGATAGAAATGATAAAGTTAGAGAAATGGGTTACATTCAGAAATAAATGTGGTTTTCTCATTAAGTATGAAAATGACTTGAGAATTAATTTATGATTTTTCAAATTATTATTTAATTAATTGAATAATTGAAGTTCGAAAATGGATTTAAATTAATTGGTTATTGTGAATCCAATTTAATGTAGAAAAAAATTAAATATATTTTCCTATAGATTCTTTTATGGTTGTCATAATTTTAACAAAATTAGAATTGGGTTGAGAAAATTATTTATTTGAGAAATTAATTTATTTAAATTAATTGAGCAAATAATATTTAATTTGGGAAATAGAAAAAAACATGTATTGGGTTGGAATAAATTATAGAGTGTTGGGTTAAAGTCCAAGAAGTACATATAATTGGATCTAGTACAGGAAAAAATTAATTGGTTATTGTGAATCTAATTTAATGTAAAAAAAAATAAATATATTTTCTCATAGATTCTTTTATGGTAAAGTTGTCATAATTTTAACAAAATTAGAATTGGGTTGAGAAAATTATTTATTTGAGAAATTTATTTATTTAAATTAATTGAGAAAATAATATTTAATTTGGGAAATAGAAAAAACATGTATTGGGTTGGAATAAATTATAGAGTGTTGGGTTAAAGTCTAGGAAGTACATATAATTGGATCCGGTACAAGAAAAAATTAATTGGTTATTGTAAATCTAATTTAACGTAAAAAAATTAAATATATTTTATCATATATTCTTTTATGGTAAAGTTGTCATAATTTTAACAGAATTAGAATTGGGTTGAGAAAACTATTTATTTGAGAAATTAATTTATTTAAATTAATTGAGCAAATAATATTTAATTTGAGAAATAGAAAAAAACATGTTTTGGGTTGGAATAAACTATAGAATGTTGGGTTAAAATCTAAGAAGTACATATAATTGGATCCAGTACAGGAAAGACTCATTCCCCTTATGAAAATACAGGGGACAACAAACCCTAGTATTCTCATCTAGGGTTGCCGTCCATTCTCTTTAAATAATAGAGAGTTGGAGATTTTTTTCTATCAAATTAATATTATTTGTGTTCTACCACTTCAACCAGGATTCTACCAACTCTCCCTATAAATAGATAGCATCGATATGCTTCAAATCACACTAACAAAAAAAAGAAAAATACAAGTTTCTTTGAAGTCTTCAATATTGCTATCCTGACAGAAAGTAGTAGAAATTTATTCCATGAATAAATTCTATTTTCTGAGAATTGCAATTCTACCAGTTTTTATTTAAGAAAGATTTACTTTCCCACTGAAAGTAAAGAAAATATTTCTGGTTTTATGTTTGATTCATTTTGTTCGAACCCATACTTGAAGTAGTTCATGGCACAAGAATAATGAAGAAGGTCGTTTGGCTGAAAGTCGGGAACGGTAAGTGTAACAGCCCGAATTAGGGCTTAGTCGGAATAGTGGTTTCGAAACCATGAATCTGAAGTCTAAAATATTTTTTTCGATTGAGTTTTGATGTTTATTGGGTACTTGAATAATTATGTGAAATTTTGGTGTATGAATTTTTTTGTTTGCATGTCCAATTTGGTAGGTTGGACTAAATTGCAATAGGTGAAAAATATGGGGCTTAATCCATAAAGGTACTTGATTGAATTAAGTTTTTAAATTAAGGGTCCTTATATGGTAATTAGACCATTTTAACTTAGTTTGGACAAAAAAATGCCCAAAGAAGGATGGAATATCAAAGGGTTTTAATGAAGGGCATTTTGGTCATTAGTTAATAAAAGAAATAAAAAGGGAAAATAAGTCAAAATTGGTGTCCATCTTCTCCATGCTTGGCTGAAATTTGCAAGGAACCCATAGCTAGGGTTTTGTCATCTTTCAAGCTTAATTGTAAGTGTTCTCTAGCTCCGTTTTTAATATTCTTCGTATTTTTGAAATCCTCGTAACTTGCTCTCGCTATTTCTGAAACGGCTCAAAATTGGGCCTAGTCAGAATAGTGATTTTGAAATCACTTCCCGAGGTTTAAGAAAATTATTTTGGCAATAAATTATGTGTTTTAGTGATTTTAGAATTATGCATGAAAATTTTGGCGATTTAATTTACGCGATTGAAGGCTTAATCGCGAAAAGGGACTAAATCGCACAAAGGGTAGAAGTTGCAAATTATTAGCAAATTGAGTTAAATTGATAAAGAATTAAAATTTAAGGGTTTTAAAGGGCAATTAAGCCCATTGATAAGGTCATGGCCGGCCAAGATGGGACAAAAATAAGAAAAGTCGAAGGCTTAGGTGTATTAGGTGACAAAATAGTAAAATAGTACTTATTTTTGCCTAGTCACCTTTTCTTCTTCATCTTAGCCTCTCCTTCCACCGATTGTTCAGCCATTTTGGGGGTTTTAGAAGCAAAAATTTTCAGAAACTTCAAGCTCTCATTAGTAAGTGATTTCTAAGGTTTTTCTTGAATGTTTTTGCATTTTTGGAACCCTTGTAGCATGAGCTACATTTTAAGGGGTGTTTTGAGCATTTTGGTTTGAAGTTTAAAAATTTTCCATGAGTGTATATATAATTTTTCTGGAATTTTTGGTAAGAAAATGAACTATTGTTGTTAAATAAACAACTTGTGAAGGAGTTTGCATGAGAATGGATAGAATAGGACTTAGTTGTAAAAGTTGCAAAATAAAGAGGCAAGTGTTGGATATAATGAGAGATTTGGGTAGTAATGGGAATAAAAAGAGTTGTCTAGGCAAGAGAGTTGAGGACATTCGATAACAACCGATTTCCGGGCCCTAGGGGTAAAATGATCAATTTGCCATAGTTTAAGGGCAAAATGGTCATTTTACCAATTTGTGAATTTTAGTTTGTTTGTATTAAATTAGTGACTAAATTGGAAAATTTGTTGTTGTCAGAGATCAAGAATTGCCAAATCTGAACCTAGACCGGGGGAAAGCCAAGTAAGTCGAGTAAACCGAAACGTCACCTCCCTTTTTGTATAACGAGGTAAGTTGTAGGTAAATAATACAACATTTCTAATCCTTATGCTTGGAAATAATACATTGTAGTGAAATTTAGAGGTGTGAAATTGATGACTTGTATTTATAAAGTATTGAGAACTTGTGTAATAGAGCCCGTTTGAACAATTAGGGTAAAATTGGATATTCATGCCGAGACATTGGGTGACGTGTGTGCTAGTGTAAAACATGTATGGGACATGCATCAGCCATACTACGAGGGCTAGTGTAAGACATGTCTGGGACATGCATCGGCCTTGAGATTTGTAAGCTAGTGTAAGACACGTCTGGGATGTGCATCGGCTTGAGACGAGGGCTAGTGTAAGACATGTCTGGGACATGCATCAGCCTCAATTTATACAAGCTAGTGTAATACCTGTCTAGGACATGGCATCAGCTTGTTGCGAGTTAGTGTAAGACCTGTCTGGGACATAGCATCAGCTCGATACCCTACGAAAAGGCTTATTGAATATCCTCTAGTATTCCAAGTAGTTCAACGGGAAAGTTTCAGTTATTATTAAGTTGATAGATGATATGACGGTTTTCGAGTGGTGCAGGTGCCCAAATGAATAGTATGTATTATGAGCTCACTAATATGTTGTATAATTAGTAAAGGATGGAATTGAGTAAGTTATGTGCTAACTCTTCTTGATATATGCATGATTGTGACCCAAATGCAAGTTTATCTTGACATGATATATCGTTGTTATTTATTTACTTGCGACTTACTAAGCTTTATGCTTACGCTTCTCCTTTCCATTTTCTTTTAGAGCCACCTAATTAATCCAAGGATCCAAGAGCGTCGGAGGCAGTGTACACACTATACACCAAAATACTCGGTATGGTCGTATTTTGTATTTTGAGTAATGGCATGTATAGGATAAATGGTCATTTTGTTGTAAGGTACATTAGTGAACCAACTGTGTTGGCCATTTATGACAATAACCCATTTTGTAAATGGCCTTTGGAATTGGCTAAAATGGTTCTAGTTATTATTAAAGAAATTAGCAAGAGTTCATGCAAAAGTTGATGATAATTATCAATGTTTTGGATGCCAATTTATGGCTATTGATTGAGCATAGTAGACTTAGTATATTTGAACTTGTGTTGGTTTAGTTTTAGGGTGGCAAAAAGGCTTGGTAAATAGCCTATTTTTTCCCACACGAGTGTGCCTAAGCCGTGTACGACACACGGCCAGCCCACGGGCGTATGCATGGTCGTGTGGTTGCTGACGTCAGAAACAGAATACCCAGGTTCTTTCACACGGGCTGAGGCACGAGCATGTCCTAGCCATGTGATAGACACAAGCAAAGACCACGGGTGTGTGCCATGACCGTGTGTTTGCTGATGTCAGAAACAGAATGTCAAGTTTGTTACATACAGGCTGCGACACGGGCGTGTCATGGCAGTGTGAACAGACACGAGCCCAGCACACGGGGCATGTGCCCAGCCGTGTGAAAACCCCTGTAGGTTGAATGTTGGAATTTAATTCTGCACAGGCGAGGGCACGGGTGTGCCCCTAATGTGCTTAGGTCGTGTGGGTACACGGGCCCTCAGCACGGTCGTGTTTAGAGACCACACGAGTGTGTTACCCTTCCACACGGGCGTGTGCCTTGTTTAAGCTAGTTTTTGAAGAAGCTTTCTCAAGTGCATGAAATGGTTCTGGATCATCTTCGATCTATGATTTAGGGCATGTAGGCCCATAAAAGGGTTTTGTAGACTAATGTTTGAAAAATTTTAAAATTGGGAAGTATTTCGAAGGCTCAAGATTGATTAATTGTATGTGATTTAGAAAGGTAATGCCTCATACCCTGTTCCGGCGTTCAACACGGGTCAGGGGTGTTACAATTTCTACCACTATTTCAAGCTAGGGTTGATGTTTAAAATTTTATCCACGGATGACATAGATGTATTTTAATGTTTAGCGGTGGAATATGAAAGTTTAGAGTATGGTGAACAACTTTTACTAGGTGATTTTTGATGAAAATTTCATAAAGGACTTATTTGTAAAAGATGGAATGTGGTGAGCATAAGTTGTGGAATAGTGGAAATTGTAGGCTGCTACAAGAGGAAAAATGGTTCAACTACGCCTAAAATGCATGAAAATTGAATGAAAATCATAAACCAAGCCTAGGAACTAAAGTGTAAAATTGAGAAAGGGGTCAAATTGCAAAATTTGCTATAGGAAGATTTTGGGTTGTTTTGAATAATGTGATTATTAAATGAACTAAATGTGTCGTTATAGATTGAGAAGAACGAGGAATCGACCTTGACCGAGGCAAGGGCAAGGTTTCGGACTAAATTGTAAACTATCGCATTTTGTTATCAAGGTAAGTTTATATATAAGTAATACATCAATTTTAATTTTTATAATAATAATTTAATATATGTTACGGATAATGTTGGATGATTTCTATGATTTTGAGAATTATGGAAATTTAGAGTTCCTGATTGAACCTTTGGAAAACGAAAGATACGAATAATGTGTAGCTAGGTCACATGTGTGATTCCGAGGGTAGGACACCATGTGTACAAGAGAGGTACAAGATAATAATTTTATAAGTAGCTAGGTTACATACGTAATATTGGGTGTATACCATGTGTACACGAGAGCTACAGGTTAAAAATAGCTAGGTCGCATGAATGGTACTAAGGGTACATCATGTAGACACGAGAGCTATGTTATATATAGCTAGGTCAAATGTGTGATTCCGAGTGTTGGACACCATGTAGACATGAGAGCTACAAGATTTAATGGCTAGGTCACATGAGTGATATTAAGAGTTCACCATGTGTACACAAGAGTCAGATTATGTGTTGGTAGAGCTATGTGCTGAAACCACCAGGTATCGGATGTTATTCCAAAGGGTTCAACGGGAAAGCTTACTAAAAGAGATTTGTGTGGTTATGTGGTGTGTAAGTGCAGGTGTATTTATGAGCCAGTGAATATGTGGGCAAATGTATATGTGTGCAAAGGGTGCATGTAAACTTAAGTATGTGTAAATAATGTGCTTGGTATGTATGTAATATTAGTAAGGTTAGGTGGGTATGTTGATATGTGATAATATGATTTTTGCACATTAAGAGAGTTGGTATGATGTTAATTATTTGCATATAGACTTATTATGATTTTTAAAGCTTACTCCTTTCTCTTTTTCCTTGTTTTATAGGGTAGTCAAGCCAGCTCGAAGATCGGGAAGCGTCAGAGGATCACCCACACTATCCACAACATTCTTTTAGTATTGTAATATGAATTCTTTTGAACTATGGCATGTATAGGGACATAGTGGTGTTGTAAGTGTCAAGTTAGTTTGGCTATCATGTGGGCATTTGTCTTTTGATAAGTTGTTTTGTAATTAAGGCCATGTGATATGGCCAATGTTGATATTGGTTTATATATACATATATATCTTTATGAGGTAATTCATGAAATGCTTGATGTGTTTATGTGTGGATGAATTGCTATATGTTGTTAAACAATCAAATGTGGTTATTTAGATTCCTAAAAATGTGTATGGTGTATGGTGATAAAAATGGTATAAGTTTGTATGTGTTTTGGGGCAAAAGATGGCTTGGAAAATAGCCTAACTTAGGGTCACACGGCCATGTATGTAGAGCATGTAAAACCTGCATGAAAATTTCAGAGATGAAAGACATCACATGGCCTGGTCACACAGGCGTGTAGTTCACACAGGCGTGTACTATGGCCGTGTGACCAAATTTACATGCTGACGTCATAAACAGAATACTCCAGTTTTGTACATGGGGTGACCATACAGGCATGTCGAGGTCATGTGAAGGACACGGGTGTCTGCTCGACCGTGTGAAAACCCCTGTAGGTTCGAAATGAAAAATAAATTTACAATAATTCCACATGGGTTGGGGACAAGGGCGTGTGTGACCATACGGCCTGCCCATATGGGCGTGTCCCTATCTCACACAGGCATGTGCCCTGTTTTTGTCCAAATTTTCCAAAATTTTCCGAAGTTCTTGGTTTGATTCTAGACCACTCCAAAACTAGGTTTTGTGCCCCGTAGGCCCATTGATATGCTCGCGATATTAAGTAATAAAATTTATGAAGAACTTGATCACACCAAAACTAACTAATATCACGATGTTAAGGCAAGCGCACTTATCGAACAGTAGTATAATTTAGTGGCAAGACCGAGTTATCATACCCAAGGGAACCAAAAGTACTATTACTTACTTCTTTTCTATTATCTAGCCTAAAAATAAGAGAGGGTTGTTTAAACTAATTCTAAATCTAAACTAAGAAAGCACAAAGAGTAAATTGGGAATACTTTTAGGGAAAAGCTGATTGATATGGACAATACTTAAGGAAGAATCCACCTAGACTTCACTTGTTATTGTTTTCTTGAACTATATGATTTATTTACTTGACTTGATCTGTAAAGATCCCTAATCTATGCTAAACCCTCCGTCGAGGCGTAGAGTAACTAGGCCTAAGTTTTTAATTAAAGTTCCTTTATTAATTAACTCCCTAGGTTGCATTAATTTGATCTATGGTTCCCCATATTAGGTTTGACCCTAATCCGGCAGATTTATGTCGCCCTATGTCTAGGGTTGCATGCAACTCCAGTTAATTATGGTATATCTACTCTTATCACAAGGACTTTTGCTCCTCTGCTCTAAGTACATCTAATTCTTGAAGTAATACCTAGGATTATTAAATCAAGAATGAAGAATACATAATTAAGAACAACTCAAGTATTTATCAAATAATTCAAGAATAAATAACAAGATTTGTCTTAGGTTTCATCCCCCTCAAGTATTTGAGGGGTTTAGTTCATAATAAAGAAAGAGAACATCTCAGAAGATATGAAATAACAAAACATAAAAGAAACCAAAAACCCCTGAAGGAATTTTAGCGAGATCTTCTATGATGCTGCAGAATTCCAGCTTCTGGGATGAACCAATCAGCTTCTCCTTTGGAGTAATCCCTTGCTTCTACCCTTTGTGTGGCAGAAAGACGAGAAGAAATCTAAATATTTTGTGTCTAAAGTGTATAAAAGTGTGTCTTTTCTATTGCCTCATGGGGTCTTTATATAGAGCCTTTTGGGGGGCCTTTCTTAGCCTCTAAGCATCCCAATTCGAGTGAAATTCCTCTTTCTCATGACTAGAACACGCCCGTGTGCCATGCCCGTGTACTTCGACAAAGGCCGTGTGAATCTATCGGTGGGGCCATGGTCGTATGGCCTGGCCGTGCTTGTCGAGGGCTGGACCGTGTGATCTTCATATGGCACGGCCGTGTGGCAAAACC
This sequence comes from Gossypium stocksii, assembly GCA_020496765.1. Taxonomy (NCBI): domain Eukaryota; kingdom Viridiplantae; phylum Streptophyta; class Magnoliopsida; order Malvales; family Malvaceae; genus Gossypium; species Gossypium stocksii. Next base: position 40,042,820 of record CM035630.1, on the reverse strand, counting down.
GTGTCACATTTCTTGGCCTGTGTTGTTCGGACATTTTGGCCCATTTTTCATCATTTTTGGCCCGTTTTCTGTTTTTTTCTCTTCCCTATGCTCTCCTAGGTATAAGATATGAAAAAGGAAGATTAAGAGCACCAATTCTCACAAAATTGCTAATAATCCATCCAAAATATAGGCAAAATATGAGGTAAAAATATGTATAATTTATCGTTTATCAAATACCCCCACACTTAAGCCTTTACTTTCCTCAAGCAAAATCTCAATCCCTAAAAAGAATTATTCTTCTCAACCTACAATCTTTATCAATAATATTTCAAACTAATCCACAGGTAATCATACAATGATCTATTCAATTAGAAGAATGTTAAAGATTCAATTATTCTAAGTTGAGAATTTTATCATTGAAAACACAAGTCTCTTCCTTCCTTCTAAGTAGTTATCTCTCTATTTTAATTAACAGGAGTTGACATCCTCACTAAAGATTCACTCTATTCACTTGAAGTGTTTAGGGTTCAAAATTTAAGCACTCTCTTGTCAACCTGAAAAGTTATTACCATAAGCTTGCAAGAAAATCAAATCTCCACCACTATAGTTTGATGTGATATATCGATCAAAAGGTCTTTTAATGGTTGTAACGGGGCTTGGTTAGGGGTGTTGTCATAGGCTGCAAAAGAGGGTTAGAATCGAGATTGAACTGAAAAACTATCTAGCTAGAAAAATCTCTATCACTGGAACATATTTCTAAAGCTTAATAACATCATTTCTTCCTTGGTAGCCTTAAGATAGAAATGTGCAAAAAACTTAATTGAACTATTACAAATTATAACTGAATTTAACTGTATATGCACATGGTTTTTTTTAAGAACAATTCAAGTAATACAATGAATTGAATAAAAATTTACAATCTGGAAAAGAGAATAAAGCTAGATAATAAATTCAACTCAAATCTCGACAAAAATAGGGATCAAAGTAATTGAATGGAAATTCAACAAAAACAGGTTAATGGTTAATAATTATAGGGTAAGTCAAAGAATGGGTTGTTAGGCTCAACGAGGTTTACTAGGGGTCAATTTATGGAGGTAGACTTTTTGCGAAGTGAGTGGGTTAAATCCTAGGTGCCTTTATCATTTCAGTATATCAAATCAATGATGTGGTCTCGACATGTATAATCAAGCAAGTTCTAGAATAACAATTCAGTACTGACTCACTTAAAGCAATAATAAAAGTGAGCACGAAAAAATGTATGCTCAAAAGGCTCAAAATCTCACCAGAATTATGGCTTTTGATGTCAATCCTGCGAATTTCAAATCTCAAGATAATACTTAAAATTAGGGAAGATAACTTATGCAAAAACTAGGGTTCTCAAAAATTTCAACTTATCATGCTTGATTCCTTAGTGTTTTAAAGTTTGAATAATCAAAGTACAAGCACCTATTTCTTAATTTTCAACATATCAATAAAAATTATAAATCAATCAGAATAAATTCCTAATAGGAGACTGAAGATAATGCTTTTGAGAACAATGCCTTCAAATTTCAGGGTTTTCATAGATAATCTAGTAAGTTACCCCCCCACACTTAAGATGTACATTGCCCTCAATGTACAAAGAAAACATTAATAGTAATAGAAGCACAAGATCAAAAGTTAGGGAAAGGTATGAAACTCCCTGAAATTTGAATGGATTTGTGAGACAGATATTAGAAGAGCCGACCGTTGTGGCAGGGTGTTCCCATTTCCATAGAGATTTAAGCTGTAAAGCTCCTTTGAAACTGCGAATTAGCTTATTAGTCGTGGGAGGTTAAAATGAAGAGGGATTATTTTGTTAGGAGATAGCCGAGGAGAATAAAATAAACAAAATATAAAAAGATGAATATTTAAATAAAGAAAAAGCTAAAATAAAAGAAAATAAGAATAGAACTAAAAAGGAAGATAAAGTTAAAAGAAAATAAAGATCAGTGTTTAATAGTTAGAATAAAGTAAAAATAAAAGATAAAAGATAAAAGATAAAAATAAAATAAAATAAAATAAAATAAAAATAAAAGATAAAAGAGGATCTAGTCCTCTGATGGATCTCGTGGCGGTGGGGCGATGCCGAGGTACTGACATATGTGCGCTAAAGTGGCATTGATGTAATCGAGGCGCTGCTCAAATCGGTCTAGGTGCTCGTGTATGTCAGCATGTGGGGCTGCTGCCTGGGTGGGTCGTCTGGGCCATGGTGGCTTGATGGGCTCATCCTCCTCCGGTGGTGGTGGTGGGACATCATCAGCAATGTCCTCTGGGTCTTTGCCTTCTTGGACAAGGCAGAAGTGGAAGTGTCCGCCACCTGGTCGTCGCTCTATCATCCTCATGTGTAACATGCTCTGGATGCCCTGCGAGGACATCTGGCCGAGGAAAGTATAGGAGGATGTTTGGGCCGTAGTGTTGAATAAGCCGAAGTAGCGGCCTAGTCTCGTGATGTAAGGGCCCATGGATATGACGCCTTTCCGGTGCCGTTCAGTTTGGTGCTGCATGGCAAGCGCGATGAAGTATGCAAGGTCGATAGCGTGGCCATTAGCCATGCACCAGAGGAAGTAGACGTCGTGAGTATTGACGACGCCTGTACTCTCTCGCCTACCTGTCAGAGTGTGAGCGAGAAGAGCATGAATGTACCTCAAGAAAGGAGCGAGGGCGGTCCGCTTACTGACGCTGGGGTTATAAACTTGCCGCCCCGGAGCGATCTCGTTTTAGCAGTTGAGGGGTCGGGTGTGGATGCAACGAGAGAGGGTGGGAAAATCCTCGTCTGCCATGAACTGCTCGGTGTAGATCCCCAGTGCTACGCCAAACTCTGACACACTGAATCGTCGTACGAGCCCTCCCAATCGGAACTAGATCGTGCCTGGATCATCGAATCGGTTCATCACAGTCTGAAGGTGGAAGGTGGAGTAAAACTCGAGTGTGAGTTCTAGGTAAGTGGGCTCCACAATCTGGAAGAACTGGTCCCATGGGTCGGTAGTCAACAGGGCTCGGACATCATCTACCAAACTTATTTGCTCGAGGGCCTCCCAATCGATGCATCGGCCCATAGAAATAGTTCGAGCCTGGAGTAACTGATAGCGTTCTTCCTGGGAGTCCTGCGAAAATGTGAGGAATGGGTGGCGCGTCTCAGAGGTGGCCCTCGATGATGAACTTCCCAGTCCCTTTCGTTTTTTGAAGACGGGGATAGCAGCCTTCTTAGTGCGCGATGATGACATGGTATCTAAAATAAAATAAAATAACAAAAGCATTAGTCCTACATATTGAAATTAAACTAGATAGATAATAAGTAAAATATAGATTTGAAATGATAGTGTTCTAAAAAATAAAAATGAGGATTAACCTAAATAGTAGAATCTAATCATATTAACTTGTAACAAAATGAAGAACTATTGGTATGTATATGTACTAAAAATATGACAAAATGGCATGCAAATATGAGTTTAAATGGAAAAGAAAATGAAATCTAAATGGCAAGCAAAAATGAAATTAAGTGGCATGTAATCTTAATATATTCTATACTATTCTAGATTATTCATCCTATTTTTCCTAATTCCATGCTTGAATTATCATAAAGAATAAAGCAAAATTAACAATATAAATAATGAAAATGAAATAAAAACAAATAAATGAGAAAAATTAAGAGAATAGAACCAAAATTGAAGGTGCACGGTCGTGGGTTGAGTTTACAGGGGCGTGGGTTGGCTGAATTCGGGTATGGTGGTGTTTTGAGGGCTGTGGCGGCGCTAGTGGTGGTTTGGGGAGGAGTTTGGATGAGAGAATTTAGGTTTTGAGTGAAAGGGAAGGTGAATAGTGGCTCCTTATTTATAGTATTTGGGTCACACGTGCATGTCACATGCCCGCGTGAGTCGTGTTTTGCCCGTGTCTTTCAAAAATCAGTGGTTATGGCGTACCTGGTTTCGATGAGCACGCCCGTGTACTTGATTCGCACGGCCATGGGAGATTGGGTCTTCGTTACTCACACGGTCGTGTAATGGTATACACAGTCGTATGCGATCGTGTTCGTGTTTTACACAGTCGTGTGAGAGGTTTCACGACCGTGTGCAATTTGACAGTGTCTTCCACGGTCTAGGAACACGGGCGTGTGGAATTGTGTGAGCCCGCGTTGATACTGCAGGGTTACCACGGCTATGTCGCACGGCCGTGGGGTGTTGATGGTAGCCCGTGTTGAAGTCGAAAGGTCTCCACGGCCATATCGCACAGCCGTGGGGTTTTATCGGTGGCCCGTGTTTTAGGAAGATTTTTGCTCTATTTATACACGGCCTTGGTGCACGACCATGTCTCTGTTTGTAGGGTGCACACGGCTTGGGACACGCCGGTGGGCATGGCCGTGGGGTCCTAGATCTCTGAAAAAAGGGTTAGAGTAATGCATGAAAAATACTAAAAACAAAATAGATGAAGATTTACTAAGTTAGTGCTCGGGTTGCCACCCGAGAAGCACTTATTTAGAGTCTAAGCTCGACTCTACCTGGATGTGTCATGAAGGAATTTCGTGGAGCCGAAGCCCCTCCCTGTTTTCTGTAAAATTCTCACCTCTATAATGTTTAAGCCTATGGCCGTTTACCTTGAATGTACCATGGTTAGGGTGAGTTACCTCAATGGTGCCGTATGGAAAAACATTTTGGACAGTGAATGGACCTGACCACCTTGACTTGAGTTTTCCAGGGAATTCTCAGCCTCGAGTTGTAGAGTAAGACAAGATCACCTGATTTAAACTGCTTAGGTTGTTTCAGTTGTTTATCATGACGTTGCTTCATGGCTTCCTCGTATAGTCGTGAGCTTTCATAGGCATTGCAACGCCATTCGTCTAATTCATTTAACTGCATTAGTCTTTTCTCACCTGCAAGCTTGAAATCAAGGTTGAAAAATTTTATAGCCTAGAATGCCTTGTGTTCAAGTTCAAATGGTAGATGACAACTTTTTCCATAGACGAGTTTATAAGGAGATGTACCTATGGGTGTTTTGAAAGCAGTTCTATAGGCCCATAATGCATTGCCTATTTTTCTTGACCAATCTTTTCTATTTGTTTCTATTGTTTTCTCTAGGATGCGTTTTAATTCCCTATTTGTTACTTCGACTTGACCACTGGTTTGTGGGTGATAGGGGGTAGCTATCCTATGGTGTACTCCATACCTTTTTAAAACTTTTTCAAACTGGGCATTGCAAAAATGAGTACCCCTATCACTAATAAGTATCCTAGGTGTTCCAAATCAAGAGAAAAGTTTCTTTAAAAATTGTACTACCATTCTAGCATCATTAGTAGGCAAGGCTTGGGCTTCCACCCATTTCGACATGTAATCTACTGCTACTAATATATACTTATTCCCGAATGAAGTAGGGAATGGACCCATGAAATCAATACCCCATACATCAAATATTTCACATGAAAGTATATAGTTCTGAGGCATTTCATTATGTCGAGAGATGTTACTTGTTCGTTGACATTTATCACAAGAGATCACATACCTGTTGGCATATCTGAAAAGTGTAGGCTAGTAAAAGCCTGATTCAAGTACCTTATGAGCAGTTCTAGCTCCACTGTGATGTCCTCCTGTGGGTCCTGAATGGCAGTGATTTAGAATCTGGTATGCTTCTATTTCAGTAACGCATCTCCGAATAACCTGGTCTGCACAAATTCGAAAAAGAAAAGGATCCTCCCAAAAGTAGTTTTTTACATTAGCAAAGAATCACTTCTTCTGTTGATGTGTCAACCCTTTTGGGGTATGTTAACTGCTAAATAATTTGCAAAATCGGCAAACCAAGGCACTGTTGTATCTGCTAAGGATAGGAGTTGTTCTTCAGGGAACAAGTCGTTTATCTTATCGAGATACGTTGGCTGCATGTTTTCCAATCTTGAAAGGTGATCTGCGGCTAAATTTTTAGCTCCCTTCTTGTCCTTTATCTCTAAATCGAATTCCTGTAGCAATAGAATCAATCTTTTTAGTCGAGGTTTTACATCGGTTTTGGCTAAGAGATAACGAAGAGCAGAATGGTCAGTATACACAATGACTTTTGACAAAATCAGATAAGATCTAAATTTATCAAATGCAAAAATAACAGCTAGCAACTCTTTTTCTATAGTAGTATAATTTGCTTGGGTAGCTATTAGAGTTCTGCTAGCATAGTAGATCAGTTGAAAGTGCTTATCTCTTCGCTGTCCCAAAACTGCACCTACTACAAAATCACTTGCATCGTACATTAGCTCAAAAGGTAAGTTCCAATTTGGTGAAATCATGATTGGTGTATTGGTTAATTTTTCCTTAAGAGTATTGAAGGATTCTAAGCAATCTTGGTCAAAATCGGAAGGCACGTCTTTTTCTAGCAACTTTGTTAAAGGCTTAGCTATTTTAGAAAAGTCTTTAATGAATTAGCGATAAAAACTGGCATGTCCTAAAAAACTTCGTATATCCTTAACTGAGTTAGGGAAAGGTAATTTTTCAATAGTTTCAATCTTTGCTTTATCTACCTCTATCCCTTTACTAGAATTTTATGTTCTAAAACAATACCCTCTTGAACCATAAAGTGGCATTTTTTCCAGTTTAGCACTAAATTTGTCTCTTCATATCTTATCAAAACACGTTCTAGATTTTTAAGACAAAGTTGGAAAGAATTACCGAAAACTGAGAAATCATCCATAAATACCTCCATGATGTCTTCCACGAATTCATTGAAGATAGCTAACATGCATCGCTGAAAAGTAGCAGGAGCGTTACATAAACCAAAAGGCATTCTACGATAAGCAAATGTACCGTATGGACATGTGAATGTCATTTTTTCCTGATCTTCTGGAGCTACTGGGATCTAGAAGTAACCAGAGAGGCCATCTAGGAAACAATAATACATATGACCCGACAATCTTTCCAACATTTGATCGATAAAAGGCAATGGAAAATGATCTTTCCGAGTGGCGTCATTCAGCTTCCTGTAATCAATACAAACTCTCCATCCTGTGACTGTTCTTGTAGGTATTAACTCCTTCTTGTCATTAAACATCACGGTCAATCCACCTTTCTTAGGAACAACCTACACAGGGCTTACCCAAGAACTATCAGAAATAAGATAAATAATACCTACATCTAGAAGTTTAATTACCTCGGCTTTTACAACTTCCTTCATGTTGGGATTCAATCGTCTCTGTGCTTGCACTGATGGTTTGAATTCATCCTCCATTAAAATTTTGTGGGTGCAGAAAGAAGGATTAATTCCCTTGATATCTAAAATTTTCCAAGCTATAGCACGTCTGTGTTCTTTTAACACATGGAGTAGTTCCTCTTTTTCTACAATGCTTAAATCGGATGCGATAATGACTGGTAAAGTTGATTCTTCCCCTAAAAAGGCATACTCTAAATGATCTGGTAGTTGTTTTAGTTCCAATTTAGGGGGTTCAATAATGGAAGGTTTCTATCTCAATTCATCACTCATCTTTATATTTTCATAACTTATGTGCCTAGTGATGATTTCATTAGAATCCAACTCTTTCCTTACTTCATCAATTTCGCTGGTTTCATCTCCCCCCACCTTGAACAAGATATAGTTCCAACGTGTCTGTGAGAGAAAGTTCCTGGAAATTATCTTGAACAAAATAGTCAATAAGATCAACAAAATAACAAGAATCATCTTGTTCTTTAGAGAATCTCATGGCATCATAGATTTTAAAAACAACTTCTTCCTCACCAACTCTAAGTACTAATTTACCATCTCCTACATCAATAACAGCTCTAGCAGTGGCTAAAAATGGACGTCCCAAAATTAAAGGTACTTCAATATCCTCATCCATGTCGAGTACAAAAAAGTCAACAGGGAATATAAATTTATCTACCTTTACTAGCACATCTTCAATGATTCCCCGAGGATATTTAACAGATCTATCGGCTAATTGAATACTCATCCTAGTGGGCTTGGGTTCCTCTAGACCTAGTTGTTTGAACATTTTGTAAGGCATGAGATTAATGCCAGCACCTAAATCAACTAATGCTTTATTAATAAGTAAACTACCAATCAAACAATGAATAGTAAAATTCCCTGGATCTTTCAGTTTTGCCGGCAATTTATTTTGGAGAATAGCTGAGCATTCCTCGTTGAGTTCTACTGTGGCCAATTCTTCCAACTTCCTTTTATTTGTCAGAAGTTCTTTAAGGAATTTCGCATACTTTGGCATCTGTGAAATCGCTTCAACAAAAGGTAAGTTAATGTGTAATTGTTTAAAAAGTTCAAGGAACTTACCGAATTGAGCGTCTGTATGGTCTTTCTTCAATTTTTCCGGATATGGGATGCACGGTTTGTATTCCTTGAGTGGTGATGGAGTGTTGTCCTTGGGTTCCTCTGCCTTTTCTTCTGAAGGTTCTGAAATAGTCTTCTTTTCTGGCTCGGCTAGGACCTTTCCATCTCTTAAAGTAATCGCTTTGACATGTTCTCTGGGATTTGGCTCAGTGTTACTTGGTAATCCACTTGTGGTCTTTTTGAAATCAACTTCGCAAGTTGACCGATTTGGTTTTCAAACCCTTGAATTGATGCTTGTTGATTTTTTAGTGCCGTTTCAGTATTTTGAAAATGGGTTTCTGATGCGGCCATAAATTTGGTAAACATCTCTTCAAGATTCGGCTTCTTCTCTTGTTGCGGTGGTGGCTGCTGAAATCTTGGAGGAGGCTGTTGTCTTTGATTTCCTTGTCCTCCCCATGAAAAATTTAGGTAATTTCTCCAACCTGCATTGTAAGTATTACTATAAGGGTTATTTTGAGATCTAAAATTATTACCTATATAGTTGGCTTGTTCAGTTTCCATGCTATGTCCATAGGATGCGAAATCTGGATTGAACGTGCTTCCTTGAGTCGCGTCGCATTGCATCACTGGTTGTGCCTGCGTAGAACTAACAAAATTATGAAACTTTTTATTTAGAAGTTCTACTTGGTTAGTAAGCATAGTAACAGCATCAATATTATAGACTCCTGCAGCTTTCGTCGGCTTTGTCCTCATGACTTGCCATTGATAATTATTCAATGACATCTCTTCAATAAATTCATAAGCTGCTTCAGGTGTTTTATTATTGATCGTCCCTCCTGTGGCTGCATCAATCATTTGTTTGGTTGACGGATTTAAACCGTTATGGGAGGTTTGAACTTGTAGCCATAAAGGTAGACCATGATGAGGACACCTTCTCAAAAGATCTTTGTATCTCTCCCATGCATCGTAAAGTGTTTCTAAATCCATCTGCACAAAAGAAGAAATATCATTTTGTAATTTGGCTGTTTTAGCTGGAGAAAAATATTTGAGTAAAAATTTTTCGGTCATTTGTTCCCACGTAGTGATTGAGCCTCGTGGTAAGGAATTTAACCACTGTTTGGCTTTATTTCTCAAAGAGAATGGAAATAGCCTCAAGCGAATGGCATCGTCAGAAACACCATTTATTTTAAAAGTATTACAAAATTCCAAGAAATTCGCTAAATGTGAATTTGGATCTTAGTCCTGCAAACCATCAAACTGCACAAACTTCTGAATCATCTGAATAGTGTTAGGTTTTAATTCAAAATTATTAGCAGTAATAGCTGGTCGAATAATGCTAGTTTGGGTACCAATCAAACTAGGTTTAGCATAATCATACATAGTGCGAGGAGCTGCATCCTGGTTTACTGGTTCTGCTGGTAGTGCTGGAGGTGGTGGAATGTTTTGATTTGTGTCCATCTCTTGTGTAGGTTCTGGCTCTTGCTCAGGTTATTGTTATGGATAATGTAAACTGCGTCTAATTTCTCTGCGATTTCTGCGAACTGTCGCTTCTAGATCTTCGTCAAAAAGTAGTGGTCCTATTGGGTTGTTTCTAGTCATAAACTAAAAATACCTAAAAAGAAAAAGCAAAGAAAATTCAAAAATTTAAAAGAAAATAAAAAATAAATAAATAAATAAATAAAAACTGAAAATAAAAATAAAAATAAAAGAGAAATAATTAAATGTATAGTAATGGCTAAAGTAATAGAAATCGAATTTTCGTAATATTTTAATTCCTCAGCAACGGCGCCAAAAACTTGATATGCTCGCGATATTAAGTAATAAAATTTATGAAGAACTTGATCACACCAAACTAACTAATATCACGATGTTAAGGCAAGCGCACCTATCGAACAGTAGTACAGTTTAGTGGCAAGACGGAGTTATCGTACCCAAGGGAACCAAAAGTACTATTACTTACTTCCTTTCTATTATCTAGCCTAAAAATAAGAGAGGGTTGTTTAAACTAATTCTAAATCTAAACTAAGAAAGCACAAAGAGTAAATTGGGAATACTTTTAGGGAAAAGCTGATTGATATGGACAATACTTAAGGAAGAATCCACCTAGACTTCACTTGTTATTATTTTCTTGAACTATATGATTTATTTACTTGACTTGATCCGTAGAGATCCCTAATCTATGTTAAACCCTCCGTCGAGGCGTAGAGCAACTAGGCCTAAGTTGTTAATTAAAGTTCCTTTATTAATTAACTCCCTAGGTTGCATTAATTCGATCTATGGTTCCCCATATTAGGTTTGACCCTAATCCGGCAGATTTATGTCGCCCTATGTCTAGGGTTGCATGCAACTCCGCTTAATTATGGTAGATCTACTCTTATCACAGGGACTTTTGCTCCTCTGCTCTAAGCACATCTAATTCTTGAAGTAATACCTAGGATTATTAAATCAAGAATGATGAACACATAATTAAGAACAACTCAAGTATTTATCAAATAATTCAAGAATAAATAACAAGATCTGTCTTAGGTTTCATCCCCCTCAAGTATTTGAGGGGTTTAGTTCATAATAAAGAAAGAGAACATCTCAGAAGATATGAAATAACAAAACATAAAAGAAACCAAAAACCCCTGAAGGAATTTTAGGGAGATCTTCTATGATGCTACAGAATTCTAGCTTCTGGGATGAACCAATCAGCTTCTCCTTTGGAGTAATCCCTTGCTTCTACCCTTTGTGTGGCAGAAAGATGAGAAGAAATCTAAATATTTCGTATCTAAAGTGTATAAAAGTGTGTCTTTTCTATTGCCTCATGGGGTCTTTATATAGAGCCTTTTGGGAGGCCTTTCTTAGCCTCTAAGCATCCCAATTCGAGTGAAATTCCTCTTCCTCACGACTAGAACACGCCCGTGTGCCACGCCCATATGACTTCAACAAAGGCCGTGAATCTATCGGTGCGGCCACGGCCGTGTGGCCTGGCCGTGCTTGTCAAGGGCTGGACCGTGTGATCTTCATGTGGCACGGCCGTGTCACATTTCTTGGCCCGTGTTGTTCGGACATTTTGGCCCATTTTTCATTATTTTTAGCCCGTTTTCCGTTCTTTTCTCTTCCCTATGCTCTCCTGGGTATAAGATATGAAAAAGGAAGATTAAGAGCACCAATTCTCACAAAATTGCTAATAATCCATCCAAAATATAGGCTAAATATGAGGTAAAAATATGTTTAATTTATCATTTATTACCCATTTTAAAGATTGTATGATATATTATGAAAAAGTTTTAAATTGGAACGAAAATTTTATGGCCCGATTGTAAATGATTGGTTATGTTATCGTCCGATAATGCCCCGTACACGGTTCCGGCGTTGAACTCGAGTAAGGGGTGTTACAACAAGGATCCGCCTATCCGAAATCATAGGTACAAATTCAGTCTATAACACTCTATACCCAACCCGATCACCAGGCCCAAGTACCAAATGTTACAATCAAACTGTATTACTTCACAACCTTTCTAATTTAATTCATTTACAACTTAAACAATGTTAAATTTCAATCTATATCTACCATGCAACTTTATTTTAATTTATTTATGAGTCCTACATTCCTGTAAATAATCATCATATGAAACCCCATGTTATACGAATTACTAAGTAGATTAATGTACTTTACGAACATACCCATCCACTAAATTTACTTAGGTACGTCGTTTTGAACAAGTTCAATTATCACTTAGTTACATAATCACTCCCTGAGGCATAGCCTCTAAGGGAACCCCTCTACATACATGATACTATTTTGAAGAAGTCAATACGAATTCCATGAGGTCTGGCTTGGTTCTTTCCCACATATTCCAAAATAGCTTTTGAACCTACATTTAAGGTAAAATGCTCATAAGTTCTATTGAACTTTGTAAGAATCTATACAACAGGGTTCCCAAGTGACTTGAAGTTTCGAGAAATTAATAAATGATGCACATAATCAACTCCTTGTGTATCATAGGAGACTCTGCAATTTGATTGGTGCAGACAACGCCCATACGTTCTGTTTGAATGAATTGTTGGAGAACATGTGGACAGATTTAGATGTAATCACCCTCTTCTTCTAACACCCTATTTGAGACTTGATGTTGTCTGACTTTTTCTTCATAATTTATTTTGCCTTACTGATTTGAGCCATCATAAGATGACCTCGCGAGCGGATATACAAATTTTTTACTACCTTTAGTGGATTTGCAGATACCTTGTAACAACTCCATTTTTAGTGGTGACAGAATAGTGGTTTTGGGACCACAAGTTTTAGTCGTGTCGACTATTAAATATTATTTTTAGAATATTTATGGATTCATTAGAGTCGTTTTAAAATTTGGTTAAAAAATATTAACGTTTAGATAGCTAATTAAATAAAAAGGACTAAATTGTAAAAGGTGCTCAAGTTAGTAATTAGTTCAATTAAATGATTAAATAGTTTATTAACTATATAAGGAAGGGCCAATATAAAATTAGTCCCTAATTGTTAGTGTTGGACAGGAATGATATTAAAATGATAAAAATATTAAGTTTTTCATGGCAAAATGGTAATTATAATGAAATTAAATAACAAATAGTAAAACAATACCTTTCTTCTTCATTTTCAGTTCTTCCATAACTGAAATTGTCTTGAAATGGTGGCTTGAGAATCGGCTAAGCATAGAAACCTTGGATGTAAGTGAAATTCTTGCCCATTTCTTGTAATTTTTATGTTTTTGAGATCGTTACAACTAGATCCAGCTAGTCCATACCTTCATTTTTTATTCTGTTAAAAATTTTAGATGTTTACATTGATGAATCTTTAATTTTTTTGATGAATACCAAGTATTTGGAGCTTTGATTGTGTTGTTTGATGAATTTGTAAAGTGATTTTTGTTAGATTTTGATTTTAGGATTAAATTGTAAAAATGTCAAAATTTTAAGGTTTGATAGTGAATTTAATGTTCATTAGGGACTGTCTAAGGGCCTAGTATATTTGGATGGAATATTGACTTGTGAAAAAGGTTAATTTGATGAATTTTAGGTAAAGGGACTAAATTGCAAAAATTATAAAAATTTAGGATAATTATGTAAATTCAAAAAATAAAAGGGTATTAATTGTAAAATGGATTGGAATTGGAATGTGAAATGTAAGTTGATAATTGAAAATTTTTATATTTTAGATCAAGATCCCACAGATACTCATAAAAAAGAAAAAATTAAAAAATAGTCCCTAAACTTTTACAACTACTACAATTCAGTCCAAGTAAGTTCATCTGATTTAAAGTTTAACATCTATATGAATTTTTGAATAGTATAACATGATACAATATATATTCAATGGTTGATAATGAATGATTTTTTGAGATATGTTATTGAATTTGATGTTCGGATTGGATTGAACGTGGGATAGAGTACAATTGTGATATGGTGTGTTGTGGGGGATTGGAGTGGACATTGTTTTGTAATGAAGTATATATATTTCCCAAGTAAACCAAGGTTCAACATTGATACGAACTCTCGTGTTATACTATTTGTTTGTTGTGTTTCAGTTGGACTAGCTCTTATGAGTATTGGTGTGTTTCAGAGGGACTAGCTCTTATGAGAATTGGTGTGTTTTAGTTGGACTAGCTCTTATGAGCATTGGTGTATTTTAGAGTAATTGGCTCATGTGAACATCTAGTGTGTTTTGGATGGACTGATGATGTACTCCTATCCGTAAGTCGTTCTTCCAATTGAAATTCTCGATAAGGTAATTTGTTTAATGAATTTGATGGATTTGCTATATATTTAAGTGTTGAATTGAACGTATGTAATTTATCTATTGAGATTGTGGATGACAAGGAACCTTCATGGTTGAATTGTTATTGTTTAAATTGTTGTATTCACTTCAATAAGATTTATCATTTTAATACGTCAAACTTACAAAGCTTCTTTGAGCTTACTTGTGTTATTTAATGTTCTTGTATATTTTCTAAAGGTTGGACGATCGGATCAGCACTCAAGTCACACTATCTAGCATAATTCAGTAGTTTTTGGAACATTTATTTCAGATTATATGGCATGTAATATGCTTGAATGTTGATATTAATGTTTTGGATATCTAAATAGTTAAGTTGTCTTGGTTGATACCCCTTTTGGTACTTTTGGTGTCATATTAGTATGTGTTAATGTGGCTATGTTATAATGCTTGTTTGAATGGCCATAATGGTATGCGATGAATTGGTTTCAATATGACCAAGATATGGTATGTTTTTCAGATGGTATTGAACTAGATGTGTATGATTGAAATGTGGTAAAATATACATGTTTAGGTATGTTTGAATGTTTGCAATTAAGGTGCCTTGTATGGCATATTGGTTGAATGATCTTAGACTATTGAATTGGTCATTAAATGTAGGTTTTGGTTATGTTTTGATGCCTTAATGATTTTTACAAATGGTCTATAGGTGGTTGCATGATTCAGTGTTGAGAATGGCTTAATTTTGGGCAAATTCATGTCTACACAGCCTAAGACATGGGCGTGTGTCTCAGCCGTGTGTGTCAGACGGCTGTGTGTCCCCTGTAAGTTCCATTGCATGTAAGTTAGGTTGTTACATGGCCTAGCACATGGCCCGGCACACGGGTGTGTGGCTTGGTTGTGTGACCCAACTCAGAGAGTTATACAAGTAAGAACACAGGCTGGGACACAACCGTGTGTCCCTATTTCGCTTGTTTCACTATCTAAGACATAGGCGTGTGTCTCAGCCATGTGAGTCACACAGCCTGGCCACACAGCTGTGTGACCTCTTAGTCTAAATTTTTAACTTTTCCTTAAACTTTCAAAATGTTTCCAATTTAGTCCCAGGTTGTTTCTAAAGTATTTTTAGGACCTCGAGGGCTCGATTAAGGGATGTTATATATGTGATTGAATGTAATTAGATTATGTTTGTATGAATGTATGAAATGAATCATTTAGTGTTTTGACGACAAATACGGGTTAAGGGTGTTACATTTAGTGGTATTAGAGCTACGATTTAGTTGATTCTCAGACTAAACGTAGCATGTGAATTGTCTAGAAGTACATGCCATATAAATTTGTGATTGTGTGACGTGTTTGATTCGATCTAACCTTTGTTTTTCTTATAGATTGTAAAGATGTTAGACGGATCTGATATAAAAAGATAAACCCGAGACTAATAATACGATAACTCCAACGATCCAATTGTTGAGTCAATTGATATCTGTAATAATTTTTAGAAGAAAGAAAATAAGTGTTTAGTAAAACATTGCTTGTGTTGACAATAATGAGGTTAATAATAATGTACTGACCTCTAATCATGGGATGAGTAGTAATGTTTTGATTCCTCCAGTACAGGAAAATGAACTTAAAAACATGTTCTCTGGGTTTATTTATGCAAATAAATACTCCGTCTCAACGACCTCCACCCCCTTTTATATCTCCTGTTATACCTCGGGTTGCACCTCCATCTCCTCCTGTGGCTGAGCCTAGTCGACATATTCCGATAAAAAATTTTAGAAAGTGGTACTGAAGAATTTCGGTGTAAATCAGAAAATGATCCGGTTAAAGCTAAGTATTGGCTTTAGAATATCTTGCAAGTTCTTGAAGAAATGGCTTGCCCTCCTAATGATTTTCTTAGATGTGTCGTTTCATTACTAAAAGAGGGAGCATATAGTTGGAGGACTACGTTGGTAGCTATGGTACCAAGGGAGAAAATTTCTTAGAATTTCTTTTAGACAGAGTTTAAAAAGAAGTATGTCAGGAAACGATATCTAGACAATAAAAAGAGAGAATTTCTTGTGTTATGTTAGGGAAATAAATAAGTGGCTAAGTACGAGAGAGAATTTGTATATCTTAGTAAATATGCCCGAGATTGTGCCTACAAAAGAAGAGATGTGTATTCGGTTTGAAGATGGCCTGAATGATGAAATCCGAATGATGATCAAAGGTAATGAAATCCAAGAATTTATTGTTTTACCTTATCATGCATAGAAAATGGATCACCAGCAAAGAAGACTAAAGAAGATTTTAGCCGAGCTACTCTAGTGTCGAGCATTCGAACAAAAATAAATTGATTCAACATGATTTCAAAGATCCAACTAAACCAGTGGATAATGTGGGAAGCGTACAGAACGCTCTAAAGCCTAATTATGGACATTGTGGAAAATATCATCCTAGCGAGTGTAGAACTAAGTCGAGAGCCTATTATAGATGTGGGTCGACTAATGCTTTTCTACAGAATTGTCTTAAATAGTTAAAAGAAAATGAAGAACTAAATGAAAAGAAAATGTCTACATCTAAAAAAGGTAGACGTCCAAGCCATAATAGTAATGTTGGGACTACTCGTAGGCTAAAAGACACCATTGTTCGATCAAAGGCTAAAGCACCTGCTCGCACATATCATTCGAGCCAGAGAGGAAGCTGCTGCTCTTGATGTGATTGCTGGTATATTCTATCTCTTTGATTTTACTGTGTATGCATTGATTGACTCTGGGTCAACTCATTCTTATATTCAAGCTACTAATCCACTAGGTCAGAGTTTGATAGTAACCTAGTTTGTCGTAAATGTCCACTGAAAGTCAAAGGCTATGAATTTCCTACTGATTTGATGTTATTACCTTTTCGAGAATTTGATGTTATTCTGGGTATGGATTGGCTATTGCTGCATGATGTTGTGGTGAATTGTACACTAAAATGGATTGAATTGAAATGTCAAACAGGAGTGATGATTTCAGTTTAGTCCGATAGGCCAAAAAATATAGTTAGAATCATTTCAGCTATTCTCGCATAGAGATTGATACGTAAAGGTAGTGAAGTGTTTCTAGCATACATTCTTGATACCAGAGATTTAGAACTAAAGTTAGATCAGTTACCAATTGTTAATGTGTTTGCTGATGTGTTTTCTGAAGAGTTGCCAAGTTTACCTCCTGGTCGTGAAGTTGAGTTTGTGATTGATCTAGTTCCTGGTACTGCACCGATATTGATATCACCATATCGTATGGCACCAGCTGAATTAAAAGAGTTGAAAGCATAGTTGCAAGAGTTGCTAGACAGAGGGTTTATTTGACAAGCGTATGTCCCTGGGGTGCACTTGTATTGTTTGTGAAAAAGAAAGACAACTTTTTGACATTGTGTATAGACTACAGACAGTTGAATAAAGTCACAATAAAAAATAAATATCCCTTGCCTCATATCGATGATTTGTTTGATCAATTAAAAGGTGCCACAGTATTCTCAAAAATAGATCTCAAATTCGAGTATTATCAGTTGAAGGTTAAAGACTGTGATGTGTCAAACACTGCTTTTAGAACTTGTTACGGTCATTATGAGTTTCTGGTAATGTCATTTGGTTTGACTAATGCCCTTGCTGCTTTTATGGATTTAATGAATCGGGCTTTTCAACCTCATTTGGATAGATTTGTTGTTGTATTTATTGATGATATATTAATCTATTCCAAGACAGAATCTGAGCCTACTCAACATTTGAGAATCGTGTTACAGACTTTGAGGGAAAAATAATTGTACACAAAGTTCAGTAAATGTGAATTCTGGCTTCGAGAGGTTGGATTTTCGGGTTACATAGTATCATCAGATGGGATTCGCGTTGATCCAAGTAAAGTTTCTACTATGATGATTTGGAAAACTCTGAAAAATGTTTCTAAAGTGCGAAGTTTTCTAGGTTTAGTAGGTTACTACCGATGTTTTATTAAAAACTTCTCGATTATTGCTTTACTGATGACCAGACTACTACAGAAAAATGTCGAGTTTGTTTGGTCTAATAAGTGCCAACAGAGTTTTGATCAGCTTAAAAACATGTTGGCGGAAGCTCCAATGTTGACTCAGCCTAAATCTGCGATAGTGTATGTTGTTTATAGTGATGGGCTGTGTTGTTTATTCACAACCATAAACTCCAACAAAACTCAATACAAAACATGTAAGCACACATTAAACAGAACAATACAGAATATTACACAAATAGTGGAATACAAAAACTCACCTGCTATCCTTTGTCCTAGTCAGCTTAGCTTTTCTAAATGCCAGAGTCACCTTCATCCTGGTAGCTAAGCATGACAACCGAATACCAATTAAATCAAGGGTATTCAAACTTAAAACCCATAATTCATTATCATATAAAAGCTTCTCAGAGATTTTAGAAATATTTACTTCTCTTTCTTAAATTCATGAGTAGAGAAAGACAAAAAGGCTTACCAGTTCACCGGATTCTCTACTTCCGATTTCAAACCTCATGACGAGTACCTTATGTAGAGCTTTTTCAACTTTCTATTCTTCGAAGGCTCTATATAAGATGATGTAGAAGGGAAAAACAACAAGCAGAAATGAGGAGAATTTTGCCTCCAGAATAACCCTCCACACACAGTAATCAAAGCCCCAAATAACCATCCATCAATAATCATCCTGCCTCCCACTAAGTAACCAATTGGTTCCAACTTAACTAAATTAGAATTGAGTCTAACTATTTACTATTTAGCCACTAGAATTTCTAGATTTTTTAGTAGAGTCCGTCTAGCTTACAAATTCTTTCAATTAACTCCCAATATTTCTTGATTTCGGGACCTTAATGAAAACCGGGTGAGCCAACTCCCCCACCTTTAGGGAAAATTTTGTCCTCGAAATTTTTACTGATCACCAACATTAGATGCCGACTCAAAGTATTATTTCCTTAATAAACTTACTTTGGCACCGAGGTAAATAATTGAACAAAAGAAAGCTAGAGTAATGAGACTATGTATCAACTATAAACAATTTAACAAGGTCACCATAAAGAAGAAATATCTGTTGCCTCATATTGATAATTTGTTTGATCAGTTGAAGGGAGCTATTGTATTTTTAAAGATTGATCTCTGATCGAGTTACTATCAACTTTGAGTCAAAGAACCAGATGTACCAAATAACGCCTTTAAGACTCAATATGGACATTACAAGTTTCTAGTGATGCCGTTTGGATTGACCACTACCCCAACTACATTTATGGACTTGATGAATTGAATATTTCAATCATATCTGGATAAATTTTCTTTTGTGTTCATCGGTAGTATTCTAATATACTCAAAGAATGAAACTAAACATGCTCAGCATCTGATAACGGTGTAGCAGACATTGAGAGAAAATTAGTTATATGTGAAATTCAGTAAATGCGAATTCTAGCTATGAGAAGTTGGATTTCTAGGTCAAGTGATTTTAGTAGAATGTATCCGGGTTGATCCGAATAAAATCTCAGCAGTTGTAAATTTGAAACCTCTAGAGAATGTTACAAAGGTGCGCAGTTTTCTAGGACTAGTCAGGTATTACAAATGGTTTGTTAAAGGCTTCTCGATGACCACTTCATCATTAGCGAAACTGATACAAAAAATGCCAATTTTTTCTGGACATAAAATTGTCAATAGAGTTTGTAACAGCTCGATTTTCAATGGTATCAGAAAATGTGGTTCTAGACCTCATTTTGTAAATTGTGTCCGTAAATTTAAATAAAGGTAATTACAAACTTATTATATAGGTGAATTGAATTTTTGATAGGTAACCTAGCCAAATTAGTGATGAATTAAGGTTCAAGGACTAAATTGTAAAGTCCAATCATTATAGATTTTAAATTAGAAAATGGCTTAAGGTCTAAAGTAGCAATTAGACCATGTCAAGGTGAGTGTTAGTGGTTGGTGATGTCGATAGTAGATTGATTAAATAAATTAAAGTTAATTAAATTGTAATGACCTAAAAAGTTAGTGGTATTAGAAAATGTGGTTTCAAAATTCCATTTTGAATGTTCGGGTTCTTTTACGGGGTTATTATAAGGGTTAATTAAAGTTTAGTTCCTTAGTTTTATCAATTGGATAGTTAATTAAGGTACAAAAACTAAATCGTCAAAGTGGTAAAAATTATTCATTATGGATTTTTAATTTACTAAAGGACTAAAATGATAATTAAACCAAAGTCTAAAATGGCAAATAGTCCATTCTAGATATAAAGTGGATTACTAGAAGTAATTTTTTTTGTAAATAATATTAAATTATATTATAAGTAAAATCAAATCAATAAAAAGTGTATAAAACATAAAATAAAAAGAATGGTCATCCATTTTTACTTCTTCTCCACCTTAAAAAACAAAAGAAAACCTTAAAAGCTATTGTTTTAGCTTCAAACTATTTGTCCTTTGCATGGTAAGCAAATTAAAGTTTGTTTCTTATAATTTTTATGTTTTTGAGATTATGAAGCTTGATTTAGCTAGCCCGAGTACTATTTTGCAAAATTGTTAAAGTTTTCAGAAGTTGTTATTGTTGATTTCTTAAAGCTTTTAGTGTTAAATTGTTAGATGTTGAGCTTAGAAGTAAAAAAGGACTAGATTGTAAAGTTTAATTCCTAGTTTTTGAACATATGGACTAAATTGCATAAAATTCAAAATTAGTTTAATATTTTTGTAATTATAGATTAAAGAGGGCTATAGAAGGATGTAATTGAGATTGGTTTTAAAATCGAAGCTCAAATTTGAAAGTTATGACTATATCAATTTTAAGGACTAAATTGAATATTTTGAAATATATGTGATTTGGGTTGAATTTGATATTTTACAATTACTAAATTATTATTCATAGCTAGATATGATGCGGGATTGTCGAAAAGGAAAGGAAAGGCGAGAGTCAACTACGAGTGACATTAGCTTTCAGTTTTTATTTCTATGACCCAAAACCAATTTAGTTGTTGCATATTCATGATATATTGCATTATAAAAAATTAAGGTAAGTTATTAATAATTATTTAATGAAATTTTATGGTCGGAATTGAATATCGAGATAGGGACTAAAATGAATAGAGTTGAATATAGCATAACTTAAGTGATACAAGAAATTGGTATGAAATTGAGCCGAAATGTGTTATATTACATGATGAATTGATGTTGAATTGAGAAAGATGGGATGTGAATTGAACTATGTGATGATATTACTAATTGGTTACTCTATTAAATGTACAAGTCTATACATCGGGTTAGCCGATGATACATTACGGTACTAATTTGAGATGCAGATTGGCTAATCCAAGTATCAGTCTTGAAAGTCCAAATAAGGTTAACAGGATTATATCAATGTGTTTTGTGATTAAATGCAATTGAATTGTTGTAATCATACGATAAAGTATATGAATAAAATGAAATCGAGCCCTAGGGGCCGAAACGGTTTCAAACGAGTTTGAAGACTCCAAAAATGAATGAATTAGATGATACTAGAAGTGGTAAATCGGAAATAAGACTGATAAGGGCATGTTTTGATATTGATATGTTTAAATTGTTGTTATTATAAGCATAATGAAACGACTATATAGTTTATATTGAAGTGGTATGAATTGGTTTTACTTTTGTACATTTAACATGTTCATATTGAAGATATAAAGCTTGATAACTCAAAATTATAAGTACATGGCAAATATGTGCATATAGTTATACATGTTTTCTTAGGATAGATTTTTTAATGTTAATATTATATATTTGAATTATATAAATACCACTGAGTTAATTACTCAGTGAATGGTTTTGCTTTCTGGGCGCAAAATAGGTTTTATTCGAGTTTCCATGACATCAATTCAACATCCAAGCAACACTCCCGAACTCAGCAAAGTTTGTTTGTTTCCTTTTTGGTTATTAACTTGGCATATACCTAGATTGTTGAGTCAAGTTGTTTTGAGTCTAAACCTTTGTAACTATTGAAGTGGGTGTTAATGCTTAGTTTTTTGCTAAATGATCATATGATATGTATAAGTCTTATATATATACATTAATGTGTTCAAAGTCGTATGAATAGTTAGTATGTTGAATGGTGATAGATTATAGATATATACATGCGTAAGTATTTGAATGTTATATGGTTGTTGTATAATTTGTAAAGGATAAGGTATTTGCTTAGTTTAAATAGGATAGTTGATATTTTTGGGTTGGTATGAAATAAAGCTTATGTGTGTAAATATGTATGGTATAATTATGAATGAATTGGTATGGTAAAGATCATAGTCTAAAATGGCTTGAATTGTTTGAACTAGTTGAGTTGCATTAGAAGGTGAATTGTTTTGGGTGATTGAACTAATTTGATGGAATGGAACATTCTAATTATATGATTGGAAAGTATTATAGGCATATAGTGTTGGAAAAATCCGGTTAGAAAATGGTTTTCTTACACAACGGAAAATTAATATTTTGAAAACTGACTCAGTTTGTGATATTTATAACAATAAACCATAACCCAATGCATACTTCTATTTTTAGCTTACAGGACATTTGTTGTTCTCGGTTATCAACCAAACGATCTTCTCATACCATGAACTACTTCAAGTGTGGGCTCGAACCAATTGAATCGGAACACAAAACTAGAAAAAGTTTTCTCTCCTCTTAGGGTGAAAATGACAATTTTCAATTTTTATTCTAGAAAAAAATATATGTAATAATTGATAATAAATTATCTCTCTTTTTTGGCAGAATAACAATCTCTCAAAGTTATATTAATAGCTCTATCGTGTCTAATCTGTCCAAAATTGGTGTGGCAGATTAAACTAGTTTTCACACTTAAAAAGCCTAAATACAAGCATTTTCATTAATTTTTAGTTAAGTTTCTTTAGTTTTACTTACATTCAACAAAATGTGCAAATTGAGTCTTTTATTGACCTTAAGGGCCGAATGAAGCTTAAGAGAGAGCTAATGTACTTTGTGAATGTGTAGGAGACCGTCAAAAGACATTTTAGGACAATATTGGATGTTATGTCAAAAAACGGGAGGACTGATTTCGTAACATAGGGAACTGAATGAAGAAAACGCAAGTCTGCCTTTGATGTCACGACAAAGACTGAGGGTGTCGCGACATACCCCTAAAGATGGCTATAAAGGAGCATACTAGTTGCTATGTTGTGATACAAGTTCTGGTGTGTCATGACATCTATTTTGGGATGGAAATTGGACACGAAGTAGGAACGTTTTGGTTTGTACAATCAAACTTAAAGCTCGGGAATATCAATTAACCTAGGGTTAAGGACGACGGCCACCTAAAGACTACAAATAGGCTCATTTGGCACATGTTAAAAACAATTTTTGATTAACCTAGTTTCTTCCGTTATATTTAGTTTCATTTTCTTAGGGTTCCAGAGTTTAGTTTATTTGTTCATTGTTCTCTTTCAAGAGATTTGGGTTGTGGAATTATTCAACTCTGTGGATTTATGCTTAATATCAATATAATCCAACTCTTTCATTTACTCTATCTTGTTGATTTAATTAGCATGATTTCTCTTTACATCGGTTAGATATTGTTTATGAACGTCATGAGGAACTAATCCTTCTATGAGGGATTAGCTAGTAGAGGTATGATCTGTTAATTGTTTTGTAGGATTACTCAACAGATCATCTATTTAGGAAAGGGAGAACGTAAAACAAACCCTAGGCCTAAAAACCTCGAGAAGTCATCAAGGTGGGAATTACCCCAAAATTGGCATTGCCCATCTGTGAACACCTTAACCCTTAACTAGTCTAGACTGTGAGGTTAGAAGATAAGCAGTTCTTGCTGACTCATTATGTTAGTGGAAGATTGGAAGATCCTGCTAGGGTAGCGACCAGTTGATTGACGAGAAACCCGAAGGAACAGTTGATGGAGATTAACGAAGCGAGCTAATTACCTATAATCAAATTTGATTTATTCTTCCTTTTTAATCTCTTGAATTTTATCTTTTTACACTATTTTATTTTCATTATTATAAAAACCCAAAAATCCTTTATTTTATATCCTTCGTACTATAACTAAATTTAAAAGTACTAATTAGATGTAACACCCCAAACTCGGCCTAGAAGTCTAGACCGAATTCGAAATGCCACATTGATCACCGAAATAATCGTAGGAAAATTTTACAAAACATCTTATCACAGTGAAACAAAATTATTTGAAAATGTTTAATAACCAACTAGTAACAGTTTGCAATAAAACTCAATGTAACTCAATGTAAACCCGTTTAAAATATACTATTAAAACATAAATCGGAAACTGCACCACAGGATTATAAATCCTTACAGTTCAGACTTAAACAAATAATAAAATCTGGAAATTACAACCAAAAAAACCCACTCTGTTGAGACTATCCAAGACCTCTGCGTGCTAAGTCCATCAACAGAATCCAGAACTGTACCTAAAAGGAAACAGAGGAGGGGGTGAGCTACTTGAGCTCAGTGTGAGATTAAAACCAGTAAAACTACAGAAACAGAACAGAAACATAAAGGCTTGGAATCAGTTCAGGATCAGTTGCGAAGTAAAACCAACCTACCGAACTCTACAGAACCGGCCGATATACCCACAAACAACCTTACCGTCAGATGACAGTTGGGCATATACGCCAATAATCAACTTACCCTGTAACATCCCGAATTAGGGCCTAGTGGAATAGTGGTTTTGAGACCACAAATTGAAAGTGAAAGTAATTATTTTATGATTATTATAAGGTTTATAATATGTTTGAATGCTTGCGTGAAAATTTCATGAAGAAATTCTATGTGAAAAGTGTCCAATTTGACTTGAGGGACCAAATTAAATAAGTTGTAAAAGTTGAGTTCTAGAAGCTTTTAGCATGAAATTGAATTGGAATATTAATTAGAAGTCCTTAAATATAAATTTGACCAAATTCTAAAATTTTGGACAAAAATGGACATGGAAGGGTAAAATATCAAAGTTTTAAGTGAAGAGTATTTTGGTCATTTGGCAATTAAATGAACTAAAAGACGAAATAAAAGCCAAAAACCCTTGTCCATCTTCTACCTTGGCTGAAACATGCATGGAAGCCATGGCTAGGGTTTTGTTCACATTTCTAAGCTTCATAGTAGTCTTTGCCCCGTTTTTAATGTTCTTTACATTTTTGAAATCCTTGTAACATAATCTACCTATTTCTACCATTTATTTGAGATATGATGAATGTTTAGGTTTTGAACCATGTTATAAATTTGTGCATTTTAATGAATTATGGTAGATTATGCATGTTTATGGTTAGAGAAACGATTTTTACTAAGTGATTTTCGGCAAAAATGTCCAAAAGGACTAAATCGTAAAAGTTATAAATTTGTCATAAGAGTGTGATTTAATGGGAAATGTGGATTGCTATAGTTATGAAAATGGTTTTTCTAGGTCTAAAATTCAAAGAAATTGAATAAAAATTATTTTACGAGCCTAGGGGCAAAAGTGTAATTTTGATAAACTTTAGGGGCAAAAATGTAAAATTTTTAAAGTATGATTTTTGGAATGATTTGAATAATTTGAATGTTAAATAAGTGTTATTTTATATGTTAGATCAAGAAAAAAATTGGGCTTAGATCAAGGAAGAACGAGGTAATTTTCTAAGTCAGAATAATTAACTATTTTTGCATTCGAGGTAAGTTCGTGTGATAATAATAATGCAATATTGTTGCAGTTTATGTTTGCAACCTAAATTGGTATATTAATTTGGTTATGTTGAATTATATGTTTAAGGTGCTATGTATATGAGTTGATTTAAAAATAGGTTTATGATACATGATGACATGGGGATGAATTGAAATTTTGTGTTTAAAGGTGCTCATTATGATTATTATCATTATGTGGAATTGTGAGCTTAGTTACTACCATAAGATATGTGATTAAGTGTATATTGACTAAGCTTCTACAAGAAAGAGAATCCCAATTGAATTTTAAGAATACGAAGGATACCATTGTCATGACATGAGACTAAGGAGGTCTTGTATAAAACCATATCTGGGATATGGCATCGGCATCGAGTTGAGATCCCATGTAAGACCATATCTGGGATATGGCATTGGCATCAAAATGTGATCCCGTATAAGACCCTGTTTGGGACATGGTGTCGGCATCGATATACGATCTCGTGTAAGACCATGTTTGGGACATGGCATCAACATCAACCTACGATCCCGTATAAGAACATATCTGGGATATCGCATCGGCATCAACATGTGATCCCATTTAAGACCATGTCTAGGATGTAGCATCAGCATTGAGATGAGATCCCATGCAAGACCATGTCTAGGACATGGCGTTGGCATCGATATGAGGTCCCGTATAATACCATATCTGGGATATGGCATCGACACCGATTTGTGATTCCATGTAAGACCATATATGGGATATGGCATTGGCATCCTATAATGCGAATGAAATTTCTGAGTATCCTTCGGTATTCTAAGTGATTCAACGGGAAAAGAATTAAATTTGATGTTAAAGATGAGAAAGACTAAAGTTATGTGATGAGTGATACAGGTACACATGAGAATTCACGAGAAATGAGCCCGGTATAATGTGAATTATCAGTAAGAAAGAGCATGAGTAAGTTACACATATGAGAATGACCTTATGAATATAGGTCAATATCTATGATGTATGAGAATATGGTAAATTTGATTGGTGATATGTATGTTTAAAAGGAAGTTTAAACAAAGAAATAATGAAAGAGTAAAATTAGCAATCAAATAGTATTGGACAACAACAATTATGTGACTTTGAAAAATCACCAAAAATGGTGAGAACCGAATTAAAGGTTGAATGAGATATGAAATGAAATATTATTGAGTCTATTTTCACATAAAAGAAACTCTGTAAGCAAAGGAATTTCATATTATGAGATATTGAAAGTTCAGTGAGACAGGGTCAGAATAATTTCGAAATCCCCTATTTTGACATTGTAAAATCACCAAAAAATTGTAAAAAAATCTTATGGTGCATAATTTATATTCTTAAATTTCTTAATGAGTCTATTTTCAAGAGAAACAAACGGTAACATTATCTGAGTTATGTATAATGAGATAATCAATTTTTAGTGAAAAGGGGTCAAAACTGTCAGACAGCTAAACAGAGGAGACTTTAAGGAATAAACTATACTTATTGGACAAACCAAAAATTCTAAAACATTTATGGTAAGAAGATATGTGAGTCTAGTTTTAGGGAAAATTAGTAGACCTAAGTTTGGAGTTCCTTAGCTCTAGATATAATTAATTTAGTGATTGTGACTCAGAAAGACAACCTAAAATGAACATGAGTAAATAGTGGAATCATGTGAAACAAAGATTGTATTATCTTGAGAATATATTGTGAGGATTGGTAAAATCACAATAATTAATTGCTTATTATTATATGCCAACTTACTATGCTATAAAACTTACACCCTTCTTTCCATTTCTCTTAGTGTTGTCAGGTTGGCTCGAGGTTGGCGATCGTCGGAGACAACATCACACTATCAATTTGTCAATTCGGGGTAATGACAAACCTTAAGTGGTTTAGAGTGAGTGGCATGTATAGAGATTTAGTTATTGGTGATATGTACCTTTGATTTGGCCAAAAGTATTGGCTTGTATTGCTACATTGTATAGGGCCATGAGATGTGGCTCATATTGGCTATGAATATGTAAACCCATTTATGCATGCATGTGCTAAGATCTTGGGTGATGTGATCATATTTTGTTGTCATGAATGGTTAGTATTATATTACATGTGTTTGATGATTAAATTAAGAATAATTTGAGAGTATGATATGTGTCTATGAAATGTATAAGAGTGTAAATAATTAAGAGCAATAAAAAGGGGCTTGGAAAATAGCCTAAGTGTTGGGACACGGGTTGAGACACGGGCGTGTGTGACCACACGGCCTACCCACATGGGCGTGTCCCAAGTCACGCGGGCGTGTGACACTATTTTGATGAAAATTTTTATAAGTGTTCCAAAGATCCTGGTTTAGTCCCGAACATTTCTTAAAGTATGTTTTGAGCCTCGTAAGGACAAAATGAGTTTAAATGAAAAGTTTTAAATTTGGACTGAAATTCATGGTTCAATTTTGTATGAATGTTATCGTTTAAGTTTGGTAACACCTTGAACCATATCCCAGCATTGGGTACGAGTAAGGGGTGTTACATTACCCATATGTAACTTTACAGTCATATGGCTCAATCAGACACAGTAGCAGTAGTTCTCAAATGTTATAGACTAGGCCTAAGCCCTTTATAGAATCAGTATCAGTTGGGCCTTAGCCCATCACATTAACTATCTAGTCAGATAGTCGCAGACAAGTCTATAAGGCTCTCTTAGGCACGAGTACCTTTCAGTTAATTAATACAATCAGACATTTCAGTCAATTAGATATTCAAATATTTCAGTCAAACAGTCAATCCGATATTGTAGTCACATAATACAGTCACATTTTGTCACAGTATCACATTCAGTCAGATTCATATGAGTGCAAATGAGTTATGAAATAACCCAGCCATCCAGCCAACACACCACTTTGTCCAACCCTGCACTTACTGTGGGGATTTAGTCAACCCACCCATCCCTACACTTACAATTAGCAACGGTTGCGGCACTAAACAGAAATTTGTAGCTGAGCTACCAGTATATCAGGCTTAAGAGCCTTTTTGTATAGATCCTCAAATATATCATCCTGGGTTTCCCGGCAACGATGATTATCAATATTGTCTACAACCCTCAGGGTATTGGGACTGCCCTCGACCCTCTGGGTATTGGGGTTTACAATGTGCAGGTAAACTGTCGGTCTCGTATATTACGTAGCAATGCTAGCGTATAAGCTGTATAGTACAATGCAGATTACCGCGGTACAGACATGCAGTATGAACTGCTAAAATAGATAGTAGTACGTAGCGAAGCTAAGTACATGCAGTATAGTGCAATCCGGTAAACCGCTATACCATTTATATGATGTCATCCCGGGTTGCCCGGCAACGATGATCATCTATGCAGTTGAACTGCCAAATCGAATCAGTCTTTCTTCTCTTCAAAGTCCCAACCCAAGATGGTTTATGCAAATGGATGTATGCAAATGTATGAATGCAGATGCACCAATTTAGAAAACAATTCCAGACAGTCATTCAAAAGCAATCATTTAAAAACAGTCACTCAGAAACAGTCATTCGGAAATAGTCAATCAGTTTCAGAAACCTGCACACTTATGCACTCAGATTCGGTTCCTATCATTTCATACAACCAATTGCAAGCAGTACATAAATCAAAGTCAGAACAGGGTCATATTCACCCTCAGTAAACTTAGTCGAGGGATTGGAACAAATAGACTTACAAAGGCATTCAATTTGCCCTCCAACAATCAAAGTTTGGCGAGTTAGGGCCACACGCCCATGTGCTCTGGCTGTGTAGAGTAATCCAGGCTGTGTAGGGATCCAAACACCCGTGTAAAGGGTAGCACATGGTCGTGTGACAGAGGTACACGTCCATGTGGTGCAGGGGCACAGCCGTGTGAACAGGCCGTGTAACTCACTGTCCAAATTCTCTAAACTCAAGTGCTGGGCAGACACGGCCGTGTGCATGTGTCACACATTCATGTGGCCATCAAACATGGCCGTGTGTCCTATAACACATGCCCGTGCGAAATCCCTAGGCCCCAAATCAGTCACATGACCGTGTGTTCTGACGTACATGCCTGTGTAGGAACCCTAATTTTCCAAATCTGTCACACGGCCATGTGGCCAAACCGTGTGACTTCTCCCTAATTCCCAAACTCACATGCCCATGTGCCCATGGGACACGATTGTGTGGATTCCTCAAAAAAATCCCCAAATCGACCACACGACTATGTGGCACCCTAAATCGACCGAAAACCCTAGTTCCCAAATCCACACAACCGTGTGCCTCCGGCAGACGCCCATATAGCAGTCGGGGCAACCATGAAACCTCTCCGGAACAGCACCAAAAATACCGTTTGAGCCATAGTAACAGTCCCTAACCCTTGTCCTATCAACATACATCAGAAAATAACATTTTCCCTTCACTTTTAACATCTAAAAGCTTAAATATGACGGGGTTATTACATAGTTACGAAAAGCCGAAGGAAAGGAATTCACAACACAAGATAGCAATCAATTTAAGAACAGAAAGTAGTAACTAGATTAGAATCCCACACCTAATTTGATGATGAAGAGAACGGTGGAGGAGCGACAATCCCGAAACCGCAGTTAAAAAAGATTTGAGCAACAAGAAAAAGCAAAAGGAAGAAAAACATATATGAGAAAGGAGCAGAAACGTCAAAATAGAAAATAAAAATAGTAATTTTAACATAACAAAAAGATCAAATAATTATTATAATAAAATAATAACTAAATGACATAAATAAAAAGTCCACAAAATATCTCCCTAGCTCATGCAGGGATTCAAACACAGGACCTCAAGCAAACTAACGCTCCACTTAACCACCAAACCAGCAGGCCTATTCTTGTCACTAAATTGCATAACTCACAATATAGGTGCGACTCCTCATTGCCCTATGCCCAAGACCCAATACTTATGGGCCCAACATTTGGGGCGTTACATTAGATCTTTGGCATAGTTGCAATAAAAACTCTCAACGTTTAGAGGATTTTGGTTTTGTATCCTTGACCTTTCTTTTATTGACACCCTCAACGTTATGATTTTTTCAGAAAGCAACCCAATTTTAACAGTAAACTTGAGTTGACCGTCAGTCAAATGGCAGGTCAACAAAATAGCCTATATGGCACGCCACATAAGCATGTGTCATATATGATGTCATCAAAACAATTTAAAAATTTTTCCATCTTTTTTCTTCTTCTCTCTTTTTTTGTTCTCCTGTAACTCCTGTTACAATAAAACTTTTTTTTTCAACACTTTTCCAGATTTTCTCTCTTTCCAAACACCCATTTTTGCTTCACTTTCCTCACTTCATGACATATCAACAAACAACAATATCAACCATGAGAAAAAAAAAAACAGAAGGCAATCACCATGACATATCACTGCAAAAAACACAAAATTGAAATGAATTAATAGAAAAAAAAAGAGTATGATAGTCAAGAAAATGAATTTTTTCCCTATTTCTAACAGTTTCTGTCATTGTTTTCTAGAATTTATAAACCCAAATAGAGAAATTTTAAAAGAGAAAATTAGAGTTTTGAAATGTTGGTATAATTTCCTTTGATGAGAAAAAAACCTAGAAATGCACCTCAAGCTCACCGCAAAAAACACAAAATTGAAATGAATTAATAGCAAAATAAAACAAAGTATAATAGTCAAGAAAAATATTTTTTTTTTCTTATTTCTAATAGTTTCTGTAATTTTTTTCCAGAATTTATAAATTCAAAGAGAGAAATTTTAAAAGAAAAGAAAAATAGAGTTTTGAAATGTTGGGTATAATCTCCATTGATGAAAAAAAACCTAGAAACCCACCTCAAGATCACCGCGAAGAACACAAAATTGAAATGAATTAATAGCAAAATAAAACAGAGAATGATAGCCAAGAAAAGGAATTTTTTTCCTATTTCTGATAGTTTCTATAATTTTTTTTTCCTTTTTCTCTTTTTGTTTCTACCATTATTTCACAGTGATTATCTAAGAAAATAAAACAAATCAAATGATAATGGCTTCCATAAAGGAAAGTTGGTGAAAATGGTGGTGGATTTTTTTTATTGTAAGAAAAACTACAAGGAAAGGGGAAGGGAACATGGAAAAGAGAAAGAAAAAGGAAAAAGGTGGAAACAAAATGAAAAACAATTATTAAACAAATTTTTTTATAGATGACATCATTTATGACATTGTGCGCTTATGTGGCATGCCACATAAGCTATTTCGTTGACCTGCCATTTGATTGACGATCAACTCATGTTTACCATTAAAATTGGCTGATTTTTGAAGAAAATCATAATGTTAAGGGTGTAAACAAAAAAAAGGTTAAGGGCACAAAAGCAAAAGCCCCCAAACATTGAGGGTTTTTTTGCAATTATGCCTAAATCTTTTAGTGTTTAGGTTAGAATTGATCTAGCACTTGCCTCCCTTAGATACGATCTTCGGAATACTCACCTACTCCATTGTAAAACTATATTACAGCTAGATCCATATGCTTGCGGATACCACCTCATAGTTCTATATTTTATTGCAGTATTCACACTCTAAACATTAGTACGTTCAAAGGCGGTCAAGTTTTTGGCGCCATTGTCGGGGAGGCAACGTCACTAGATTGATTTTAATTTTTGCATTTCATTAGAATAATTAGAAATTTTTTAAGTTATAGGTACAATTCACACATAGGTTATTAACAATATACAGGTCCTAGGGACATTATTTGATGTAAATTGGCTAAGGTCTAGCATTTCCCAACCTATTATCTATAGTCAACATTTTGAATTAAGTCTTACTCTACTAACATGGATCTCTAATAATGTTAGGTTTGCCAATCACGTCAATGAAGATCATATCGCATTCTTGAGGAAATTTTATGTAGTGTTGTTAGTTACGTAGAAATTCTATCTCAGACTATAAAGTTATTATTAATTCCATTTGCATTAGATGGAAAGGCAAAAATGTGGCTAAAAGCACTACTTTTAGACACTATCACGACATGGAACAATTTCGTATAGTTATTCCTTCGCTGAGTTTTGCCTATGACTAAGGTATTAAGTAGTGTCACTCAATTATTTTATTTTTAGTAGGGCATCACTAAAACATTGGGACAAGCATGGGAAAGATTCAAGGCAATCTTGAGGTCTATATTAGGCAGAGAAATACATTTTGCAGTTAAAATACTGCATTTTTACTATGGGTTAGATAGTCAGGATAGATGAAAATTTGATATCATGACTGGGGAAGTATTTGAATGAAAACTCAGGAGGAAGTAATAGAGATACTGGAAAGATACAGCATCAATGAATCAATGTGGGAAGAATATCCTGAAATACGAAATCAATTCCTGGAATTTGTGGAATATAGAGAGCAAGAATGTAATCAACAGGTTATGAAACAAAAAAGGAAGGGAACAATGCGGAATAGGAGAATCACCACATGGTAACTCAATTGGACTGGTGGAGACAGAATAAGGAACAACCAGAGCAAATAATCCCAAACTTAGTAAAGATGGTACCATCTATTGTCAAACCTCCAAAGTTAGAACTAAGGCCCTTGCCCAATCATTTAAAGTATGGATATCTGGGGAAATAAAATACCTTACTAGTAATTATTGTCGCAAGTATAGATGCGAAATAGGAATAAGCTTTATTAAATGTCCTAAAAATGCATAAAAAAGCAATAGGATGGACACTTGTTAATATTCAAGGAATCAATCTTGCATTTTTTCAATATAAGATTAGATTAGAAGAGGGAAAAAGACTTGTGGTAGACATTCAGCAAAGACTTAATCCAGCCACGAAGGAGGTGGTCAAAAAGGAATTGTTTAAATGGCTAGATGTAGGAATTGTTTATGTTATTTCTGATAGTGAATGGGTTAGCCCAACCCAGTATGTTCCAAAGAAGAGAGGTCTAACTGTAGTCAAGAACGATAATAATAAGTTAATTCCCACTCGAACAGTTACAGGTTGGAGAGTATACATTGATTATTGGAAATTGAATGATGCAACAAAAAAAAGACCATTTTCCATTTCCATTTATCGAAAAATGCTTGGTCGGTTAGTAGAAAGGACTATTATTGCTTTCTTGATGGGTACTCAGGGTATCATCAAATCCCAATTCATCTTGATAATCAAGAGAAAACCACCTTTACCAACCCTTTTGATACATATGTCTTTAAGAGAATATCTTTTGGCCTGTGTAATGCTCCAGCAACTTTCATGAAATGCATGACTGTGATCTTTGCTGATATGTTAAAAGAGGGGTTAGATGCATTCATGC
Organism: Gossypium stocksii; assembly: GCA_020496765.1. Taxonomy (NCBI): domain Eukaryota; kingdom Viridiplantae; phylum Streptophyta; class Magnoliopsida; order Malvales; family Malvaceae; genus Gossypium; species Gossypium stocksii. Next base: position 40,008,911 of record CM035630.1, on the reverse strand, counting down.
ACGATTTTTTCGTATATAGGGACTCTTTTCAAGAATGCCTGGATAGCCTTGAAAAAGTGTTAAAAAGATGTGAGGAGACTAACCTGGTACTCAATTGGGAAAAATGTCATTTCATGGTGAAAGGATTGGTCTTAGGGCATCAAATATTTGGAAAGGGTTTAGAAGTAGATAAAGCCAAAATTGAAGTCATCAAGCATCTTCCAAATTCGATGAATGTGAAAGGTGTGCAAAATTTTTTACGCCATGCAGGATTTTATCAGAGATTTATAGAAGATTTTGCTCATATTTCTAAACCTTTGAATCAACTTCTCAAAAAAGAGACCTCTTTCGTATTTGATCAAAGTTGCATCAGAGCTTTTGAGGTAATAAAAGAAAAACTCATATCTGCTCCTATAATCATTACCCCAAATTGGTTGGAACTTTTTATTATTATGTGTGACGCTAGAAATTACGTAGTAGGTTCAATATTAAGACAAAAATAGAATAATTTGTTTAGGCTATTCATTATGCTAGCAAAACATTGATTTTCGCATAGTGTAACTACACTACAATTGAGAAAGAGACGTTGGCAGTAGTGTTTGTGTGTAAAAAGTTTCGACCGTACTTAATGGCAAATCAAGTATATGTGTATATTGATCACTCTACGCTAAAATACATCATGAAGGAAAAACAAACAAAAGTCAGACTAATGAGATGGGTTTTATTACTTCAGGAATTTGATTTATGGATAATGGCAAGAAGGGGATTGAAAATCAAATTGCAGATCACCTATCTAGAATTGAAAAACATTCACAAGAGAAGGAAATTGAAGATATTAAGGAGACCTTTGAGATGAACAATTATTCAAAGTAGACATTTATCAATTAAGACCAAGTAAGCATCTAACACCATGGTACGCAGATTATGTTAACTACATTGCAAAGGGGACTTCCTAGCATAGACATCTTAGCAGCAAAAAAAATGAATAGCTCATGAATCAAAAAATTACGTTTGGGAGGAACCATATGTGTTTCAAAAATGTGCAGATCAATTTCTTCGGCAATGTGTAGCCAAGGAAGAGATACAAGATATTTTACAAGCTTGTCATACATATGCTTATGGAGGGCATTTCAATGGAAAATAGATAGCTCAAAAAATACTGCAATCAGGGTTTTATTGACCAACAATGAATAGAGACACTTATGAATTCATCCAAGGATGTGATAGGTGTCAGAGAACTAGAAATATATCTAAAGGGGACAAAATGCTGCAGACAGGAATATTCGAGGTCGAAGTGTTTGATATATGGGGAATTGATTTCATGGGATCTTTTTTGGGTTCTTTCGGGAATCAGTAGATTCTCATGGCTGTAGATTATGTCTCAAAATGGGTTGACGATGTCGCACTTCCTACTAATGATACAAAATCTGTAGTAAAATTCCTCAGGAAAAACATATTTGCCATGTTTGGTACACCAGGAGCACTGATCAGTGACAAAGTATCTCATTTTTGTAGCAAGTAATTCGAAGCAGTATTGGCTAAGTATAGTATAAGGCATAGGATGACAACGGCGTATCGCCCACAAGCTAATAGGTAAGAAAAAGTCATTAATCAAGAAATAAAATAGATTTCAGAAAAAACAGTAAACCCAAGCCGAAAAGATTGGGCAGCCAAGCTAGACAATGCATTGTGGGCTTACAAAACAACATATAAGACTCCATTAAGCATGTCCCCATATAAGCTAGTTTATGGTAAGAATTGTCACTTACCAATCGAATTGGAGAGGAAGGCATATTGGGTGATCAAAGAATTAAATCTGAATCTGAAATTAGCTAAAAAAGAAAGACTATTCCAACTCCAAGAATCGGAAGAGTTCAGATTTATGGTTTATGAAAATACTAAGATGTATAAGGAGAAGAGTAGACTTCGACATGATGTAAAGATCAGAAAGTGAGAATTTTTATTGGGGCATAAAGTATTTTTATTCCATTCAAGGTTAAAATTATTCCCTAAAAAGCTTAAATTAAGATGGACAGGTCTATATACAATACAGTAGGTAACCTACTTATGGGGCAATAGAGTTAATCAAAAAAAAGGGTCAAACCTTCCTTGTTAATGGCCAACGAGTAAAACATTATTTTGGAGGGACTATTAATACTATACTAGAACAACAAACCTTGTAGTGTAGTGCCCTTTGTGATTTCTAAGACAACAAAAGAAAACTAACAAACATAAGGTAGATAAGGAAAAAGGTAACCCAACTGATGATTTCACAAAAAAAATAGAGGAATCTGGCCATCATGTCGCGACATCGTTCCAGAATGTTGTGATGAAGAACAAAATTCTAATTCAAAAATATTCTCTCAATTTCATGGCATCACCCAGAGATGTCACGACACCACACTGTAACCTTATTTTCTAAACTAACTTAACTATTAACATTTTTGTAGCTTAATTGTATTAGGATTCTTGTTTTTTAACTGCTTACTTAGTAAAACTAGATTATAACTCTTGAATAATTTATTCTACTAGATTATAACTCTTGAATAATTTATTCTTTCTTCCTAATCTATAAATAGGACATACGGCCACCTTATGATACCATAAATTGCAAGCAACTCTCTTTTATCAGTAACAAAGGGTAATTTGCAGATATAATACGAACATATCATCAAATGGCCAGTTTTAGTGCAAGCGCTTCAAGCCCAGCTATTGAATTTCAAGAAGGTGAGATGGATAAGTATCTACAACAATTACAGCTATATACTTTTATTCAAGAACAGGGATTTGACCTTTTAATGAGGAATTGCAAAAGGAATATGGGAAAACACAACTGAAGGGGAATGGATGAAATTCTGTTTGCCAGCCGAAGAACCCTTAATAGTTCCTATGGTGCAAGAATTTTATGTAGCATTAAAACAAAAGGAAGCAGCCAAACCATTCTACGAGATGCACTCCTTTGAAAAGGTCATAGGGGTTAATGTTCAGATGAGTCTTTGCCAAATTTATGATACACCATATTATTATCGCAATTATCTCCACAAAACAAATTTAAAAGAATTCAGAAACATTGATATAGAGGAAGTATTAAGATTCCTAATGGCAAGGAAAGAGATGTGGACATATTGAATGGGAATAATAATTCTTGAAACGTTCAATCAGGAGCTGATGACACCAAAAGCCAATATGTGGATAAAATTTGTATGTTCAAGAATATGGCCTATAATAAAGATGTCTAAGACTAGTCCAATGAAAGTGATCATAACTTATGGGATCCTTCAGAAGAAACAAATATGTATTGGAACCTAGTTATATAAAAACATGGTTAATTGTACAAGAAATTTAGGAAAGGGGATATTTTTCCTACATTTAATTTCAGAACTATGTAAAAGGGCAAGAGTAATCATAGAATGGATGGATAAAACCATGAATACCCCAAGGAAATCATTCAATGATGATTTATTCAAGCAATTTGTTCTTCTATAGATGAAACAAAAAGAGGAAAGGAGAAAAAGAGGATTTCAGGAAGATGAGGACTAATACTCAAGAGTAATTTAGTAGGATTAGGAGTAGACAAATTTAGGAAAACTTGAATGCTTATTTCTTTACTTGTATTTTTTATTTTTAGGGATTGTATTAAATTTTAGGGTAATGAAAATATGTTTTTAGGATAGGGATAAATACATAATTCTTTGTTTTGAAGTTTGTTTAAATCTTTCATATTAAAAAAACCCCAACATAGAAGAGACACAAACAAATCGATCTTCACACGATTAAAGGGGGAAGTAGCCAACATTAGCCACCATGATCAATTAGGTAACTTTTCTCCTTATCTCTTTATGGGCTACATATTGAAGATAATGTGTCAACTAAAGTGTGGGGGTACCATAGGATAATGTGTGCTTGAGCTTGTAAAAATACAATGGATTGGTTAGGAGCATGTACATAGATTGCTTGTCTTTATGAATAAATTTGGCATGATGATAGGTGATTTTAAACTTTTGATTATTAGGCTACAAAGTTCCATATGTTACACTATAAATAGGGATTAAGTAATCAACTGTACCAAGTGATATAGAAAATACAAGGAAACGAGCATGCTAGTACAAATGATAAATAGTTGAATTTGTATTTTTTTGGTTGATTAAATTTTTTTCATGTTGAGATATTTAGGGATGACCTAAAGATTGCTTGGAACACATATAGAGCCAAAAAGTTGTCCTAATTATATTTCACCTTTAAAACCAATTTTTAAGTCTGTTGATAATTCTTGACGAACTACATTACAAGCCCCAATCGTGAAAACATCAATTTGCATTTGCCCTTGTTCTTTGGTCTTGCATTGCACGATAATAGAAGTTTGGCCATACGTATTGAGGGTTAAGTAGATACATCATGGCAGAGTTTGTAAAAATAAAGTGAAAAAGGAAAGACTAATGTGATGTGAGAATTATAGGTTAGCCTAAAAGTGCAAAATAAAAAGAAAAATCTAAAAAAGAAAATCCATATGAGTAGAAAAAGTACCTGAAAAGCCAAAAAAGCATTCTTGAGTGAAAAAAATTGAAAAAGAACAGTGACAAAGTCACAACAAAAGAAATGCACCAAAACTTGTAGGCTAGCCGTAGTTACTATGTCATGCTATGATTTCCTACATAGAGAGACAAGGAAGGTGAGAGAAGGAGAAATAAGGCGGTGAGTGGGTAAATGTCACTAAAGGGAAAGAATAAGGATCAATACAATGTGCCAAACTATTTTCGTGTTTGTAAACTTTTTTAATGCTTACTATTTTTCAATTCTATACCTATCCTAAGCTTCAGAATGTTACAAGCTGAAAAGTCTTATGTGACCTAAATATCCTTATACATGAATAGACATCATACTAGACATGTGCATAAACGACTATTTGTATTCTGCTTAGATAATCAAAGTACTTGTATGATTTGTTAATGGATTCCTCTAAGAGAGACCCTTAATACTTGTATATTTCTAACATACTGAACTTAGATGTTTAAAGTCAAAGGTGATAAGTCAACTATTCATCATGTTGAAGTTGTTAGTAAACATGAAATGCCTAAGCCATATGCTCCGAAGTCAAACTTGTATCATACTTGCTCAAGGGTCGTCATATTTATTTGACATATTTGTTTATGTTGCTTTATGACAATCAATGACTTAAGTGTGGAGGAGTTTGATCTGCCAAAATTCGGAGTAGCAGATTAAACTAGCTTTCACACTTAAGGAGCCTGAATACAAGTATTTTCATTATATTTTAGTTATGTTTCTTTAGTTTTACTTAAATTCAATAAAATGTGTAAATAGAATCTTTTATTGACCCTAAGGGCCGAATAAGGCTTAAGAGAGAGCTAATGTACTTTGTGAGTGCACATGAGACCATCAGAAGGCATTTTAGGACGATACTGGACACTATGTCGCAACACAGAAGGACTAATGTTGCAACATAGGGAATAGAATGAAGAAGACTCAAGTCTACCTTTGATCTCACAGCACAGACTGAGGGTGTTGCAACATACCCCTAAAAATGGCTACAAAAGAACATACTAGTTGCTATGTCGCGACACAGGTCCTAGTGTGTCTCGACATCGACTTTAGAACAGAAATTAGACATGAAGCAGGGGTGTTTTGGTTAGCACAATCAAACTTAAAGCTTGGGAACGTTAGCTAACCTAGGGTTAAGGACAACGGCCACCTAAAGGCTATAAATGGGCTCCTTTGGCACATGTTAAAAACACTTTTTGATTAACCTAGTTTCTTCATTTATATTTAGTTGCATTTTCTTAGGGTTCTAGAGTTTAGTTTATTTGTTCGTTGTTTTCTTTTAAGAGATTTGGATTGTGGGATCATTCAACTTGTGGATTTGTGCTTAATATCAAAATAATCAGGTACTTTCATTTACTCTATCTTGTTGATTTAATTAGCTTTACATTGATTATATATTGTTTATGAACACCATGAGGAACTAATCCTTTTATGAGGGATTAGCGAGTGGAGGTATGATCTGTTAATTGTCTTGTAGGGATATTCAATGGATCAGCAATTTAGGAAAGGGGGAATATGAAACAAACCCTAGGCTTGAAAACCCTGAGAAGTCATCAAGGTGGGAATCAACCCAAAATTGGTATTACCCATCTGTGAACACCTTAACCTCTAACCAGTCTGGATTGTGAGGTTGGAAGATAAGCAGTTCTTGCTAACTCATTATGTTAGTGGAAGATCGGAAGATCTTGTTAGGGTAGCAACTAGTTGATTGACGAGGAACCCGAAGCTACAGTTGATGGAGATTACCGAAGTAAGCTAATTACCCATAATCAGATTTGATTTATTCTTCTTTTTTAATCTCTTGAATTTTATCCTTTTTATGCTATTTTATTTTCATTATTATAAAATCCCTAAAAATCCTTTATTTTATATCCTTCGTACTATAACTAAATTTAAAAGTACTAATTAGATCATTTAGTATTTCGATTAGGATTGATCTAGCACTCACCTCCCTTGGATACGATCCCTAAAGTACTCACCTACTCCATTGCAAAACTATATTACAACTAGACCCGTATACTTGCAAATACCGCCTCATAGTTCTATATTTTATTGTAGTATTCATACTCTGGACACTAGTACATCCGAAGGCAATTAATGTCATCTACTTATAGTGAAAGAAGGTAGAACCTTTGTTGAGTTGTAGTGGTTTATTTCAAATAGAAACATATTCTACTTAGAATAGGAGTAGGGTGGATGGCACATCCTAGTATTCCTACTAGGGTTGCCACCACTTTCAAGTCCGTAAAGGATTTTTAAGCCTTTCTCACATTCAGTCCAATTACAAGTACTTCCTTGGCCTTTTTGACCCAGTACTCTGTTATGTGATCCAACTTGATTCAGTTTTTCTATGTCCCAAAATAAAATTTAATATTTATATATAAAATAATTTTCTCATCCCTATTTTACCCTCAGTAAAATTTTGATAAATTTTCCCTGGTAAAATTTTTAGAAAATAAGTTTAATATTTCACAACTCAACATGTTCACTATACCCAAATGGATTATTGTCATTTTCGGGATTCAAACCATTCCAAAAACATAAACTCATTCTTTCGATCATTTTTTAAGCACCCTATATAGGATTACAAATGGATCATTTCCATATTTGGAAACTTACATTCATTTCCAAATGATTCCATTTCTCCATTATCATTACTAAATATTTCTTATTTCACTTTCCTATTCATTCGTTCATTTCTATTCAAACATGTAATTCATTTTTTGTTTCAAAGGCGGAGGGACTGATTGGACATATGTAGTTGAGGCTCCAATGATTTATATTAAGTTTTGACTTTTCGCCTATTAATTATAAACTTATTTAGTCATGAAGTCATTCAACTATAGTATCATGACTGAGCTTTTCCTAAGAACATAACATTATGAAAGCAACTACTCAGTGCTCGTCTAATAACCTTGTCATGAGTATGTTACCCTCATAAGTTATCATTGGTCTCTTTAGGATAATATCCATTCTCCCAATTGATTCTATTTTATCTCATGGTAATCATTACATCTTCCTTCATGAAAAGTTCATCTCTATCAAATAGTGATTAAGTCATCCATCACAAAGACAGATAACCTGTAGCAACATTTACTTTTCATTAACCATGTAATGCCAATAAGAGGATATCATTTACCCATGTTATGGGCTATGAATTCCACTATTGTGAATGATGCTACATACTGCAGAAGTTGTACACCCAACGTACCATCTTTCGATTCCTTATTTATTTAAACTCAAGCTTTTACTTATATCAAAGTGTATGAGTCACACATAAATAGTCTGCCATCCATTCAGGATTCAAGTATGCCACACTATGAACGTTACAAGTGAATAAATCCATAAACAGATTTAGGATCTATTTTGCTTGGGTCTTGTTTGATGTACTGTCAGTCTAACCAGTCACATCTATGTCTCTATCTTCTAAGAGTCATCTGTTTTGATGCCAAAGACAAGGCATCTCCCCAATTGGACTTGATAGAAGACATACTGGTCTTTTAATTGGTTTGCTCATTTCCAATTAAACTAAGGATATGTTTAGGTTCATTTACTAATACAAGTTGTCTTTCTGTACTACAATCCTACCATGGAATACCGCTTAGTATCAATTAAACATTTAGACAACCAATGAGCAACATTTGCTTCTTGTTTTGCTTTGCGTCCAAAAATCATGTGAAGACAACATACAAAGTATTAATGTATTCATGTATTAATGAATAATTTTATTAACCAATTTGTACAAAAAAATTACAAGTGTACTTAGATAAAAATACTACACTTAGGGCACTAGGTCCAACATATAAATATTATTGATATGGTCAAAAACTTTATAGAATTTTTTATGCATTGAATTATTTGAAATTGCAAGTTCAGTATGTGAGGATATGATGTCACACAAATGTCATCGCAATGATAAATTTAATCGTCGTGATGAGAAGGCCTTTAACCAAGTCAGTATGTTACGTCACAATGAGGAGCCTTCTCATGTCACGACATTGATCATGAATTTTGAAATTTTTACATTTCAGTCTTACTTCGATCTCAAATTAGTTTTAGAGCATTCGTAAGCTTGTGAAAGACTCAAGAACTATTATATATCATATTGAATGTACGTTTTGTTTGATTTTAACCATATAAATTGTATAATTAAATTGTAAATTGATTGTAGTTGCAACATAATGAATGTGACACACTATAGCTCAAACCCAACAATCGGGTTGGGTTTAGGGTGTTACAGAGTTTCGATCAATAGAAAGTTATGTTAACAGAAGCTCCAATGTTGACTCAGCCTGAATCCAAGAAAGAATTCGTTGATTTTGGTGATGCTTCACTTAACAGATTAGGTTGTGTACTAATGCAAGACAGGAAAGTGATAGTCTATGCTTCTCGATAGCTTAAGCTTTATGAGAAGAATTATCCCACTCACGATCTGGAATTAGCTGAGGTTGTGTTTTCTTTGAAAATCTAGTGACATTATTTATACAACAAGAAATGCCACATTTTTACTGATAAAAAATGCTTGAAGTATTTGCTAACACAGAAAAAGTTGAATCTAAATAACATAGATGGCTCGAGTTGTTGAAAAATTATGATCTGATTATCAAATACCATCGAAGTAAAGCTACTATTGTAGCTAACCCTTTGAGTCATAAATCTATGTTTACTTTGAAAGCAATGAATACTCATCTAAAATTGCAACGTGACAATTTTATTCTAGCCGAGTTGAGAGCTAAATTGGTATTCTTGCAAAGAATTAAAAAGTTCTAAAAAGATTATTCAAACTTGTTTGCAAAATGGAAACTAGTTGAAAGTGATTAGACTGATGAATTAAGCATTAGTGATAATGGTAGTCTATATTTTTTAAACTATTTGTGTGTGCCAGGAAATTCAAAATTGAAATGTATTTTACATGAAGTTTAAAGTAGTACCTATTTGATCTAGCCAAGCAGCAATAAAATGTATAACGATCAGAAATTGTTGTATTGATGGCCATGAATGAAACGAGAAATCTCAGAGTTTGTGATAAAATATTTAGTATGTCAGCAAGTGAAATCCAAGCATCAAGTTTCGTTAGGTTTGTTACAACCTTTGATGATTTTGGAGTGAAAATGGGAGTGTGTTACTATGAACTTTGTATCAAGTTTACCGCTGTCATCGAAAAAGAAAGAAGCAATTTGCGTAATAATTGGCAGATTGACTAAGTCCGCACATTTTATTCCTGCTAGGACAAATTACTCGCTTGAAAATTTAGCTAAGTTGTATATAACTGAGATTGTTAAATTGCACAGTGTGTCATTGTCTATTATTTCTGATCGAGATCCAAGATTTACTTTTAAGTTTTGGGGTAAGTTGCGTAAAGCCCTGGGTACTAACTTAAATTTCAGTACAACTTTTATCCCCAGATAGATGAACAATAAAAATGGGTGATTCAGATACTTGAAGATATGTTGCATGTTGTAATATTGAATTTGAAAGCACTTGGGAGAAATTTTTGTCGTTAGTTGAGTTTATCTATAATAACAACTATCAAACGAGTATCAAGATGGCACCGTTTGAGGCTTTGTATAGTAAAAAATGTTGAACTCTATTGTATTGGTCAGAGTTAAGCAAGAGAAAGTTGGCAGGGACTAATTTGATACAGAAACAAAGGATAAAGTTAGAGTTATATGAGACTGTTTGAAAGCTGCCTCAGATTTTTAGAAATCGTATGTTGATTTGAAGAGAAAAGATATCAAGTTTTAGACCGTGACAAAGTTTTTTTGAAAGCCTCACCCTAGAATAAAGTTTTGCGTTTCGGCAGGAAAGGAAAACTCAGTTCGAGGTTCATAGGATCGTACGAAATTCTAAAAAGGGTTGGTTCGGGAGCCTATCAAATTGCTTTTCCTCAGGAACTTGAAAGAACTTATAATGTTTTTAACGTATTAGTGCTGTGATGGTATAGATCACATCCAACTCATATGATATCCCCCAAAGAAGTATAACTTCAGCTAGATTTGTTGTATTCTGAAGAATTAGTAAAAATTTTTACTCGAGAAGTAAAAGAACTCCGAAACAAATGAATACCTCTAGTGAATGTTTTATGGCATTGACACTGTATAGAGGAGGCTACGTGGGAGTCAGAGGAAACTATGAAATCACAGTACCTAATCTATTCTCAGGTAAAAATTTTGAGGATGAAATTTCTTGAGGGGGAGAGTTGTAATAGCCTATTTTCAGTGGTATCAAAAATAGCTGTTTTTAAACCCCATTTCCAATAAGAAAGTTCATAAATCTTATTATTTAATATTCACAAGATTAGTATAAAGTTTAATTAAAGTTTGATCCTTTAATTTTATTAATTGGATAGTTAATTAAGGTACAATGACTCCATTGTGAAAGTGGAAAAAGTTAATAGTTATGGATTTTTAATTAATTTAGAGACCAAGTGAGCAATTTGACCCATTTTAATTATTCAATGGTGGATGATGATGCCATTTTCCACTTATTATTGATTAAGAATGATTAAGGCTAAGCTAATTAAGGCTAGTTTAATTAATTAAGGTTAATTAAAGTTAAATCTTAGTATAAAAGATAAATTAAACAAAAAAATGGTCATTTTCATGTTCATCTTCTCCTCACTGTAGCTAAGAAGAAATACAAGGGTTTCAAACTTTCAAACTTTAGTCCCTCAATTAGTAAGTGATTTCAAGTTCGTTTCTTATAATTTTTTTATGTTTTAAGAGCTTGATTTAGCTAACTTATGTGCCAATTTGTAAAACTTTTAAAGTTTCCAGAAGTTTTCATTGTTGATTTCTTGAAGTTTTTAGGGTTAAATTGTTAGATTTTAAGCTTAAAAGTGAAAAAGGACTTGTTTGTAAGTTTAATTGCTAGTTTTTGAACATAGGGACTAAAGCGCATGAATTTTCAAATTAGTGTTATAGAAGAATAATATTGAGATTGGTTTCAAAATCGAGGCTCAAATTTTAAAGTTACGGTAATTTCGATCTTAGGGACTTAATCAAATAAAATGAGAAACTTTAGAGAACTTTTGAAATATGAAATTGAACTACCATATGCATGTAATAGGATGTTATAAGGTATTTGGAATTTATCAATTGAAATAAATTATCATATAGATCAAGAATTGAACCAAATGGAGGAAAATCGAGGAAACGGCAAAATTATGGATTAGTCATCGACATTTTGTTTATTTTTGTTTTTGACAGGTAAGTTCATATGATATGATTATATGTAATTGTAATATATACTTGAATTATGAATTTTTGTTATGTGATTGTAAATTGAATTATTTATGATTTGGTACAAAAAGGTAAGATGTGGACTAAAATGTAAAGAAAATGGTTATATATGCTAAATGCGCCCGAATGAACTTAATAAAGGATAAGATACGATTGACATATCAATAGGGTTATTTGCACGCTGGTACGAGTTATATGTGATGGTACAAAGTATGTAATTGTACAGAGTTTATTATAGATCATATCAAGATTCAACATTTCTTGCAGAATCTAAATGTCTCTTCAGAGACCCTAGTATGGTGGAAGGACGTATTTATATACGATTATATATGATACCCTATGGGCTTTGCACTTCAGTGCATTGGTGTGGTGTAGTTACTACTCGGACGAGTAATCTAGTCTAGTGTAGTTACTCTTGTATTCGAATCTGTTCATTAAAGTTCTTTAGGCTAAATGGTTAATGAAAATGAAAAATGACAATGGAATGATATGATTTTGGTTTACAAATGGTTAACTGTTGATTAGATTATGCAAACAGTATTGAATTATTGATTTCAAATGGTATTAAATTGAATTAAGATGTTAAATGTTGAATTGTTATACAATTTGGTCATATGATGAACTCACATTTTGTTGTGATTTGTTATGTTAGGCATATTTTGACAAGTTAATTAGTTTGATATGTTTGATTGTAAGTCGATGTAAGTTTATCGTTTAAGCACCTATGAACTTATGAAGCATTCGAAATGCTTACACTATTGTTTTCCCTTTTTCATATAGATTTCCAACTTGAGGAACATGTCAACCAGATCTACGAGAAGCTCGCACTATCCTATTATTGATTTGGTATTCTTTTAATTGTTTTGAAGTTCGATTTATGGCATGTATATATGAGTTATGCTTTTGGTTAACTTTGGAAGTTGATATAGTTGTGATCAATCTTATGCTTGAATTGGTAATGTTGATATCTTGCTGAAATGATTAGTTTTTAGCAAACGAACTTGAATTATGCTTGGTAGCTTATAGTAGCATATTTGAGTTTGAATTATAATAGTTTAGATTATGGTATTGAAAGGATTATATATATGAATGAGTAGGTTAAATTGGTATAAGTTGGACTAATATGTTTGATGCCAAATTGTGGAAATGTTGGAATGGATATTTGGAATTGGTTAAATGAATTGTTTAGTCATGGTTTTGGTTTGATTTTATGCATGTATAAGTGTGCATTTAAGCACAATTTGGGTAAGTTGATAGGTTGGCATGAAATAAGTACCAAAATGCATATTTTTTACATTTTTCTATGAGGTATCAATACCTTATAAAAGGTATCGATGCTTTAGCAAAATTTTCTAATTTTTCAAAACTTCAAACCTAAAAATGGTATCGATACAGAGGTAAGGTATTGATACATTGAAAAGGATACTGGTACTTTACGACTGGTATTGATATCTTTGGTTTTAATTCAATTTTTTTAAACATCAAAGCTCAAAATGGTATTGGTATTTGTCAGGGATATCGATACCTGATCTGAAATTTTGATAACTTTGTAATTTGGTTCTATTTTATGTTCGGAACAACAAATGAGCTTTCGTAAGCTTGATTGAGTCTCGAAAAAGTTTCTATAGCATGTGATCATTGTGATTATGGAATGTTTGAATGTTTAAATGGTTTATTCATAATGTTTTTTTTATAGTTGTTGCTTCGGCAATGCATATAGCATCTTATAGCTCGGACCCAACAATCATGTCAGTCGAGGGGTGTTATATCTAGACTAGTTTGTAAGAGATAAATTAGTTCGCCAACCAATATCTAATATCACCCTTCATTCACCAACTATTTTATATGCATAATGATGTTTTTTACTATTTGCACACCACTTATATACTTTTCTTGCATTAAGTGGCATAAGTCAGTCAAGTATTAACGTAGTTCGAGATGGTCCAAGAAATTCTAACAAATTCGTATAATATGGATAAGTTTTGTAATATCCCGAATTAGGGCCTAATCGGAATAGTGGTTTCGTGACCACAAATATGAGATAGAAATAATTATTTTATAATCATTTTGAGGTTTATGATATGATTGCATGATTGTGTGAAATTTTCGTAAAGAAATTCTATGCATAAAGTGCTTAATTTGAAATTAGGGGCTAAATCGAATAAGTTGAAAATTTTGCATTCTAGAAGCTTTTAGTATGAAATTGCTTTGGAATAATAATTAGGAGGTCTTAAATAGCAAATTGACCAATTTCTAAAATTTTGGACAAAAATAGGCTTGTACATGAAAATTTTCAAAGAAAGACATTAAGGGCATTTTGGTCATTTGGTTATTAACATGAATTAAAAGGGAAAAAGGTGACAAAATAGTTATCATCTTCTTCCTTTCTTGGCCGAATGTACCTTCTCTCCATAGCTAGGGTTTCTTCAACTTTCAAGCTTCATAATCAAGAGAAACGAGATTCAAGTCATGATCGAGGGAAAAACAAAGTTTACGAGGAATAGGCTCGATTGTTGATATTTTGGTACCGAGGTAAGTTCATGTGTAAAAAAGGTAACATAATTGTTATTTCAAGTGATTTAATGTTATTTATATGATATGATACTTATAATTAGAATATTATGTTTTGTGAATTATTATGTATTGTTATGCAAAGTATGTGATTAAATTGATAAGTATGAGATGCTAGCAACGTATTGGTTCCGACATTTTGGGGAAAATGACTGGGAAATTGTAATTGAAGAAAATCCAGTTTGAACCTTGGGAATAGATTAGGATACAAGTGACATGTCACTAAGATGATTGAGTTTCGAGCTCGTTGAGTTGAGTCCGAGTTCGTGAGATGTAACTAGGCATCCGAACTCGTTGAGTTGAGTCCGAGTTTACTTATGGATGCGAACGCCCGAGCTCGTTGAGTTGAGTCCGAGTTCATTTATGGGCGGGTTACATGGTAGCTTGGCTACGGATATGACACTTATGTGTATGCGATTTGGGTATCCGAGTTATATTCCTATGTGTTCAACGGGTAGACTGATAAATAAGTAATGAAAACGCCTAAGTGAACGAGGTATGTTGTAACGTGTTGTGAACGAGAAATTTGACAGGTATGAACCTAAACTTTGGGTGAGAACATGGTAAGATGATGATGTGATAAGATAGTAAATGTTCTTGTGCCTTGTATGGGTTAGTGATGTTATTGTAATTGATTCTCATGTTGAATTCCTTGATTATGTTACTTGTTATTTACATGTGAATTTACTAAGCATTTATGCTTACTCCTCCCTCTTTATTCATTGTAGTTTTGGTCAAGCCGGTTCGGGAATCGGGATAGGTCGAAGACTCGCTCACACTATCCGAAGAACTATTTTGGTAAAATGGCTTGTATAACTTGAGTATGGCATGTATAGCAATATACTCATTTTGTGTAATTAATCTTGTTATATGGTTGTGGTTTTGTTGAGAAAATGCTTGATAACAATTAGACATTGGAACGGTTAATCTAGATTATGTGTGAGACCATGTAGGCTTAAAGTGACACTTAGTCCATGATTATTCATAGAAAAGTGCGATTCGCCATGAAACAGAATATTACGGCAGCAAAGACATGAGTTTGAAAAATCACAAAAATAGTAGAAATTGAAATAGGTGATGAATTAAATATGAAATTGAATCTTATTATGTCTATTTTCATATGGAAAAAGAGAAACAGGTAAAGGAGTTATATGTTGTGAGATATTTGAGTTTTAGTGAAACAGGGCCAGAGCGATTTCTGGATCCTCTGTTCCAACTTTGGAAATTCACCATAAATTGTACAAAAATAGTTAAGAGGTATACTGTATATGTACAAAATCCTTATTGAATCTAGTTTTAAGAGAAACAAATGGCATAGATATATGAATTTTGTATAGAGAGAAAAGTGGTTCGTAGCAAGCAGAGGTCACTGCAGTCGAGTCCTGAAACAGGGGTAACTTTAACTAATAAACTGTACTAATTGGCCCAACCAAAAATTCTAGAAAAAAATTACTAAATAGATATATGAGTCTAGATTCAGGAAAAATTTACGGATCTTGATTTAGAGTTTCGTAACTCAAGATATGATTTTTTAGCGACTATGACTCAGAAAGATAGCTTATTCCGAAAGTTAAAAATAAATAGTTTAAAGTCGTTTGAGTGATAAATTAAGTTTATTAACACCTCTAGCTCGACTCCGGCGACGGTCTCGGGCGTAGGGGCATTACAAGTTTCATTGCATTGATTTGCATTTTGGTGAGGAGCATAATTGGGCAATTAGATTTCTATAACAAGTGTCATTGCGCAACAATCATTTTTAACATCACCAATAGGGTGCAAGGATTGAGGTTTGAGGATTGAAATTTGCAACTTCAGAGATGTATATAGAATGGTTTAGTAGAGACAATACACCATTATCTGTTGGGAGAAGCTCCATTACCTCAAATAGATTATTCAGTGTCTAATTGTCGAGGGAAGAACACAAAAGCGTGTGCCACAATTTAGCATATCAATCCAACTCCAATTTAGTGGTATGCGTTGGAGGGGCTAAATCAACAAGCTTCTTTAACCACATGCAGTTTAACTGACACCATCTACTTCCATTGAATTCTCCTTTAATGGCATGACACCTAATAATTGCTCGCAGTAATACTCCGTGTCGATGCAATTAGGTTTGATCATTGTCATCATATATATAGGAAGGCCGATTATTAATGCGACATCTTCCAGAGTAATGATTGATTCCCCACAAGGCAAATGAAATGTAAAATTTTGCTGCCTCCATCTTTCAATCATGGTAGTAACTATTTCATGAATGATAATAAAATTTTCCATTTTATGCACCCCATACAAATTAACATCCTCCAAGAGTCATTTGATAAGATCATTAGGAGTTAAGAACTTTAAGTTTTGTTTTTAAAGATCACAAACAAATAATTTTACAACTAAAAAAGTCCATATATATATATATATATATATATATACACAATAACTAATTATTATTATAAAAATTTAAACCCGATATATTATCATATCCAAGGCGTAGTTGGCTATTGGTTGATCATTTTCTCATTGAGAGCTAAGTAAATAAAAAGAATTTCTAACAGTTGTATGGTTAAATGTCTTGATAACTTGAGAGTTTGAGAGAATTAGAAGAATTTGGGTGAAAAAAAAAGAGAAATAAGTGGAGTTTTTATAGAATGAAAGTCGACAACCACCATAGTCGACTTTCATTGTATTAATTATAATTGTTGAGCCAATTGTGAAATAAAGGTGAACTTACTAACCCTAAAGTTGACAACCAATATCGTTGAGTTATTGTGTATAATACTTATGTGTGCTTCCTTCTACTAACATGTAGAAGTTTTATGCACGAATAAGTGTGTTAATTTGATAATACATTAAACTCGATAACCCTAATTTGTTGAGGTAGTTCTAGAAAGTATTTTGAGAAATAAGTTTCTCTTCTACCTATTTTAATAAATAAATAAATAAATATAAAAGAAAAAACAATAAATTAGTCATATTCAATTTTAAAATATAACTTTTCAATTTTAAAATTGATATGTAGGTTTTTTAATTGTAAAATTTAAAATTGTAATTTATTAAAAATGTCTTTTAAATTTTAAAATTGCCGGAGGTTATGTTTTATTTTTTTTTAAATGTTAATAAATTGATAAATCATTTGGTTTAAAAGAGAATTTTTTTTTCACTTTTTAATTTACGTGTTAATTAAAGAGAACATCAACATAAATATTTACCTTGTTATATATTTTCTTACCCATAGTGTATATTTAATAAAATGTATTATATTAGTTTATTTGTATTAATCTTTCAATAATTTCCAAAATTTTAAATCGGTAAGAATTTTTTTTAAATGCAGTATGTTTTTATGTTGTATGGTGAAAAAATAATTATTAAAGTATATATATTTTTTTATTTTTTATGAAGTTAAAAAGAGCATAATTAAATTAAAGTTAAAAGTAACAATAAATTTCAAAAAATGTGTAATAAATCATTTAAAATGTAATAAATTTTTTATTTAGTTAGTGTGAATTGTTATAGATGTTTAAATTCAAAAAAGTATAAAATGAAATTTTGGTTAATTAAGGGTTTCTTTGGATAGGTGTTTACTTTCATTACAGTGAATTTAATTTTCTTTTTGTTTCACGCTGCAATATCGTTATAGTATGAATATAGACAATATTAATTACTTAACATTTTTACTAATTTATTTTAGTTTAAATTAAATGCTAAATTTAAAGAAATAATTAAATGGTTACCTAAACTTGTTCTTGCATGTTTTTTTTTATTTAACCTTCTGTTTAATTTATAAGTAGTGATTATTAAAATCTATTAATTAATTCCTATTGGAAATTGATAAAGGAGTATTTTTTTTAATTAAGAAAATTAACTTGTAAAATTTGAAAATGATGAAAGTAATGTATTATTTGATGAAAATAATGTTGTTTTTATATAATAAATAGATTGGAGTTAAGGTAAATGGTGTAAGCAATTTATAATATTTAACGTTAATTGATATTAGACTGAATTTAAATAAATAATAATTTGAAATTATTTTAAAAATATAAATATTATAATAGTAAATTTTGATAAATTCTATTTTTTATATATTTTTTATCTTAATTTTTATTTTTAATTATTGAAATTAGATTGTTTATTAAATTTAAAAATTGAGATTACTGAAAAATTTATTCTAACGTTACATGTACTTTAAATGTAATTGTGTATTTAATTTGTGAAAAATAATGATAAATTTAGAATGACGTTTTCTAAATCACTTTAACATTTATAATGACTTATTATGTAAATTTGTAAGTTGAATTATTGAATATAAGTAATGAAGGGATGAAAATACAACTTGCATAACACTTAAAAATTATATAAAAAGGTGGAAGGGTTTATGTTGCAATTTTCCCCTCCACAAATGATTTTTTTTGTATAATGCTTAAAACTACTCATAACTAAGGTGTATTTTGTGCAATTCAGTTCGGTTTTTGGAAAAAAATTGAATCGAACCATTCCATTTGATTTTTAACTTTTGAAATCGAAACCAAAACAATATTAAATAAAAATTGAAATATTTGAAACCAATAATTGCAGTTTGATTCAGTTCAATTTGACAATTTTTAACAAATTCGAGCTTTGTTAAAAAAAACTTGTGAATATTTTTTTTCACAACAATCATAATACATGCTCTAAATTAATTTATATATAAATACAAGCCTGTTTAAAAAATAACTCGGGGCGAATTCACAAAAGGACAAAAAATCTACTGTTTTTTGTTGTTTTAATGTTATTTATGTTACTATTATTTTATGGTTATTGTTTGGATATTGTATAACGCTTATTTTATTATTAAATTTGTTATTATTTTAGAGGCATTTGCTTGTTAAGTTGCATCCATCTTAGTGTTATTTAAGTATACATATATTTCAAAGTTTGTTAGGAAATACTTATTTTAATATTTTTAATATATTATATATATTAAAATTTATATAAAAATAATATAAAAATTAATATAACCGAGTTTAGCCCATGTTTAATCATTTTATCTAGGCTGGGTTTGGGTAAAATTTTAGACTTATTTTTTCGGGTCGAGCCCGAACCTAGCGAACAGGCCTAAATTTATAGTTGGGCCCGACCCATGAGTACCTCAAGTTAATATCATTCAAAGTTGTTAAAAGGAAAACTTACACATAAATCATTCATATGACTAATGTTTTGTTATGTCATTTATTTTACTTAGTTGTTATCTTCAATTAATTATAATTGAGTTATCACAATATGTCATATGGCAAATTAAATTCATAACTGTCAAATATTTATAATTGACAATTTGTGAATAATT
This sequence comes from Gossypium stocksii, assembly GCA_020496765.1. Taxonomy (NCBI): domain Eukaryota; kingdom Viridiplantae; phylum Streptophyta; class Magnoliopsida; order Malvales; family Malvaceae; genus Gossypium; species Gossypium stocksii. Next base: position 39,989,252 of record CM035630.1, on the reverse strand, counting down.
ATTTTTTTATAAATAAAATATTATAAAATTTAATAAACTATTTTCTTAAATTTAGAATTATGATTATAATTTTTTTAGAAAGGTAAATTCATTAATTCATTTAATAAATGGAACCATACAATTCAAAAAAATTAGCAAACACTCGTCTACAACGGTGAAGTACAAGCTCCATCGGTTTTAACCTCAACATCAATAGAACATTATGACACGTTGACAATTGACTTTGTCACAACTCAAGCATGACATATCTAAGGTGGTTGCAAACACTTAATACGATAAGGAAATCAGTCCTGAATGGTCCAAAGAGACGAAAAAAAATCAACAAAAGAATCGAACATTCACCAAACTAGAGAGGACGACAACAAAATTATCTCTAAAATCACTTATAAAAATAAGATTACATGCATAAGCAAGACTAAAAAATGTGGTAAAAGAGAAGACAAAAACTTTTAAAACTGAAGACTTATTAAGCAATAGAAAAATAAAAAAAATATAAAACTTAAGACAACACAGATCCAAACGAGAGAGAAAAAAGGCGAGTACGTGTAAATTCTTTTTGCCATTATTTAGAGAATAGTATGTGTAAAATCTGGTGGCGTAATCCAAAAAATAATAGAGGTATTCATTGGTGTAAGTGGTGCGATATGTGCATCCCCAAACGAAGGGAGGGTTGGGTTTTAAAATTGTCAATGTTTAATATGAACCTGTTGGCAAAACAGGGATGGAAGATTATTACGCAACCTAATTGTTTATTTGCACCAGTAATGAAAGCTAAGTACTTCCCAAAATGAGACTTTATGAGTGCAAGAATTGATTCTTACCCTTCGTATAGTTGGCGAAGCATCTGGGGAGCCAGACGCCTACTAGAAGAGAGGCTTGGCTAGAGAATTGGGAACGGTAAGAATGTCAACATTTGGAATGACACACGGCTTCCGGGAGTCGGAAACGGGAGAGTTCAATGTCAGCAAATCAATATCAGGTATTCTACTGCGTCAGATTTGATTGATAGAGATACTGTTACCTGGAAACATGAGGAAATCCGATCTTTATTTGGTGAGGAACAAATGCGAAGAATTATCTCTATCCCATTGGCGAACAATGAGTCACAAGATGCCTTAGTTTGGAGGGGGACAACACCGGTAGACATAGCAAAAAATGGGTACAAATGGAGGACTACAACAGAAGAACCCAATATACAATATAATCCCCTAACTAAGTTTTACAGAAAATTATAGGATCTTAAGGTACCAAACAAGATCCAAATACATCTGTAGAAAGTGGCTAATGAATATGTGCCGGTTCGGTATAATCTGAAAATTCGCAAATTGGTGATTAGTACGCTGTGTCCAGTACGCCAAAATGAAGAGGAGACGGTGAGTCATATCTTCCGGGATTGTTTTTTCACTCGACATGTATTCCGGGATCTGGGAAGTATTAACTCACCATGCAACAAGGAAACAAATTGGAAAACATGGTTAGCGACTGAATGTGAACACTTATTGGATAGGAATGCACAAAAAGATCTATTCTTTTATGGGCTATTTGGCATAACAGAAACAAAATGTATCATGATGAAAGTAGGGTTCTAGTGCATGAAGTCGTGGGATTTATCAACGCATATTGTGCAGAAATTAAACTTGTGAGTGAAGTGCTAAAGTTCAACAACGAGAATAACAATAAGGTATGGCGACTGCACAGAGGAGAAATAATAAAAATCAATATTGATGCGGCTTTCAACCAGAACCAACATAAATCGGCGTCAGGAATCATTGCGAGAAACAAAGATGGTTATGTTATGGCATCGTGCACTTACCCAGGAGAAAATATTGTAGATCTGACTACGGCCGAGGCTAGAGCATGTTTACAGGCAGTCACCATGGCGGAGGAAATATGCTTCCAAGATGTAGATGTTGAGGGAGACGCGCTGACAGAAATTAGAAAAATAAATCTGGAATCAGAAGACAGATTATTTATCCGAGGTTACATCCAAGAAATCAAAAGAAAATCTAGCAGATATAGAAATATACAGTTTAATCACGTATAAAGAGAAGCCAATAAAGTAGCGCACGGACTGGCAAATGAGGGATGGAAGTACGATGGTCCACAGTACTGGATGGAACAGGTACCCAGCGAAATGGAGGAAATGGTGAGTCGTGATAGAAATTGCAACAATGGTAGAAGAGGTGATAATGATGAGTCAGGATCTAGAAATGACAGAATGATTCGATGAACTCGTGAAATCAACGGAGGCTGGTGTTTGAAAAGTTACATGCTGAAGAGGTCACAGAGGAAGAGTCTCCATAACAACTGATGCACTAAGAGCTTATGGATATAGTGAAAAGAAAACGGGTTTCTAGGATTAGCATTTCATTTTTTTTGTTTTAATTTAATGCCTTTCATTTGTCTGTTTTGATTTTCTAAACCATTTCATTTATTTTCTGCTTTCATATTTACCAAGGCACCGTTCTGGTTGCCATTTAAAATAGGATAGTTGTAGGAAGCATTAAATGTTGCGGCTGGTATTAGCTAAAATCCCATCAAATAAAAGTATCAGTTGGATATTTCAAAAAAAAAAAAGCTATAACTTTATTATGAAATATTTTCATCGGACCAATTACTAAAAAAAGTCTTTTTTAAACAAAATTTACGGAAATGGCTTGACTTTTCTATTAATTACGGGAATAGGCCGAATATCCCAAAAAAACGTCCACGTTAACGCGATTTCGGGGTAAAAATCAACAAAACGCTTCCTCAAGGAAGCGTTTTGCCCTTGTTTTTTTTAAGGTTAGGATTATGGTTGTATTATTTTTTTTATTTTAGGGTTAGGGTTTAGGATTAGTGATTTTAAGGTTAGGGTTTAGGAGTGGTTTAGGGTTTAGGGTTTATGATTTTTAGGTTTTTTATTTTTTTAAATAAAATAAATTAGTGATTATGGTTAATTAATTAAATTAATTAGTTATTAAAAAGTATATATTTTAAATTTGTGTTTTTGATTTTAGGGTTTAGGATTTAATTATAGATTAATTTTTTAAGTAGTTTTGTGTTTAGGGTTATGAAAAAATATATATTAGCAATATAATTTTTTTTGTTTTTTTAATTGATTTGGTTTCTGAAGAAATGATTTTGAGAAGACGTTTCTGAACAAACAGTATCAGCAGAAGTGATGAAAAAAGCTCCCACATAGACACACTTTTGCTACAGTACTTTCTGAAAAAATTATTTTGAGAAGACGTTTCTGAACAAATAGTATTTTTAGGGCTATAGTGGTTTAGTGGTTTTAGGGTCAAGCTTTTTAGGGTTAGGCTTTTTAGGTTTTTAGGTGTTTTAGGGTTTTTTTAAGTCAAATAAATTAGGGATTATGGTTAAAATTATTTTGAGAAGACATTTCTGAACAAACAGTGTCAAAAATGCTTCAAGCAGGATGCACTGTCAGCAGAAGTGATGAAAAAAGCTCCCACAGGATGCGCTTTTGCTACTGTACTTCCTGAAAAAATTATTTTGAGAAGACGTTTCTGAACAAACAGTGTTTTTAGGGCTGTAGTGGTTTAGTGGTTTTAGGGTCAGGCTTTTTAGGTTTTTAGGTGTTTTAGGGTTTTTTTAAGTCAAATAAATTAGGGATTATGGTTAATTAATTAAATTAACTAGTAATTAAAAAGTATATATTTTAAATTTGTGTTTTTTATTTATGGGTTTAAAGATTTAATTATGGATTAATTTTTTAAGTAGTTTTATGTTTAGGGTTATGAAAAAATATACATGAGCAATATAGATTTTTTTTTAATTGATTTGGTTTCTGAAGAAATTATTTTGAGAAGAGTTTCTGAACAAACAGTGTCAAAAACGCTTCAAGCAGGATGCACTGTTAGCAGAAGTGATGAAAAAAGATCCCACATGAACGCGTGTTTGCTACAGTACTTCCTAAAGAAATTATTTTGAGAAGACGTTTATGAACAAATAGTGTCAAAAACGCTTCAAGTAAGATGCACTGTCAGCAAAAGTAATGAAAAAAGCTCCCACGTGGACGTGCTTTTGCTACAGTATTTTTTATTTGACCTGAGGCTATAAATAAGCCAAATTTCATTCTCAGGTTGCATAACTCACAACAAAGAAAAAAAATAGAGAGGTTAAGAATAATAGAAATTGAAAATGAGTGAACGTATTAGTGCTGTTATTTACTATGATGGTGAGGTTCGTCACACCAAGAACAGTGTTGTTTTTTTATCGGAGAATACAGCGCGACTGGTTTTAACCAGAACATTGATTTGACAGAACTTCTCAAAAGAATTAGGCGTAAAATCTTCGGAACAACGCCAATTAAAGTTTTGCCTATTAAGTATCGATTTTGTACTTCTGTTGATCCGGTGACATACGACTCGTTCGACATCAAAGGTGCTCGTGGCTTTGAGGTAATAGTGCAGACTCATCTCGCTAGTGGAACACTATATCTTGAGTTATATGTACAATTTTCATCCCCAAATGATGCATTTGCGGCTTTAACATCTACTGCTGTTCGAGAGAAGTACACGACCCCTGCCTGACACTTCGCTAGTGGGTGGCAAAACACAGAAGCTCCGGTGTTTGGCAGCAGTACGAAATACACAACCCCTGCATGACACTCCGTTAGTGGATGAGATATGCACCTTAGTGAGTCGATATTTGATGCTGGGACTACGTACCGGGGAACATCAACTTCTACTGGTTGGCAAGCCACATTTGATTGGAGACGTTATGAAACATCCAGAAAAAGGGATGATGTACTCTCTACGACGTCCACCGGCGTAGGGACCTCGTACGTTACAGCTGATGGTAGGTCGGATGACGAGTCCAATGTGGATCCACCTCGAGAGCCCGGGCTTGATGGTGCAGAAGTTGCATTATTTTCTAAACCGGAGCCTGTGCCTACCGAACCTGAAGGGGATTCAGCTGAAAAAGAAGAAGATCCGCGATTTAGGGCGTACTCGCCTCCAACCCACATGCATAATGTCGATCTATCTGAAGATGATGCGTTGGAGTTTCCAGATCTACCACACAGAAGGCGTGACCGTGCAAGTTCGTCATTGGATTCGGGTGAATTAGAAGTTGGCAAGAAGTTTTCCAATAAGGATAGTTTTCTTGGTGTATTGAAGCAACATAGTATCATGAATGGGGTAATATGGTTAAATCCAAATCCGATAAGTTTGAAGCCAAATGTGCGGTGAAAGACGGTACATGTTCATGGAAAATCATGGTATCGTTGAGGAAAATGATAGGGTTGTGGGAGATAAAAAAGTACAAAGGTCCACATACATGTGTTGGAGGTACAATATTTAAGGTTATTTAATACGTAATGTTACATTATTTAATACGTAATGTTATATTATTTAATACGTAATGTTACATTATTTAACGTACTTCGTTGACAGGTGTTTCACAAGATCATCCTAAGATGGATTCAAATATGTTAGCTAGCTTAATATTACCGATGGTAAAGGAGGATCCCGAGACTTCAGTGTCGGTCTTAATTTCCTATATTCGTAGCCAATTGAGGTACACGCCCTCTTATCACAAGGTTGAATAGCTAAGCAGAAGGCATTGGAGAAGATGAATATTACCTTATTCAAAAGAACTTCTATTTTTATTAAAAATAGAAAAGTAAACTAAAATTAACATATTAAAAACAACTTTAATTTTATTAAATGAAAATGTATAAAAAATGTTTATACAAATATATTACAAAAAATCAAAAAATTAAAAATATTACCTTATTCAAAAGAACTTCTATTTTTATTAAAAATAGAAAAGTAAACTAAAATTAACAAATTAAAAACAAATTTTATTTTATTAAATGAAAATGTATAAAAAATGTTTATACAAATATATTACAAAAAATAAAAAAATTAAAAATATTACATTATTCAAAAGAACTTCTATTTTTATTAAAAATAGAAAAGTAAACTAAAATTAACATATTAAAAACAACTTTTATTTTATTAAATGAAAATGTATAAAAAATGTTTATACAAATATATTACAAAAAATCAATGTTGGTGGCGGTCGGAATTCGTGCCACATGGGGGTTGTCGACGGTTACACGCTGGATTCCTCATTGGTTCAACTTTTGGCAGGTGTTGTGGTTCCTTAGGCGGGGATTGTGGTTCCTCCGGTAGGGGATCTAGTTGTGGGTGTTGAGAAGATGACCCACCTTGATAAAATAATGAACCTGGAGGTGTTTGCATCATCCATGGCGAATGTGGTTGAATCCCATAAGGCGATGGGGATTGGTAAGAAGAAGAGCTCCCCGACGGTGCCTCGTGCGATCCTTTATGTGACGGTGGCCTATAGACCGGCGGTTGAGCAGGAGTAATCGAAAACGGAGATGAACCGGGCCATGCATTCCAACTTGCCATGGGACTGGAAAAAGGAAACATATAAGGGTTAGGATACATAAAAGGGCTAGGGTACATACCTGGCATAATCTGAAAAGGCTGTGATGTGGGTGTTGTCAGTTGAACTATTGGGCCCAGTGACTATCAAGGTGCTGTTGATGGGCCCAGTGACTGTCGGGGTGCTGTTGATGGGCTCAGTGACTGTGTGGTCGCTATTGATGGGCTCGCGTGGTCATCCATTCTTCTTGGATTTAAAGGGCCCCGTCGTTCCCTTTGGACACGAATTTGTCACCGCCTCTCTTCTTCCGACAATAAATATGGCTTGTCATGGATCCTAAACCACGGCATGTATTCCGGCACGCACGCCAACTCTAGAACGATGATCGGTTCCCGAGTAGGTATATAATCATACCGATTTTCCCACATTTCGATATAATCTGACCAGTATCTTGGCCAATCCGTATTCAATTATCGTAAGTCCGTCCGTGCTCATCATCTAGCTTCTCAGGTGCCACAGGAATCGGTTGTCGGAATCCAAATTGCGGCAATACTCTATCTGACTGGTGCATCTCCACGATAACATATGTGACCATTGGGACCTTCACATGCCAAATGTTCAGATTTTGGAAGAATTCATCTGGAATTACCGCCCGAATTATCGGATCCTCGTATGGTGGCCATTGAAACTATATGAACATGATAAAAATATTAGTTATATACATAATACTAAATATTATCTATAAAATGACTATTTTATGATGTATACATATTTCGATATAATACTTGTGCTTTCGACCGTTAGTCTAATAGAAGTCGCATATCTTCTAGAGAGGTCGGTATTCCAACATAACTCGCCGAATGGTTCTACCTAATTAAATAAATTTTTAGCATACAATTATATTTTAAATCTACCTAATAATTATAAAATCTATTATAAAATTTACCTCGTGGAAATATATGTGGGTGGTTCACTCGAAGACGTAAAAATAGAAGCCGATATCGTGCCTATGATTGCAGTAGTGATAGGCAACCTTTGATTTTAGTTTTATTCGGTACCGTTGCCCCGTACATCTCTCGGTATAATGTTGCCAACACGGCAGACTCCCAACTAAGTTCACTGGCTACGAGTTTAGCAGCCACCTCAAATGTATGAGGTTTCGGGACAAGTCCGGCATCAGATAACCTCTAATAATCTGAAGAATATATACCCGAGCATATTGTATTCTTTCTAGTTTGGTAGAATCATCACCCGGCTCCGGGAATGTGTCTTGTAACTAGCCCATCTCGATCCAACCTCCCTTAATTCTATCCAGAATAGCACCCAAAAGCTCGTAGCATACGACACCCTAATCAGTAGATTGAGTGGACTCGGTCACTGCGTACCCATCCACCGACAATCCCAATTGCAACTGCACATCTTCTAGAGTGATAGTACACTCTCCGCATGGAAGATGGAATGTGTGCGTCTCGGGTCTCCACCTCTTTATCAACGCACTGATAAGTTTCGGGTCCAACTTGCATCCTCGGCCTATTGTGGCCACGTGCCAAAAACCCGCTTCACGTAGGTAATTCTCTATCAACAGCGATGGAGGAGCAGACATATTACGGATATAGCATTGCAACACCCGATCTACAGGCTGTTATAAAAAATTATAAAATAAAAAATAATTAAAATTGCATAAATAAAAAAATATTAAATAATATTGAAAAATTAAAATAAACACTTACCATTCTCATTTGTTCGACAGAGATGTGTGTAGGATCGAGACGAATTAATTCGGAAGCCATTGCTAACACTATTGAAGTTTTAAAATTTTAGAAAACAATTTCAAAAAAATTGTAAAGAGAGCTTTTTTGCAAAAATTAAAGACAAATTTGAGAGAATTTGAGCAAATTATTGAAAATTTGAGAGAAATTTTAGAGAAATTTGAGAGAATTTAGAAAAATTTTAGAGATGATTTTGAGAGGATTTGTGTGTGAAAACTATTAAAGGGGAGGGGGTTTTTATAGGTTTTTTTTTTTTTTCTCTTGGAGGCCAAACGGTCAAAAAAATTTTAACCGTTGGGGTTTAAAAAACACGGGAAAAAATACTTCCTTAAGGAAGCGTTTTGTCCATGTCAGCACAAATCGCGTCCTCAAGAAAGCGTTTTGTGCTTATGTGGACAAAACGCTTCCTCAAGGAAGCATTTTGCTGATTTTTACCCCGAAATCGCGCTGACGTGGACGTGTTTTTGGGGTGTTCGGCCTATTCCCGTAATTAATAGAAAAGTTGAGCCATTTCCGTAAATTTTCTTTAAAATGAGCTTTTTTTAGTAATTGGCCCATTTTCATAACTTTAACTTTTTATATAATGATATCTATTTTTTTAATAATAATATTAAAATCAATTAAATTAATCTATATAAATATTAAAATAGTTAATTTATTATTCTTTTAGGACTATTTCTTCAAATATATATTATTTTCTTTACTATATGCTAAAGTTTATAGTATGAGCACATTAGAAATTTAATAACCTTGTAATATATATGGTATATAGATGATATGATTAAATATTAGATTAGATTTTTTGTAAGAGTAAGATTTTGGGTGATTAAGATAATGAAAATGTAATTTAGATACCAATTCTAAAATATAAAAACCAACTAAAAAAGGTGCAGTTAAATAAAAATGGTCAAATACCAATATAAAATGTTATATATATGGGTAAACTATAAAAATATTATTAATTTATTGTTTTCGTATTATTTTGGTCATTGAATAATTAATTTTTTTGATTTAGTTATTAAAATTTTAAAATCAAATATTTTACCATTTCATTAGTTGTCGTTAGATTAGTGACATAAAACTGATGTGGGTTTTTTTTATTGGCCTAATAATAATTTTAGGGCTCCAATGTTTACATATTCTATTGATTTGATTCTAAATATAAAATATTCAATAAATTTAACCCTTAATGCTTACAAAATTTTTTAATTTAGTTCGATGAAAAGTTTTATAAATTTAGCTCTCAAAATTTATAAAATTTATCAATTTAGTTCTAATTTAAAAAATTAAATAATAAATTTTTAATTACTATAAATTTAATTTTAACTCTAAAAAAATTGTCATTTAAAAATTCCATTTCACAAATTTAGATTTAAAAAAATTGATGCTGGTGCTTGACGTTGCACATAGAAACATATCCTCGATATTGCTTATAACCAGAACATTTTATCATTTTTAGAATTTATATTTGATAAATTGATAATTTATAAATATATATTATCAATTAATTAGATGATGGAAAATTATAGAAAGATTAAATAAAATAAATCTAGATGATTTAATTTTTTGTGATGTGTCGATTAAATAAAAAAATATAAGAAAAGAAAAGATGTGATCATTATTGGTTTGTTTATCCAATTTTGGTGTGAAAACAAAATCCTCCATTGAAAATATATGAACTTAATAAATGGTTAATCTTGGTTGATGGTAATTTGAAGGTTATATTTATTAAAAAAATATTATAAGTTTTAATGGTTAAATTTATTAAATTTTTAAAAATTAAATTAAATTAATAATTTTGTAAATATTAAGGGTAAATTTATCGAATATTTTATATTTAAGATTAAAATGATAGAATGTATAAATATTGAAGAGCTAAATTTGTTATTAAACTAATAAAAAAGGCCGACATCAATTTTTCCTCACTAATTTAACGACGACTAATTAGAAAGTGAATAAAATATTTGATTAAAAAATAGTGATTAAATTAAAAAATTAATAGTTTAATGAAATATAAATTTTAAATATTTTTAAATAATAAATATTAATTATTTATAAATTTAATTAAAATATATAAATTCTATTTTAAATATTTAAATATAAACATTAAATATTTGTAATTAATATTTTAAAAAATATTTTTTATTTTTAATTAATAATTTTAATACATTTATAATTAAATATAAAAAATACTATATAATTAAAAAAATAATTAAACACTAAAAATATTTTTAAAAAAGAAATATTAAAATCTTTTCCTTTTTTTTAAACTAACTTTTTTTCCAGAAACACGTTTGCTCTTTTAAGCACTATTAAACAGCTCTAGCCAGAATAAATAATCATTTACAAGAAAACTGAACACAGTCGCCGAGAAATGCACGTGCGGGCGCTTTCTCCCTTGCTAACTCTGATCTCTGGAGCTAAACGTCAAAACGACATCGTTAGATTGTTGACTGCTTGTAAAAGTAAAACCAAGTGGTGCTTTTTTAAGTTAAAAACAAAAAACCGTAAACCCTAATTATTTAAATAGCCCCCCCCCCCCCTTTCTCTCTTTTTCTCAACCTCTAGCTGTCTCCCTCCGCATACTGTCATCTCTTTCTTCTTCTTCTTCTTCTTATTATTATTTTATTCTTTTTATCAATTTCCATCTCTTTCTCTGAAGTCTAAACCCTAGTCTCTCATCTCATTGTACTGAATTTGAGCAGCTAGGGTTTAGAATTGTTTTCCTTTTTAAAATTTTTTGATTAAAATTATGGATCTTCCAAGTCTTACTCTTGTTCTTCAAGCTGCTCTTAGTTCCAATCCTGCTGAACGCAAAGCTGCTGAACAAAGTCTTAATCAGGTTTCTTTTTTTAATTGTTATTAATTGATTTTGATAATTTGTTTTTAGATCAAATGATTGATTTATTGGATTTTGGATTTTGTTTGGTTTCAGTTCCAGTATACGCCTCAGCATCTGGTGAGACTATTGCAGATCATCGTTGATAATAATCGCGATATCGCGGTTCGTCAATTTGCTTCTATTCATTTTAAGAACTTCATTGCTAAGAATTGGGCTCCTCATGATCCAAGTATTCAAAATTTCAATCACTTTTTTCTTTGTATTTTTTTTCTGATGTTTATGTTTATATCTATGAATATGAACGTATATATATATTTTTATTTTTAATAAATGTAGATGAGCAACAAAAAATTTCTCCAAGTGATAAGGATGTGGTTCGCGATAATATTCTTGTGTATGTGGCTGAAGTTCCTCCTTTGTTGAGGTAAAATTCATTCCTGGCCCCTTTTTTTTTATTGTTCTTTGAATTGTTTACTGTTTCATTGTTTTTTTTTTATTACATGCGTAAGTTGTAAGATTCATCATATTGGCTTTGTTGCAGGGTGCAATTGGGTGAGTGTCTCAAGACCATTATCAATGCTGACTACCCGGAGCATTGGCTGCGTCTTCTCGACTGGGTAAAGCATAACCTACAAGATCAGCTGGTTTATGGGGCTTTGTTTGTGTTGCGGATTCTTGCTAGGAAATATGAGTAAGCATCCACCATATTTTTCTCTTTTTTTCTGCATGGTTTCTTTGTTGTGGTTCTCATATCTTAATTTTCTTAATGCAAGTTGCTCACTCAAGGTGATGGAAGTATTTGTTTAATTCAACTAGCACCTTTCCATGGCGTTAATGCTTGGTTGCAATATATGCTAGAAGGCAGCTTTCTCCATTTAAAAGTGTTTTAATGTTTTAATACAAATAACAACTAATTGTTTCTCTTAATTTGGTGATTGAAATTTTTTTCTTTTTTCTTTGTAATACTAATTTCATCATTTTCTTTATTATTCTAGGTTCAAGTCGGAGGAGGAGAGAACTCCTGTTCAACACATTGTTGAAGAGACATTTCCTCATCTTCTCAATATATTTAATAAACTTGTGCAGATTGACAAACCATCAATGGAAGTAGCAGATCTAATCAAGCTTATTTGCAAAATTTTGTGGTCATCAATCTATGTAAGTTTTTAATTTTGGTCATCAATCTATGTAAGTTTTTAATTTACTGGTTTTATAGTACATCTTTTTTGTATTTATCACTTGATCTGTTAATGGGGTGCTAAAGGGGAGCTTTTGACATGTATTTTACTTCTTTTTTATATTCATTCCTGTTTTCCATATTCTGTTTTTATTTTTACTTCCAACTTTTTGGCATAATCATGTAATGAAAATTTTCTTATTTGAGATTGTACCTATTATGGTTTTTAATTTTTTGGTACGGATTTGTTGATCTTATATAGTGCTATTGTTATGAACTCTTGATCTCTCCTTATGTTATCACCAATAAAATAATAGGCAGTCTTTACTTTCTTTTTAGTTCAGATGTACAAAGTTTCTTAATCTATTACTAGCATGCTAATTAGTCCAATGTAGAAAGGAAATTTTTGCTGAATTTTGGAGCTGCAGGAAAAATCACATGCCAAATATTTTGAGCAAACTTGTATTATATTTCTACTACAGCTTGTTTCCTGTGACTTGTTTTTATGAGAGTTGTATGATTCATATGCCATCTTTGGGCTATTGTCTAATTTTCAGTTGGAGATTCCAAAGCAGTTACTTGATCCAAATGTGTTCAATGCTTGGATGATGCTTTTCTTAAATGTTCTGGAGAGGCCTGTACCTCAGGAAGGCCAGCCTTTAGATCCTGAGCTCAGGAAATCATGGGGGTGGTGGAAGGTGAAGAAATGGACAGTACATATTTTAAATAGGTTATTCACTCGGTATGTTTTTAAAATTGCAACATGGTTTGAAGTAATTTATGATAGGCTTCATGTTATTAGGCATTTTGTGATTTTGGTGGCTATTTGATAGGTTTGGAGATTTGAAGCTTAGGAATCCGGAAAACAGGGCTTTTGCTCAAATGTTTCAGAAGAATTATGCAGGAAAAGTTTTGGAATGCCACTTAAATTTATTGGGCGTTATTCGTGTTGGAGGCTATCTTCCTGACAGAGTTACCAACCTTGTTCTTCAATATCTATGCAGCAGGTTCGCAATATCTTTCTGCATAAGTCATACCAATAGCTGGTGCTTTTGATATTCTTTAGTTGGTGTAAGATGTTCATGTATTCTTTTGTTTGAGCTGTCTATTATTTCAGGATAACTGGACCATACAATTCTTTAGGCTAGAGGTAGCCTGCATTTAACAGAAACAATAGCATTGCAGTAATTATTTTCTTTCCAGTGTTACCTGTTACTTTCTTTCTATTGTTAGGAGATAGAGAGCAGTGTGCTGAGCTTCTTGATGGATTTATGATTACCTAAGCATTTAACAGAAACAATAGCGTTGCAGTAGTTATTTTCTTTCCAGTGTTACCTGTTACTTTCTTTCTTAGCTAGGAGATAGAGAGCAATGTGCTGAGCTTCTTGATGGATTTATGATTACCTAAGCATTTCTGAATCATATGAAATCGTGATTTTTCTTTGTAGTAGTGATAATTAGTCTTTTTTTTTTGTCATGCCTAATTCTATTTCTCTTTCATATAGTAATGAATTATGAAGTTTAATTGGGTCATTTCTTGATAAAAAATCATTATTTTATTATAATTTTATACTACATTTATAAATATATTTCCTGTACTCTTGCTTTGTTGTAGAATTGTTTATTGGTGGCCTTAGTAGTTGTGTCAATATTCAAGACTATAGATGAGATTGCAGATTTCACTCTTTCTATGCATCTATAATGCAAGTTGTTTTAAAGTTTTCAGAAATGCTAGTGATGGATTTTGACCAAAAAAAATTATTCATGTGCAGCATCTCGAAGAATAGCATGTATACTTTGTTGCAGCCACAGCTTGATGTCCTCCTCTTCGAAATAGTTTTCCCTCTCATGTGCTTCAATGACAATGATCAAAAGCTTTGGGAAGAAGATCCACATGAGTATGTAAGGAAGGGCTACGGTAAGCTACTATACCTGGTGCATGTTACAAAACCCTGTACTGGTCAGACTGATTCATACATTAAATTTTTGTATTGCAGATATAATTGAAGATTTATATAGTTCAAGGACCGCTTCCATGGATTTTGTCAGTGAGTTAGTAAGAAAACGTGGAAAAGAGAATCTTCAAAAGTTCATACAATTCATTGTGGAAATTTTCAAGAGGTATTTTGGAACTAACTGAGACTGGGAATATTGGTATCTTTTGATGTTAGTTTTATTTTGGTATATTCATGCTACTCTTTATTCCAGATATGATTCAGCACCAGTAGAATATAAACCCTATCGACAGAAAGATGGTGCCCTCCTTGCTGTTGGAGCACTTTGTGATAAACTGAAACAAACTGAGCCCTACAAATCTGAGTTGGAGCATATGTTGATGCAACATGTTTTTCCAGAGTTCCGAAGTCCTGTTGGTCATCTTAGAGCGAAGGTTTATTTTCCTTTTCTTTATTCCTGAAGACTTCTTAATCAAGGTTTCCAGGAGATATTTGTATGTGAGAATTTTCTTAGTTTTGTACTTCTGTGGTCTGGATATTAGGCTGCATGGGTAGCAGGACAGTATGCCCATATAAATTTCTCTGACCAGAATAATTTCCGCCAAGCACTGCATAGTATTGTTTCCGGATTGCGCGATGCAGAGCTTCCTGTTCGTGTTGATTCAGTTTTTGCATTAAGATCTTTTGTAGAAGCTTGCAGAGGTATATAGCTTTACTTTTCTCTTTATTGTATTTTGTACAAGTTGGGTTTGGATTTAGCTAGCTTGAGCCAAATCTGAATCTGTAGTTTGATGGCTGATGGTTCTATGTACTCACACCTTTTAATTTTATCCTGAGTATTGAGGGCTTAATAGAAATGAATTTGTTTTGCATGCAGATTTAAATGAGATTCGTCCTCTTCTTCCTCAATTACTTGATGGTAAGTGGTATTCGGAAGTTGTCTCATTGATAGTCTCTGATTATTGATGGTTGTTCAAAATTTACTGGGCTCTTTGGAACATTCTAGTTTTTTTTCTTTTCTCAACTTTGGTTTCACGTACACGATTCTAGTCAACATTCACAGAGCAAATAGTTACTTTTCATTATTCAACTTAGTCAATGATTTTCGATTTCTTTTCCTTCAGAGATCTTTAAACTTATGAATGAAGTTGAGAATGAGGACCTTGTTTTTACTCTGGAGACTATTGTTGACAAGTTTGGAGAGGAGATGGCGCCTTATGCTATTGGTTTATGTCAGAATTTGGTAATGCATGTTGCCGTCATCTTTATAAGTACTAAATTTTGAATAGTCTGTACTGAAAACTATCATTTATCTGTCTGTAGGCAGCTGCATTCTGGAGGTGTATGAACACCGCAGAAGCTGATGATGAAGCCGATGATCCTGGTGCTCTGGCTGCAGTTGGTTGTTTGCGTGCCATAAGCACAATACTTGAATCAGTTAGTAGGCTTCCACACCTTTTTGTTCAGGTGGAGCCAACTTTGCTTCCAATTATGCGAAGAATGTTGACAACTGATGGACAAGGTATGTAATGTGTTCCCCCTGTTTTCTCATCCCTTCTTTTTAATGTTTTTATTTTCTTAATAGTGATGCATACTCTGGGGCAGGCAGAAACAAGAAGTAATGAGTATATAGTACGAGTTGATGAAACAATCTAAAGTTTGAATGTGAAATGGGAATTTGCCTTGGTTTAACTCTGGTGTTTTCCCCTTAAATTTGTATATAATAGCATTGTTGTAAAGATACTGTCAAGCCATTATGTCTCTAGGGTTAAGACTGTTTAAAAGAACTGATGTTTCTAAATCCGCCAAGTGAAATATAGAAGTGGAAATTGAATGGATTTTCAGCTGTAGCATTTCAATCATACCAAATTTGACTTGTATAATATTGTATTTTGTCTATTTCTTATTCGTGGTCTTATGCAGAGGTTTTTGAAGAAGTCTTGGAGATTGTTTCATATATGACCTTCTTTTCTCCAACTATTTCATTGGATATGTGGAGCCTTTGGCCTTTAATGATCGAAGCATTAGCTGATTGGGCTATAGACTTCTTTCCAAGTACGGTTCCATTTACCTTTTCCTCTTTTCTTTTCCTTTATCATTTCCAAATGTGAATGTTTTTAAATTTTTTAACTGGACTTCACACTCAGCAGTTTAAAAATTTTACGGTCAATGGTATGATAAGTTAGTGATATTACAGATCTGAAACTTGTGTTCAATGCATTTGTTTCTAATATCCACATTGCCAAATAATTTGCAATTATTCTGTGTTAAATTTGTTGATAGAATTGATTATGTTAGTTTACTTGCTTGATATTGAATATATTTTTCATGGATTTTTACACAAAACAATCCTCATTATTCCAAGTTTTGGTAATTGGAACAGTTTCTGAGACTAATATGTGTAAATCTGGGATTGGACTGCCAATGCAATGTGGACCTTCAGATTGTTTATGATTGAATGTGCACATTTCATTTCGGTTGGTTCTTGTGGGTCCTTATAAATATTTTATATGATAACAACAGAGAGTGGGGGGTTTCAGACTTTTTCTTTTTGTCCAATTTCAATTTATCAGTATCTAGTTTTGAATTTATCTGTAATTTTTGAGTTGTTTCTCAGTAGTAACTGTTTTCATGCAGATATTTTGGTTCCTTTGGACAACTATATATCCAGGGGAACTGCTCATTTTCTTAATTGCAAGGAACCAGACTACCAGCAAAGTCTTTGGAATATGACTTCTTCTGTAAGTTTATTTGTGTTGATAAAAGCTGCCTCTAGATGGACAACTTTCCAGCAAAAATGAAAATGAACTAAATATTCTTCTGTTTTTATCTTGTAATTTTTCTTTATGTCCGTCCCTTCAGTTTATAAGGCGTATGTTCTTTGCTTTTCTTTGGCAGGTCATGACAGATAAAAATTTAGAGGACAACGACATTGAGCCAGCTCCAAAGCTGATAGAAGTATTGTTTCAAAACTGTAGAGGGCAAGTAGATCATTGGGTTGAACCATACCTGAGAATCACACTTGATCGATTGCGGCGAGCGGAGAAATCAAGGTTGAAATGTCTTCTTGTACAAGTGGTAAGGTGTCAGGACCTAGCTGTACTTTCTGCAAGTTTATGTCATGCTTCAGATAGTTATATCTTGTAAATATTACAAATTAGATGTTCCTTATTTATTCACTCACACAAGGGTACTTAATGCATCAAATTTATACAACACAATAAGAAAACACTAGTGGATTGATTTATTGCCAATTTAGGCTAATTTTGATATGTTTTATCTGTCTCAAATATTATTTGTTGCTTCTTGTCTCAGGTTTGAAGTAACAGTGTTTGTTGTATCAAAATGTTCTTGTTAGGATCTAGATTGTTCTCTTATGTTAAAATTTGGTCTGAAGTGGCCATTGCCAGCAATTTACACTTCTGGGCATAAATACGGCTATTGTTTTGCAAGTTGCTTTGGTTTTCTCTCAGAACACTTTGTTCCCCGGAACAGCATTTTCCTGTGATTTTCTAACACAATGCTGGTTTTCTTTAACCCAGATTGCCAATGCAGTATATTATAATGCGGTTTTGACACTCAGCATATTGAACAAGTTTTGTGTTACATTGGAAGTGTTCAACCTTTGGTTCCAGTTGTTGCAGCAAGTTAGGAGGAGTGGTCGACGGGTTAATTTTAAGCGGTAGGTAGTCTTGTATTTGGTTTGAGCATCTTCCATCAATCCCCATACAAGCCTTGCGTGTAATGTTATTACTCTTATAATGAATCTTTTACATTTGGTATTGTCTGGCTCTGGCTTTACAAGTTAACTGGGTTCTATAGGGAACATGATAAGAAAGTTTGCTGCCTGGGCCTTACTTCACTGCTTGCACTTCCTGGTGAACAGTTAGATGGGGAGGCTCTTGGACGTGTGTTCAGGGCCACCCTTGATCTCCTTGTTGCATACAAGGATCAAGTTGCAGGTCTCTCTCTCTTTCTCTCTCTGTGTTTAGGTGTGCATGGACAGGCGCACCTGTACTATGAGTAGCTGTTGTATGTGAACTTCATTTGCAAACTGTGTTCTTTTGACTTTGGCATTGCTGTCTTTTGGAGGTTTTCTTCTCCCATCTTTTGTCATAATATTGGATTTTCCTCTTATATATTTGAGCAGAAGCTGCAAAGGAGGAAGAGGCTGAAGATGATGATGGTATGGATGGTTTTGAGTCTGATGATGACGACGACGATGCTGATGGTTCTGACAAGGAAATGGGAGTTGATGCAGAGGAGGGCGATGAAGCGGATAGCATCAGGCTTCAAAAATTAGCTGCCCAGGTATTTCCTTATTTTGATCCTTCTGGAAAAAGGATTCCTGGACTTTCAATATTGAAGTTCAGCTGACTTTGTTTTCTATAGGCTAAGGCTTTCCATGAAAATGATGATGATGACGATGATGACTACTCCGATGATGATTTTAGTGATGATGAGGAGTTACAGTCTCCAATTGATGAAGTGGACCCTTTTGTTTTCTTTGTGGATACGGTCAAAGGTAAATGTTTGATTAGCCTAAATTTTCTTAAATGCAACTTCTATTTCCTTTTATTTTTTCTTTCCGTTGTCTGAAAAGAGGACCTTTTTCTTCACTTACCCCCAATTTTAAATCTAGTTTTGCAAGCATCGGATCCTATGAGGTTCCAGAACCTTACACAGACACTGGATTTTCATTATCAAGCTCTTGCGAATGGTGTTGCTCAGCATGCTGAACAGAGGAGAGCAGAGATTGGAAAGGAGAAAATGGAGAAGGCATCTGCTGCCACTGTTGCATCATGAGTTGAGTTTTGGATTAAAATTTGAATTTCATTCATTTAGAAGTGGTTTGATGAAAGTCTCATTTCATTTACAGCATTCATTGGTTCATATGGTCGTAGAGTTGATTGAACCTCATAAGGTTGAGGTTCAAGTGCACATAGGTTGTGATTTTGGTTTGGTGAGACTGGCAGGTTCTTGGGCAGAAGATGCCCGTCTCAACCACTTTGTGGTTCCTTATACTCCTTTCCCTTTACTTTCTTGTTCTTTTCTTTTCACCAGCCGTTCTTTTCCATTATTTCTTCACGTTTTGTCAATTTATTGGGTAAGGTTTTCCCAGATTTGTTGTTTCTGGGAGGCCGATCTTCTTTCAGGGAGTGTCAATTGCGTAGTATATCAGATGGTTTTTCCTTTTCATTTTTCTTTTTGATGATATTGGTCGACTGGTAGTCTATCCCCATCCCCCCCCCCCCCCCCCCCCCCCCAAAAAAAAGTCCTTTCTGATTTCCCTTGTTAGGTATAGTTGTACCAATATCATAAAATTTTATTATTATTTTGGTTTGGGTTACGGAGAGTTTTGGTTTCAGAGGGTTTATAGGTTGATGATTTGTAAGGAAGATATAATGACATTTATTCTTTATATTGTGGAATATATCATTATTCGTGAAAAGAAATTTAGATTTTACATCTTTATCAGGTTTTTTACTAAATACAATAGGAATTGAGAATCATGTCTAATGTATTTTCCATACTGATTTTACATCTTTGTCAGAATTTACTAAAATGCAAACATGGTTAAATTCATACAATCATTTTATTCGTTAAATTCATATAATTATTTTGAATAAAAAATTTGAAGATTCTAAATATGGTGCTCGACGAACAAATCAAGGACAGTATCGCATTGGTAAAGATTGGGCCCATTTACCAAAAAAAAGCCCTTTTTAAATCAAAATTACAGAAATGGCTTACCTTTTTTATTATTTATTGGAATGGGCTAAATACCACAAAAATACATTAATATTAGCGCAATGTTAGGGTATAAGTTAGTAAAATGCTTTCTTAAGAAAGCATTTTACCCGTGTTTTTAACAACCTCAATGGTCAATTTTTTTGACCGTTTGGCTCCCCAACGGTAAAAAAAAAACTATAAAAATCTCCCTCCCCTTTCATTTTTTTCATACACAAATTCTCTCCAAATCATCCTCAAATTCTCTAAATTCTCTAAAATTTCTCTCAAATTTCTCTAAATTTTCTCTCAAATTTTCAATAATTTGCTCAAATTCTCAAATTTGTCTTTATTTTTGTAAAAAAGCTCTGTTTACAATTTTTTTGAATTTGTTTTTCTAAAATTTTAAAATTCTGATCGTGTTAGCAATGGCTTCCGAATTAATTCGTCCCGATCCTAAACCGTAAACACAAAATTACTTAAAAAATTAATCCATAATTAAATCTTTAAACCTTGAAATCAGAAACACTAATTTAAAAAATATACTTTTTAATTACTAATTAATTTAATTAATTAATCATAATCCCTACTTTATTTGATTTAAAAAACCTAAAAAACCTAAAAACCTAAAAACCATAAACCCTAAAACTACTAACCCTAAACCCTAACCCTAAAACAAAAAAAATAATACAGCCCTAACCCTAACCGTAAAAAACACGAGCAAAACGCTTCCTTGAGGAAGCGTTTTGTCCACGTCAGCACAAATCGCGTCCTCAAGGAAACGCTTTGTGCTGACGTGGACAAAATGCTTCCTTAAGGAAGCGTTTTGCTGACTTGTACCCTGACATCGCGCTGACGTGGATGCGTTTTCGCGGTATTTGGCCCATTCCGGTAAATAATAAAAAAGTCGGGCCATTTCCGTAAATTTTGTTTCAAAAGGGCTTTTAATGATAAATTGGCCAAAAAATTATTTTTCTACTGAAATTGGTAGCTCGGTTTTGAATTTATCATTATTTTTTAAATATATTTTATATATTGATATAAATATATTTAAAAATATTAAATTAATAAATTAAAAATATTCATCAATTATATAATCAATAAATAAAAAAATTATCATTCAAATAAATTTAAAATTAATAATAAAAATTTGTCAAGGTGAAGTGATATTTTTTTCTCATAATCGAGTGAATGAGTGTTTTTAATTATATTTTAATTTATATATTTTAATCGTGAAAATGTCATTTTTTTTAATTTGTTTTAAAATTATATTTTGATGCATTTTTTTATTAGTCAAGTTTTCAGCACAATAATAATAATTTTATATATTTTTTAATATTATTCATACATTAAACGATGTATTATGTTTCGATTGATGTGATTAAAATTATTTGAAACGAATTGAAATAATTGATACAGATTGAAATTTTTATTGATATGAAAGTGTTAGGTATTCTAATTTTACATTGAAACAATGTACATTAACCGATACAATCGAAATTTGTGCGGAATTGATCACTATAAAACATATTCAATTCTAATTTGAATAAAGCATCTTCTATAGAAATATAAAATTTAAATTAAGCTCTTGTAGAGACGTTATAAAAAGCTGGAATTAGAAAATAAATTCAAAATATTAAGGTTGTTTGAGAAAGTCTCTTTAAAAAATACTTGGAATAATATTAAATTATTAATTTGGAATAATATTGCTAGAAATTTTCATTGGAATTGATAATTATAATTTCTGTAAAGCAATTGAGTGTTAATAGAAGAGTTTTAAATAAGAAAAAGCAAGACAACATTGTTTGATATAATATATGATTTAAGTCATATTTGATAAACTGAAAAATTAAGTATTACAAAAATAAATATTAAATTTAAGTTATAAAATTTGTTTAGCGTATTACTTAAAATTAAATCATAACAATCGTTTGTATTTCTTGTCACAAAAAATTGTGATAATTCGCAAGTATTTGGAATAATATCATAACAATCATTCATAATTATTTAGAATTATGCTAACCTTAAAAGTAAAGAAACCATTTGAAAATAGGCTTGCCTTGAAGGCAGAGCAACCATTTGGGATTACGTGGATGATATAAGGTGAACCACCTTTTAGAATTATGCAAAGTATGTAAGGAGAAGCCATTCAGTGAGAGATGTTTAGGATTATGCTAAGTATGTGAGAACTGATTAACATTAATAATTAATTGGTAAAGGGTTATGAGAATATTGTCTTTAGAGCAACCGTTTAATAAGATTGTGGCACCCCAAACCCGATCGGGATAGTCCGACCTAAATCCGACACGACACATTAGTCACTGAAGTGACCCAAAACACAACATAACATTTCACACATCATTAATTGTTTGTTTTCTTTTTCAAACTGCAATGAAAGTCTCATGCATGCATTCAACTCATATATATAAGACATAAATAAACAATTGAAACCTAGTTGCATGCTTTTTCTAACAAAATTTACTCAAATGAGGCATAAGGGCAAAAACGTCATTACATGTCTAAATTATGCAAACACACATGTATCATCGATTTAAAGATACATTTTTATTCTAAAATATTTTTAGGAACATTTGGTAAAGAATCAATTTAATTCGATTAGCAATTCTTAGTTAATTTTAAAAAAATAAGTATCTCAGGGACTAAATCGAAATAATGAAAAAGTATTAAAAATAATCTAATTAAATAATTATTAGTAGATTTACGAAATTAAGCATCTAAGACCTTGGTATATGAATTTTCAAAGGATTACGTAAACGTTTAGGACTCTAATTATGTCACTAAAATCTAAGGACTAAATTGCAAAGCTGTGAAGACATGCCATGGACAAGCCAGGTGCCACGTCGAGACGATGCGATGCAACGCAGCACATTGGGATGAGCTCTGGAAGGGGTCACGACATCGATCACACGTTGGAATGTCATTTGTATGACATTGAGACATCAACTGCAACTTCAGTTCGAAACTTGTACTTTTCAAGTTTAAACACTACCATAAATATCATTTCATGCATTTAACGCTATTTCTCACTTCAAATGTGTTATATTACCTTCAAACAACAACTGGAACATGCTCACATAGACCATAACATATCATAGAGAAATTTGACATATTATGTAACCATTATGCTAGCAACCATACTTTTACTCCAACAAATCATTACTCAACATAACAAACCAGCATCTCAAGGTTTCCTAAGGAGCCTAAATGTCCATTTTGAACCATTTGGTCACTTTAAACATGCTCAAATTTTCAAAATACTAATTTAAGCCCATTAACACTTTTTAACCATTTTATATGCTACTTTATTACATATTCATCAAGAAAACATAGCATGCATCATCAATATCATTCTCAAGCATCAAAATATCCACAATAAAAGTCTAAAAACATTATCAACAATCCATGACTCTAGTCCCAAAATAACAAACCACATTGCCTTTATTCAAAGTGTTCAAAACCACAAAAAATACCCAACCACGATGCCTTGCGCAGATCACTTCCTTGCCCACTTCACACTCCCCGAATGAACTATTTTTATGTAGAATTTAAATAAAGGGTGTGAACTTAAACAAGCTCAGTGAATGTTCAAAAGTAATAGTAGCATAAGTTAAGCAAGAGCATACTAAAAGTAAGTACACAAACACTTTCTCATCATGTCAAATCATCATTTTAATGTTTCATTTTCTCACATAGGACAAATATATATTCTTTCACAAGACACTTGAGTCACAAATTATACATTTCCATTTTGATATATTGGCTCCTTGAGACTATGTAACATAAGTGAACCCAATTGCACTCATTGGATAAACGAATCTCCAACACACTAATGCCTCAAAGAGTCTAACATGTCTCATTAAGTGTAGCATTGAGCTAAACACTCTCTAACACACCAAACATATCCCGTTGAATGGAACATAGCTCAACATTCCTTATCTCTCCAACCTGTCCCAGGGCATCAATTGCCTAATCACAAACACAAGGGTTAGTACTCACAATCCTATTACATGCTAACTATATCCAACAATTTCAAGAGATTACAAAGCTAACATATCCATATTAACACATGATTATCTACTATTTTATTGCACAATTCCTCTTTTATTAATCATCATATACGCAACACTATCACTTTCACATAGCATGCTTATCATACTCACATTTGATGCACTTACAAAGGCTAACACAATGCTTAATGAGCCACAATCTCATTAGATCACATGTAAGTGCATTAAAACCAGTAAATCACATAACACATACTGACGTAAATCACGTATCACATGTTGTTTTGCTGCATCAATTACAGTACCTCATAACACATTGTAACAACCTGTTTTTCAGTGGTGTCAAAAATAGTGGTTTTGGGGCCACCAAATCCCACAAGTAAGTTCGTAAATATTATTATTTAATATTTACGAGTCAAATGTGTTTTTAAAAAGGTTTTTGATTTGATAATTTATGTTTTATAAGTGATTTATTAAGCTCAAGTGGTTTTAGAAAATAAGGTATGGGGACCTTGTTTTTATAAATTGAGCCGTAAATATTTTTTATAAATATTTACGGAGTGTCATTAAGGTGGTATTAAAGTGTCGTTAAGAAATTTTAACGTTTCGATGGTTAATTAATTAAAAAGGATCAAATTAAAAAAGAGAATGCATTCTCGGGACTCTGTTTTCTAAATTAGAATCATAACGAAGTTAGTTGTGTGGTTAATTAGGTTTTGGTTAGGTGAATTTGCTTGAATTAAGAGTAATTAGGTAAAATGACTAAATTGTATAAAGGGTAAAAGTTAAATTATAAATTAAAGAAAAATTAAAGGGACTAAAGAGGAATTATGCCATTTTCTTTAGTTGAGGCTGCATAAGTATGAAAATATCATAAGATTTTAAGTTAAAATATATATTATAACATATTTACTTAAGAATTAAGTATATTATATTATATTATATTATATTATATTATATTACATTATAATTAAAACAAATAAAAAAGGAAAGAAAAGAAAAGAACAAAGGCAAAACAAAACAGAAGGAAAAAGAGAAAGAAAATGGAAATAAAGAAGGAGAAAGGAGAAATTAGGGTCTCAAAGTTCCAAGTTCAATTGGTTAGTCAATCTAGTCCTTTTTTTTGTAATTTTTATATTTTTGGAATCCTGGTATTAAATACTACCCAACCCATGTCAAAATTTTAGAAATTATTAAGTTTTTAAGTGTTGTTTATGGTGAATAAATTTTAGAATTATGGATTAAATTGATAGATTTTTAAGTTAGAAATGAAAAAGGATTGAATTGTAGAATAATTTGTAAATTTTGGGTAATAGGGACTAAATTGTAAAAATTTAAAATTTAGGGATTTAAGTGAAATTAGGGAGTTAAATTTAGTTTAAAGTGGAATTTGTATGAAAATATAGAATTAATTGTAAAGAAATAAAGTTAGTCTCGGTTTAGGGACTAAATTGGAATTTAAGTAAATATTGAGTAAATATTTAAAATATTAAATATGAGATTGAATTGTACTGTATTGATGAATTTTAATTTTTTTAATTCCGTAGCTAACGTCGTACTGGAATCCTCGACTAAAAGGGGGAAAGATAAAGTCGACTTGGAATAGTTCGAAATTCCTGGTTTGTATTTCTATAATCCGAAGATAGTTATTAATTGTTATAACTTTTATTTAATGCATATGGCAAGTATTGAGGTGAGTAATTGATATTTTGATAATTGATTGAATAAATTGAATTGGTATATATATATATATATATATATATATTGAATGGATTGATTTTTAAATTGAAAGGAATACATGTGTAATTATATGATTATATGAAAAATTAGTATTGGATATTAATTGTTTTTGAATTGTGAAATTAAATTCAATTAACTGTATTGGGCTAATTCGGATATAGTGGCATGTCATAGGATTGGAAGAATTTAGGGATTTATTCGACTTCGAGTCAATGAGACACTGGGTGTCAATTTACTACTTCGGATTAATTCGATGAGGCACTGGGTGCCAATTTACTTCGGTTTAGCCGATGAGACACTGAGTGTAGGGATGAGCATGTTATATTGCATATAGGTACTGCTTCTGTTTCTAATATTGGGGTGGGATGATATATTTTGGAGGAAGTGTTCTAAAAGCCAATTTATCCTATTATCTGGTAGCATGTCTGCATTATATCTGTTATGTGCCACATCGGTACAACTTGGCATGTAGGGTTGGGTAGTGTTTTAACCCCCACATGGTGTGTAGGGATGACGGAGATGGTGTGTAGAGGATGGGGTAGGATATTTGATTTCTGATTTCTGATTCTGAAATGTATATCTATATATGTATCTGAGATGGGCTTAGGCCTGAATCTGCATCTATATCCGTCCGAGTCTGAGTCGTGTTAATAGGGGTAAATGAATAATAAAGTTTTATAATTAATATTGAAATGGTATGGTATGAAAAATAGAAGTGAAATAGTGAATTGAAAATAGAATATGAAATATGTTGCAAATATATGGAATATATGAGTTATATACTCATAAAATGAATATGGAAAGGATAATGCAATTGTATAAAAAAATGTGAAATAAAGTGTGAAAAACTATTATATAGCAAGTATGAGAATTGAGATATTTGTGAAACAAATGAAATATGATATGGTTGTTGTAATAATTAAATATTAATATGTGTTTATATTTCAATTCTATATTTGTAATTTTTTATCTTTAAATATTCGGATTATAGAAATACCACTGAGTTTATACTCAGCGTACGGTTTTGTTTCCCATGCGCAGGTTAAGTACTTAAATTTTAATCACCGATTCAACATCCAACAACGATCCCAAACTCAAATGTGGTGATGTTTATCCTTTGTGTCGGCATGTACTTAAGGTGTCTAAATAATAGTTATTTTGTGGTTTGATTGTAAATGAGGTTATAAGTTTAATTTTGGTTGGTTTTATACATATAAATATGTGTTTGTTTTTGAAGCCATATTATGGCATGATAAATTGAACTAAATCTAGATAGGTCATGTGAATTTAATTCTATGTTTAAGTGCTCATGAACTAGGAAAATTGATTTGGATCTGGTATGTTTATAATTTGGATTAAAATGATGCTTTGATGACTTGTTTTGATGATATGAAATGTTTGAAATTTCTGTCTGTTTGATCTGTAAACTCCGGTAATGCTTCGTAACCTAGTTCCGGCGAAGGATACAGGTTGGGGGTGTTACACACATAATCACCATTTTACAATATGAAGCAAAATGAATAGGAATGCTTACTCTTGAAACTTAGGATAGGTGTTTAGGCTAACCTAAGATCTCGATTAACACAATGAATTGTGCATA
This sequence comes from Gossypium stocksii, assembly GCA_020496765.1. NCBI lineage: Eukaryota > Viridiplantae > Streptophyta > Magnoliopsida > Malvales > Malvaceae > Gossypium > Gossypium stocksii. The sequence goes on along the minus strand of CM035630.1, from coordinate 39,962,051 downwards.
CCAATAGTGGCTCCAAAACATTCATTAATCTTGCTTTTGCTTGTTAGTTGAAAGCTTAAACAAGCTTCACCTTACCTTTCACCTTGCTTGTAGAGGGTTCTGATGGTTCCAAAACTCATAAACATAATACTCACAATACGTACATATCAAACAGTCGCAAACACATCAGAAATCAAACAAAATTGCATATTCAATCTAGCTCATCTTAAACCAAAATTTTTGACTAGTTTAACCGAATCGTAAGTTTCTTGATCTGAATCTATTTTCATTGTTTGGAACTGGTTCTAAACATCCAACTAATCGATTTATAATAGATCTAAACCACTTAGAACACCTAAAATCTTAGAATCAAATTTTCCCGAAAAATCACCCATGAACACCTTGAAGAAAAATAATCAAATCTTTAAAATATCGTAACGATTTATCAAAGTATGATTGCCTACCTCGACATCCTGTTCTTCATCTTTTTTGCTCTCGGTAGCCCTCCTATTTTTAGTTTTCAAACTATAACATTCTGTCTTTATGTGACCCAACTTTTTTCAGTAGTTGCATCTTTTGTCATGGTTCCTCGACTTCGACCTTGACCTAGACTGTTGTCTACCTCTGGCAACCAAAATCGAGGCTATTTCATTAGATTTGCTGCTTGAGCCTAATTCATTGTCGATTTTTTCTTTTCCCAACAAATTTCCCTTCACATCCTCAAATGATAGTTCATCTCTGTCATAAATCAGGGTCTCCCTGAAAGATTTATACGAAAGGGGCAAAGAGCACAACAATAACATAGCCTAATTTTCATCATTTATGTTAACCTCGACGTTATTCAAGCCATTCAGAAGTGTAATAAACTCACTAATGTGAGCCCTAATGAACATTTTTTTCATCCATACAAAACGTGTACAAGTACTACTTCAATACCAATCGATTGACCAACGACTTTGTCATATAAAGGGTTTATAATTCTATCCATAAAGCAACCGTTGTTTTTTTTTTTTGAGTACTTCCTGTAGTGTATTATTCATGAAGCATAACTGAATCGTAGATAGAGCTTTTTCATTAAGTGCTTCCCATTTCGATTTTTCCACACCTTCAACCTTTTTACCAGTAAAGACCTTCTTTAGGTAGTTCTAAACTAGAAGTATTGTCATCCAAACCTACCATAAACTGAAGTTTGTGATCCCATCAAACTTCTCCATGTTGAATCTCATTGTTGCCATCCTGAACAAGTCAATCTACGAAAGATGAACCAGGCTCTCATACCAGTTTGTTGAGGATTGACTCGTATGAACAATGAGATAGTAAAACTAGAGAAGTAAAACTAGAGAAGAATAAACACAAGTATTTACATGGAAAATCCTTACCCAGGGATAAAAAAACCACATGAAAATGAGGTTTTGGCTTTGACTAAGTAACAAAGAAAGAGTATAATGATTGAGAGTATTGTACCCAAACATAAAGAACAAATCCCAAATAAAACCCAAATATCCCAAATATAAAAGCTTTCTTAAAAACTCTTTAACAATCTCACACAAGAGATATAAAACACAAATTTGATTCTCTAAATCTGATTTTTTTAAATAGGGTTCCAAAAGCCTTTTAAATAAGCTTGAGACGTGGGTCGAATATGACTAAAATAAGCCTATAGTAAATAGGGTTTGACTGGGAGAATAAGTCCTATTGAGAGTAAAAAAATAAGGTTGTATTTGAGCAAAAAACATCGCCTCATCGTGATGTGGCCTACCTATTCATCACGACGTCGTAGCCTTGTTTGGTTGCCAAGGACGTCACTTCTTCCCGATGTTCGGGACCTCCTCGTCTTGACATCACATGGCTTTCTGCTCCTTTTCACTTTCTTATTAATCCTTATCTTAAGTGTAACACCCCAAACCCGTCCTAGACGTTATGACCGAATTAGTCAATGTCACATAGTAGTGTTTGAAAACCGTATTTTGCTAAAAACATTTTCTGTTTAGAAACTTTTCATGATTACTTATTAATTTTAAAATTGTGTTTTTTACTCAGTTGTAAGTTTTCAAAATGCTATTCAATGTGGAAGATTTTAAAACCGTTTGCGTATTTGTGAGTATTTTGTCAAAATGTTTGATTTTTTTGAAAACTTGAGTTTTCCTAATACTAGTAGCTATAATCCAAAAACATTAAAAAAATTCCAAATTAAAGTAAAAATTCATAGATGCCATATTACATCAAAAATCTCCCAATAAAAATTTAATCCATTATTAAGTACGAAATAGAGTCAAATGTGGTCGTGTGTCCACCGCTGAGTCCTCTGTCGCACCGATCTGCCTAGGCCTGGGGATTACCTGTACAGATAAAACAGAGGGGTGAGTTTGCGAAAACTTAGTGTGTAATCCCCATATAAAACAATTAGACAGGATGAATCATAGTCTGAGCCTAAGCCCTTTTCATTAATAGATTCAGTTTCAGTTAGGGTCTTAACCCAATCTCAGTAGCAGTCATGCATTAGGGCCTTGGCCCATCATTGTATCCGTATCAGTACAGTAACAAATATGCAGTCACAAAATCCTACCCAGCCAGCCTCTACACACCATCTCTGTCTAACCCTACACTCCATGTGGGGATATAATCGACCCACCCATCCCTACACTCCAAATTGTACCAAATGCGGCACTAAACAGTAGTTGCAGCTGAGCTGCCAGTAAAATAGGCTTGAAGCCTTTTAGTACACTTCCTCCGAACAATATCAACCTCCAACCCAATGCAATGCAATATACAATTATAACATGCTATAACATGGCAACAGTGCATACAATATCAATTTAGTAAATATCATCATGCTCGATAATCATGTAAATGTATGTATATATATATAAACCAGTCATACAGTCGTTTCATTCAATTAGGGGTCTAGATAAGCTTACCGACACTACAGTAGGTCTACAGTCGACTTGGGCGACCCGTGCAACCTTAGCAACAAAGCAGTGAAAATGGGCTTACTCGTCCATGTTGTCTGCCCATGTGGGCCCACACAGCCCACACGGCCCAAAATGACCTTGGTCATATGGATCATACGACCTGGCCCAAAAATCTTACACGCCCATGTTTGGTTTAGCTCGTGTGTCACACACAGCCTGTCTCATCAATCACACACTCGTGTTCCTTCATACGGCCTACCACACGGGCTGCCACACGCCTGTGTGGCATCGACAGCCTCATTTTTTAGCTTTTCGTCGATTACCGTTTTCAGTGTTATGGTTACACACCTGGTTTCGTTTCTTTGCAAAAGCACTTCTAAGCACTCCAAGACCTAGCAATTGATCGAGAAGCATGAATTAATTACTTATACGAATTGAGTTAAACGAACCCTACTCAAGATACCTATCCAATTGATCGGCAAACCTATCCTTGTTTAAACAATTGAAGCCCTATACTTAAGCCGTTGAGAAATGATCACCAACCCCCCGATTAGTACCTACAAACCAATCGAAATCCCCTCTTTAAAAAATAATCACAAGAACAGTCTAAACTAAACAACTACCTAAACTTACCGAATACGTAGAAACGTAGAACAAGAATGGGACTATTGGAATAACAACAGAAAAACCCAAGAGAAAACAAAATTTGGCAGAGTGCAGTAATCAACAGGACGACAGCAAAGAAAAAAGAACAAGACGGCACAGTGAGGGAAGAAAAAGAAGAAATTGGCAATGGGAGTAGGTGAGAAAAAGAGTCAATTCTCGGCAACCGAAACGAGAAAGGGTAAACAAATGCCAAAATTGACAAGAATGGAAACTTTCGGGAGAGTTCTGGCAGAGCTGGGAAGGAGAAACGGCAGAAGAAAAGAGAACTTTGGGAATTTGAAAAAAAAACCAAAATAACAAAAATGAAGATTTCTACACCATTATCCCCAAATCCCTCAAATTTCTCCTAAAACCGTCCAACCACTCCCATCCAAATCCCTTAATTTTCTCTCTACACTTCCCACTACACCTTTACCACTTCGGTATTTTGGTTCAGCTCAAACACTACACGACACCACTAGTAAAAATAAAACTCAAGCACAACTAGAACCCAAGACCTCTAGCATTTTAACACACCACTGAACTACCAAACCAGTAAGCCCATTCTGACATGTTTCTACAACCTTTTAACTATAAGCCTACTGAACAAAAGCAAGGCTTTATTCAATTAAAAAAAAAATTAGTTCCAAACAAGGCTTGAACCCATAACTACTGAAGCAGACAAATATTTTGTCACAAACACAAAAATAAATATAAGATATTTTTAGGGCGTTACATTAAGTGCCTACAACGTATTCGATAAATGCAAGGCACATCTCATAGAATCAAATGTGCAAAAAAAATATTATTTTAAAAAAATTGAATAAAAATAAAACTCTTACAAAATAGGTCAAAACTTTTACAAACGGGTTCACAACTTCTACAATATTAGAATTTAAGATCTATAATTATTACTTTTTATTTTAGAGATAATTATATAAATTATTTAAGTCTAAAATATTATTTATTAGTATTAGAATACTCCTCGTACTATGTTGTAGATATAGAAATAAAGAAATCAATGACAAATATTACAAAAATTAGGAGGAGGTGAGTTTGAGTGTACTTTTGATTTAAAAGGTTAAAAAAATTTAAAAAAAAAATAAAATTTTACATTGTATTAAGAAAACTTGAAACAATAAACAATATATCAAATAAAACTATACTTCAATTTAAAATTCTGAATATCAGTACAATAGTATCGGCAATGTAACTTTTTTTTATTTCCAGTCATGTGTTTATTTTATTGAATATTTTATTTTAATTTGTAAGCTTTTATATCAATATAAGGGGACTATTGTATTTAAATTTATTATTTTCAAGAGTATCTGTCAAATCTAAGATTGTTTAAGGAATATCTTATATCATGACATCTTGATACTATTCAGGAATGTGAGATTTTGAGATGGTTGGAATGTTGAGAATCCAAATAACGTAATCTTATTTTGAAATGTAACATTATGAGTTGTAATGTAAGATTTAACCACAAAACTGAATATTGACATACGAGGATGAAACGACAAAAACAGAAGAAGGAAAATGGAAGAAAAGTGCAGGGAACAATATAATAGACAAATAAAAACTTTGAAAATGGTTGAGAGCATGACTTCGCCATAAAATAGAAAAAAGTTATAGGAATAAAAGAAAGTGATTTCTGAAGAAAAAACAGAGGGTTTTTATAGACCCTAAGCGAAACATTGTGTTTACGTAAACTTAGTCAACCCCATAGAATTAAGCATGCACATAATCAGAAAATCAGAATCAAACAAATACAGATTTGGGCCTAAGCCTATTACAGATATCGATGCAGATTCAGGCCTAAGCCCATCTCAGATACAGATATAGATGTACATTTCAGAATCAAAAATCAGAAATCAAATATCCTACCCCATCCTCTACACACCATCTCCGTTATCCCTACACACCATGTGGGGGTTAAAACACTACCCAACCCTACATGCCAAGTTGTACCGATGTGGCACATAACAGATATAATGCAGCCATGCTACCAGATAATAGGCATAAATTGGCCTTTAGAACACTTCCTCCAAAATATATCATCCCACCCCAATATTAGAAACAGAAGCAGTACCTATATGCAATATAACATGCTCATCATGCTATTAATCAGATAACAATAGGCATACAAAATAGTTACCAGACATGCATAGAACTATCATGCTCGATACAGAATATAAGATTATCTTAACACATAAAATTGGGTTTATTTAGCCCTTACCGACCCTACAGTTGGCCCATAGTCGTTTGGGACGACCCGTGTAACCCTAGGAAAAAATTTAAATAAATGAGCCCACATGCCCGTGTGGGCCTACACGCCCAAATTGGCCTTGATTGTGGGGATCACACGGTCTGGCCTAGAAGCCCTCACATTCGTGTGGACTATCATGCTATTAATCAGATAGCAGTAGGCATACAGAACAGTTAGTAGACATGCATAGAACTATCATGCTCGATACAGAATATAAGATTATCTTAACACGTAAAATTGGGTTTATTTAGCCTTTACCGACCCTACAATAGGCCCATAGTCATTTGGGATGACCCGTGCAACCCTACAATAGGCCCATGTGGGCCTACAAGCCAAAATTGGCCCTGGCTCTGGGGATCACACGGCCTGGCCCAGAAACCCTCACGCTCGTGTGGCCCATACGGCACAATTTGGTCTAGCCCGTGTGTCTCACACGGCTACTATATGGTCGTGTCTTGTGCACGGCCTGGCCTTCATCATTCATACGGCCGTGTCATCGTACACGGCCTACCACACAAGCGACCACATGCTCGTGTGACGTCGACAGAATGGTTTTCAGCTTACCGAAACCTCACTTTCTGTGCTTTCGGGTACACACCTAGTACTATTTCGCTACAAAAACACTCTCGAGATCACCAACACTTAAAATTGACCAAACGAACCCCGAATTATACACCCAGAGCAACATTATACTAAGTCAAAAGCGATAAACAACCCTCTCAAATTGACTAGAATCTTACCTTAGGACAAGCAACAATAAATTATACATTTAAAACGCTAAATAGGAAACCCTTTCACCTTGACCTTCTCCTAAACGCAGAATACTTACTATCAAAACTAACATTGCTAAACCCCAAATTAAAAGAAGGAGACCGAAGGATATCACATACCCGATAAAAAGGGACACGAACGCAAGAGCGATGATTGACTGCAAAAGACCCAATAGGAAACCGTGAAGAATTAGAAGCAAAGAAGTGAGAAGAGAGGATTGTTTAGTAAAAAGGGAACAGCAATTCGACATCAGAAATTTGGGAGAGGAGAGAGAATGTGCCAAAATTTTGCACAAAAAAATCAAAACAAAATAAAATAAAATAAAAGTCCTGATAACTTTCAATATCCCCACTCCCCAATATTTTCTCCTTCAAACTCCCTACTACTTATAACTCTATCACAACCGAAACTCTCAGACATCGAACTGACAAAAATAATAGCATTCACACCTACGCAAAGGTTCAAACATAGGACCTCCAATAATCTAACACTCTACCTAACCACTAGACCAGCAAGCCCATTCTGATATGGTTTTACAATCAATCAAATATAACCCCACTGAGCAAGCATAAGGCTTAAGTTAGAAAAATACCAAAATTTACCCAAGGTAAGGCTTGAACTTGGGACCTCTCACACACACCCAGAACATTTAACCACTGAAATAGATACATATTTGCGTCAAATTTTATAGAAGCTGAAATAAACAATTTTGGAGCATTACACTCAATGTCAAATAATTTATTGAATAAATCTAGTATAAGATTAAACATATGCAAAAGAGAAACATACAGCAAAAAACCAATCAATCATCCCTGCATACTTACCATTTTCATCTCCTCACTTAATCTATGCTTGTCCTCAAGCATGTTTTATATGCAATCAAGTTTAGCAACTCAAACAATAAGCAAAAGGAAAGGTTAATAATACTTCCTATGTGTTTCTAACGATGTTGTCGGTGTTGGGAAATAATTGTCAGTATTTAGCACGGCGTGCCCACGCCACCATCAGTATTTGATTTTGGAAAAATTGGCAACATACCTAAAATAGCACATTATCCTGATTAAATAATAATCTAGTTATTATTCATTTTATTTTTAATCCAAATTAAACTAAAATTCAAAAATAAATAAATTAAAAATAAATTTGGTTTGCCTCCCAAAAAGTGCACATCGTTAGCTCGACGACCTTAAAAGTTATCCGTTTGGCTCATTGAAAATTAATTTTTCCATCTTGTGCACTTGGATGTTCTTGCAGAAAAGTTTCAACCTTTGTCCATTGTCCTTGAAGCCCTTGGATTGAGGCGTCTTTGAGCTTCTTCATTCAAGTTTGCATTTTTTATCATCGATAATTCTTCTTGCTTCATATCAAGATCTACATTCTTACAAGGCACGATTTGTAACTTATCATTGAGATGTCTCATATTTTCATAAACATTAAACTTAACCACTTCTCTGTCAAATTCCATAGTAAGTGTTCCCTCTAAACATCAATTTTCATTCGTGCGGTACTCAAGAATGGTCTCTCAAAAAGTATCTCAGACGAATTGGCTGAGTTGTCATCCTCCATGTTGATGATGTAGAAGTCTATAGGAAATATTAGTTCGTTTACCTTAACAAGAACGTCCTCCAGCACTCCTTCCGAATGCACTACAGATTTATCTGCAAGCTGAATAATTATACTTGTTTCCTTGAAAGGACTCGCATTAATTAGTTTATATATTGACAAAGGCATAACATTAATTGATGCACCTAAGTCACACATGGCTTTTTTAATACCGACACTACCTATTTTGCAAGATATGGAAAACATACATTGATTTTTACATTTATGTGGTATTTTACTTTGTAAAGTGGCAGAGACATTTTCTCTGACACTCACCTTTTCATTGCCTAGGAGCTTCCTCTCACTTGTGCATAATTCTTTTAAGAATTTTTCATACCATGGAATTTGTTTAATCGCATCAAGAAAAGGTATGTTGGTTTCTACCTTTCGAAAGGTGTCGAGGATCTTCTTCTCTTCTCGATCCTTCTTGCATTGAACTAGTCTTCCAGGAACGGAGGTGGTACTGCAAATGATTTTTGTGGTGTTGTCTCCATTGGAGCCTCTATTTTAAGTTTCTTCTTATCTCGACCAACGTCGTGGGCACGACTCGTGCCAAGTATGGACTCCAAAACCTTCTTACTCATCAACGTCATAGCACTTATGTTATGTTAATGATTAGGCTCAGTTTGGGACAGCAGGTTACCTTGGGACTCCAAACGACTAACCGTGAGCACAAGCTTGCTCACTTGCTTATCTAACTCCTGCAAATGTATTTTAGTTTTTTTGCTAAAACTTCTCAGTACTATTTGCTAGCGTTTCTATTATGGCTTCCAAAGATGACTTTGGGGGTGGTATTTGCTGATTCAGATGCGGTCTTTGTTGGTAAGATTGATTGAACTGAGGATTCGACTAATTACTTAGATTTGGGTGATCCTTCCACCCTACATTATATGAGTTCGAGTAGGGCTTAATCACCTTTGGGGCAGTCTTAAAAAGTTCCTAGCAACATTTTCTTGTTCTGTCGAATCCTCATGTAAAATCGAATATAAGCCTATCGGATGATCTAGCTTAGCACAAATTTCGCACAACCTTGCTAGGCCCATTTTATCTGTGAGTAAGTTTGAACAACATTAGTCAGCTTATCAATTTTATCTTCTAGAGATAGTGAACTTAACCCATGAACCCATCTCGTGGGTTCTGTGGCCGGTCAGAATTTCTAAGAGTTAGCAGCCATTGTTGAAATCAACTCTCGTGCTCTCTGAGGAGTCATATTGACTAGTGCCCTTCCACTTGCAGCATGTATCATTTTCATTTTCACTGGGAGCAAGCTCTCATAAAAATACTGCAAGAGTGACTGTTCAATTAGTCCATGTTGTGGGCAACTTGCATACAACTTTTTGTATCGCTCTCAATAATCGTAAAGCGATTCAGTCTCCGTCTGGCGGATTCCTACGATGTCCCTCTTTAGTTCAGCCACTCGAGCTACAAGAAAGAACCTGTCAAGAAATAAATGAGACATGCCAGACCATGTGTTAACAGATCCCGGAGGTAAATAAAATAGCCACTCTCTAGCAAAGTCGGCTAATAAGAAAGAAAAGCACGAAGTTTGATTTGGTTCTTGGTTACTCCCTGAGGCTTCATGCTTATGCACATCATATGGAATTCCTTAAGGTGGGTGTGCGGATTTTAGTTCTGTAGTCCACGGAAGGTGGGTAGTAAATGAATCAAACCTGACTTCAACTCGAATGGCGTACCTCCCGTGAATAGGTTATACATAAGGGTTGTTGTTCATCTGGTGCCACTGCGAATTGGCATATCGTCTATTCGGCCATCTCGTTTGGTTTATCGAATGAGAAAATTTCCTCAGTGTAAGATATGGTTTTAAATTCGAGATTTACCGTTTCCCCCGTCGAATGGCTTCTTTCTACAGTTGTCGGGCCAATTTTTCAATTTTTGGTTCAAACCCTAGAGTTCTCGATTCTGATCTGGTCATAAGGAAAACAAACAAAAATTAGAAAATGTCTTCAATCCCCGAAAATGGCAAAAAAAATTGATGGGCGTCGAAATCACCAAAAATAATTCCTACAAAAATAACTCTAAATAGTAGTAAAGAGTGGTAGTAGGGCTGAGTCCATAGGGATTAGATGTTATAATCAACTTCTGCGTTTATCTTGTGAACAGAACGTTTGTCGTGTCCAAAGTCGTGGCAAAGGTCGTGCCCATGACTCCAAATGAACCTGCAAAAAAAATAAACAAATAACTCTGAAGGTTTTGAAAATGTTTAGAAAGTAAATAATCAAATCATCACAAATAAATAATTAATTAATATTAGAAATAAATTTAAATTGAGAAATAAATTCAGATTTTTGTAAATAGAGAAAATAAGCCTTAGCCTTAGACTCAGTAGATTCCGGTTTAAGAATCGATCCTCGAAAATTAATTTTCACCTCCAAATTATAAGTTGATTATAGCAGTTAAGAACGTCTTAACCACCAATTCTTCCTCCCATAGCTGGTCCCGGTACAACCTGCAAACTAACCCTTACCGATTATCTAACTAAGATACATGTGTTCCCGATTCAAGATTCCGACACCCTTGTGCTCTGAAGAACCCAACTCGAATCAACAGCCTCAACCGTGTGGGTCGTTTAAAGTCGATCACTTCTTCATTGATTTCTTCTCAAAGATCCGAATACAGCACGACCGACTCATTTCTCAAACTGTCAGTAAACACGACTCTAACCCAACGTGCACTTTGACTTGAAATCTAGTTTAACTTTAAGGGATGAGTTGTCTATCCTGATACTTAAGAAAAAAAGAATACCATTTGGAAAGATTTTTAGCACGAATACATATCTCATGATGCCCGACTGGAAAGAACACTGGCCTAAAGCTAAGATGGAATTTAGTGAAGCATGAAATTATTCATGCTTTGTAGAATTGAAAGGTGATCTGATGATGGTAGTGAAGAATGAGAAAGAAAAGTACTTGGAAAGCAATTAGACCAATTTGAAAGAATAAAGAAATGGAAACAGAATGCTCACGCCAATTTGAATGAAAAAGAATAATGGCTATTCAATTTCAAATTGAAATCAAATGTAAAATTAAGTGTGTCTTTCCTAAGAACATTAATGCCCTATTTATATACATAAAAATATACTAATTTTAGCCTTAACTAATTTAACATAAAATTAAATTAAATAAATAAAATAATTTTTTTTCTATTTTTGGCTTTTACAAAGTCAAAAAAATCTAATGAGTCCTTGGCTTTCTCCATATTTTTTATTCGGCCTCATTTCGTTGATTGTGTTTCAATTTGGTCCTTTTCTGCTAGTTTTTGTCTCTTAGCGTCCCAATTGCATCCCTGACAAGATTAAAACATAAAAGCACTAATTTAGCAGGGATCGATTCAAAAATTAACTGAATCAAACACAAAATATCATGCAAATCAACATGTTATCAAATATTAGCACAATGAGCACTCTCTTTCGCCTCTTCACTAGCAGCAATCACATTCCAGCTAGTACAAGAGGAACCATTTGGTTCTCAAATAGAAAGAACCCAAACTTAGGCAAGCCATGCCCTTTAGCCACCGCAATAGTTTTTTAGCTTTTTTTTTATTTATATAAAACTAACCCCAAAAAATTAATTAATTAATTACTTAAATGACCTTTTTTTATAAAATACGTAAATAACCTAAAATCTACAGTAAAAGTTGGTGGAGCCAAAGTGTTTGGTGCTACCAACATGCCACGCCAATGGTTGGGACAAAAAAAATCATTTTTTTGGTGGAGCCATGTAGAATGGCGCAACTTGTATAAATATTAGGAAAATACTATGATTTTTGAAAAAATGAGGGACTTTAAGTAAATTTACCTTTTTTTTGGTTGAGCTAAATAAATTAAGGCACCAGATTCCAATGTCCTATTCTGCTGCCTATGGTCCTTTTTCTGATTTTTTTATTTGTTTTTCATTTTTTCCTTTTTCTGTTTTCTTTTTCTTATTCAATTTTTTTTATTTTTATTTGTTTATTATTATTTATTATTTATCTTTTTTATAGTATTTTATGCATATTTGTATATTTACTATAGATTTTAGGTTATTTACGTGTTTTATAAAAACAAAATAGGTCATTTATGTAATTAATTAATTTTTTGGGGTTAGTTTTATAAAAAAAAGCCTGTAAATAATTTATGTAATGTGAAATCAAGAAAATTAAAGGGATATTTTTAATAGAAATAAAAAAAATTGAGGATAAAAAATAAAAAAATGAGAAAAAAAAAGTGAAAGTTGAATTGATTGGAAAAAATAAAAAAAATGATTTATTTGTTAAAATAACTAAGGATTTGTTTGTTAAAATAACTATGCCTTTTTAAAAATATATATTAAAAAATTAAAAATATATATTATAATTGATCACATCATGTCAATGACTCAATGACATCAACGATTTGACTAGTCAATAGATTTGTAATGCCTAATAATTGTTAATTTAAAAAAATATAGAAGGGGAGAAGAAGAACGTCTCTATTTAAGAAGGTGGGGTTGTGGTCCCCCCTTCAATTGTTCAATTGTTTTGTAGAAGAAGAGAAGGCAGAAAAGAGGAAAAAAAAAACTAATAAGGTATTTATAGTTTGTATTTTGTATTTTATAGTTATTGTAATATAATAATTAATTATATTTAATTGATATAATTTTTTTTAAATTATGCAAATATCCAAATGTCTTTTAGAGTAAATACAGATCACACTTCATCTAGGATCAACAAAACAGTAAAATTAATAAGCATGTTTTAATTGCATGAAATTGATCTTTATTTTGTTATTATTAACCCTTTTAACTCCTTTTTGCATAAAACTGATCTCTACATGTTAATAATATTTTTTAAATTTATGACACACTCATAAATTTATATATTAATTTTTTTAACATGACGACCTTTCTGCTTAATTTTACATTGTTGTTGTGCTTGGTTCCATTTGTGGGGTACAAAAAAGTTACATTTGTTTTCAACTAATTTGACACCACCTAAATAAAAACTAAAAATCGCATTCACATGAGGAAACTAGGAATATATATTAATTTGGCTTTAACTAATCTATATATCATATTATAAGTGTTCAAATCAAATTGAATCAAGCTCGAAATTATTAGAGTTACAATTAAATTTATCTTTAACAAGTGAATATATTTTTTTTATAAAAGTTCTCATATGTAAGATAATTTTTTGAGTTTGAATATGCTTGGTTTATATTATGTGTAAAACTCTGTGTATTGTTATAGATATCGATTCAATAAAAGTAATTAATTTTTTATTTTTAAATTTACCCATACCACCTATGTTTTTTTAGGACATTATTTTTTTTGTTTGATGTACTTTTTGTAGTTATATGGTTGCCTTTTGTTTTAATGCTTAACTATGATTAGGACATAATAATGAAAGAGAACTAATAGTACTTAAGCTTCAAAGAGATTTAGAAATCACACTTGATCTCTACATGTTATTATTAATATTTTATGACAAATCTTTATTCTATTATTAATATTTTGTTACTCATTTAATTTAATTTAAATAAAAAAAACTTAGAATGACTATGTTGGTATAATATAAGTGTGATGTTTTTGTTTTCTCAAGCTTTTAGTTTTACTCTTTAATATATAATTTTATGTTTAAATTACATAATTGATTTATCATATTTTTATAAAAATTTTACCATATAGGATGGGTATCGGGTTTTGAGGTCACAGTTTCATTTTCTCAAGTATGATTCGGACGTGCGGGTCATGCTATACTTACAGTTAGCAGGATTTAGGGACGTCGCATTGGTTCGAAGGTTTGACCTGAGAGCGAACTTAATATTCGCCTTGGTTGAGTGGTGGTGTACAGAGACCCACACCTTAATTATGCCATGTGAGGAGTGCACTATCACATTGGAAGATGTCGTTATGCAATTTGGGTTACGAGTTGACGGTGTTGTGTTCACGGGCTAAAGCAAAGTGTTGGAACCTTCATTACTATGTCACAGATTGCTTGGACCCCTAGTGGTGGGGAACAGAATTTCACATGCTTGAAATTGGCATGGTTGAAAGCAAATTTTAAGGAGTTATCGAGCACTACCGCTTAGCACGAGGTGATGTGTGCTGCTCGAGCCTAAATTATGCAATTGATCAGGGGGTACTTATGCCAAAAAACACGTCTAATAAGGTCCACTTAAAGTACAGCCTCTATTAGAGGATTTCTCTCGTGCCGGTACTTACAGCTGGGGATCAGCAGTGTTGGCCATATTGTACTGAGCTTTGCCGAGTAACAAAACATGGGGTTAGTAACATGGCTGGTTGTTTGGGTCTGCTGCAGTTCTGGGCTCTATACAGGATGTCATTTCTAGTGTCTTTAAGGCACCAACCGTATTCGTGGTCACTTGTAAATAGGTAAAAACAAAATTATACTTAACATTTAATGACTCATAAGTGTGGATAATATTTTCCCAAGTTTAAATGCTAACGTGTTTGTTTCGAATTTAGATAGGCCATGTCATCGGGAATTGGTACGAGCCCGACATTAATCATTTACCGCCAAATGATAAAGGAGTCTACCGAAGAGAAAGTAATATATATTAATATGGTTTAAGTAACATTGATTTAACTTATCTACTTGCAGTATATAATGTGACTTGACTCATTATGTTATATTGTGCAGTTCTTGTGGATGTTGTATTTTGCACCGAACATTGCAACCTTTATTCCTCAATGGGTTCACACCGAAGCCCGTGTGTGGTGCATTAACACACTGGTGCTCAACTTCTCAACCATTGAGTGGTACAACACTGATCCAGTTATGCGATAGTTTGGGTGTAGACAATTTGTGTCAGTCGATCCACAACAAATTGCTGAAGTCCACGATAAGACCATGAAGAGGAAACATATAACATAGTGGAGTGTGGACCATCAATGTTATGTAGCAATATAGAATGCCCAGTACGACAGGTGGCCTAAGATGCACTCATGCATGTTTGACTTTATTCCCTCAACTAAATACATGCAGTGGTACATGACTCGATGGTGCGTTTGTTTATATGGTGGGCAACTTATGATAGTACCAAATCACAGCTATAGACGTGGAAGTCAACCTATGGAGGAGCTCGACCTAGAGGATTAACATATGGCAGAGCCCGACTCGGAAGACCAACCTTTGAACACATTGGACCAATGGGTTGACACTTTTTGTGATGGGTCGCAAAGTAGTTCACTTGGACATCGGCGGTTCGAGTTCATATCACCTAGAGCAATCACTGATATCATTTGATATATTTGGTAATAACATGTACTCCACCCCACCTCAAGCCACGTTTGATCCAACTATCGATCCTCCTAATGTGTATAGTACACCCTTACGTCCACCTCATCAATGGAGGCTCATAAATTACTATACCTCGAACGACGATACCACTCTCGATTCATTACAATTTTGATACATGTAAATTTCAAGTGCTATGTAATTAATATTTGTTGTATTGGTTTATAATTCCACAACTTATGTATTAGTCTTTTTTGTATAACTTATAATATCTTTTAAAGTATTAAAAGTTGCAACAACTAATTTTAAATAAAAGCTTAATACTAACCAATACAAAATTTATTTCCAAAATACCATAAAATGCAAACATTGGGTACAACATTTAATTTCCTTTAGACCATGAAGATTGACCAGTATATATGTTTCCATAGGGACACTTGCTCCAATTGTGGCCAACTGTTCTACATATGGTGCAACGCTTTGGATCGACTTGTTCTCTAATATCCATGTCATTCCAAATCCTCGTTGTTGTCGGTTGACCTTTGACTTTCCTATGTAGTGATCAATCTAGCAACATCTCGAAAGCAGGCGGTTGCACTTCCCATGTCGATTCATCCCTTAATATGGGGAACTCGTTACCCCAAATACGCAACGTACATTCAAGTGTGTACACATCATCGATATGTTCAACATTTAATGTAACACCCCTAACATGTATCTGTCGCTGAACTAAGGTTATCGAGCATTACTGGAGTTTTTAATTCAAACAAACACAAATTTCAAACATTTCAAATCATATTAATAATCATATCAAAACCAATTCAAATCATACATATTATCCCTTATCTGAGCCTTGGAGGCTTTAAAAATGTAATTGAAACAAGTCGGGACTAAATTAGAAACTCATAGAATTTTTCAAAAAACAATGAAAATTTTCACAACTGCAGGGGTCACACAGCTGTGTGACTCACACGGCCAAGAGGCACGCCTGTGTCTCAAGCCATGTGGGCATTCGAAGTAGGAACACACGGCCGTGTCCCAGCCCATGCTCGTGCAACTCACTGACTTAGGTCATACCGCCAAGCCATATGCCCATGTGCCAGGCCGTGTAACAGCCTAACTTGTAACCCTTTGAAAGCTGCAGGGGACACATGGTCGTCTATCACACACAGCTGAGACACACGCCGGTGTCTCTGCCCGTGTGGATAAAAAATAGGTCATTTCCGAGCCATTTTTCTCACCCATTCATGCATGTACCTACAATCACTTTTGCACAATTAAACAAGCCATCAAAATGCATCAAAACTATATATAACCAAGCTAACCAAATATGATACATCTGCATACAACCAATATGTCCAAATGCACCTTAATGACAACATATAAACATATATAACCATGTGTATCATTTAACCAACAATTATCACTTTAATCACATACCAAGTTTACATCCACAATTACCAAATTTACCATTTAGCAAAAAGAATCATAACTCATATATACCAACTACATTTTCATACCAAAAGGCACCTAAAGTATCATTCAAAACAACAAACACTTATAGCCATTCATGACACTTATAACAAAAGTAGCAAAACACCATATTCAAGCATATCACAAGATCATTTATACAAGCATTTTAAGTTACCATTTCATCTTCAATCATTCAACCATAATAAGCCATGATATCAACCAATTTAAGGCCATTTATATATATGTCAAAAACCAAACCTTTACCAACATTCAAAATACCATAATCACAACCAAAACACATAGGCTAAACATTAGCCAAAATACCTCTACATGCCATTATAACCAAAATCAAAACATTCCAAAAGTACCGATAGAGTCGATGGATAGTATGATATAACTCCGACAAACTTCAAACCCGAACGAGCTTCCGATTCACTATAAGACACAGAAAATAACACAAAATAAGCATATAAGCTTAACAAGTTCGTATAATATAAAACATAACTTACCAATCGATACATAATAGGTAAGATAAACATGGCACAATCTAACTATACTTGGTCAAATCTTAAACATGTACACCAAACAAGTTAGCTATGTTAAACATATAACATGGGGCGCTAAGAACATGGATGAGCACAACATTTATTCATGTAGCATATACATATATCATCCATTTCTACTTTCAATATACCATGTAATAACATTTTAATGAAATTCACATATATCCACATCTTAGTTCATATCGAACTCTTACCACTTCATATATGAATAATGCTAGTTGAACCATATAGAATATCATCAGATACTCGAGAGAGCTCAGACATAGTGTGCTAACTCATATAACTGTAATCCATCAAATATTGTACATGTATGCTCACATGAGTTATGGGTCAGAACGTAGCTACATGATGCTACTCACACGAGCTGTGGAGTATCCACAACACATGCCAGACCTCAGCCATCGATAGGATGTTCAGGACCAACACCCGAATCACGTAAACCCTAATGACATGTCATTTGTATCCTACGAATTCCTAAGGTTCAAACGGGGCTCGGTAATAGTCATATATCGTTGGATATGCAATCGGTATGTACGTATAATAATTCAAAATACAAGTATAATTCAGTTAAAATGTATATACATGATTTAATTACATGAACTTACCTCGATGATTAAACGTAGATACGAAGGTAACTAATCTGAAACTTTATCTTTGCCCTGATCTAAAGCTATACAAGGTTTGTCTTAACCTAGACGGATAAATTCAGCTCAATTCAAAATGTATTTTATTCAATTTAACCCAAATTTACATTTTAACAAAATTACAATTTTACCCCTATACTTATGATTTCTTTTGAATTTAGTCCTTAGCTCATAAAAATGGAAATTCATGCAATTCATCCTCAACCCACTATAGCCAAATTTCATATAGGTCCCTATCAAGCCCTATATTTCATTTATTTTATAATTTCACCATGTAAAATTTTCTATTTTTTAATTTAATCCCTATTTAACAATTTCGTCAAAAATCACTTAACAAAAGTTATTTATCTATCAACAACTAATCATTTTCTTCCATAAATCATCAAAACTCATACACATTCATTAATGGAAAAACCCTAATAGTTTAACAGTTTCACAAAAATCACTCGCATGCAATAGGAATTATGTTGGCCGAACCCTAGTTTCTTCAATGGCTTTCTTTCCTTTGAAATTTTGGTTGAAGATGATGGAAAAGATGATACATTTACTTAATTTTACTTAATTGGTCATTTTTTTACTAATTTACTTTTATAACCTTTAAAAAATAACAAATTTCAAAATGCCAAGCCATCATATTCCACTATCAACATAAATGGTCTAATTACCATATAAGGACTCATACTTTAAGGTTCTATAGCTATTTAATACCTTTAGCTACTAGAACTCAACTTTTGCACTTTACGCAATTTAGTCCTTTTTCTCAAATTAAGTATACAAACAGTAAAATTTCTTAACGAAATTTTTATACGGTACTACTATCATGCTATAAGCAATAAAATAATAATATATTTTGATGTCAAATTTATGGTCCCAAAATCACTGTTCCGATTTTACTAAAAATAGGCTGTTACATTCAAACTGTAGGTAGCACACGTTGCAACCACATACACACACAAGTACTATAGTGTTTGAAACATCCCACCCTCGCACTGCCTGTTTTAGAGATCAACACCGTAAGACCGTGACAGGATCCCCGATCGATGACTGATGTACTCTGCCACTCGAAAAGATTCCAAGTTTCGGGAATATAGTTCTGCATTCATCAACCTAGCCCTTTGAGCATTCTTTTTCATGGCATCCCTGATATTTTTGACGTGTACGTGTCCTGCCTCCAATTGTTTTACTTATTTCAACCCCATTTTTCGCATTTAGGTTGCTAGCCCATAAAATGTGGTTGAAAAAACCACTAAAATTGGCAAGTGAAGGGTACACCTCAAGACAGAGTTAACCGCTTCAATGAGGTTGGTCATCATATGACCATATCGATACCCCACATCAAAACTTTGAGCCCATTTCTACGGCTCCAGGCTACCCAACCACTGTCTAAGAGAAGGTTTGGACCCTACCATATCAGTCTCTAACCTCGCCAACTTATGTCTAAATCGGTGTGCTTCCAACTCATATCCTACGTATGTATTCTGATAAAATACGTTACCATCCCAATTAAGAAATGAACTCGAAATATTTACAAGTACGAATTTAAATAAAATATTTTTACCCATGTTCATGATTTGTTTACGCCAGTCTTTGTTCTTGTGCTCATTGTGGAAGTTGACAGCGATGTGACAAATACAATAGACGAACCTCTACGAAATCTCAGATTGCCAAATCGCAACAATAAGGCCTTTTGATCTATCGGAGATAATGCAAATACTGTATTACCTGACAACATGCCTCCGCAAATTTTAAATGAAATATGCCCATGATTCGGAGTTCTCCGACTCCACGACGATGAAAGTGATCGGTAGTACATTTCTGTTACCGTCTTGTGTAACCACAATCAGAGGTATCTACTTGTATTTTCCATAAAGTCGCATTCCACCAACCTGCACTAACAGCTTGCAGTGGGAGAAAGCCCTAACACATGGATCAAAAGTCCAAAACAATCAATGAAAAACACTTATCCCCAATTCTAATTATTCATTCGGACCTCTATAAGGCAATGTTTACAAGTCCACGACAGTTCCTAGGATGTACTCCACCATTGCTGAAATCCAACCTTGAAGTTCATTGTATGACTCATCCCAGTCGTCGTACAATTGTTGCATGGCCATTTGTTTTGCCCACCACACTTTCTTATATGACACTCTGTACTGGAAATGGGCTTGCATGACTACAATCAATGTCAACACTAGAATGATTGTTCTATCTTTCACTAGGGGCATGATGCAGTTGCAAATACTTTTGGCATCCAATTTCTGGTGGTCTTGAGACATACGTGCGGCAATACATGTATGATACCCTTCTAATTTTTTTATTTTCCACTATTAAGTCATCTGTATAAATGCAACCCAAACTCCCCAACCACACTCATCGCCGGCTCTCCAACATTCCCCAACATATAATGTCAGTGTAGACTTGGCAACCTTGTAATCAATCAACAACTTCATGTTGTATTATTTGATGGAAAACACACAGTCTGCCTTGTTCTTAAACTGTTGCCCAACGAACAACTCCTCCAATTGCGAATTTGACTCCAATCTATGAGCAATTACTATATTGGTGTACTTATAGAACTCGAATACATGCACTGCATCGGATCTACGTTCAACATGTCACCCCTAGGTTTATTTTATAAAATAATGCCACGACTCGAATTACTAAATGAATGGCCGTGAACATCTTCAACCTCCTTCAGGCCTTCATCATTGATATCGTCTGAAACCTCATCAATATTGGGGTCACTAAAATCTTCAACGTCCTAATCAAAATCTTCACCATTATTGGTCCTTTCTTTGACATCTGCCTCTGTGCTTATTATGTCCTCCAGATGTAATTGTAGATGGGGACTAGGGGTAGAGTTGTTATACAAACTCCGACCATAATTTAGATTTTCGAGTATCTGCGATGTCCTTTCACATTCTAACTGGTCTATCCATCTGACGTTAAGATCAAAGTCAAATCCGTAATGTTGACTTATTGGATTAACATTCTCAACAGGCTCTAAGTTCGCTAACTCAGAAAATAACTCAACTGGTTAGGGTTCTCACTTCCAGTCGACCACCATATTTCCATCATAGTGCCCAAGTCATTATCATCTAATAGTTGCATATCTCAAAATTTCAACGGATTTGTAGAGATTGGAAACTTGTAAAATCATCTAGACATCGCCCTTCTACAATGGATAGTTATTTTCGCACTAATCTTTGTTTTCATTTCTACTAGCTTTGCATTTTTTTAATCGCAACCCTACTCTTTGTCAACCTTGAAATACACAACGAACATCACCTACTACAATTTCATCATAAAAAAGAACGTACACCAAAAACACCTCATTATTCATCTTCAATAGAATTTTTGAACTCTCCTACTAAACACAACTTTTCACCATTCTATATATGTTAGAGAACCAAGTGGTGGAGTCATATTTTTTCAATTTTAAATATAATTTAAAAAAAACGTTTGAATATCTTTAAAAATAATTTAAAAATAATAATTTTAAAAAATATTTTAAATTTTAAAAAATACATTAAAAATATGATAAAACAAATAATAAATTTGAAAGGTCATATATTTAAAAATACTATATTTTAAATGTTTTATAATATTATAAAAAATTTAAAATATTATAAAATAAATAATAATAAAATAATAATAATAATAAATAAAGAAAAATAAAAAAACTGAAAAAGGAAATAAAGACAAACAAATAAAAAAAGAAAAAGGACAAACAACAAAAAAAAGGGGAAAAAATCAAAAAAAGGACCATAGGCAGTAGAGTAGGGTGTTGGAATCTGGTGGTGCCAAATTATTTGACTCCATCGGAAAAAGGTAAATTTACTTAAAGCCCCCCATTTTTTCAAAACTCGTAGTATTTCCTAAGTATTTATACATGCGGCGCCATTCTACATGGCTCCACCAAAAAATTGATTTTTTTATCCCGATTGCGAATGTGGCATGTTGGTGGTGGTGCCAAACGCTTTGGCTGCACCAACTTTTATTGTAGATTTTAATTTATTTTCACATTTTATCAAAAAAATAGGTCATTTAAGTAATTAATTAATTTTTTGGGTTAGTTTCATAAAATAAAGCCCAATTTTTTGCCTTCTGTTATCACAATACCAAAAGTTTTTCTCCAGGTCTTTTATTACCGTTCTGAGATGTATTACCTGCATCAAATTGAACAATACGAAAATTAGCATCAATCGATCACACCAAACGCAAAAGACGAGCAATAAGTACAAGTACCTGAAGTTATACGAAGGGTATCTCCTTTCGAATTGGAAGAGTCTGTCCTAGAAGAAGAGGAATGAAGATAATGGTCCCTAGGAAGCTGAGGCATTTTAGCAAGTGTACCTACTAGAACTTGTCTTTTTTGGTTTGGCTGTTTGGAAATGTTGAAAATTTGATGAAGAAAGGTTGAAACAAAAGCAAAAATGATCAAAAATGAAGAAGAAAAAGTTTGAGATGAACTTGTTTTATTGAAAGGTGATACAAAGTTTACATGAAGGATTAAGCTTAAATAAGATGAAAATAATAAAAAAAAATATTACAACTTGGCTTAATTTAGTGACTAGATTCATATAACTTTCTTTTTCATTGACTGGTTTCTGTCTAATCACCTGCCAAAATGTCTAGTCAAAATTTATCACAGTTTCAATACAAGTTGGCAACTTGCAGAGTGAGATCTTGTAGGTGAGCTCTCAAGTTTGGTGAGATCACAGGTCACATGGATGGTCATTTTGCAACACTCCTCATTGACCTCTATGCTTCGAACTCCAATATCATAACGTAGCTTTTCAAACCTCATTTTCCCAAGAGGTATTGTTAAAATGTTAGCCAACTGATCTTGTGAACTGCAATGAACTAATGTGACTTCCTTGGCTTGCTCCACTTCTCTCACAATGTGATACTTGATTTTGAAGTGTTTTGTTCTACCATGGAACACTAGATTTTTGCAATTGCAATAGTAGATTGGTTATCATACTTGATCTCTGTTACTTCTTCTTGCTTCAAAACTAAATCATGCAGTAGTTTTCTCAACCAAATAGCTTGATTTATAGCTGTTGTAGTTGTAACATACTCAGCTTCAGTAGTTGACTGTGCTATTATTTCTTACTTCTTCGAGCTCCATAGAATACACTTGATCCTAGAGTGAAGAAATAGCCTGAAGTACTCTTCATGTCTTTAGAAGATCTAGCCCAATCATTGTCTGAATACCCAAGTAGCTTGACCTTTTTAGTCCTCATAAACTTCACTCCATGATCTAGAATTTCTCTCATGTATCACAAAACTCTTTTTGCTAATTTGTAGTGGTTCACGTTACAACAATGTATGAACCTTGACAATAGACTTACAACAAACATGATGTCAGGTCTAGATGTTATCAAGTAAAGCAGACATCCTACTAAGCTTCTGTAACTTGTTTCATCAACCTTTTCAATATCTTCACTGCTAATGAGCTTCTTATCTTGAGCGATGGAAGTGCTCAAAGGTTTGTAATTCTCCATACTATATCTTTGTAGGATTTTTATTACGAACCCCTTTTGGTTTATGAAGATTGCGTTGTGAGCTTGGTTCACCTTCAAACCAAGGAAGTATGTCATTTAACCTAATTCTGACATTTCAAACTTCTCTTGCATCTGGTTCTTAAATACAATCACCAGTTTGTTGTTGTTACCAATCACAAGTAAATCATCAACATACAATGAAATAATTAGTATTTCATTACCAGTTTTCTTTACATATAAAGTGGGTTCGCTGATGCTTTTTTTCAAAACCCATCTCTGTAAGGTGATTGTTAATTCTTTCATACCACGCTCTTGGTGCTTGCTTCAAACCATACAAAGCTTTATGCAGTTTGTACACCTTGGCCTTGCAACTGGGTATTATGAACCCTCGTGGTTGTTCAACATAAATCTCTTCCTTTAAAAAACCATTTAAGAAGGCTGACTTACATCCATTCATGTATTCTCTAACCTTTTTTAGCAACAAAAGTCAATAGTAGCCTTATGGTGTCTAACCTCACAACAGGGAAAAGGGTTTTAATGAAGTCTATTTCATATTGCTGCCTAAACCCCTTCACAACCAACCTCTCTTTATATCTACTGACTGATCCATTAGGATTCATCTTGGCTCTGAACACCTACTTAACTCCAATCATTTTCTTATGAACCAGTCTATCCACAAGCTTCTATGTTTTATTTTTGTTGATCATGGTGATCTTATCTTTCATAGTTGTTCGCCATTTAGCTTCTTGAGCAGCTTTTTCAAAAGTGGTTGATTCTAGCTTTGCTAGATTACACTGTTGATAGATTTCAGGGATGGACCTAGTTCCTCATACAGGTTGTTCATCAACTTCATCATTTTCAGTTTGGTTCCTAGTAGTTCGCAAATTAGGTCTTAGACTCCCTTGTTTACACATCACCTCCTGTATTGCAGTCCAAATCCATATTTTTATTTTATCAAACTTCACATCTCTGCTTATGTTCACTTTCTTGGTGAAAGAATTATAGATTTTGTATCCTTTCTTAACACTGAAATGTCCAACAAATATCCCTGGCAGTGATCTATTGTCTAGCTTTCTTCTTTTCTCTTTTGGAACATGAACAAAATAAGTGCAACCAAATACTTTTAAATGTGAAACAGAAGGTTTAAAACCATACCAGGCTTCAAATGATGTCTTCCCTTCAACTGCTTTAGTAGGTAGTCCGTTTAGTAGATAAACAACAATGTTTACTACCTCCGCCTAAAAATCAATTGGCAATCTACTTTCAAATAGCAAACAGCGAGCCATATTCATCACAGTTCTATTTTTTCTTTCACTTACACCATTCTGTTGTGGAGTGTACACATTACTTAGTTGATGATGCACACCAGCTTCTTCGTAGAATTTTTCAAACTCTTCTGAGGTGTATTTTGCCCCATTGCCTAATCTTACCATTTTGAGCTTGCATTCACTTTGGTTCTCAACCATGGCTTTAAACTTGAAGAAGATTTCAGCTACCTCGGACTTGTTCTTCATGAAGTACACCTAACAGAACCTTGGACTGTCATCTATAAATAACACAAAATATCTACTTTTATTTAGTGAACTTGTTTTCATGGGTCCGTGAATGTCAGTATGTACTGAGTGCAATTTTTCAGTAGCTCGCCATGCTGTGTTCGCAGAAAATGGAGACCTCGCCTGTTTTCCAAGCTGGCATAACTCGCATACATCTTAATGTTCTACCATATTTGATAAGTTTTCAACCAATTTATTCTTGGACATTTGACTTAAGGTCTTGTAGTTAACATGTTTCATTCTTCTGTGTTACAATTTTGTTTCATCCAACAAGCTAGTATATAATGCTGAAGTTGCTAAGTTCCAATTTACAGTAAAACTTCTGTTTGCCATCTTTGTTGATATGAGCTCGAATCCACTTGGATCAACAACTAAACATTTTTTGTCCTTGAACACAACAGAATAGTTTTTTTCTCAAGCAACTGTCCTACACTTAGTAGATTTTGGTCTCTGTCAAGAGCTAAAAGAACATCTTTGACAAGTTTAGTAGCTGATGGAGTTTTGATCAAAACATCTCCCTTTGCAACTGATTCAATATATTGGTCATTTCCAACTTTCACCTTGGAATGGAACCTTTTGTCAACATTTTTGGAGATGCTCGCATCTGCTGTCATGTGACTCGTACAACTAGTATCTACGTGCCAATTTTTTCTTACTCTGTTGGTGAGTTCACATGGTGTTGCGAGCCGGACTTCGCAAGAAACTGTGAACGTGGGTTCTTCTGCTTCTGTTGTCTGAGCTTTAGCATTTTGTTGTTGAGTATGCATTTTGTTTTTGCATACTTTCTCTAGATGGCCAAACTGATTACAATTTTTACATTGAGCATTAGGCTTGAACTAGCAAAACTTCTCAGGATGGCCTAACTTTTTGCAATGTGAGCACGGTGGATATTTTTTATTTCCACATTCTTTCTTTGACTTCTCCTTCTTATCTGACCAGCACTTTTTTTCTTTCTGACTTGAGGAGCTTGTAGCATCTCTGTTTCTAGCTTGAAAAGATCCTTCAACATGTCCATCTTCTTTGCTTGCCCTTCTTTGTTTTAGAGCATACATAGCATTGATTAGCTTCGAGAGAGAGATGGTTGATAAATCCCTTGAATCTTCCAGTGAGGATATCTTTTATTTGTATCTCTCAAGAAGTGTGGTAATCACCTTTTCAACTACTCGACTATCTGCAAACTGGTCACCTAATAGTCTTATCTGGTTCACCACTGCCATGATTTGATATGAATATTGCTTTACAGTCTCAGTTTCCTTCATCTTGAGGTTTTTAAAATCTCATTTGAAATTGATCATCTGCTGCTACCTTGTATTCTGTGATCCCTAAAACTCCTCATTGAGCTTATCCCAAGCTTGTTTGGGAGTTTCACATGCCATGATTCTTGTAAAGATCACGACTGAAACATCATTTTGTAGGCAGGACATCGCCTAGTGTTTTTTGGCACATTCCTTATTATGTTATTTCATTTGAGCGCGTGTGAGATTTGGCCTCAATAGTGGTTGTTCTATTTCAGCATTTACAACCTCCCAAAGATCAAAGGCTTGAAGATAAGTTTGTATTTTTACTACCCAGATGTGGTAGTTTTCTCCTGTAAAAACAAGGGGGGTGGTGGTGTAAAGTTTGCTGAAGACATTTTTATGAAAACAGGCCCTCAAAGATAAAATGGCACTTGCAACCAATTGTTGGAAATTTGATGAGGGAAAGGTTGAAACAAAAGCAAAAGTGATCAAAAATGGAGAAGAAAAAGTTTGAGATGAACTTGTTTTATTAAAAAGTGATACAAAGTTAAGATGAAGGATTAAGCTTAAATAAGCTAATAATAATAAAATATTACAACTTGGCTTAATTTAATGACTAGATTCATATAACTTTCTTTTTCATTGGCTGGTTTCTGTCTAATCACCTGCCAAAATGTCTAATCAAAATTTATCACAATTTTAGTGCAAGTTGGCAAGTTGGCAACTTGCAAAGAGCTCCTAATTTTGGTGAGCTCGCGATCTTCGTGAGCTGACACTTTTTCTTTTTGATGAGCTCACAGTTTTGTAGAGCTTACATATTTGGTGAGCTCATGGTTCTGGTGAGCTCGCAGTTTATAGTTCATAGCTAGCACTTCGCATGGATAATCATTTCGCAATAAGTTAAATGAACAATATAGTCCAAAGGCTCCCTCTTTAACCCTTGAAGACACTTCGTCAATTCAAACCTTGAGTTAAAGGGAAAGCCATACACAATGCCGACTAGGTCCCATCATTTTGGAAGCCTTCTATGAAATCCATCGTGGTATACCCACAAGCCCCATTGTCTACAAGACAAAACTTGAACACACTCCGTAAAGTGATGTCAAGGGAGCTACTAGTATTGCCTTTCAGTTCATGATATTGTAATGATGAGTGGCCCTTGGAGTATCAGCTAGTCATGCCTGGAAGTTACACTTGAAGGTGGCAGTCAGCTTCCACTCAATGGGGAAGTCAAATTTTCTATCGAACTTCAACTCAATGAGAATGTATTTGCTGTAGTCAGCATTTAGCCCAACAACTTCACCAAAGAATAAGTTATTTGTCTTCGAATGGTTTTCTTGTAGACAAATCTCGAAAATACTTGAAAGTTTTTCACTATCCATCCCCTTCAAATAATACATGAATTGAAAAACATGCAAAGATGAAAGGATATTCCTTTTTCGGCATAAAATAAAGTATCCAACTATCAACCATTAAGAGATTCCTGCCAATTGCTCGAATGCCACACCATAGTGGTTAAGAAGGTCCCAAATGAAGTCAGACAAAGGAAGTGTGAACCTAACTTCAAATAAATATATTGGGAGGTAGAAACTCAGTTTCTCACCACTGTATTTGGGTTCAAACACTTCACTCAAATTATGGGTCCCCTCTAAGATTCCAAACTCACACTTGTAGTGTTTTTCAGTCAATTCGTGACACCTCGGTAACCTTTGCATCTTCAATTTCATGGTTTGGCATGGATAGTTGAGGCTTGTTACTGGCTCGTCGTTCATTCTCTTTGTTGGTGTTGGGGATTTTAAGCATGTATTACCTATGGAGGTAATCTTTGTTTTAACAGCAAGTCTTTGCTGGTATGAATATTGGTGATGAGGAGGAGTATTACCTATGTAGGTAATTAGTTTTGTGTCTGAGAAGGCATATTACCTACGTTGGTAATCTTTGTTTCTAAAAACAGCAAGGTTGAGCAGAAGGTTAGTGCAGCAAGTCTTTCAAGCTTGAGAGGAAGCAAAAATGGTACCCGATGATTCAAGGAGAAAACAAATCAGAATTAGAAACGTGAAGCAAGAAAAACTAAGGAAGAAAAAGATTGATATTCATCATAATGAAAGTTTTACAAAACAAAATACATATAAGAGGAGATTACTTGTGATTACAAGTCAAAGTCTACTTAGACTTCACCTAACACCACTTAGACTTTGAAATAAAAAGACATAGCTAGTAGACTTAATTAAACCTAGTTGACAGCTATATTAATCATGAGTTTACATCAAATATCAGCCTAACAAAGTTCAAATTGAACAACATTCAATTACATTAACTAAAGTAACAAAATAAATTAAAATACAACTAGATAGCAGTGGCTGCACGTGATTCTGCTTCTATTGCATGGTTTGATATGCATGGCCAGCTTCATGTTGCTACATGCTGACGAATCTTCAACAGTTGGCCCAACAACAACCCCCCACTCTTTCACTGCCCTCTTTGGTGGAGCAACACCGAATCCACCATCGTCTCTAGTTGGAACGATTCTAGATCTACCCTTACCTTTGGCCATGGTTTTCACATGAAAATCACTAAAGATGCTAAAGCAGCGAATAAAAAGGCAATATAGAACAAAAAAATAAGAGTAGCAAAGCCTTGCGACAAAAATCGCTGAACAAATTGAGCAAGAAACCTTGAATGCAAATTAAAAAAAAACCTTTGAAAGAACACAACTGGAGAACAAGAAGCAAAAGAAATTTCAAAGAACACAAAGGAAAAAATAGCTCCAAAAGATGAACAAATGAAGAATATATAGAGATTCTTTTGAATGCACTGTTTCATCATTTGTTCCAGAAGCCAATAACAATCCAACACATGCTGCAAATTGACGCTCATCATCATTCTTGTTCTCTAGGCACGATCTCTAGATGATATTTATTGCACATATTCTAGAAGCTTTCTTGGCAACTCTTCACTTTTCACGACAAGCTGCACCTATGTCTTTAACCATTCAAATGTTACACCTTCCAAGGAAACCGCAAAAGTTGTTTGCCTCAAGGCAGTCCATTTTATGATCTACCTCTTGACTTGGGATATTGTTATACCCCTTATGTGACATGTGGAAGCACAGGAAGCCACCCAAAAGACACCCCTCTACTCGCCACTAGTCGGCTAGTCACTAGACGACTGATAGCCTAGAAGGCTTAATCTCAGCTAACCTTTCATCTCCTTTGGAAAGACCTTGGTCGACCATCCTTAAGAAGTAACTACCTACTTTTTATGGAAGGTCTTCACTCAACATCCACTCATTTATTTAGAACGTGACTCTTTAAGTCACTAAACTTTACGTAAGCTTAACTACTTTGCACCATAATTTAAAAAGAATAACAAAATCTATCATATCATAGGCATTCTCCCCATGTGTCTATCATAATAACCTAATAGCAAGTTCACCACGTCAACGCCACCAAACAAGAAAGCTCCCATAAATATACTCTTAACATGATAAAGAAAAGATCAACCTTCAAGCATTCAGGCCTTTTTATTGCCCTCAGCATACTCATTTACGACCTTAATCTCCCTATTCACTTTCCTCTTCCGGTTCTCCGCCTAGACAAGATGAACTTCCATTTACATCACCACATCTTTTCCTTATGTCTCCTTCCTTGTTGATACCAAACATAAACAATTTTTTATCAAGTTTACTTCAATTTCAAATTTGATTATGTAGTAAGCATCAATATTTTTATTTAAAATGTTTGAAAAAGTATTTCAAATTTATTAATTTCATCAGCAATTATTAAAGATTCAATAAGTATACACATGAAAATATTTTATTTAGTCAAATAAATATTTAAATAGACAAACATTTTCTGAAGACCTTAGGTTGTCTTTTTCATTCATATTCTTTGAGGAAAAATTAACACAAACATATGTAATTTGTGAAATTTTTCATTAAAAAGTAAAGATATTATAATATGAAGGAATGGATTAGGTATAAAGAAAATAATTAATGATTAAAATGGAAGTTATTTGTGTTTTAACTCGACTGATATTATTATTGTTACAATAATTTAGAAAATATAAGTTCGAAAATTACAGATAGTTTAAACATTATATAAATAAAATAAATGAAACGGAAGCAATAAAGTTATCAATTTGGTGATTCAAAATCATCATTTTGCATCTGATCAACCTAATTAATTTCCCAAACAATGCATATATTATGTATTTTAATTAATTTTATAATAATTTCATTAAATATAATCTAGATTATGTGAATAATCTTTGCCTAAGTGAGATAAGATTAGAATAAAGTGTGTTAAACGTGAACTAGTCACAAGGCAAAGGTATTGTTGGGGTTTTACAGCAACAAAATCAGAGAACAAGACAAAGAACAAAGCAATAAGAAGCTTGATAATTTACTTGCTCACAAACGTGCAACAAGGAATGAAAAACTGATTTTCTTCATTACCATTAACAAAGCAATACATAATTTTTATAAACGATCTGTTCTATCAAACACAACTACTCAGCCTAATAAGTTGTAATACATTGCTTGTACACTAAAACAAGTCAACCAAACAAGTCAATCAACTACCTAAACACATCAAACTGTCGTCAAGCTTATTCATTTTCAACCAAATTAAATTGCATTGCAACTAAAATAGAAAATATGTTATCGCAGCATGCACAATTGCTGCAGCATGCATACAAGCTGTAAGCACTCAACAAAATCATCATAGCAGCATGGTTGGCCACTTTTAACACTCTTCCTTGGCCTCCATGCTGCAAATACCAATCATTCATCAATTTTTTTATATCTTGGCAGTCCCTAGATGCTTTGTTTCAAGTTGACCCTACTCAAGTAATTCATCTTGAAACTTCGCCTCATTCTCAACCAAATCTGACTTGCACGCTTGACTATCCCAGACTTTTGTGCCAAAGATTTGTGCTTCAAATAGTCTTCTCCTTCACAGCCTTGGTTGGCAACTTGCTTTCAAACACACCTTGCATTGTTCCCTCATTCATTACAGTCTTGTTTTTTCTTGCACATACTCTCTCCTGCTGTGGAGTGTCTTCATGCACATACTTCATCAACTCCTCCTTCAGCTTATCTCAAGCTTGTTTGGGAGTCTCACAAGGGTGAACTGCTGCTGCCTTACCTTGGAACTCCTTCTTAGGATAAGCTTGTTTGGGAGTCTCATAAGGGTAAGTTGTTGCTGCCTTAACAAGCAGCCCTCAAAGATGTCAAGCTTTGGCAGAGCTTCTATCTTTCTTAACAAGCAGCAGAAGCAAAATCAATGGCCATCAAAGATTTAGGTTCATGATACCATTTGTTGGGGTTTTGCAGCAATAAAATCAGAGAACAAGACAAAGAACAAAGCGACAAGAAGCTTGATATAATTTACTTGTTCACAAACGTGCAGCAAGAAATGAAAAACTGATTTTCATTACCATTAATGAAGCAATACATGACTTTTATAGACAATCTTCTCTATCAAATACAACTACTAAGCCTAGTAAGTTGTAATACATTTCTTGTAAACTAAAACAAGCCAACCAAACAAGTCAGTCAGCTACCTAAACACATCAAGCTGTCATCAAGCTTGTTCATTTTCAACCAAACTAAATTACATTGCAACTAAAACAGAAAATACGTTATTGCGGCATGCACATTTGCTGCAGCATGCATACAAGCTGTATGCACTCAACGAAATCATTATAGCAGCTTGGTTGGCCACTTTTAACGGGTATGGATGTATTAAGTGATGATAAAGTGACTAAGCAAAGGTATGTATTAAGAAATGATAAAGAGACTAGGCAAAGGTATGTATGTATTGAGTAATGATAAAGTTAATCGAGGGAATAAAGATTAAAGTCATAAGCACACATAATTGGAACGAGACGACCGCTATTAAATGAAGATATGAAATAATTACAGAGATTCATATAATTCCTAGAAGATTTATCAAGTTCTACTTATGGATTGGGTTTATATCCATATACAGTTAAAAGCTGATAGGAAATACATAATAATAATAAAATTCTGTCAAAGTTTCCACTTAATGCATCAGCTTTTCTCTTAAACCTATTAGTTTAATTGGAGCATCCCGAAGGCTTATTCAGCCAACCACAAAATGATAAAATATTACAGGAAAATAGTTGTACAGTGCAATTTACAGAAAGGTGATCGGAAAAATAGCAGTGAAGGAGGAGGTATAAAAAAGCAACAGGATTCCATGGTTTACCCGAGAAAAATATTGGTGTGCCTGCCTTGGCTTACAGGATAGTTAGAGAGTTTTAATTGTACAATGATGGCGCAAGATTCGTGCATAATTATTCCCTCTCAACAGCCTCAGCCACCAGTAGAGGCTATCACCTTTATGGACTGTGATTTATTAAAAGCTGCTGAAGATGGTGACATGGAACTTTTTAACAGGTATTTTGAAGATTGGTTAGCATGCAGCAAAGGTGGCAATGCACAATGCACCAAGTACCAGCAACATTGCCAGAAGCAGCAGCATGAATTTAGTTTCCAAAAGAGCTGCTAGAATGGAATAACCAGCAAGAAGAAAGGTCTAAAATTGGGAGTTTGCAACATGCTAACCAAGGAGGAGTTTTGAAGATTGGTTAGCATGCAGCAAAGGTGGCAATGCACAATGCACCAAGTACCAGCAACATTGCCAGAAGCAGCAGCATGAATTTAGTTTCATGTTTACTTTCTTTTTGGTTATTTTGTCAATGTAATTGAATGTAGTTTAATTTGAACTTTGTTAGGCTGATATTTTGATGTAATCCTTTGATTGATGTAGCTGTCAATTAGCTTTAATTAAGTGTACAAGCTATGTCTTCTTTTCTCTAAGTCTAAGTAGGGATAGGTATGTGATTTGATAGTCATTTTGACTTGTTCACTTCACCTTTTATTTTTTGATATATGTAATGGCAAGATGCCAATATTTTCATATGAATAAAAATATCTTCCAGCTTTTCTTCTTTTTCATTTTCTTGCTCGTTTTCTGCTTGCTTGCTTAGCAGTATTGAGACTTACTGTCCAATACAAGCATTACCATCATAGGTAATTAGCCTCCTCTTCACGAAGGTTCATTCCATAGCACAGATTACCTACATAGGTAATACGCCTTTTCTCACCAACATTCATACCAGCAAAGACTTGCTGTTAAAACAAAGATTACCTCCATAGGTAATACGTGCTTCCAACCCCAACAAGGTACCACGGCGATCTTCATTGTCTGCTTGACGGAAGGCGCAACACAGCTCTCCATATCTACTCCATAAACCGTAGGATGCAAACTAGTACTTAAAACTTATATAAGGCTCCTGTGTTACCGGGACTGGGAACCCAAAGGAGGGTTCTCCCTTCATTTCGCGGAACAACTGGTGGACAAGTGTCCATCACTGCTGCTTCAACCCAATGATAAAAGGAAAAATCCCATTGCATATTGCAGCTCGACATGGTCATTACAAAATAGTCAAATTCCTTATTGAACGCGCCAAAGTAATACCACAACTACATGAAGACCTGGAGAATTCGAAAGCAAGTGGTAGCTCTTGGAGGACGATGCTGAGAATGAAGGATAAGGCGGACAATACTGCTTTCCATATGGCTGTTGAATGTCCTCCAGATGACATTGATGTGGTGCGACTGCTGGTGAAGGAATTGGAATTGGATCCTGAGTTTTCATTGTCTGCTAATAAAAGCGGTGAGACTCCACTCTACATAGCTGCCATGACAAGTTACGGTGCGGTGACTGAGATATTGGATCATTGAAAATCTGTAGATTATGGAGGCCCTGAAGGTACAACCGCTTTGCATGCAGCCATAGGCGGCGGGGATAATAAAAGTAAGCTAAAATATCTAGTTTCTTTTAAAGCATTTGCATTAGACACACTGAAGTATCAATATAAAATTTGGTATAGGAACAATTGAAAGATTAGTAAAAGCAAAAAATTAATTAACAACGGCAACAGACAAGAAAGGGCGGACTCCGTTTCACTAAGCCGCGCATTTCGGCAACTATTCAGCTGTAGAACAGTTGTTGGAAATGGATGCATCGGCAGCTTACGTAAGGGATAAAGAGAAAGATGAAGGCGCTTCACATGGCAGCTTGGGTAGGCAACGCAAACATCATGCAGTACATAATCTCCTATTGTCCCGCAAGCTGCGAAATCGTGGACGAAAGAGGCTGGAATTTCCTTCACTATGCCGCGGTGGCTTTGAAAGAGAGAATTTCGTACGCTTTTCAGGGCAGCGATGTACACAGAAGCACAATTCAGAATCTTTTATATGAAAAGGATGTCAATGGGAACACGCCGTTGGATGTCTTTTCCATGTTTTTGTATTCTGGACCCTCTGCTGCTTCGTCTAATGTGTTAACTTCCTTGAATTTAAAGGGTTCGAAAAATCAATGGCCGATTCGGATGCCAATTACGAAAATAAGAAGGTGAATGGGTCTACTGAATATATACAAACAAAATGGCAAATACTTAAAAAAAAATTAAAACCTTTTAATTGGTTTCGTTTTTACCGTGGTGTTTAAAGAGTGTCACTGATATAAATATTTTATTCCATATAATTTGATATTGCAGAAACAGATACGCGAAATATTGAAAGAAATAGGGAATAATGCAGGAGTGGAAGGTATCCGACCTCACAAATCCTTCCGTGAGAATATGGGGAAGGATAACAATCCCTCGACCTTGAAGGAAGTAGTAGATAAACTGAGAGAAACCCATTTGTTGGTGGCAGCGCTTGTAGCAACCGTCGCATTCACTGCTGCCATTGACGTACCTGGTGGATACAAGGCTGATGATAAGGGTACTGTCGATGAGGGCACTGCAATATTGAGTCACAACTCCGCCTTTAAAACCTTCGTTATGACAAATGCGATGGCATTTGTATCCTCCCTCCTAGCCATTTTCCTTCACTTTCTCTGCGTCTTCATCCATTTGAAAGCAGCTGAATCCTTAGTTCTGAAATGCATTCTAGTAACGGATGGCTTAACTGTTTTCACAATGGCAGCCATGGTGGTTTCTTCCAGCGCAGGCTCTTATGCAGTGTTGGAACCTTCAATAGGCATTGCCATTGCCACTTGTTCCATTGGCCTCACCTTTCCCTTTTCTCTCATTCTGCCTCTTGTAATCTACTATTTCTTTAAACGAAGTTACTAGCATCCTTGTAGTTTCGTGTTGAATTTTTACTATATTTCTTAGACATTTATGTTCGGTTCACCCATTTTCTAAATAAATAAACTCTTATTGAATTTATACTCATCATAATCGAAGGAACATAAATGAATATATATATATAATTATAGTCTTCTCTTATCACAACTTTGTACAACATGCCACTCCATGTTGGCAATGGCGTAAGTTAAATATAAATTGACAGAATAAAATAAAAAATAAAATAAAAAGTAGGCAAATTACCTTAAAGTGGAAGTTATATATGTAACATCTGTCTGCCCACAATTTTTGCTGAAACAAAATATGACAATCTGTATAAATTCCAGAATATTACAACATTAGCAGCAATGTGACGCCAAGAATAAACCTCTCATCACTACATATACAGTACAAGAGACAGGAATGTAAATTAGAATGGCAAGTTGACCTTAAAAAACTTGAGCCGTGACTTTTCGTCGACCCTGTACTCCTTGTATAGATAGCACCGTAACCATCTTTTTAAACCATTAGTTAGTTTTGGATGATCAGGATTGCCGCTTTGAAGAAAATTACAGGTTTCAAACTTCTGCAGTGGGATTTATCATGGCAGATGACTTGCTGCTGTAACCCCAGAGCGCTTTCAAATCTCCTCTTATTGCAGCTAATACAACTGTAACTCCTGAAAAAGAAAAAGAAACAAATCATGAAAGAGAAAGGGAAAAGAAAGAAAAAAGTTTAAAACAAGAACGGATATAACATCCTTTCAGACAAGCAAGCTACAAGAAGTAGCCTGCTGGGGTGGAATCGTGAACTTTGGTTACCTAGTGTACAAGGAACAAGATAGAGGAGTGCGGGCTGACCGTTCCCGTTCATCAGGTATAAGCCTAGGTATGTAAAGAAGAGGCCTGCAATATGTGAATTGAAACTACTAAGTACCAGTATATAGCTTTGTTATTTTGTTCTTATCAAACTAGCTTTCCAACCAACTAAATACAAAAACACACCAAAATCAAGGTTATTTGGTACTTTCAAGTTACAGAATATAACATGTTGAGTGTCACAGTCCACACCAACCTGCAAGGTATTGTCCAATTCGATCCATTGGGCTCACGGTTTTGCCAAAAAGAAGGCTTCACAGGTTGAAGGTGGTGTAAACACTTATATTGCAAGACCAACTCTAATACACAGCCGATGTAAAATTCATGGTTTCTCTCTAGAATCATGACATCCTCCCCCACTCTAACAAGGGCCCACTATCCTCAATGGCACACCGCTAGTACCCCAGAGCCGACTCTAATACCAAATGTCACGGTCCACACAACTTGCAAGGTATTGTTTGCTTCGGCCCATTGGGCCTTACAATTTTGTCCACAAAAGGCACCTCACAGGTTGAAAGTAGCATGAACACACATATCTCAAGACCAATCCTAGTACATCGATATGGGATTCATCGCTCCTCTTAGGACCATGACACCAAGCAACCTACATGATGCATGAAAATATACAAATTCGTTTCCCTAGATCAACAATCACATTTCAAAAACTAGAACCTAATGGCAACATTACATGTCTACATGTGGGTTAATGATGGTTTGATCCTTTTCCAGTTTTCCCTTCAAGAGGAAACTTCTTCAGCATAAAACTACATGTATTCCAGAAAAAAAAAATCAACTTGATATGATAAAGTAGGTAATTCAACAAGCAAATATACTCAGGTTTTAATTTGGTATGATTTTGAAACAAATAAAATTAATTCCAACACTTTTGGTACTTACATGCCAATAAATCACAAAACTCTCTTTGCAGGTAATGTTATAATCAGATATTATGATCGAATCAAATATAATTACAAAACTAAGCAATGTTGGCCTGAAGACTTGCATTTGCATTGGATAAAAATGTCATGATCTGAGATCATAGAACATAAATGCAGGGTAAAAGCATCACTGAAAACATTTGCAGGTAAATTAGACGACCAGAAATTGCAAAGAAAAACAAAAAAAACAAGCCAATCTCGTTTTAAACTTGAGAGCAAGTTCTATGAAACTATTATTGACTATAGTAAAGAAAAAAACAATAGCTTAGAGAACGATGGTGCATGCACACTCACCAAATCCATAGCCAACCATCAGCCACACAAAATACCCTTTGCCCATACTCTTTTTGCTTTCTCTATCAAATCTGAGACATCCAAAGAGAAAAAATAATGATAAATCATATACAACAAAAAGATTTAAAACGATTAAAAACCCTTCAAAACCAAGTGCATAAGAGAAGAAACAGACAGGTCTGCTATTTAACACCAAAACTGGTTCAAATACTGGACTGGTCAAAGTCTAATCCAATTCACTCTACCAAGGGAAAAGCCAGAAGCGTGGTTAAGGGAGCTGAATACATGCATGTATACACACACAGAGATTTAAGGTAAATTATTACAAAAGGCGTAATATATTAAAAACTATTTATATAAAAAAAAAGGGAAAGTATTTGGTGACAATTTCTTAGGTTGCTTGTGGAGTAAAGAAGTACACTGTCAATGTACCAAATACTAACCCTAAAAAAAACATTTGCTAATATTAAAATGGTTACAAAGGCCTTAAGGGCTTTAGATTGGGTTTCAGATGAACCAAATTTTTTGGTATCCAACTTTGGCTTGATCCAACAGTAAATAACTTAAGCTTGAAAATAGTTAAATTTAAATACTAAATGTTGTATTAAAATAGTACACAATATATAAATTTCTTCTAATCAAATAAAAAATTTTAAGATTTAAATATCACTATTGATGCTGCATGTGTAAAATTTCAATATGAAATAAAGTTTTGATACTAAACAATTTATACACTAAAATAATTAAAAGCAGCATAAAATTATTTCATATTATAAAAGGAAAACATAAAATGGCATACATAAATAAAGTACAATGTAAATATATTGTAATGATTTACATTCTTTATTTGTTTTTATGTAAAGGTAATAGACATAATTAAGCTAATAAAATGAATGAGGTTTAAATTAAAATGTTACTAAATTTATCACATCAAATTAAAAATCTAAAGAATGAAATCAAAAGAAAAATATTCAAGGGGCTAAAGTATAAGTTTACCATAAATTTAAGTAATAATATACTGTATTAATAGAATTATAGAACCCCCCCCCCCCCAAAAAAAAAAGATAATAATAAAAATTCACCACTGCACCCGAGCGTTTGATCAGTTACGGCTTGAGAAACATCCGGTTCAATTCCATGTTTCAAACCAGATATGCTACCTCGCAAAACCTAAATAAAAAGATGCTGCTATACACCCCAAACTTGTTCGATCTGCAAGATAAATGCTTTCCTAATTCCTGGGATTTTGGTGATAAAAATTCAGACAATTTCTACCATCACATCTGCTGCTTGTATTAAACAAATTTTCACACCCGAATGTACATAAGGTTTCAATACTAAAAATGGTCCAGTCAATACACCATGTGTTTAGCATTAAGAATTTCTTTATTCATGGTATAGTCCTTAGTCAAGCTTCAGTTAGGCAACAGTGTAATTAACTTCATGGTTTTAGAGATGGAAGGAATTAACACGTCCAAATAGAGACAACATTTCACCTATTCTGAATCGCCCTAACCCAACTAGACTCTCAAAGGAATAACAACCAAGAAAATAGAATATACACTAGAATGCTGTTAAACATGTTTCTTATTTCTTTCCGTTTTCTATGGTACCATTTAGGGACCCAAAAAAGGAGAGCCTTTTAATATACTGAACTACAATACAAAAACTGAAAACTTTGCATCTTCATATCAGATGATGGAAACTAACAGCATTTTGAAACACAATACCTGTATGTAAATGTAATAAGCAAACCAGGAAAGAGAATGTCCCCAAATCCAATCATATTATAGCCACCCCAAGGATCAATAAGTCTAGGAACTCTCAAGAGCATGGGAATTGATTCTCCACCAGTATTCTTTCCTTTAGCAACCTATTAACATGAGCAAAATGTTAGAGATCAAAGCTCATCCTTGGACTGTGAACTTATATTACAAGTCTTTATTTTGGTTGACTAAATGTTTAGTTCACTTATTAAAAAAAAACAAACAAAAGAGGGTCAACCTGGCTTATGAATTAGGAACTTACAATGTGCCAGGACCACTTTTTTTGAAATGGAAGGCAAACAGTATGATCTTATATTTTACTAAGGCTTAGTTTGGATGGGCGGAGTGTTTACCTCCGGTGAGGTTAAAAACAGCGGTGGCGGTGAGATTAGTTACTGTAGCGGTGAGATTAGAAACAATGATGGGAGGTGTGTTTGGATTTAAACAAAGCTGTAGCGGTGAGGTGAGAATATAAATTACTTTTAAGGACATCAGATTAGAATTGACAATATATTTATGTTCTATTATTTAATATAAAACATTAATTAAAATTATTTTTTTATAAAATGATAATTAAAATATGAAAATCATATACAATAAAATTTAAATATTTTTAAATTATATTCATAATAAAATATAAAAATATTTTACAGGGAATGTAGCTGTTTCCACTGAAAGCCTTTACTTTTCCAGGGAAAATTGTAGCTGTTTTGAGTGAATACATACTTCATCCAGCTAAATTATTCATTTGAGAAAGAAATCAAATATTTATTATTTTATTTAATATTTCAAAGCTAATTATATATTTAGCTATAATTGTTCAATTTAGTATTACTTTATTTATATAGTTAGATATTTTATTTTAGGTTTATATTTAACTACTTATAATTATTTACTTTTATATTATAAATTTTATTATGATTTCTTTGTTTTATTTTAAATTGTTTTATGGGATTTATTAGGAAGGACAAAAAAGGATAAAATGCTACAAACGCAGCTTTAAAATTTTAATTGGGTAAAAATAGACCAGTGGGATTTTTAGGGTGTGGTGTGGTTACACCTCTTCCACTGCAACGCAGGCTTGTCATCCAAAGGCAATATTGGGTTGCAATGGCACAATTTTCCATATAAATCTCACTGCACTGAGGCTGAATGCGGATCCAAAGGAAGCCTAAGGATAAACTATTGCCAAGTTCTAGCATGTTTAGAAAATAAAATATTAGAAAGCTAGATTGACCTACCAATTGAACCAATTCACATAGAAAGTAACCCCTCAAACACGATTGTTTCTTTTATGTGGTATCCAAACCTCCTCGACCTAGCAGTTTAAAGTTTAAATTCAAATAGGCTTCTACTAATCAATAATCACAGCACAAAGTATGTGATGGATAGCTTGGCCTATACTTCATAGGGCTTGTTTGCCAATAAGGATGTTTAAGGTTAAAATTTGTTCTCAGGTCGTCACCAAATACCACAGGCTAAAGAGTTATTTTACAGGAAAGATTAAGACAATAAATTATATTATCAACAAGATGCTTTCTGAATAGAAATGTTGTCTTACATAAAAGAGGAAGAACACAAAGAATGTAAAATCCAGAAAAAGGTAGCTAAGGACATACAAAAAAAGGGAAAATACAATAAATCAGTTTAGTAGCTCCAATAAGGAGCCCTGCAATGCAAACAGTAAGAACCATGCTTATTTTGTAATCTAGAAATATTTCTTATACGTCAAACATGAGAAACATGTAACAAAAACCATAGCTTCAACCAAACCAAGCAAGGAACCATACTTTGTTCCATAAGCATATATTTCAGTGTGCTATTATTTATGTTCATAAATACTATTGGAATGGCTAATCACAAGAAAATCATGACAACATGGCTTTCCTAAATTAACACACTGCCAAGATTGGTGCTTTGACAGTGATAATGAGAAAAGACGCAGCTCCTCCATTAGACACAAATATTGAATCCTCTCACTGGAATTAAGACCAAATGACTAGTCAATGCTTTACAATAGTAGACACCAAGGAATTTTAATTCGACAACCAAAGGGATGAGCACTTACTGCAATCATCACACTCTGCTGGAATATAAGTGGTGATATGAAGACCCAGAAAATGTCATAAAGAAATGCCGAACACAGAAGCACCGTAGCAACCTGAATCATGAAGAACAATCAGGGCAAGGAGTGAAACACAATTCATAAATACATGATGAAAGAAACCATAGTACCTTGATATTAGGTAGTCGAGCCAACTGTAAGACATTTATCATCATACAAATACCCTTTAAACCAAAAAAAAAAAAAAAAAAGAATAGTCAGCAAACGAAAAGCAAAAGATAATTGTTAGACATCAATTATTATCTTGCCGTTGTAGACGTTAATTATTATTTTTTGAGAGATATTAGCTTATTAAGGGGGTAGACGCTTGCCATGAGGTTTAAAGTTGCTCCATATCTAGGGCGAGGATCAAACCCTCAACCACTGGTTAAGGTAGGAGATACCCTTGTTTTAATTTCCTTATCATATAAGTCTTTTATTCAAACAAGTAGACCTATGTAACCTAGCTGATTGGCAGCAATAAAAATTAAGTCAAATTAATTCAATTTTTAGAGGTTTAAGATTCTCTCTAACAAGTCTAAGGTAAGGGACTCCCTCTGAAAAGTCCCACACATTCACCAAAGGCCATTCACGTGGAAGAAACAAACACAAAGAGAAAGCCCTGTTAAGTTAAACGATTTTCTTACTCATAACCATAACAATTTGGTCTCAAAGCCAGGCACCATGAGTGATTCAAACCTCAGGAATTTGACACAAAACTGGAAGAAGTAGAGTCTAGGATGGCTGAAAGCATTGACAAGTTGGGTAATAAGCTATTACAGCAATTGTCATTGCAAATACAAGAATTGATGGCTTCTGATCAGAATTGTGGCAGGGAAAAAGGATTTGAGGGAAGAAACAACAGTGTCAACTAAAATGGTAGTTGACCGGATAGGCAAGAGAATAGGACACAGTCAACAGGTGGGTCAAGAATAGTGTCATGATATACAAAGTTAGACTTTCTGACCTTTGATGGTAAGGAATATCCCTTGATTAGGCTACACAGGTGTGAGAAATTTTTCTCAAATCAGAAAACAGCTGAAGTAGATAAAGTGGGATTGGCAGCATTTCACATGATGAGAGAAGAACAGTTGTGGTTTTAACAGATGGAAAAGGAGGAAGCCAATCTCTCATGAGCTGCCTTCAAGGAGTACCATACAACCATACTAATAGAGTTGAGATAGATAGGAATGACAAAGGAATACCAACTTTGATTTCAAAAGCTGTTAGCCCGTGCTAAATCTGTGCGAGTAGACCAACAAGTTGACATATTTACCACAGGGTCATCAAATCCATTTGGTTAGATGTGCAGATGCGAAAACCTCTGAATTTAATTCAGGCAATAAACTTGGCAAGAACTTATGAAATTAAAACAACAGTTAACCAAACTTGCTGACTTGTGCAGAATACCGTGGCAAAATACACTTTTGAACTCATGGGGAACTTCTGCCATAACACCAATATAGCAACGTCAAAAATCAATTTGGATGGGAGTTGGGTATCAACAAGAGACTCAGTGCCAACAAGAGAGACCCTCCTTTTGTTAAAAAGTTGACTCATGCAGAGATGGCAGAACGAAGGGACAAGGATGTTTGTTACAATTGTGACAAACCATACTTGTTTAGGCACCAATTTAAAAAAAAAATTTATTTTGGTTGGAGATGAAAGATCCTGACGA
Organism: Gossypium stocksii; assembly: GCA_020496765.1. Lineage (NCBI taxonomy): Eukaryota > Viridiplantae > Streptophyta > Magnoliopsida > Malvales > Malvaceae > Gossypium > Gossypium stocksii. Next base: position 39,918,833 of record CM035630.1, on the reverse strand, counting down.
TGCTGCGCAGAATCAAGAGGTATAGGGAAACTGAAATATCCTTGCATGCAATGACGGGCCAAAAAAATGCATATTCAATCATAAGCTTGTGGACGTGCTCTTGTTCAAAGAGGGGAGTAATGTTAGACATCAATTATTATCTTAACATTGAAGATGTTAATTATTATTTTTAGAGAGATGAATTTAGTTTTATTAGATCTTCTATAATTAATAATATCTTTATGGTATTAGGTGTCTTTCTTTATTTAGAGTCATTGTTTTAATTTCCTTAACTTATACGTCTTTTATTCAAACAAGTAAACCTATGTAATCTCTATTTTAAGAGGCTAATTCAAGCAATAAAGTTAAATCAAATTAATTTAATTTTAAGAGGTTTAAGACCCTCTCTAACGAGTCCTATGTAAGGGACTCCCTTTGAGGAGTTTTTCACATTCACCATAGGGCATTCGTGTGCAAGAAACAAAAACAAGGGGAAAAGCTCCACTAGGTTAAACGAATTTCCTACAAATTGTTTGGTGACTCGATCCGTAACTAGAGACCTTAACAATAGTAGACAAAGTTTGAACCAATTTCTATGCAAAAACAAAAGGAATCAACTTAATAGTAGTCTCAAGTTACTAAAGTTAATAGAGAAACAAGTAGGTGGAACATCAACGATGCCAATAAAAAGGAGTCCCAACAGGTATCACCAAGAATTCAAATAAGATATCAACTAAATTGCAACCATATGATCATAAATACCAGGTCTTTTAAAACACGATTGTTCCTAACATCTTGCTTTAGAACAATTCCTTCACCTAGGACACTAACTGTTAAAAGTTCTTGTAATACTCGTGCAAGTTCAATCCTCTTACATCATTAACCTAGCATCATTTTGTTGCCAATTTGATACAACCCGCTTTCCTCGACAACAATTGGCTTCCATATACTTAACACATTATTAAGCCAAGTTATTACTGCTGCATAAAGTGCAAAAATATTTGCAATGATCAACTCGTAAAAGACCCCATAATCAGTCTGGAATGCAAGTAGTGGTATAGAAGACTTACAAGAATATTTTGGCCCACCCATGAATAAGATGCTCGTCGATGAACCGCCCAGGCAACAGCGAATATCGCACAGAATAGGAAAACCACAAGTGAGAGAATAGAAACCTCCCCAATGACAGGCAATCTCACTGTCTTCTGAGGACAATTTCTGCATTTTCTGCTTGTACACTTATATTAGGAATAGCAATAAAAAGAAACCAGATCTTGTAAAACAGCTATTTGACAGGTTTAGTAGTGAAAATCAAATTTCAAGCATACCTTGTTACCGGAGTCATAATGATATTGTGCATCCCCTGGAAAGGAAAAAATAGAACGCAGAGGTTGATAAGAGAATATATCACTAGGATATTAAACAGGAAAAGAAAAAAGGGCGGAAATAGCTACTTTTTCCTTTCTAACCAAAAGGAAAGGTAGTTACTTCAGTACTGTTCATATGCATGGTGCAGAAACAAGATAACATGGAAGTTGGGGTTTTTACTACAGAAACACGCAGAAGTACAGCATTAAACCTATCCCTCATCATTTCTAAAAGTTAATTGTATATATTTATTAGCCATGGCTATATATTTGGAGGTGCTAATATTTTCTGCATTTATTTCCATTTTGCAAAAATCAGCAACAAAAATGTAATAGAACAGAGAAAAAACAATAACTTAGAAGTGTAGTTTGTTTCTAACGATCCCTGTCTAATCATTGGCAGATTCAAACATGCATACAAACATAAACTTATAAAGAAAGACATTAGAAGCAAAACTATGTTACCTGGACACCACCGATGCAGAAGAGTACAGTCAGCACCAACAAAAACCATGAAGACATGAAAAAGAAGAGTAGCAGCAGAAAAACAGATGCTAATATCACAAAAAGTATAGCACCTTTTACACTAATATCAATGGTTTCCTGATCATTATCACTGTCTGTTCCAGCATCGGAAGATTCCTAATCAACAAAAGTGAAAAGACATCACTCAATTTCCTTCAATAATCAGGGATATCAAGCTAAAATGGTAGAAGCAGAAAGACAACTGAAGATTCAGGTATACTAGGAGAAGGAATGGAGAAATTAATATAAAATGGGTATGGCTTCTTCACATACAACAAATCAAGTGGCAATAAACCAGTTTTCTTTGGTAGAACCGAGGTGTCTTCTGATATAATTTCTGAGTAAAAAGTTAAGTTCAAAAATTCCAGGGGTAATTGCTTATGGGGAGACCAATTAATCAACTATCTATAATACCCATAATATAACATAAAATAAGATATTTTAAGCATAAAAATTCACTCA